>JAGVSL010000073.1:2224020-2965361 GCA_022494535.1 Himalopsyche phryganea
CAACTAGTCCTACGCTATCCTTATCTTAATAACTGTCAAATATGGGGTTGAATGAGCTACTAACATAAGGTTTTCGTCAAAATACCTTATGTTAAAATACTCCTGTGTTAGTCTTTATCCTCAAAGTTTGGATCGAGCAAGGTGAAATAAAACTTTTAACTGATAATAAAACATGAGGATAAATACTTCTTTAACTATGTGAAACCCATTATATTGAAAAAAATAAAAGGCAAAGTTATCCTTGATATGAAGGATCTTGCTAAGGAAAGCAAAATAATACATTTCATTTATACAGCTACATAAATTGCATTATTATCGTTAAATCAAAACTGTCATTAAAAAGCTAACATATTTAATAGTCATTGTAGAGGTCTGCATGGGCCAAAATTTGACGAAACTACCCGGTCCATGCCCGTTCACTTCAGGCCCCACCCGGCCCGGACCCGAGTCTTAAAACCACACTTGTTACCCGAAACCCAAATTTGTATTTCTCGGCTCGAAAAAACCATGATTTTTTTTAAATTTACAATAAAATATAATTTTCTGTTCAACTGGTAATTATAAACTCACCAAGTGAAAGAAGCTATTGATTATTTAAAGCTTTAAGTATTTAAAAAAACATACTGAATAATATCGACTGTGGAAAGGAAAAATGGACGTAATCCACTTCACAAAATATTGTGTATAACTCACACAATACGTGCTAATACACTATATTCGTATATAAATATACAATATATCGACTATGGAAATTCAAAAAGACTTTTTCCTCCGTCTTTTCAAAATATGTTTTTTTCGATAATTACAATGTATACAATTTAATACACGTTTTGTTTGGCTATACACAATATTTTTGTATGTGGGTTATGTCATTTTTCCTTTCCGCAGTCGATATTCATATTTTATTTATGTACGAAAGAATATTGTAACGCACTGTCGGTCATTCGTAAATAAATAAAACATTGTTTCAGATTTCGCGTTAACAAAATATTAAATGATGCCACCATACGTTTCAAACAAAAGATTTTATTGTTTCCAATGATAATCAAGACGTAATGAATTATTGTTAATAGCTGTTTGATTTCAATAGTATATGCTGATACCTGACTCATAACCCGAACATAGTCCGAAATATCTTTCTGGAGAATAAATTCCTAATCCGGGGCCGTGCAGAACTCTAAGTCATTGGTTTTTAAATAGGGATATTAAAATACACTCAATGTCTGACTGTATTTGTTGTACAGTCGATTATTACTTTAATCATAATAAATATTAATATTTTACAGCAGTGCAGGTAATATATAATTTACTTATTTTACCTAATATTATGTAATATAAATATAAGTCAGATTAAACAAAATCCCGGAGTATTGGGCTTGGGTTAATTAAACAAATGGTTCGCTCAAATCCTCTTTTAATGGTATCGTAATTCCATTGATTGGGGAGCATGAGCGGAAATTGGAAAGATCTTGATCCAGCATTAACCTGATGACGAAATAAATACCCAGCACAAAAATAAAAAATAGTGAATTACAATGCAGTTTGACAGCCAGTCAAGCGAGTCAACTAAAATTAACATTCACTTTGTTTAACATGATCATGTCATTTCATTATGTTTTTTACTATTTAACTTTATAAAGTAATGATTAAATTCCTACGTATATTTAATAAGAGGTATAAGTATTGTTGTTATATTTAAACAGCAGGGCATGGTAATGGTATTGTGTTACGTTATTTGTTTATTGCGTATTACATATTATCAATTTTTCATAAACTCGGGTCCACATACTACATGTCTTTTACTTCTTGTTTAGCGCTACACTTTGGGAGTGAACCTTGAACAGCCTCAATCAGTCTCCTCTGCTCCACGAGGTCCGCAACATTCCTACGCCAATCACTGACCTCCAGCCTCGTAAGTCTTGTGACGTCCCATCCATTCAGCGAAGACACGGTCTTCTAATACTAAAAGAAATAGAAAATGTGAGGCGTTATAGAGGCTTCGACTAACCCATGCATGGTATATGTCCAGCCCAGCGTAGGCGTTGAGTCTTAAAGAATCTGACAATGTTTGAGTCACCTTAGAGGTAACTAACGTTTTAGTAATTGTATTCCAACTTTATTTCTAAGAATAGAGCGGCCGTTGACCTGCTTGGAAGCACAGGCAGACCCGTTCGGCCGACGACTAATGAAAACATATTGACGTCTGTTTGTCCGTAAGGTAGCGCGCCTTCTGTTCCGTGTCTATGCTTCTGTCAGTATTTCCACTCCTTCTTTGTTGCTATCTGCATTGGTTATTCCCCCACAGATACTTCCCCTCCAGAAATTAAGGAAGCAATTTCGTTTCATTCTGTTTAGTTTTCGCAGATCCTCTCCCTCCCATTGTAAATTTTGCTGTTACTGCTGATTTTGCTGTTGTTGATGAAGTTTTTGCTAATTTGTATAATCCTTATTGATTCCCAAACAAGATCATGATTGTGACGACGTCGTCGAATGTCATCCTCGCAAACAGGATCAAAATTCTTTCGCTAGGACACTTGTAGCTTCTCAGAGTCCTCAGAGCTTTAAGCCTCAAGCGTGCAGGCCTCTGACCTATACGGGTTTAGTAGAAACAAACATTCGTGTTTCGTAGTAAGCTTTAGGATTTGAATTGTTTATGCAATCCATAGAAGCATCTATTGCTGCCTACAATCCTCCTTTTGATCGAGTAAGTTTCCTTTCACAAATTGGAATCACTTAATTCATTTCATAGCAGTGTTAAATGATTTACGAACACTTCATTTCATGATACAGTAATCACTGATTATCCGAGACATGTAAAATAACGACAGTTACATAACAGCATTGTTATATGCGTTTTATATACGCATAATTACAACACTTAACATTTAACTTTGCTCTTCTCTGCTAGAGCACAAACAATATGGGATCCATTCTTTGCAATTAATAGACAATGTCTTCATTTCCCAGCCTAGCGCGCATACTGTGTAATGTGTAATCCACGCGTGGATTCCTATTTAAACAAAAGAAAAAGAGATAGGGATGGAGATTAACATTTATTATATGTCAACGATTTTATGCCGCAATATCAATTGAAAGAATTGATGTAAAGAATTTTTTATTCGCTGATAAACTACTGATAAGGCTCGTATTCCACATATGATTTATATTTTAAAAAGTTAACATAAGTATAACTGGAATTAAAAAAAGTTTAAAAGGGAGAAGACATAAATCCCAGTTGAGAGAGCGGGAGAGAAAAAACGACACAAAATCACATCTGTCTCGCTCGCCGCTCGAGGGATGACGGTGTAGGAGCGGGGAGAAGCGGGGTGCGGGCTTCAACACACTTCAAGGCCCGCGTCCTGGGATAAGGACAAACAAAGGAGGAAACAACAGTTCCTTCGTCTTCCATTTAAACCCCGGTCGTTTATCCGTGTACTCATCTGGTTTATTGCAATTAGCTACAGTTTCACAAGACATTAGACACAACAGAATTACATACTTTTAATTTAAACTGTGTAAGTGGTTTCCCCCGGAACGGTCGGAACTCCACTCACTCTGGCAGGATCGCAGGCCCTTCCCCCCCACTTCAAACTGCAAAACCAACAACATCAACCAACAAATACGACCCCACCCTTAACGCCTCAGGAGGGGTATTACATTCTTAAATTTTCATTAATAGGAAGAGTCTGCAGATTGGTTTTGAAGACCCTGTCCGCCCCATAAGTACGGGGCGGTGTCACAGTAAATTAAGCTTAGTCAATTATGCTGAAAATGAAAGCGTTCAATAATATGGTATACAATACTTTCCAAACTCATTACGTTTATATTTAATTTTACTGCTTATTTTACGAAAATATGTATCAAATTTGGATTATTGAGATTTTGTACACTTCCATGTATTTCGTCACTAACGACCCGGGTTTCGCCTTTCGACATCGTCAGGCATTCGAGCACACGAATGAACTCGAACTGACCCAGGTCGTCAGTGACGAAATACATGGAAATGTACAAAATCTCGACAAAAACGTTGTTATTTCTTTACCTATAGTATGCGAAATCATATAAAACTAAATATATAAAGTGATACGGGTGACCTAAACTCAACCACCTAAAATAAAACTATACATCAAACGGTCATGTGCGCAAGTCTGACTAAAAAGAAAACATACATATTTTCTAATTTAAGACATCGACTGAGGGTGCTTGATGGAATTTCAATATCAAATTTGGATTATTGAGATTTTGTACACTTCCATGTATTTTGTCACTAACGACCCGGGTTTCGCCTTTCGGCATCTTCAGGCATTCGAGCACACGAATGGACTCGAACTGAGTCAGTTCAAATTTGATATTAAAATTCCATCAAGCACCCTCAGTCGATATCTTAAAGAAATAACAATGTTTATGAAACGCAACCGCTGGTCTCATTTATTTCTCTTTTCCCGAAATTTGACATTGCATAATTAAAACCGTAAATAATAAATTATAGTAAAGTTGGCGTACAGGATTTTCTATTGTATAAAAATGTTTGTAGACAAAGTTGTAATACGGAATATAAAAATGTGAAAAATAAATGAAATTACTTTTTAAATAATAATAAAGTTCACGTCAAGGACGATTGTTGAAAACAACGTCGAACTAAAAGTAATGCCGAGTTGGTGTACTAAATACTGGATAAAGCAAAAAAAAATGAGAAAAAGCAAATTCCTTTCAATTCTGATAATTGAAAATAGCTTCACGGAATAAAGGAAGTTTTTTACTAAAAACAATTAAAAATATTTGTTTTATTTGGTGTTTTAACTCGATTTATTCGATGTTATAGATTGAATTTATTTATTTGATACAAGAAAATCTTTTTTTAACAGTACTAAATTGTAGAGTAATTAATTCTATGATAGGTTGATTTAAGAGGTACGGATTCTAGTCCTTTTTTGTACTTTTTGATAGTTGTACTTTAGGCGAGTGGTCAACACTCTTGTGCGTTCGTTCTATTCGGTTGCGTGGGAGCGTGTGCTCGAATTTAACATCGGACATTTTCAATCAATCAATTGGTGTGGACATGTATTATTTGACGTTTACATGCCTTTCCATCCTGCTCGTTACCTAGCAACTGAAAACCAAAAAAAACTTCGACATCTTCGTCTTCTTCATCATGCGGGTCGGGTTATGTTTACATGTACATACACTTGAGCCTCGTATAGCATGGTTTTGATATAGCACGGTTAATGAACTGCGAAATATTTTTGTAAAACACCGTTTCCAGCATGTTTTTATAGAAAATGATCCTATCATGGGAAAGAAGTTTGAATTTCAATATTGAATCACAACAGATCTTGGACCCTTATCACGAAATACGTAAAGATTTATACGCTAAAAGCCAACATTGGCTTATTACAGAATTTTTAAAGCATAAATTCAAAAATACTTCAGAGTCCTCCGATAACGAAAACTCTCAACCGATCTCGAAAAAGAGTCGAACATATAGAATTGTAAGTGATAGCGATGATGAATGAATGATCTATTATATGTTATTCAAGTTTTTTTCAAAACGTAAGTGTATATTTTTTCGATTGTTTATTACAAAAAATAAAGGATATTATCAAACATCGATATTTTTTGGAACGCATACCCTAATTTTGTATGAACTTCAAACCTCGTATGACACGACGTTTTTGTGGAACCATATGACCGTATTATATGTACAGTCGATTCCGCTTAATTGGAACACCTCGGGCCCAAAGATTTTGTCCCAAATACGCGGCTGGCTCTAATAAGTGAAGTTAAAGTTAAAAATAAAATATTTTTTTATACTTCATGTACGTATTTAATTATTACAAAGACATTTAATTAAAAACGGGAAATTTCTCGTAATTAGTAAGTTTCAACAAAATAATCAATAATACTAATAAAAAGATAAATTCTTGAGTTGAGTTCCCGTCATTGCCTTCTTGCTTAAAAAACGCTGTTATATTTTTTTTGCGTCCTGATTTGTCACATGAATAAGGGTATATTCATAGTCTTCACTTTCTTCATAACATACTAAATTCTTCTATGGATTCGGCGGTTGCGTTGTGGAAGTTCATTTTTAATATAAAATTAAAATTGATAACTTGGTTATTCCACTTGGAATCCACTAATAGAATAATTGTTACAGAGTGGAATATATCGCTTCTCTTGTGGAGACTGTCATGGTTCCTATGTGGGACAGACAGGTAGAAGCTTTAATATTGCAGTTAAAGAACATATTATAAGATGTCTCAAAAGTAATAATTTTTCAAAGTTTGCAAATCATTTAATTGAAAACGATCATAATTTTAATAAAAATAATAACATCGAAATACTCCATCGAGTAAATAAAAAAAGTAATAAAATGAATATCTTAGAGTTTTTAGAAATTAATAAAACCAATAACAGTACATAATGGAGCATTAGTAAATAACATTTTAAATAGGGCAGGCCACTCATCATTATTAAATTTATTTCTCTTTGGTTTTTCACCTCCAATTACCAGTAATTAATTTTTGTAAATAGTCTATCAGTGTTTATGTCTTACCCCTTCCCCACATAAAGTAGAATGGAATAAAACCCACTCCACCTTTTATTTTTAATGTAAGAATTAGAATCATTGTTTACCTTAGAGATGAATAACTTTGCGATATGGTTAGTCTGAAGATGCTTCTTAAAGAAGCGAAACGCGTCACGTTAGTGATAAACCAAGTGGAATAACTAAATTATCAATTTTAATTTTATATTACTAAATTCTTATCTATTGTCACAATATTTTTTTTTTTTTCTCAATTTAACGGAATAGTAAATTACTATTAGTTTCTTCATTTGTTTTCTGTTCCTATGAATTTGACCCAGATAGCTGGCTGTCCCAATTCACCGATGTACCAATTAAGCGGAATCGACTGTGCTAGTATGTACGATGTTTTTTTTTTTTTTTTCTTCCTACCTCTTCTTTCCTACTGAAACTATTATGTGGAGTCCGCGAAGCGGGCTCTAGTTTCCTGGCTAAAGTCAGTGCTAGGGTGGGTACAGACTAAGTCTTTATATCCCTTTCCCGCATGTCTTTTCCGTTTTTGTTTGACTCAATCGATTTTGTTTTGTTCTTTGAACGGCGTTATCAAGTTGTCTCTTTCAGATTGATTTTTGATACATGATAAGATTACTATGTAACTGACTTAAGAGTTTTTATGACAATATTTTAATTTCTTTATTGTGACCTACGTAAATATTTTTCAAAATGATCTCTTTCAATTGCATTACCCAAATCCTCTAGCGACGAAGTTATACATTAATTCAAAAATTGCATAAATATCACATTAAAGATGCGTTGAATCAAGATTTTTTGTGGAGCATAATTCGACGGTGTTTTGGCCAATTGATGTAAACCTAAAAAAAGTACGAATTTTATCATGTACATAGCTGTAACATGCTTCTCTTTAAATTATAAATTCTTTTTGTGTTATGAAATTGAAAAAATATTCTTCTTCCTTAAGCGCAATCCTCTTTCCGGAATACAAATCGAGTTTTGTCCAGTTCTTGTAGAACAACATGTTTTGACATGATTCATTAAGAGCCAATCGATTAAAACATACGAAAATGATTCGATCTCATTTTAAAGACGAAAGAGCAGGTCTCGGCCAAATGATGTAAATTAGAAAAATAAATTGACTACTTTTTGTAAGGGAAACATCATTTTACATTTATTTTAGCTTTTAAAAATTCTGACCCTGCCACATGATGTACGCCACTATTATATCGACACTCCCTACGTGTAACTCCGTATCTGCAAACATGAGAATTTACAGGAGTGCATTTCAAAGATTCACAACGCAACTCAACATAATATGTATAAAGTTTTCGATAAAAACAGTTTTTACTCTCTCCTGAACAATTTCAACTTTGAAGTTTACAAAAATGGGCCAAAACACCGTCGATATGAACTCTTAATGGAAAATCTTAACATAAATTGCTTTAAGATATTTCTATAATTTCAATTGTTGTATGATTGACAAGATTTAATTGTAGGTTTGATGTTGATGACGTGTGACGATTATGTTGCATTATACTGCAGTTCCGAGCTCGACGTCTACAGAACATCCAGTTCGACAGGCGATTACTATGTCTGTGTTCTGCTTTAGTTAAAATGCCCTGTCTTTTCAGAGCGTTCACCTTTATTGTACGTATGCAGAAACCGCGTCGTATATCGGTCACTGCATTTTCAAGTGCGTTAGCTTTTATAATTATTATGCTTGATGAATAAATATTATTTGTCAAATTTTGCCTCGTCTTTATTGCCAACTTAACGTAAAACTCTAATACAAGTAATGACATGTATAGTGTTTCGTCAACATGCAGAGTCATGTATCGCTACGTATTTTTAGTCGCTCAGCCTCCCTTTTTTAATATGCTTCAACGCTTATAAAGAAAAATACACACATCGATTATAAAATCAAAAATTGAAATTGTCCGTACAGATATTTAAACCTGTGGATAGCGTAACTGAACAGTTCAAACATTTATAAAAAAGCAGTTTTGCTCATATATTACCTGATAGCACTCCATTATAATAAAGTAAAAAATAACCAATTCCTATAATTCTTAATGGTCGGCTCCGTGGTGCAGTGGCTGACGTCGTTGGCAACGGTTACGGATGTCTTGGGTTCAAGTCAAGATTTATGGATTTCTGTTCTTGGTCATGAATTTTTGTGATGTCTAAAAAATTCCCTCGCACCCATCCGATCCTTAAAACGTGACATAACGAGAACGATTTGATAACAACTAGTCCTGTTCTAACCCTATCCTTTGACACACCCTGGTTTTTATTAAGTGTAAGTGTCATTAGTGTCCAGAACTGAAATCACCCAGCGGCAACAGCAATAATTCGCAGTTTTCTTGTTACCATGCGTTCAATAGCGCCGGTTACTCCCGCCGGTAGCTCCGACAATGCAGGGAGTTTTTTTAATGGTATTTGTACACAGTCGATTACGATCTGCCGAGCGGGACGAGCTGCGCTCTCGTGGCGGAGGTGACGTGACGATGTGAATTGTTTGTTTTTTTTTTATTTGCATTGGACTTAATTTAAAATCGGTGTCATTTGTATTATAACTTAAAGTAAATTCATTGCTAAGTAAATGTTAATGTAGAATCAATTTTATGTGTTAGGATTTATATATTTGTGTAATGTAAACCACTGCATCTTGGATGGAAAATAAATAAGTTTTGAACCGGATTTGAAATGGTGTTTGTCTGATATCATAGCCCTTCCAGGACTCTAGATAACCAGCCGCACGCCTCTCTTGGATCCGGGGTCTTCTCACCTTTTATCCGTACTCTCTTTGATAAAAAGAGGTTGAGCAACTGAGTAACAAGCAGTTTTGGTGAAAACTTCAGTTGAGATACCTCCATTAGGAGGCCATATGCTCCACACTAGGAGCGAACATGGTAAAAAACCACAGAATTATTTCAAAACTCATCACAACAGTATGACTAATAAGAAAACTTCACATTGAACAGCACATTCTGTGGCAATAAAAAATATTATGACATATTATGGAAATTTAATATTGTTTTTTTTAAATACCACACGTGTCTTCAAACAGCGCACGACGCCGAAGCGTGTGGTCGTAAAATTATGAAAGTTAATTGGCTGCAATAAGTTCGGTATGATAATATGCTAATTTTGTATATATATAATAAATTAACCCTTCCACTACCACAGAGCTGATATTTATATCGACTTTTGGAAATAACCTTTCATAACACAATTTTTACCAACATGATAATGTCGTATTTTATAAAGAACTATTGAGTACCCGGCATGCATGAAATGCCACTCAAACGAAAAAAGGGTTTAAATTTGGCTTATTGAGATTTTGTACACTTCCATGTATTTTGTCACTAACGACCCGGGTTTCGCCTTTCGGCATCTTCAGGCATTCGAGCACACGAATGGACTCGAACTGAGAGACAGTAAACAGTGTCTAACGCTTATATAGAAGATAAAAATGCGACAAATATCATTTACGAGGCAATACATTATACGTCTGAGAGCCACACCGATACCTGAGTTAAAATTCCGGAAATCGCCCCAATCCCTATTTTGTAAACACCATATTAACAGAGTGGCGAATTGCCGAAGGCGATTGCCGCTTTTCAACTTCTTTTAGAAATACCAGTGATTTTACAATTATAATAGTATTGTGGGTTTTGACGGGATGTAATTCGACGAATGGGTAAATATATACAATCATTCCACATTTGGTGACATCTGTTTGGTGTTTCAACGTATCAGATATAATAGCGGAGAATTAGGAAGGTTCAGCTGCTCATTCAAGATTGGTAATGAGTTTAACTGGCCTCTATTAATTTCTAAAATTTCTGATAAAATAATTTATGATCCCCCATGTTTTTATGCAACAGTTTAACCCCATCATCCGCATTAAACGTATGGTTCTCCATTAGCAAGTGATTTGCGAATGTCGAAGTTTCTTTTTTTAATCTAAAGGCAGCTAAATGTTCTGATACCCTTATATCTAATGTACGTGTGGTTTTACCCACATAGAAATGTTGGCAATCATTGCATTGTAATTTATAAATACCAGATTTGTTCTTAAAGTTTACTCTATCTTTATTGTTAATAAGTAATTTGCCTAGAGAGTTTTTGCAATAGAACGCCGGTCTAACACTATCAGCGAGTTGTTTTTTAATTTTAAAGCTTGTACAACCTAAATAACTAATTCTTTGCCAGATTCTGGGGCGGTCTGTGTCTTTAGACAAGTTTCCGAAATATAGCATCTTTTCTGCTAATTTACGTTGTTTTTTTGATACAAGACTATCTATAAGAGACGCCTCATAGCCATGGATTAAAAAAAGAAACTTCGACATTCGCAAATCACTTGCTAATGGAGAACCATACGTTTAATGCGGATGATGGGGTTAAACTGTTGCATAAAAACATGGGGGATCATAAATTATTTTATCAGGAAATTTTAGAAATTAATAGAGCCCAGTTAAACTCATTACCAATCTTGAATGAGCAGCTGAACCTTCCTAATTCTCCGCTATTATATCCGATACGTTGAAACACCTAACAGATGTCACCAAATGTGGAATGATTGTATATATTTACCCATTCGTCGAATTACATCCCGTCAAAACCCACAATACTATTATAATTGTAAAATCACTGGTATTTCTAAAAGAAGTTGAAAAGCGGCAATCGCCTTCGGCAATTCGCCACTCTGTTAATATGGTGTTTACAAAATAAGGATTAGGGCGATTTCCGAAATTTTAACTCAGGTATCGGTGTGGCTCTCAGACGTATAATGTATTGCCTCGTAAATGATATTTGTCGCATTTTTATCTTCTATATAAGCGTTAGACACTGTTTACTGTCTCTCAGTTCGAGTCCATTCGTGTGCTCGAATGCCTGAAGATGCCGAAAGGCGAAACCCGGGTCGTTAGTGACAAAATACATGGAAGTGTACAAAATCTCAATAATCCAAATTTAATATTGAAATTCCATCAAGCACCCTCAGTCGATGTCTTAAATTAAAAAAGGGTTTTGTGTTTTAATTCTGTTTATTGAAATGCTTTTGGATTAGAGGAATACATGGGCAGAGATTTCATAAAATTATCCGGTCAGAGTCCGTCATCTCCAGGCCCGACCCGGCCCAGCCCGAGCCCGAGTCTCAATATCACACTTTTTACCCGAACTCAGCCCGAAGCCAAGATTTATTTTTCTGAGCCCGAAAAAAGCACGATTTTTTTTATATAGTAATTCATTTATAGTTTTCAAACTATAAATGTTATTGTTTCCTTATTTCCAAATTTTTTGTTTTCCGTCTGGTTCAGAGATGTCGCTAGTTGTACGTATTTGATAATTTTTTTTAGATTTTTTTTACATTTTAGATTTTAATTTCTTTTCACAATAACTCCACCAAAGTTTGATAGAAATCGGATGAATGGTAAAGGAATGCATAGAGGACCAACAAACAAACAAATCTTCATTTTTATATATACATTGATAGATACCATGTCCGCTTCCAACGTGGAGCATATGGTCTCCTAATGGAGGTATCTCAATAGAAGTTTTCCATGAAAACTGCCTATTACTGATTTGCTCAACCTCCGTTTTTTTTTAAAGAGAGTAGGGGTAGAAGGATAGGGCTAGGACAGTACTAGTGGTTAGTTAATCGCTTTCGCTACTCCCCGTTTTTGAGGATCGGACGGATGGGAGGAAGTTTTAGACATCACAAACATTCATGACTACGAACAGCGATCCATAAATCGATTGAAAGATCAATTTATAAAACTGTCCTAAACTGAGATAGATATCCGTAGCCATAATCAACGACGTTACCAATTGTGCCACAGAGCCGACAAAGACAATTTTTTTTATTTTTTATTATACCATATCCGCTCCTTATTGGGAGCATATGGCCATCACGTGGTTCCTCCAAGCTTCTCTTTTCCCCCGCCAGCCTCCTCGCCTCCTCCCAGGTCATACCAGCGTCCCGTAGCTCCGCCGAATACATCCTATGGATGGTCATCAGCGGACTTCCAGGGGGAAGGAATCCATCTGGTTGGCAGAAGAGACAGGCAGGATTCAGGCTCCCCTGGGGCATCCGCAGCGCGTGTCCAAGCCAGGTCCATCGTCGCTTTTTTTATGTTGGGACGTAATAAGAGGCTGGTCCGTCCGCTCTCTTACCTCCGAGTTCCTGACAAAATCAAACCACCGTACCCCTAGTATTCGCCGCAAACATCTGTTTTCAAAGCACAGTATATGGTTACCCTGTGCCTTGGTGATGTGCCATGACTCGCAATCGTAAAGCAACACCGTCAGGATGCATGCGTTGAATAAGTGGCACTTGGTTCTGACCAGTAGAGTTGAATCATTATCTCTAGACATAATTAATATATCGTCGTTTCCATTGCAAAATTGTGTATCTACAAATGTGTTTTAGAATTTTTGTATTATTAATAATGGTGAAATCGCCCTTTAAATGTGTGCAAAATAACACAACTAACAAAAATTATAGTTAACTTTGTATACTTAGTACTAATAATGTATTATTTTATTTTTCTTTTGATTCTATAGTCATTTTTTACACTGTTTTTGTGCTTCGCTGAAAAGTTGCGATTTTGCAATGGAAACGACTATATTATAATTTGTATAAAATTTTAAAAAACGGTTTGATTTTTATGACAATATCTGCCACATTGCAGTGTTAGTAAAAGGGTTAAAATACTAGCTGACTAGTCCATAATTTTTTCGCTGTTTAAGTTGAAATGTATTTTTAAATAGTCGGTCAAACAAGACACATACATCATGTATTGCAAAAAGGTCAAACATTATTTGACCCCAAAAATAGTTTTATAGTAAAGTTGTTAGTTACTATTCAGATATAATTATTTTACTGCTGCAAAATTTGATTTAAAGTATGTTTTTTTTTTCATTTAAAGTAATATTTATCGATTAACTGATAGCTCAGTTTTGCTTTGATTGAGTTTCAAAATAAAATGAAATGTATCAATTTCATACCGAAATAATTATTTGTATAAGTTAATTTTATATAAATACGTACGTTTTATTGAACATTATTGGAATAAAAGATGTGAGATTATAATTTTACATTTAAAATAGGCAGCCAGTTAAAGAAAAGGAATGTTTAAATATTTGAAACCAACAACATTAAGTATTGTAAATTACATGTTAGGCATTCTAAGCATACATAAAAATTTGATATTACAGTCAAATATTATACTATTCTATTGGTGACCAGGGATTCAAATCCAATATTCTAATATGTTCCATTGTTGTTTGATATTGGAATGTTCGAATATTTGATAAATTATTCGAGCTTTCGAATATCAATATATATTTATTACTAAGATCAAAAATACATACTTACATAATTTAAGTAATTTAAGACATCGACTGAGGGTGCTTGATGGAATTTCAATATCAAATTTGGATTATTGAAATTTTGTCGTTAGTGACAAAATACATGGAAGTGTACAAAATCTCAATAATCCAAATTTGATATATACTTACGTTACGGGATATCCGCGATTTACTTCTAATAAAAAGTTTCACTTGTTATAATAATGTTATGAACAATATTTTTTAATTTGCTCTCGAAGATGAACTTCACAAACAGGTGTCAATTTTTTCGGACGTATTGGCACATTAAAAATTGAAACTATTCAGGCTTAAAAATAAATATCGACAGTGTTTTGGTCAATTGATTTAAGTCTCAAAATTGAAATTGTTCAGGAGAGTAAAAACTGTTTTTATCGAAAACATTATATGGTGAAATGCATTCCTGTAAATTCTCATGTTTGCAAATACAGGATTATTTATAGGTAGTGTCGATATAAAAGGCTTATATCAAGTGGGGATGTCAGAATTTTTAAACCTAAAACCAATCTAAAATGATGTTTGCCTTGCAAAAGGTGGTCAATTTATTTTTCTAATTTACATTATTTGGCCGAGACCTGCTTTGTAGTCTTAAAGTACGAACCAATCGTTAACTCACTTTCGTATTTTTTGAGGATTAATTGGCCAAAACACATTCGATATATGTTATTTTTAATTAATTATTAAAATTTACTAAAGTACCTGTCAACCGTGGAGAAAAAATATTTAAAATACGCCGTAGTTATGAATTTAATTCACTATTAATTATTAATCAAACATATTTTATATGGCGGCATATTATTTTTGATATGTTTCTCAAAAAGATTATTTAATCAATTTAATGTAATACATATGCATACGCCACTATATTTTTCTATTTATAAACAAATAATTTCTTATGTCATTCGAAAATCTATTATATATGATAATTTTAATTAATCTTATTTTTATGGGTCATTCGGTTTAATATTCCACTATATTTTACAATAATTATAATGTGAACGACCTCTTTGTTTTGACTTATAACCATAGAGTCAAAACAATATTTTTCTGTTTTCTAATAATATTGCTTTGAAAAAATATATAGATATTATTAATAGATAGAGCTGCCTCGCTTATCAGATTGATTTGGTTGGTCTCACATGTTTAATTTGTTTCATTTATTTCCATAACATAATATTTTTGATTACTGAAATAAAGCAAATACTAAATTTAATTCACGACCAATATATATTTCAAAACATTGAATTTGCTTTACAGGGTGCTTAAAACATCAATAACAATTATTATCAAAAGTATTAATTAACTGGAAGAGAAAAGCTGAAGATTATATGACAGGGATATCTACGGTTGAGTTGGTAAAACATTGTAAAAAGATTTCAGCTGATTTTAGAATTCCCTTTTTCACTTACCTATCCTTTAACTGGTTGCTAAGTAGGGCGAATAGGGTGCCAGTGGCGTTCTTAAGACGGAAATTATTATATTGATTGATTGATTTGGCATTTACTTGGTAGAACATAAAGAACAAGAATGAACTCGTTGGTAGCTATTTCGGCTTCACGCCATCGTCAGTACTATGTTTACACTGATTTTATTTTATTCATATGCACTGACGCAGAAGAGATAGAGACTATAATATAATATTTCATCTTCCTTACTCTGACATCCTAAATCTTATAAAAAATAATAACAATTTATTTTGAATATTTTTTTTGCTTTTTTTAAAAAACATGGAGCATACGGATTCCTAATAGAGGTATCTCGACAGAAGTTTTACAACGAGAACTGCTTGTCATTCAGTCTCTCGCCCCCTTTTTACGATCGGATAGGTGGCAAGGAATTTTAGTATTATTATAATTATTATAACCCTTATATTTTTTATGGAACATTATGGAAATTAATTTTTAATGCAAACTTAAAATTGATAACTAAGTTATTCCACTAACTGTGTTACGAAGTGTAACGCGTTTCGCTTCATCAAGAAGCATCCTCAGATTAACTATATCGCAAGGCTATTTATTTCTAAGGTAAACAATGATTCTAATTCTGGAATTAGTAGTGTTATGGTAATTAATACTAAAATCATTTATGTCTTACCCCCTCCCCACGTTTAGTACAAGAAAACCAAACCCACCCTACCCTTCATTTTTGATTAAGAATTTGAATTATGATTATAAACCTGCTGCTAAAATATTCTATGAGAAATGTTTTTTTGTCAACAAGATTTCGAAACATTTTCAAAAAATCAATACAAAATTTTATTCAATTAAATTAATTAATAAACACCTAGTATAAGCGACTGATAAAGATAAAAGCATGGGTCAGGTCAATCAACTCTATTACTGATTTAGTAAAATCAGCTGTTGACAATGAAAATAAGATAACCGAATCGTAAGATAACAAGTTAGATATTTATCGTTATTATTAAAAACATAATTTATTACTTTAAAACTAATTATATTTTATGACTGTATGAATACGAATAATATAATAAAATACGACAATTGTACTGTCGAAAGCAAAGATGGGTAAACAATCAAAGCAAAGCGAATTAGTGAAACCCCGATTCGCCGCTTTGGAATTGACTCTCATTAATATAAATTGCGCGAAAACGTAGTTTTTGCAATCTTTACAGTTAATTTACTTTATAGAAAAAAATACCCAAATTGGCAGTACATGTGTCGCTACTTTTCAAAAGCAGCTATATACATGTTTTAGGTATCTTCGTTTTTTTTGTCAATTGCTATCGACCTACGTGCTTTTAATATTTCTGTATTTAAAATATAGCCCAAATGCTATTAAATACCAAGTAAATCAGTATTTCTATAATCTTAATAACATTGTGGCTGTGCACACGAAGAAACTAAAAAGTGGTTTTTCTCGTGTTTGTCTATTTTAGATACGGCTGCTTTTGAAAAGTAGCGACGTAGCGACGAATATCGTCGTTTATCTAGAGGAAAACACTAAATCGAAAAAATGGCATATTGAGTTAGTTATACCAAAATGTTCCTTATTTTAAATTCTGCCGTATGACAGAGCTTACTTATTTTTATAAATTATACTTTTACTTAAAAACAGTTTTATACAAACAAACAAAATGAAAAACGTATGGCATTTCAAGCATTTGGCAAGCTTCAAAGTTCAATTACTCAAAACTAGTATTTTAGAGTTAGTGTCTTCTTCCAGAACAACGACGGTATAGACTCTTTCGATTCTATTAATTGTTTGATGGTTTCGTCTTGTAGCTTTTTGTCCCTCATTACACGTCAATTTATTTGAATTTTTAATATTTGAGACGTAATATGCAGGGGAACATAAACTTTAAGCTGGAATGAAATATTTTTAAATGAAAGGAAACTGAAGAAAATGTACGCAAAATGTGAATTCCGGGCACCTGAAATCGAGTTTTCAATGTTTTATAACTGAGTAAAAGCACTATATAGATACTTATTAAACGTTGTATGAAAAACATATTTTTATTTACACTTAGCTTTTTTAAAAAATTTCCATTTCAGGGAAATAAATGTAAGAGATAAAGCTTTACTTTTTCTATCCCTGACAATTTGAATAAATTAATAAATCACAATAAACATTTTTTAAGGTAATGAACTAGTATCCTTACAGTTGTAGACTTATATTTTCGTGGAATAACAAAGTTTTAAATTTTAATTATACAGTTGGAGACATATTATATTTCGAACAGAAAATACGTTAAGCAATCTTAACATATGGCAGAGATATCAATAATAGAATTGTTAAAATGTTGTACATTTGAACGTATTCCGTTACTAACGACCCGTGTTTCGCCTTTCGACATCTTCAGGCATATATATATATATATATGAAATTTGATATTGAAACACCATCAAACACCCTCAGTTGATATCTTAATGTGTATCTCTAGTCGTTATACGTGCAAAGTATTCAGTTGCAGAAATGTTCTAGTAATGAACGATGGTGATTCGCGAGCGAGTTCAGTTGTCTAAAATCTCTAATGCAGAGATAATTTTTAACGCAACAAAGAAAACGAAATAAAAATAGCCGTCTATAGAGTTACATTTTGTTTGAAGGTTATGTCAGAATTTTGCGCTGGGGCTTACCCGCGTGTGACCGTAACAAAAAGAAATGAGAGGCAAAAGCGGAATGAAATCAAATACTTCCTAAGGACGTATTTACTTTATTTTCATGTGAAACATTATCGTTACTACATAAAAGGTTCGCGTGCTGTGCCGCGGTCGTAATTCGACGAGAAAAACAAACCAGCATATGACCGGAGATTTTTTTAAGCATCAAGAATATGACAGTTAAAAGATATCATTGTATATTACATATCTGGACTTATCACCTAAAGCAGGGTCTCCAAACGTTTTAGCCTAAGTCCCAAGGGCCAAGACCTAGCTAGCTTATCATACCAACATGCCGTAGTTTTGAATACGTGCATATTTCAGTTAGTACTTACGGGCAAGTGTCAAAGACATTTCATTGTGTCAAGGTACATTTCAAAAATTATTATAGAATGGTTATATTCAATAAATTACAAATTCCGTAACGACCACATTCTTAAAAATACTTTTTTCTACGATTTTGGCTGAGACATCAAATCTTGGTAACCTACAATAAACACGAATCTAGTCACGGCGTAAAGCAAATAAAATCAAATGCTCGACAGGCTTTAAAAGTTTACCATTTCCATTAAACTAAAAGTGCAAAAGTGTAAACAAATACTGCAAGCAACTAGAGCTACTAGAGAGTGCAATTGATAAAAAAAAAATATTTTTTTTTCGACATTTCATATTTTTTAGGCGACGGAAAACGATTAACGATTTTCGCGTAATGACAAAAAAAACTTACAAATACCTCTTAACGTTGATTGGTATGAATAAAGGTTATGACATAATTCGAGGACTCGTAGCATGTAGAATCTTTCTCTATAAACTGTCAACCTACTTAACCATTTACCCAGAAAGTAACCGTAACTCTTTTCCATACGATCAGTTTCTCTAAAGAGATTAAAATTTTAAAAACACCTGCCAAATTATCAATTATTGTGATCAAAATATTATTGTACCCAAATTAATTTTGAAAAAGTATATAAGCATTGCATGACTTCGAATTGTAAACTAATAATAAGTAATACGTTGGGGATATGGGGGTTAAAACTTTTTTCCCCGCTTGAAGTGCTCTGCGTAATAATTATCGTTATTAGATTTAGCACTCTAGGAAGTCAAAATCAATTATTATTTTGGGTCTAAGTTTTTCTTAGTGTTTTCTGACATAACGTATTTTAAGGGGAATTAACTGTTCGCGACACGAGAAAGTTTTACTACCATATGAAAACAAAGTAAAATACTATGTAACTTTCACAACATACTTCTCAGCTAAAATATATAACTATTTATATTTTTTATAATAATATTGCAAACATATTATTTCGGAAAGCCTAGAACGCACGGTTTTACTCGAACCGAACCAAGTGTCAGTTATTCAACGCATGCATTCTGATGGTGCAGTTTTACGGTTGCGAGTCTTGGTACATCACTAAAGCACAGTGTAACCGTATATTTTGCTTCAAAAACGGATGCATGCGGCAAATACGATGGTTGCTTGTCTTTGTCAGGAACTCGGAGAGAGATGACAAACCAGCCCCTTATTGCGGCCAAAATATAATAAGCAACGATGGACCTGGCTAGGACATGTGCTGTGGATGCCCCAGAGGAGCCTGAATCCTGCCTGTCTCTTCCAACAACCAGATGGTTTCCGTCACCCTAGAAGGCCGCTGATAACCATCCATTTCATGTACTCGGCGGAGCTACGGGACGCTGGGATTCTCTGGGAAGAAGCAAGAAAACTGGCTGTGCACAGA
Organism: Himalopsyche phryganea; assembly: GCA_022494535.1. NCBI lineage: Eukaryota > Metazoa > Arthropoda > Insecta > Trichoptera > Rhyacophilidae > Himalopsyche > Himalopsyche phryganea. Next base: position 2,243,814 of record JAGVSL010000073.1, read on the forward strand.
AAATCTTGGAGGAACCGTGTGATAGCCGTTTGCTCCGAGTAGAGAGCGGATATGACTTAAAAAATATTACCTAACAGAATGCGATGATTACCAAATGGATCTTTCTAAAAATGGTACTTATATAATCTACTGTTAATCCCTGGTAAAATAACATTATTACTCCCCCCTGTGGTCTAGCGGTAAGAACTGTTCCCTAGCGATTAGATTCGTCTGGATTCAAGTCGTGGCAACGTAATCTTGGGGATTTGTGTTTGTGAGTCTTTTGTCATCGAGTTAATTTAGAGTGTTTTTAAATATTTATTTTCTGCATAAAAATACTTGTTTCGGCGTATATCAGGCCAAAATTCTTGATAATGCCACATATTTTGTTCAGAGAAAAAACGATTATTAATTATTGTTTCTTCTTCCAAAGACAAGAACCTTAATGCCGAATTTTTCCACGATATTGTTTTTGTTGTAAACTTCAATATTTCACATGATAGTGAGTCAATTGAGATAAATACAAGTACTAAAATAGATTTGGTTCCAAGTTGTAACTTGTTCTGTACACTTACTCGCCAATTTGGATATGTGTTTATGAACATGGTATTATTGCAAAAGCAATAATACTTTTTTCTAGCATGCTTAAATAAATAAATTGAATTGAATTTTGAATTGAAAAAAAGCTACATAAATTTACAGCTGCAATTTTCTCTGTAGCTGAAATGAAATAAAAATAATTACTCAAACGTCCTTGGGCCAATGCAATGGCTGAATAGTAAATTACTAACTATGTCTCGTAATCGTACAAGAATATTGAATCCGATACAGATACCAAATAAGTTCACTAGAGATATTTCTCAAACAGTGATACAATTATTTCTTTATCCAAATGCGTAGAAAATTTCAGGTTGTGTGACTTGGTTTCGCTTTTAAAATTCATGTTGCGAAATGTATACTGTTTTTCATTATAAAGACAAAAACATCAACTACGTTCGAGGCATTGATGTGCATCACAATTAAAAAGCGAATACTTGATCATATTTTGACGCGAGTCATTATTACGCTCCTCCTACATGGCAACTGTTCAATAATTAGTAGAGACACGCATTAAGAGCATCGTTTTTTTATCAATTTTAGCGTTTAAAATCTTAAATTTTTAAATAATTATCCATTTCAATACACGTGAACACATTAATAATATACAAATAAAAGATACAACAATTTAAAAAAAAACGTAAAGTAATAAAAAATCATATAGCAATAATAAAAATACAATCTAATGATATCTTTTAAAATGTTAACTGTCAATTCTTGGTGGAATGGCATTATGTTTTAAAAGATAAAACGGAATTTTGTACTACTTGAACATATTAATGATCAGAACCGGTTTCATTCATCACGTGCATTATCAGTTTTTAAAATATAATAATGATTTGGAGGGGACTTAAACCTCACAAATCAATAAACCGATTAAATAATAAAATTGTTTGTACAGGGATTCGAGCCTGTGAACACAGTAAGCAAAGTCAATGACGATGACCATTCGGATAAAGTTCAGTAATTTTAACAACGCAGTAATTGTGTATTTTGATAAAGACTTAGCATGCAAACAATTGACTGATATTATTTTTTTAATGAACCTGCTTGATATAATAATGCTCCATCATATAACAGTAAAAAAAAGCTGTCATATAATGTATATCGCAACTATTATAGAACTAAACACTTAGCTATTTTTTAATTCCATTAGAAGTTTTACAATTATGCTATAAATCCATAACATAATATTTTATTTGCGAGGGTAAATCAAATCTATTTTTTCATGTACGCTAAATAACAACCAAAAAACTATAAGGAACTTATCGTGTTATTATATTCCACATTCATTAAAAAAATTGAAAGGCGTGGCACTTTATTATGCGCACTTTTTATATGAACGCAGTATAAAATTCTTTGCCGGGCATACAACTTGATTGACAGATCCAATCCAAACGACCTTGGTATATCTATCTAACTGTGAGATAAACAACATTTTTAATTAACTTTTGATTAAAGCGATTTTGGGTGATATATTTTATTTTTCATTTTTGGCCACATCAGAATTTTTTTATGAAATAAGGCAGGGATGGTCACACTTTTGGATGGCTTTATTGACTGATCGCTGTTAAAATGAATCAGTACCGCGATAGTCTTTCTTGGTGGTGAGTAATTTTTTCAACTGTGATAACCAATGTCCGTTCCAAGTATAGATTTTATGTGCTTCTAATAGAACATCTCCATTGGACCTAGGAAACATTTATGAGAATTTCAAAATATCACGTTTTCGTAGTAACTTTTTCTTTATGTATTGCAAATTATCTGTTTCTTTTTCTAGATTTTATTACGTCGACAGTGTTTTGGTCAATTGATGTGACCATGAAAAAATACTAAAATGAGTATATAATTGGTTCTCCTTTTAAAGACGACCAAATGATGCAAATTACAAAAATAAATTTACCACTTTTTGGAAGGGAAACTCCTTTTTACATTGGTTTCAGGTTTAAAATTCTGACCCGACCACTTGATATAAACCACAATTATATCGACACTACCTTCATATAATCCCGTATCTTCAAATATGAGAATTTACATCAGTGCATTTTAAAGATTTGTAACGCAACTTACCATATTATAATGATTTCGATAAAAACAGTTTTTACATTTCAATTTCGAGTGTTACATCAACTGGCCAAAACACCGTCAACATGCTGTTAAATCAATTCTTTTGTCATTTTAAGCACTCAGATTATACCCTTTATAACTTTGCACTTTTTACTACACTGATACGCTTTGTATACAGAGCGTGTCAGTGTATTAGTATAGATCCCGTGATTGGTTGACGACAATCAGTTAGATCAGTATGCATTTATCACTTGAAGTAGGCGCACTCTTGTATATTTATTGAAAAATAAGGTGACCATGATTTCTGTCCCACCAAAAAATCGGTGATTACGATGACGGCATGAATTAGTTATTCTCAATTTAGAGCCCTGGTCTATGGTGATCATTGATAATGCTTTATATCACAATAAAATCAATATTTTACACCGACATCAAATTCTAAAAAAGCCGATATGATTCAATGGCTGACACATATTGATATGCTTATATATATAGTAATACGCTGTGGAAATAGAACGATAATACTATTTTCCATCTCTAATCAACTAAAAACGTTGGTGTAAAGGGAGCTAATGCAAATAATTATTTTCATATTTGTCAATCATCTTACGCTAACAATTTTAATATCAACTGTGAAAAGCAAAAATAACGTAACCTACACACAAAAATATTGTGTATAGCCCAAAAAAACGTGTATTAAATTGTGATTATCGAAAAAAATTTTTTTCAAAAGACGGAAGGATAAGTCCTTTAGCCATTCTTCAGTCGATATATTGTATATTAATATAGTGTATTAGCACGTTTTGTGTGAGTTGTACACAATATTTTTGATGTGGGTTATTGTATTAATATATGTAGTAATAAATAAATAAATAAACAATAAATGTAAAAAATATTACATCATGGCCACCCTAGAGCCGGAAGGCAAAGCTATACGGCGCATACTCTACCCACACTAAAGACTCCAAAAGCCCTTTTAACGAAAATGCCACTCAATTAATAGTGCTCTATTATCGTACCAAATTTATATTCGAATAATAGTTCAGTTCGTAAATTAGTTTAATTGTATTAATAAATTCAGTAAAATAATAAAAATCCGAATGGTTTGCGAGGTCTGATCTATCAAGTTACATTTATGTTTTCACCGGGCGTAAGTATTTATTTACCAACGAAACGAAAAGTAGTTTTCGATTTTTTTCATGTTTTTTTTTTAGTTTGTTAATACGAAATAATGTTTTGAGGTAGGCGAGCCGAGTCTCGGATAGCCAACGTTACGGTTTCGTATAATATTATGGAAATTTATTTTTAATGAAGGAATAAATAATATTATTTAAAAAGCGCACAGACAAATTTATATATGAATATGTCTCAGCATTGTTTTATCTCTATTTTCGTCTCAACCTTACAAATCTTGTAAGGGCTTTGCAAACACAGAAGATTCTCGACCTATCATTTTTGAAGATTCTCGGCCTATGAATCAATGATAAAAAATGAGAATTTTTAGAAATATGATGATATTTTGCACACTTATGCAATATACAATTATACAAGTAATTTTAATATGTCAGTACACAGTAAAACCTCGGTTTTAATTACCTAGAATTCACATTTTGCATGCATGCTCTGTAGTCCCGTTTCATTTTAGTATATTAAATACCAACTTAAAGTTTATGTTTTATAATTTATATAATCACTTAGTGATTCACTAGCGATTAACTTGTAGAGGATATTCATCACAAACAACCATGCCCAAGATCTGAAATACATAATTTAAAAAAATCTTAAATTAATGTATTTTACCATGTCCGCTAGCAATGTAGAGCATATGGGTTCCTGGTGGAGGTATCTCAACAGAAGTTTTTCTGCGAGAGCTGCTCAGTTGATCAACCTTTTTTTTCGGGGAGACTAGGGATGAAAGTTTAGGGCTAGGACAGGACTAGTGTTTAGCTAATCGCTCTCGCTACGCCCCGATTTTGGGACCGGATGGATGGGAGGGAAATCTAGAGCTTGCAAACATCGATTTCTACAAACAGAAATCCATAAATCGAGTGAAAAATCAATTTAAGAAAATTTCCGTGTGATATTTGAATCCGAGACATTCGTATCCGAAGCCAACGATGTTGGCCACTGCACGACGGACCCAACTAAATCAATATTTGGTCAGTAAATATTTGTTAAATGGTCAGGTTAGGTTTAATTAAAAAATTGACCGATGTATATAAATATCTGAAAGTTTAATTTAATAACTGACCATTTTATGTACATAAATGACCTTTTATTTTATTAACCGACCACGTGTATTTATACTGACCATTATACTGATCAAAAATTTAAATCGTTACTGACCCAAATAAATGCAGGCCATTATATGATAACAAGAAATTAAATTTACCCAATTCAATACGACACGATTATAAACAATAGTTTGCATTTTCCCCCTTCATTCTGAGCCAAGGTTTATCAATCTCAAAAAAGCACTAAAAATGTTTATCGTAATTTGCATACTATTTCAAAGGCAAGGTTTTCTTTCTCGCTATATATGCATTCCTGAGGCGTCTGCGTAGTTTGGAGTATCTACGATCTGTATGTATGTTATAACTGGTATAAAAATAATAAATTATTCATACTTATTTAATCTTCTCGTACTTGATGCGGTTATCCACTACTGTTAATGGCTATTAGCATTGCTATTTGCTAGTAAACAAAAATAATTAATTTATCAAAGAAAGCCTGAAAAACAAATGGCCTTGTCCGATAAAAAATACACAAGTCATTAAAAAAATATCGAAACTGCATTTTGCAAGCGAGACACCATACGACGCATTTTTCTGTTATGGTTATACAAGATGAGGATTTTTTTATTTACAATAACAATCAATAAAATTAGGTTTATGATATCAAAACTTGCTAACTCTGACGTAATGTATATAGGAAATTAAATCGAAATTTACTACAAGAATCATAACGCTACCATAACTTTGAAATACCAATTCATAAATATAGTAAGTAAATTTGTTTGAAATGAAATAAATAAAAATAATAATCATTGTTTCAATCTATAAAAATAAAACACAACTATTTGTACTAGTTCTACAATATTATAAAAATAATGATCAGGACCAGTTTCGTTCATCGCGAGATTTATCAATTGATTATATTTTATCTTGAGTGCGGCAGCTTATTGCTGGCCACTGTAATGAGAATAGTAGAAAACGCTCGTGTTTAGCGAAACCTGTCTTGGTCGTTGTATAAAAATGTGAGATTAGAAGAAAACGTTTTTTATTTAATGAAATATAATGCGTGTCCTTCGAAAAATTGACAGTTGACCACCTTACAGCTGATTTTTTTTAATACTCTGAACTTAACCTATGGCGGAAAAATAAAAAACGAATGTGTTGTATTATACATTTTTTCCATTTATTGAGTGTTTGAAAACTCAATAAATGAAAAAAACATACGTTGACGCATACTAAATATTAGACTAATTTTACAATTCTTATAAAGACGAAAATTAAAAAAAAAGTTAACCATAATAAAACTAGTAACAATGTTATTGCATCCCTAAAATACAAATTACCTGTTTTTAGACAATCTCCAATTTTGTTAATACAAAATAATAGAACATTATTGAAAACCAATAATTACACTTTTTGAAGAAATTATTTATAAATTAATGACGAATTAACGCTCCACATAACTGTACTAATAACAATATTAGAATTTATATCTCAAAACATGTCTGTCCGCAAAGATAAAAAAAACTAAGCTTAAACAGTTTAGTATTTTTTTTTTAATGTATTACCATTTCTTATATTTAATTAATGAATAACACCAATATACTTCCTTAATTAATATGTCATAAAAGTTGCTTGACAAAACTGGAGTTGCCATGTTTTGATGCTCTATGATTCAAACAGACTTTTGGAGTTAGTTAATCATTAAAAGGCGCCAATGATTATATCACAGATCACTATTCGTTTTAGTGGTCATGAAATAATATCATATCATTAAATAAAATGTAATTGTACAGTGCTCATTGGTGGGTGTTTATAAATTAAAAAGAGGGATATTGCGAATAATATTTATTCCAGTGTGCGTGCGATGACTTATTTTAATGATTGACTTTTATTCAATTTGGTTATCCACTAAAAACAATTAAAACTATCGATTTATCAATACGTAAATGATGACGTTTATTATCTTTAATGTATTTCTTTCATATTTATTCTAGCGTGTCAGTATTGATACAGAATAATTTGTTACTTGAATTATGTTAAATTAATGTTAATTATTACTTGTAGAATAAGATTGGTGTATAAAAAATATAATACAATTTGTTCTTCTTATTTTTCATTTTGATAGTATCATCAGGACGGTTTCACTTGGGTTGCAAGCGTTATCAACTCTAGAGAATGTACAACGTATACCAATTATTTATGACTGGTCAGACGGTAGACGATACATATTATAACAATTTGTATAATATGGTTATGACATGAATTTATAGGTTAGTAATCGAAATAAGTAAAAAAATATTTAAAGTTTATTAAAAATTGAATCTTCATTAGTATAATAGATAGGAACCAAATCCATATTGTTATTTTTTTAACCTTGTCGACAAAATTGCGGTACACCAGACGGTTTTAAAGTTTTTTTAACCATGTCCGCTCTCAAAGTGGAGCGTATGGTCTCCAAATGTAAAAAGGTATCTCAACAGAAGTTTTTTAATGAAAACTGCTTGATACTCAGTTGCTCTACCACACTCTTTCGTGGTAAGTATAGAAAGGAATAGTGGTTAGATAATCACTTTTGCTACGCTTCGTTTGGTGGCAGGGAATTTTATGCACCACGAACATCCATGCCCTCGAAGGGAAATCCATAGATCGATTGAAAAATCAATTTATAAAACTGTCTCTAATACTATTTGCAAACGTGAAATCCGTAACCGAAGCCAATGATGTTTACCATTGCACCACGGACCCGACAAAAGTTTTTTTTTTTATTACAGTAGTTTCTCAATGCCTTTTTTTATTGCAACCTTTTGGATTATCTAATATGATGTTGCTTCAAATAGACAGGAATATTTATCGAGTCCCCGTTTAATTCAATACTTTTTTAATGTATTTTATTCTTTTAGAATTTTAATAAAATTTTGTACGCAACTGATGTCTTACTGGGCGTGGTAAATACGATTGGATACATAATGTTATATGGTTTACTCTACATAACGTTGATAAATACTTTAGAATTTTGCCGAAGGGAAAAAATATTAAAAATTGCCTCAATGTGGCCTTGAACTAAGAAATACGTGGAAATTGAAATGATATATGAAACAATTTACGATTTTCTAAAAATATCCACTTAATATGATTTTTTTTTCCTAAGAATCCCGAAGCGTTGCATAAAATACGAATTGTGTTTCATTAAACTCATAATTAATATAAATAATTTTTCTGCTATTACTCCGACTGAAATGGGTACAATTACATTTTTCGGAAGTAGAGAGACCTTCGTGCACATTAATATGTTTTAAGCTTCATACCAAATACATTTTTCAATCAATGTCCGCTCCCAATCTTGTGCATATCCACATCTAATGACGTATATAATAGAAGTTATTCAATAAGAAAAAAGAAAAGAAGGATCTGGCTAGGAGTGGGAAGTGTTAGTAGCTAGCTTATCGCTCTCTTGATGCGCCGTTTTAAGAATCGGCATGGGTCGTCCGTAATATCCGTAACACAAATAATAAAAAAAGACAATTGAAATTACCATATTTAAATTTGAATTGTTGAGATTTTGTACATTACCATTATTTTATCACTAATGATCCGGGTTTCGTCTTTCTGACAGTTCGAGTACATTCGTGTGCTCGAATGCCTGAGGATGTCGAAAGGTGAAACTCGGATCGTTAGTGACAACATACATGGAAATGTACAAAATCTCCACAATTGATATTCAATCAAGCACCCTTGGTCGATGTCTTAAATTACCGTATTTCTTCAACAGTAAGACGCATCCTAATTTTTTAATATCAATAATAAAAAACATCACGAAAAGGTTGTTTTAACAAATATGTAATAGATTGAAAATATAAGGCAGAGCTGCGGAGACAGAGTCGGAGTCGTGGATTCGCGCTGTTTTGGCCGGAGTCATATTTGTAAAACCGACTACTTTTTCTATTGCGTGAATTTTTGCATTTCTGCATGTATTAATGTACTTGTTTCATTTTTATTTATGCCTATAACATCTTCTTGTCCTACAATATATATATATATATCAGGCACGTACTGTGGCTTTATTTCTTTCTCGCTCAATCACATGAAAAGTGAAGGTGCAAGCAAGAAAGCAAGGGCATACGTAGTATGCTCCTGTAACTTTCTAGTTCATAGTCAAATTAGGTTGTGCGATAGAGATAGTGATAAGTCCACAGCACGCCGATGACATATATGTATAATAAGAACAAATTGGCTATTTGCCAGATCGGTTAGTGGGGGTTTAATTTCAAGTCCAATTACATATAAATAGAAAAGGTAGGAAAAAAACCTGACAAAATTAGACTTATTTTAGTCGTAATCGGAATCGGAGTCGGGTTGTCAATGCCGGAGTTGGAGATGGAGTTGCGTTTTATTTGGACGACTCCAGAAGCCTGATATAAAGCATCTAAAGCAATTAAATTGAGTCCCTAAACACGCCTCCAAAGGTTTTTAGAGTTTTGAGTAAATCACGAAAAACTGTTATGGGCAGTATGACAGTTTTAAGTATAATTTAAGTTATTTGGTGTCTTCCGGTGTAGAAGTAAAATATTCTTTTACACTGTCGTTTTTTCGGAGCGCATCGACCGTGTAAAACGAGAATCAAGCTCCTTTTAAGTTTGGAAACGATTAAAATTTCGAACACGGGAACGATATAGGAAGAGATTTTACACTTGCAAATGGAAAAATTGATATATCTATTGATAGAGCACACACGTACATTAAAAACCTATTTTGTTGAAAAATTGCCAGATGCGTGTTTAGCGACTCATCCACTCAATTATAAACGTACTTTCTTACCACCAACCTGAAACTTTGTATACTAAGCTACTGCTTCGTTTTTTGAGGGTGTCGAATGTATATTTTGAGGAAAAACGACAGGCAGAGATTAGAGATTTAAATTGTATTGCTCAATATTTATAAACTCGGTAATAAAAAAGCTTTAAATTTAAATTTAATATAAATAATAATAAATCACAATTGAAACTTGAATAGTAAAAAAATGAGAAGCTACATTTTGAATTTATTGGTTACTCGTTAATTTATCTAAAATGGCGTCGATTATCGCAATAACACTGGTAATATACCACCATCGTAAACAATTAATATGCACACATTCCTCTATTACAAACCAATAAATCAAAATTAAATTTCAATTTAAATGGCAGTTGTCGTGAGTTAAAGATAGGACATTTGTTATTTTTATTTTTACGATTTATTTTTAAGACATGGGATTGATTTTAGGTCGTGACTTGTGTTGCTAAATCAATATGCTTTCGACGAAATTAATTTTGCCAAATGTTACCTAAAATGCCCAAAGTTATTGTCAAACAGTAGATCAGAAGTGAAGTGAGCCAACTGGTATTTTCGAAAAACCTGAGTTAGGTAGGTGTGTTTTGGTATTCTACATGACATAAAGCAGTGCTCCGAAACCAGTGTGCCGCGGCACAATGCGTGCAAAATGAGAAAAAAGAGAATTTTAATATTACAAACAAATAAAATATCGGATTATTAAGATATAACTGAAATCAGCAAAAGCTCAAATGACAAATATAAATAGCATTAATTACTTATATGTAGTTAATTTTATCAAAAGTATTTTTTAATGATTTGTAATTTTCAAACATGTGTATTTGTATTAATTCAAATAAAAGGTGTTTCATCACTATGAAGTGGTAAAGTAACATTTCGAAAGAAGTAAAATGGTTTAACTTGTGAGTGTTAAAAAAATCTTACATTTATGGTATTTTGAATTCATAAACCTTACTTTTTTTGATTATGAAATTACATATTTTTGCTTGTGATGTGCCGCGAAATTCTACAGGCATCAAAAGTATTTTATTATGAAAGAAGCGAAATTAAATAACGTGTAAATTAATATAAGAAGATCATTTAACTAATACTTTCAATAACCAAGTTTCACCAGTTTATCACTTGGCTCACTTAGCTTCTCTAGGGTTCAATTGACGCTTGGTACATATTTTTTGGAAAAAAATATCGTTCTATTAGAATTCTGGCATAACTGGAAATAATATAAAGCAAATACCGGAAATGTTACCATGGACAATGGGAATATTCATTGTCGGCTTCTGTGGTCTTGTGGCAAAAGCTTTGCCCAAGCGATCTGGTGGATCCTGGTTCAAGTCCCAGCAAGGTCAACATCAAGTTAGGATTTTTTCAATATAAATTTGTGATCTTGGACATGAATGACTTATAAAAATTCTCATCAAGTTCATCTCATATGATTTTCTAATTTTAAAAAATATATCTATATAGATATATATATTCAATGTGCATTAAAAATCAGTTGAAGCACAGTAACTTTTTGGTGCTTGCTTGAAATGATGTAAAATTTAACGGTAATAAAATACCTATTACATTATTAATTTATAATTATTATTGATGTGTTGCTATAGAACAATTTAATTCTATCAACAAAAAATCTGATTGCAGATTTGAATTGTTCAAATATGAATTTTAGAACATTCGCAAAACAAACAAAAGAATAAAGATTTACTATTTTCAAAACGTCAGATAACTTTTATAAACGTTTAATTTATCAATAAGCTCTTTCATATCTGCGATAAATATCAAGAATTATTTTCCCTACGTGAACATTTCTTTTGTTACCATTCTGATTATTAAAAAAATAGGTAATTAGCATTATCTTCATCTCCTTTCGAGAAGGTGAAGAGTGTATTATGAGTTAATAATTGATAGTACATTTTGTTGTAGTATTCAGTTATATCTGGAATGTTTTATAAGTGAAATACACTTTGACACATCTGAAAGCTTATAATTCCACAAATAATAACTTTAAAGATAGAGTTTAAAAATGTCATTAATTTTCATTTATGTAACTTAACATTTTCATGTCATCATTGTTTTTATGACAGTTGGGTGGTTGATGCTTTATTTTGAAATTCGTATTTTCATATGGAACAATAATTGCTGATACCTAAATTTATACTTTGTTGTCAACTAATTATCTTATATTATCTTTACAGCTTATCATTAATCTAGGATGCAAACGAAGGTGTTGGGAATATTGGTGGTGGGGCTGGTTATCATAATAATTCTGGTCCTCTCGACGACTTTGCCCACTGAAAAACATACTGATGATGTCAGCGGTAGGGCCACGAGCCCTTACGAATTCAAAAAAGTTCGGTTCTGTAATTTTGTCAATCATCCTTAGCATAAATAAAATTGTATTTTTTTTAATCATAACATATATATAGATACTTTTTATATTTGAATATCGAGCACGCATATAATAGAATAAGCTATTATAGGATATATTATAAAATAACTGTTAATTTGAAATTTTAGATTATATTTGACATCAAATAACAACACGCCAATAACAACCAATTAACAGCTTAACCATAGTTTATCTAAGATACAGCATATTTGAATATAAAACTAGAAACACAAAATACATTAATTATAGACAAATACGGTGAAAGATATTTTCACATTTGTTCTATATAATTTAGATTAATTATGTAATGAATTTATTTCATTACAATAGTACCACATGAATCAAATCGAAATAAACCGACACATATAAGGTGACGCCGGTTCTTCTGGCGGACAATGTTTGAACTATGAAAAAAGCATTTGTAAATACATATAAATTTGAATTTTTATATCTTATTTATGCATTTCAAATATCGCTTAGCAGTTCAATTATCGAAGAAAGATGTTGATAATACAGATAAACGATAATTGGAAATAAATTAGTAAGTACGACATTTTCTCATTTATATTCTCCTGCTTCAATTTAAGAGTTTCATTTTGAAAGAGTCATCTGTATCTTGATGTCTATACTAAAAGACAACCTGTTGACAGCAACTCCAATTATATAGATGAAGCAGAAATCTGTGATTAGTAGTAGCACAATATTCTTCTAGGTGTCTATACAAAAATGCAATTGTGTGATTTTCCATTAAATACTTCGTCTTTTATTTCAAAATCTAACTTTTTCAATAAATTAAAAAAATATTTTATTTCTAACGCGTATAATAATCAGTAACAAAATATTTTGACAGCTCAACCCGGTGGCCTTCTATTTGTATCCGCGATTTTCACCTGCCAGGATAGCTATTTAAATGCAGATGTCAGTATACGTATTCACTTTTTATGGTAGTCGATTTTAAATGTAACATACATGATAAACTTCTTTGTTTTTTTTTTAAATATTATCAGCATTTATTTCATCGGAAAGTTACTAGGAAACTAACTTAATTCTTTATTATTGTTTTGTATAATATATATTGTGAAAAACATATTTATTCTGACATAAGGTGTGGTTGGTAGACCTGCACCGTAACATTCAGTCGATGCAGTATGGAGGGGTTGCACGTAGTGTTTTCATGTGGATGATAACGAATTGTCAAAAGAGTGATAAAATATACTGATAAGTGAATTATTTTGGTGCTACCAGTTTGTTTATAATTCGCGTAAGTAAATTTACTTTAAGATTTCTTTTAAATAGCCGCATATCACAGCAATATAACACTCGCATTGCACAAAATATTCATGGGCCAATGTCAAACCATGTATGTGTATGGACCTACCCATCTTTTTACCTGCCATGTTATGCTTTATACCACGTAATATACGATTACCTTTGTACTTTTGTAAACACTACCTGATGCTTTTCAATGATCATTGTTATGCCAAGATGCTTATATTAATAGTTTACCCTCTATTACCTTTTGTTATTCAAATTGGAATAAAAATTTTCTCTGTCAAATTTTCTAAGATAAGAAATAATTGTTGATACTACGTCTGATACCTGTCTGATTTTTGTTGCAAAGGAATTAACTATGAACCTATTGTGCCTCATTCTTATTTATGTCATTTCAATTGTACATTCGTTTTACGATTACTTTCTGTTTGAGATTTTTTCAATCTAAAGCGTTAAATAATAATACTACTGAATGTGTACTTCAACCATTTTATCCAGCACTATAAAATAAATATGATAGGTTATGTTAGAAATACAAAGCGGAATATGATTTAAAATTTATTATAGTACGGTTTAGAATATTACCCTTTCAATTAAATATTCATTCACGCTATTATTAAAATGTATTGATTTCATAATTAATTATATATCTGGTGTTTGTTAAGGTTGAGGATTTTTATCATAATAAAGATGCGTTCTTTTTTGTAAAATAACAATGGCTTAAATGTCGATGGTTGGGGTGAACAATCACATAAGTCAATCAAGTTCTTTGATATTTTTCATTTTGAAGTATTTACTTATATTTGCATGTGTGCCCAAACACAATAGTCACACAATTTGTAACAAATGACATTGTTCTTTCAAATACAGGGGGGTATAACCACATAAGTCAGACTCATGCGATCATAAACTCAACAAATTTTTATTTCTAGCAATGCTCTGCGACTTATTTGACGCTTATATTGTTAAATTTTGTGTTGAAAATAAAATAGAAAATGCTGCTAGATAGAAAAAAATGTCTCCTGGAAACCTTGCAATATTAATATTGACTTTTGTTGTCCCCCGCCAAATGTATAATGTTTCTCGGTTCACAAATCCGTGTTACTAAACAATACTATACTCGAGAGAATCCACCAAATCTAACTCGTTTCAGATTTCAATGATAAATAATAATATTTTTTATGTAGGTATAATATATTCTGTTTCAAATCAAAAAGTCGCCTAGGAGTTTTAAATACTTATTTTTATTGATAAACCTTAAGTATACAACCATTGGAAATATCACTGAACTCGATTTTAATCTTTTATAAATAAGTGTTTATTTGCCAAGTCAAAACACACTTAAATGGGAGAGGAGATTACATAAAGAGCATTGTTTGAGTGGGTAAATGACGTAGGAATAGTATGTTCTCATTGCAAAACCTGTTTCGCTCATTTCTTCATTTTGATCGTTTTTTTAGTGGTTTAACATTTTATTTTTCCAGCTCTTCGATTATTGAGTAGGAGCATACTTACGTCGAGAATGACGCCATTGCCAGACCAATATTAAATATGATTCTATTAATAATATTTACTGGTATGACTTTGTATTCAATTCAATGGATTACATGCACCAGCCGTTCTTGAATCATTTTATTATTATTTACAGTTATTGACTAATCAGTAATCCATATTGAGAAGTCATTCCTATGATATATTATAGTCAGGAAAATTTATGAATATTATTTTCAGTCTAGATCGCGTTGCTCATAGCTACATTAAATGCAACATTATATGATAGCATTGAAACGTATGTAATTACTTCATTATAAATTGTTATTTTTGTCTACCATAATATAATGTTATATTTTATAATTTAAAATGTAAAAAACTTAACATCATAGATATTGTGAATATTGATTTTCAATTTAAAATTAACATCAATAATAAGTTGTTGATTGAATTGGAATTGACTTAGTAAAACTCCAATATGAAAAGGTAAAAATAGTAAAAGCAAGATATTAATTAGCTCGCGTAGGATATTTTATCATATTTATAAATTTGCCTTTGAAAAAAATATGACGATGACAAAAAATAATATTGAAGGAATATATACAAGTAGCTCAACAGACATTTTCAATTTCTGAAAGTAGCTAACATCCTTAGTGAGTTTGGAGACCACTGGTTTAATACAATAATTATTCCTGATTAACTAAATACTCTGCTATTTTTATCTTATTTATATATATTTTTTTATGTAATATTAATTTAAAGACAACACAGACAAACCAAAACAACAATGAAAGTTATATTAGAGTTATGGCTGTATGAATATACTTATTTTACATTAAATAATACCGTATCCAAACCCACTTTTCAATATTTTGAATCGATAAACCTTTCACTCTAGCCTGAAGTGTTCTATCATACTTTTTTTATTTAAATATATCATAATTTGTAACCCAATGGACAAAACATTTTTTCGGTAGACTTGAAGGTTACTGTGTGAATATTTTTCCTAGTATATAATAAAATTGATAACTTTGTTGTTTCATTGTTCTAATCAATGGATTAATTAACAATTCTATCAATTTAATTTTTAATACTCAATTAATATTAACATATTTTCAGTTGATAGATATGGAATCTGTTAGAAATGAATCAGCAGTTGTTTTGAAAACAACGAAGTAGTTATCATCGTTTTTTGAGTTTGTTTGTTCTGTTCCACATCCTTCATTAATAATCTTATCAGAATCAATACATAGTAGATAGATAACTTTGTGACATTTAGATATTAATTAAAAGAGCAAAACAACTGACAATAATTGTAAAATTATATATGATTACTTTGTAACCACTTGTCGCGCAATAACGAAGGGAATTTCCGATCGAAAATATGAAAGCAACAATTACAATATATTATCACAGAATAGTAAGTTGGAACTTAGAAAGGTTCGAACTAACCATATTTGTAATGAAAATCGACTACCCTAAAATTCTTTATCAATAATAGGATAAAATATCAAAGTATTTAGTTCTACAAAATTTTATTAGATAATTGATAACTAATTTGGATTATTGAGATTTTGTACACTTCCATGTATTTTGAACTCGAACCGACAGTCCATTCGTGTGCTCGAATGCCTGAAGATGCCGAAAGGCGAAACCCGGGTCGTTAGTGACAAAATACATGGAAGTGTACAAAATCTCAATAATCCAAATTTGATATTGAAATTCCATCAAGCACCCTCAGTCGATGTCTTAAATTAATTGATAACTATTTCGACTTAACGCAATCGTCAGAATTATACTTAAACTTATTTTCGCTTAGCTTTACATACTGTTTAGAATTCACAACATATTTTTGATGCATTCTTCTGAATACATCAAAAATAATAATCTATTATACTGTTTTTTTTAACGCAATCCTGCATATTTTTGGGTTACATACTCGAAAATAGAAACAAAAAACAATGATCATTGAGGGTAGTGAAATCGATTAGATAACCAGTAGTCTTGTCCTAGCCCTATTCGTCTATACTCTCTTCGAAAACGATAGGTTAAGCAACTGAATAACGAGCAGTTATCTTGGAAAACATTGTGTTGAGATACCTCCATCAGAAATCCATGACCTCCACATTGGAAGCGGACATGATAAAAAAAGCATTAAAAGTACACAACACGTATCTTCTTACCATCAGCCTGAAACTTCATCGGGTCCCGTGTCTGATTTTTCTGAATCATTATTTTCCGAGTCTTCCCAGAAAATATTTTTTTTTACATTTTTGACAGCGATTGTAAGAGGTCATCGATAACACGACGCACTCCGAATTCGGCGATTTCAAAAAAGGTAAAAAAATCCGTATTTTATCCAAGGATCATTCATGATTTCGAAGTTTGAATTTCATTTTTTTAATATGCCAACACGAATGTGAACCGGACTAATTTCTCAATTACATAAAGTACCGTCATAAATATCATTTTTATATCTTTACCCGGACCTCGCCAAAGTATTTTATGATACAAATTTTCAAGTCAAATATTTGTACAGCCGTATGTATTTTTTCATTCTTAAAATTTGTTGGTTTTTGTTCATATGCTTAATTCCGGGAGATTATGTTGTAAATTAAATGGGTGAATCAGTAGGATGGCTTTATGCGTAAAGAAACAAATAACGGACTAATGACTAACAAAAATATGGAAGAACATGCCTCGTAAACCCATCTGGTATTCCTAGAAATCGGTGAGAATATTATCAAAATTAAAAAAAAAAAACAATAATGGTTTTCACTACTAATATTGTTTCCATCACATTTTCCCTGTTTTTGATTACATTCGTCGTAGTTATTTTTTATGATTCAGTATGCCTGAAGATAACTTCTCATAACAGTAAAACGCGTTCGTACAGTTTTCGCCTTACTATTAATGAAGTAAATAGGTATTATACAGATGTTATTATATTTAATTAACACTT
This sequence comes from Himalopsyche phryganea, assembly GCA_022494535.1. Classification (NCBI taxonomy): domain Eukaryota; kingdom Metazoa; phylum Arthropoda; class Insecta; order Trichoptera; family Rhyacophilidae; genus Himalopsyche; species Himalopsyche phryganea. The sequence goes on from JAGVSL010000073.1 coordinate 2,261,635, forward strand.
ATTTTAAAATTCAACTGCCGAATCCACCGAAATAACTCATTTGACAGTCTTTTTTTCCTCGATTTGATGTTGAATAAAGTTTAATATTTTCAAAATATCAGGCTCCTTGGCTTTTATTCACTGTTATATAATCAACAGAGTTACAATAATGAACAGAAGAACAGTAAGCCGGTTTCTGCAGTGAATCTTCCACTTTCTCGCTCGCTCTCATATAAAGTGCTAGCTTGAGTGAGACAACGTGAGGCCGGTGTTGACTTAAGCACCCCACATGCCCATATGTTCAAAAATTCACCGCACGCAACAGTTAAAAATATAGATTAATAGTAGATGATAAGTAAAGTATTATTCTTGATTGATTATGCGGTCATTTTGTGTCTTTATCATTCCACTTAGTACAAGTGGTTCGCTTCTTTTAGAACATCCGCCTTTTTGTGTCGTACACAAATCCTAACCATGACTACTTATTGATTTCAATACTTTTCCCGGTAATTGAATGTACACACTAAAGATTAAGCGTGGGGATATTTAACCGATAGCCACTATAATAGAGAGGCGTAGTAAAACTATTAAAGTTTTTATATTTCCCAAGAATTTATCAAACATTATGATTATATTTTTATACGAAATTAAGGGTTTAAGTTTGCTGCCTACTGTAAGTAAACCAGCTATTCAAATCAATACAAAATAACCACCTACTTGCCATAATACAAAATACATGCCTGCAAATTAATCTGATAAGCCAAACCTCAATCAGTCACGTTCACCCCTTTGACATTTCCATATTGTTTCCTCAACGAGAATTTCTTTTGTTTCATTTTCGGTATGACACATTTACCTTTTTTATGTTGGTGTTGCTGGTTTCATAATTCGATTCTCCAAATTTGAAATTTATTTCGAGATGTGAAGAACGAAATTCTTTTGTTTTGCTATTTAAAAAAAATACATACTAAGGTAAAGCAACACTGTCATTGATACCGTCCTGAAGATATTAAAGTTGTTAAAAACAAAAGATCATTTTTTCATTCCATATAAATAGGATTATATTAAGTAACTTGATTTAAATCAGTCCTCGTTAAAAACTTCACTATTGAGATTCTATTAATTTAAGAGGTATATTTCATATCGGTTTTGGTCAATTGATGTAACCCTCAAAAAATACAAAAATTAGGTAATGATTCGATCTCATTTTAAAGACGACATAGTAGGTCTCGGCCAAATGATGTTAATTATTAAAATAAATTGGCCACTCTTTGGAAGGAAAACATCATCCAACACTGGTTTTAGATTTAAAAATTCTGACCCGGCCACTTGATGTAAACCACTTTTATATCGATACTCCCTGCGTATAATCCCTTACTTGCAAACATGAGAATTTACAGGAGTGCATTTCAAAGATTCATAACGCAACTTACTATATAATCTTTTCGATAAAAACAGTTCTTACTCTCTCCTGAACAATTTCAATTTTGAGGGTTACATCGAACATCGTCGATATTGAAGGAGGACATGGCTTTCAAAAAAATGCCACATATCGATTGTGTAAAGGAAAAAAGACGTAACCCACACCAAAAAATATTTTGAATAACTCACACAAAACATGCTAATACACTTTATTTATACATCGACTCTAGAAAGGCAAAAGGACTTTATTTTTTTTCGATAATCACAATGTATACAATTAATACACGTTTTGTTTGGGCTATACACAATATTTTTTGTGTGTGGGTAACGTCCTTTTTCCTTTACACGGTCGATATGCTATAGCGAATAGCTACGAATTAAAAAAAAAATGTCACCCAAGATGACCGTTGTAATTTAATTCTCAATATTGTATTTCATATTGATGCAACGTGTAAGTGTTTACATTTTTCACTCTGGCCAAATTTGTTTTCAAACTTGATTGATATGATTTATTTTAAACTAGTGAGTACCCGGCATGCGTTGCAATGCCACACAACGAAAGGAAGAGTTTGTGTTTTAATTCTGTTTATTGAAGTGCTTTTGGATGCACAATTTTTTTTTTGCGTACACAAATAAATCAGAAGGTTTTTCCGAGATGTCGCCGTTTGTACGTATTTGATTTTTTTGGATTTTAGCTGTTTTTTTATTCAGAAACCTTCACGGGTGTGTGCACAATAATTCATCAAAGTTTCATCGACATCGGATTAATGTAAAGGAACGCATAGGGGACAAACAAACAAACATTCATTTCTATATAAATAGATAACTAAGTACTGCTCTATTGAGAGAGAAACGAAAACATACTTGGCTTTCATACTTAAGTATATTAGTACATCCCGTTGGTTGTAACTCCAAGTATGGTCTAACATAATAATGCAGTAAATTAATCATCCCGATACGATACATTATTCGAGGTTTTATGACTATTATATGGTTTCCTATAAATCTATATAACCATGTTAATAAAGATCACATTAGCGATAATTTCTAAAATAGTTTTGACCCATCCATACGATTCATTTTTGTCTTACTCTGGTGGTCTTGTGATGAACGGTTCGAATCTTCTGATGTACACACACTTTCAGACGTTGATTTTCGATTAATTATTATTATAATTTAAGATATCGACTGAGGGTGATTGATGGAATCTCAATATCGAATTTGAATTGTTGAGATTTGATTGGTAAACAATTTTGAACAACTCAATCTTCCAAACTCCCTTTTATTGTACCTTTTACGTTAAAAGAGTTCGTAAAAAAAAACATAAATTAACAATCAAAATAATGAAACTCTCATATTAATGCAACATTGATAGACAGGGCCCATTAGTTTAGAATTAGTAGGTAGTTCTTCGAATTGCATTTTAAAACCTCCATTCCACCCATAATACGTTTGTTTTCCCAACTGGGATTGGTCATTGTTGTGATCAATTCAGGTGTCGATGTAGTTCCTAGACTTAGTGATAAAGATTTGTCGATTTAATCTTGTATATAAGCGATGTAAACTGTGTACTGTCTGTCTGTGCGAGTTCATTCGTGTGCTCGAATGGCTGAAGATGCCGAAAGGCGAAATTATTTTTATATCCAAAGGCATGGTTGTTTGCGATGTTTCATCCCGTTTCCAGCATAATTATCTACGAATAATTTCGTATTTTCGCCTTTCTATCAATACCTACCCTGAATATATATATATATATATTGTTTCTTTTTGATAGATTTGACATCTTACCTCGTAGAAAACAAAATTATAATTTCCTACTCGGAATTTATGACGTATAATAAATAAAAAAATTATTATCAATGTAGTCATACATACATAAAATTCTTACAATGCAATTAGTCTGAAGATGTTTCATAAATTGGCGAAACAACATAATGTTATTCAACAAGTAGAACAACAAAGTTATCAATTTTGATTATATCGCACCCCCGATAAAATACAAAGTAAGTCAGATATTGTCATATTCCAGGAGAGCCATTGGAAGTTATTAAAAAAGATGCCCTTATTTCAAAAGAAGTTTAGATACATAAACTATTGTTTTCTTTTATGGGAAAACATGATCTCTTTGCAAATGAATATTTATGTTTTTTCTTTAAAATAAATGATACCGTAGGTATATTTACTATCGATTTAATTTTTTTTTTAATGCGATCAGATAAATTGAATACTTTATCTGCTACACTATTTGAGTTCAAAACATGAACATATTTTATGAAAATAGAGCGAAAAATCAAGAAATGTAACCGTATCCTTAACTAAAAAATGTCAGTGTCGGACTGACGACACTATTTTGCCGACAGAGTGATATGTTAATAATAATAAAGTATGAAAAAGTAACCATCGAAAATATTAATCAAAATTATTGACTCGTAAAATCATGTCGAAGATTCTCCTGTACGATTTATAAATTGTTATGTATAATGTATTATTATGAATTGTCTAAATAAAATAAACAACTAGCCGTTTAAATTTCAATTAGAACTTCACTGGTAACGCTGATTCTTCCTCTGTAACTTTCACGTTAGTTATTCGAAGTAATAAGTGTGAGGTAGCTACGTACATACTAAAATTTCGGATAACTTTTACCGATTTGACCCAGTTTGAAATCGTTTTATCGTGAAGCCAATCGGATATTTTCATTGAGCTGCCGTCCCGTGAGGGTCTCTGGCTTACCGTTGCCTTAAAACGTAGATTCAGTCATATTTACAAAATTAAACAGAAAATTGTATAGTATAACCATCATACGAGAAGCTTGCGATCAAATATGCTCAGATCCAGTTTTGAGAAAAAACAAGATATCGCTGTAGTATTAAAGGACAAATTCAAAAGAACAGAATTGCATTTTCAACGTCGCTCGATGCAATTTAATGTCAAAATATGACCATAAAATCAAAACTGCCTAAATTCAGTATAGTTTTTGTATCATAATTGACCAAATTCTAAATCAGCTAATAGAATGCTTGTATTTGTCGGCCATGACAGCTCAGTCAGCTGGCACTCATCTTACTCAAGTGAAGTATTGCAATGTTAATGTGTAGTTTTAAGTGTTTTTTTTAAATATTTCAAAAAATACTGCATATTTAGAACCTCGCTTCAATTTCAAATGAATAAATAGATCAAATTAAACAGCTAAATCAATACTTTATGAAAAGGATAAGTTTCTATACGAAAAGTGTGTTTATCTCCATTAAGGAGAAAGTGGATGTGGTAATTTTTGATACCGAACTCCAATATATAGCCACTGTATGTTATAATGGTTTTAGCAGACCGTTTTTGAATTTACTACCTACAATTATTTATACGCAATGAGATTCAGTTTTCTGCGCAACTTTTTGTATCATAATACTGTCGATATAATTAAATTAATGTTCTTTTAATATATTCGGCCCACGTATTACACGATTTCGATAAAAAGCGCTTGTGGCATATTATTGTACAACACGGTTTTAAAAGAAACTTCAAATAATAATTGCAATCACTGCAGATGAAATTGGAAGGGATTAATATTCAAAATATCGAAGAAACACTACAGGAACGGGTTGTATCCTGGATGTACAAATTCAAGACCTTTTCATTGAATCGTATTATCGTTTTTTTAGACGTGCCTGTAGCCGAATGGTCAACGTAACGTCTTCGGTTGTAGTGTTTTCGAAGACATTGATATATATGACTAAAATTATTTCCTACCCATCCAAACTAACTAATCATATCGTAGCCCAAACCAAATATCCTTTCTCCACAGTTTGAGCGATTCTCTGTTGGAAAGACACAAGCAGCTCTAGTTAAAAAACTTCTGTCGAAATGCTGCATTAGAAGTCCATTACTATTTAGGAGCACACGTGGTTAATGAAGAAGGATAATAGACCTTTTACATCTTAGTACTGTCTATTATTTCAGGCTCTTACGTATAACATGGTAACAGATTTACAGTACCGTTGATGAATTGTGACATATTATCGTATTAAACACTTTCAAATATCGAAGAAATATATGACAGACATTTTAGGATTTATTGTACATTAAACCAGTGGTCGCCAACCGGTGGTCTATTTTGGTAGTTCGCAGTGTTTTTGTAGTGACATCATTTTAGCTAAGAATCCATAAACTTATTTCAAACACACATCAACAAATATCACACTTATTAATTAGTTATAATTAAATAAGCGTTGTAACTATTTCATAGTAAAAATGCCATTTTATGATCGTTATTAAAATATGCTAGTGGTCCACGGGATCCAAAATTTGCGAGCTTAGTCGTCCGTTTGCTACCTCTGCCTGTATTAAACGATATTGTCGTGAAATCCTAATACAACCGTTTTGTACGAGAGCTGAATGTATCTGTCTAAATTCCGTTTTAACTTAAACAATCAATCTTTTAAATGAAAGTGCTTAATTAATTTCGTAAAATCGCTCTCACAGAAAAGTGAACACAGTAATGATCCTTGTCGTATTATTATACCGATATTATAGTTCCATCGATTTGAGTACCGAAGTGCCGATGAACTAACTCGATTTGGAATTGTGAGAATCGAATTAGCGACACTCGATCCGCGAGCTCTCTTGGCTCCTCCCTAACTCCCTAACTTGTTTCCCGACAGGGCTGGTACATATAAATAGTCGCATATCTTGATGACAATTCGCTACAATCCGTCAACCAGTTTGTTAAAGTCCTTCTTAAATGATAATTCTGATATTTAAGACGGATAAATGAGTTCATATGATGATATCATTGTATCTTATTTTTAAAAAAAATTGAGTGTGCAGTGTACCAAGCTCGATTTTATGCAGTTTTATAATGTCATTACTATACTACAATGACACCCAAACGTACATCATGTTTCTATCACTTTGGACACATAGATTTTACTGACCTTTCGCACGTGTACATAATTCTGGTTCAAACCGCTGATAAGTCACGTCATTGTCGCGTATTAGCTGTTTTAATATTTGATATCCAAATACTCAATTCATTTGCGTACCTCCACCCAACTTGGAAAACACCGTTCTTATATATGTATCTTTACATTTATATTACCATATTCGCATTCAAAGTGAAGCATCTCAAAAGTAGTTAAAGTAGTTTTATTCAGTCGCTGAACCTCTATTTTATGGAGAGGATAAGGAAAAAATTATTGCGAAAGAAAGGACTAGAAGTTAGACTGCAGGCATCACACCATCCATACCTTTTGAAACCACAATTCCATAAATGGATTGAAAGGTGATCTTATAAAAGTGTTTGGTTTCTTACCTGTGGATACTGCAACCGAACGAGACGAACGGCTACGAGCGTGGATCACTCGGCTTCAAAACCAGAAAATTACACTTGACGATTCTTTTGCTACTACTATTATGCGCTGTGATCACTCTGGTCTTTATAGGGTTTCCGCCGGACGAACCAATATTTATAAACATGATTACTTATTTAATAAATTTGCTTCAACGGACTACAAATAATTTCATACGTTAATTTTTTTCTAAGTTCATATATAACCAAAAAAAAAACACTTACTAAAATAATTCTGCTAGCCCTGATTCTTGAATTTAATTGAAGGAAGAAGGCGCTATATCCGTTATAAAAGTTATATCCGCCAGGGGCGTTAGCAAACTTTTCCAATGAGTACAAAGATCGCAGATGGCAGAAGTTGAAATGAGTGGATTTCAAAAACACACTTCTGTTCGAATTTACAAATGTGGATGTCAGGACAATGCAGCCGAGTGCATTTAAATTCATTACACAATGCTTACATATAAGAAAAGTAACACAGCGTTGTATTTAATTTGATGGATTGTGTAAGAAACTGTATGACTTTACATACTTTTTCTTTTCTGGCGTTACAGTCTGAGTTGAACTTTGTCCGTCTTAATCAGCCTCCTCAACTCCACTCAGTCCTCGGACTTCCTACGCCAATAGCTGACTTCCAGCGCTTGCAATTCTTATGACAACCCATCAAGATAGCGAAGTTGCGATCTTCCTACGCTCCGTCATCCTTTAGGAGTAGAAAATGTGAGGCATTTTGTAGGCTCCCAATCATACGTGGGCGATATATGTCCAGCCCAGCGTATGCATTGAGCTTTAACAAACATGGTAATGTCTGGATTACCGTAGAGGTTATCAATATTAAGCGTTTGTTTGACATCGCCAAATGCCAACCTCGCAGAGGGCTGAAAATCTTTCGCTCAAACACTTAATAGCTTCTGAGAATCCTTATAGTTTAGCGTCCAGGCCTCTGACTCATACGGCAGAAGTGGTCTTATGAGGATTCTATCAAGGCGAAGTGTCGTGACAAGCTGGCGGATTCAAATTTTTTCTGCAGTCAATAGAATCTGATAAAAAAAATACAAATTTTGCTTCGTTTGTTGATAAGTTCAACTCATACAATTTTAAATGACGGTTCCAGTGGAATATTTACATAAAGATTTTTTAAATAACAATATGTTCAAATAACCTTAACAACATATCCAATTCAGTTAATATACTCATGAAAATGTCGTTTTAATGTGATATTATCATTCAATGGTTTTATCTCGTTGCCTTTTTCAATTATGCTACTAAATTTTTCCGTTGATTAGTTTACGTCGCTGGCTTCGGTGACGGGCGTCTCGGGTTCAAATACCTGTACGAACAGTTTCATTAATTCATTTTTTAATCGATTCATGGATTTCTGTTCGTAGGCATGATGTTTTTAATGCTTAGAAACGATCTAGCGAGAATAATTAGCACTAGTTCTGTCCTAGCAATATCCTTCTATCTTTACCCTCTTCGAAATGAAGAGAGGTTGAGCAACTAAGTAAAAAACCTTCTCGTAGAAAAACTTCTGTTGAGATACCTCCATTATGAGTCCATGTGCTTTACATTGGGTGCGGAGTAGTAAAAAACCGCACTTCCTATAGCACAAGGAAAGATTCTTAAAAGAAAATCTTAATAGAAGAAATAATCGCGTTCTGTCTCATTATTTTACTTAAAAACGAATGAAATCTATATTTAAGTAGTATTTAACAAACTAATGTCTAATCTGAACGTTGTGATCATAGACGAATAAATGTATTATGACGCTATTGTCTATGAAATCTATCAGAACGAAATTTGGATCGCCTTTATAATAGCTCTTCTGGGATACACAATTTATTAATATCTGTAAATGTTGAGTGTTTAAGGTTTGAATGAAGTGTAAAATAATTAACTTCCCTCAAATGAACATTTTACCTTTGGAGCCATTTCTAATTGAAGAGCATTACTAGTCCCATGACTTAAGTAGTTACTACTCCCCCTGTACATCCAATCAGCCTAGCTTGAACCATACACGAACGTTTTTATTTTAAAGAATTTTCTTAAGGACTAGCATTCTGACATTAATTTTTGAACTTGATTATGGAATATTATAATTAATATTAACGTGTGGCGGCAAGATTCCATTGGAAATTATTTATTATTGGGGAAACTACCTAAAAAAATCATAAACTAGGAAATCGCTGCTATAATAATATCATGTTTTTTAAAAAATAATTATCTATGATGTCTTTGATAACAATGGTTTCAGTAGCAACGAATATAAACAACGAAAAACTTTAGATACCTCCATTAGGAGTCTTTATATATACATTATGCTCTACACTGGAAGGTAAATAACGACCACGCTGAATATAATCGTTATGCGGTAATGTACAGTTAATTTCTATATCCTTCTAATTTGATTGAAACTTTAACTGGGAACTCAACACGAGAGAAAAGTCTATGTTCCCTTACCGACATCACAAACCCCCAGAAAATCTCACCTGTGTATGGTTTGTACGGCTATCTATTGTTGTGAGGGGCCCTTTTGTTGGCAGACTCTCCTGCGTGGTTGTTAATTAAAGCCCATCGAACCTCTTTTAGTCAAGACAAAGGACCTCCCCTGACCTCGGTCTCTAGGCTGCCATTTATGGTCCTCCCCTACCCTTAATAATTGGCCCACCTTCCATCCACTTTTAATTGCTCGCTGGATAGCAATAACTACTTACGCAATGCAGCTATCTATCCGAAATCAAACTACCGGGGAAAATTGCCTTATATTGTTTAGTTGTAAATTCTTTGGTGTGAAAGCAGACTTGGTAATTTTTGTGTTATCGATACCTTTATTATTACAAATACTTTTGGAGTATCACACCGAAGATCGGATTTCTTTAATGATGTGGTCAGAATTTATGAAAATAGGAAAAAGAAACTTTAATATTTATTTTATTACTAGTATAACCGTACCCATCATAGATGACAGTATTGAAATACTGAATGTATAAAGTAACTAGTGCGTCGGAACTGTGCCGGGAATCGCATAACATTTTATTTTATATACACCGCGGATGCTTAGGTCATGAGAAAATTTCATACCTGCATGTGATATGTGTTAATAATAAAACGTCTACAGAGCGATCTGGGCTATTATATATATATGATTATTTAATACCAGTCACCCGGTTTTCCAACGAAATATCGCATCGTATTATCGGCATTCTTTTGTATATGACAGTTTTCCAGCAATTTTCTTCTGCTACAACTGTATCGAAATACTATGTGTCATTGCTCAAAAAGTAGCGGCAATTATTTTGGATAGTCAGAATCAAACAAAAGAATAGAGCTTAACCTCACTGAAAAACCCTGTTTTTTATCCACCCACCGTCCAATATACCTGTAGCGAATAATAGTCCATTAAATTAACATACAACATTTTTAGTGTTTTACAGCGACGTTTCCAGATTATCCATTATCTATTATTATCGGATATCGAATAGTAAAACTATATTCGATTTGAATAATTAATAACAATTGATGTAACCCTCAAAATTGAAATGGTTCAGGAAAGAGTAAAAACTGTTTTTATCGAAAACATTATACGGTGAGTTGCGTAATTAATCCTTGAAATGCTCTCCTGTAAATTGTCTTGTTTGCAGATACGGGATTATTCGTAAGAAGTGTCGATATAATAGTGGCTTACATCAAATAGCCGGGTCAGAATTTTTAAATCTAAAACCAATCTAAAATGATGTTTCCCTTACAAAAAGTAGTCAATGTATTTTTATAATTCACATCGTTTGACCGAGACCTGCTATGTCGTCTTTAAAATGAGATCCAATCATCAACTCATTTTTGTATTTTTTGAGGGTTACAATATACCGTCGAATTATATTCATATATGTTATGCAATAAAACAAATGTGGTTTACGAAGGGGAAGTATAAAAATAACCGTTCTACTGGAATAAAGTTTTGGGGAGCATTGAGAATTTAATATAATACTTGATTAATTAAGTATTTATGGTTTACAAATATTTTTATTCCACACTTTGTTTTTAAATTAAGCGCTAGCATGTTTCACAAGAGTGTTAAGTGTCAATCCAGTAACCTTTACCTGTCTGATAGGAATATACTCGTTATACTGTAATCAATATAATAGTCGCTGACAGGCTTCGGTGTCCTATGCAAAGCTTCACTTTGAAACCGATATATGCTTCGGCACTAAATTTAGATACAAAAGCATGTTATTCATGCATACAATATCAGTGGTGAATCCTATGAAAATGACGTATAGAGTTAGTGATACCAAAGTGTTCATTATTTCAAAGTCTACTGTATGGAAGAGCACACGTATTTTTATAAATAATTATACTATTACTTAAAAACAGTTTTGTACAAACAAACAAAATCAAAAAAGTATGACATTTTAAACATTTGACAAACTTTTAAGTCCAATTACTCAAAACTAGTATTTTTCAGTTAGTGTCTTCTTCCAAAACAACGACGATATATTGCTGTCGGATGTCTGACCCTCCCTTCGCTGCTAGTTGTGTTGATTGAAGTTATTGTAGGGAAAACATATTATTACATAGCATATAAATTTTAAATTGACTTATAATTAAAATTAAAAAAATGATACTAATAATAATTACAAAAAATTGATTGAAAATTGAGAATTTTAAAAAAGGTAAAATTTAATTATAGAACGGAATTAAGACAGGAATACGAAGCATTAATTAGGTCACTAGAGATGTCCATATCTACCGGGAGTGAATTGAGAAGTCGCAAGGAATATTTACGCATGTAGAGAACGGAAATACAAAAATTATCCTACTTTCGTTAATGATAAAATAAGTGTTGTAATACAAATTGATTGGTTTGTTTTGCGTATTTTGTAACATGCAAACAATTTGCTGCTATAAAAGTAATTATGCCACAATTAGTCTGCCAAGACACATGTAGCGCATAAAACGGTGTAGATATGCAATTATGTACAGAAGTTCATTAGTTTTCGCCGTAATATTTTTTTGTCCTTTTCTCTGACGAGTGAAAAGCTTTTGCAACCTAAAATCCCATTTACCATGCACTCTGCATGCAGTCGTTCTATTAAAAATGTATACACAACAGTTCTCGTAGTCACCTTCCATAAAAACAAACGGTCGAGTTGGTTTAAATTAGCTGCATTTTTACATAGCATACATTGTGAGTTTCGCTCAATAAGTCCATGAAAACTGTCATTAAATATTCATTTTTATAATAGAAATAATTTGAGGATATTAAAGTTAATATTTGGCTTGTATATAATTTTTTTTTTTTCATTTCCATTTCAATGTGAAGCATTTGGATTAGTAGCAGAGAATGTCGACAGAAGTTTTGTACAACCAGAGCTGGTTGTAAGTCTGTATAAAGATTTACGGATTTAAGGAAGGATTGGTAGTTGGTAGAAAAAACCGGACAGGATAAAACCGTACACGAACAAAACCATACACGGACAAAACCGTGCATAGAAAGGGAAGTATTAACATTTAAAATATTTATAATCCTTTAATGAGTTTTTCAACTTAAAAAAAATGTTTAAAATTAGATTTTTCAGAAACTCAGAAGTCTGACGACGACAGATTCATTTGTTGTGTTCTGACCGTTGAAGGTGGATTAGTTATGTGAAATTTCGAATTTTTGTTTGAAAGTTACAGTTCAGGTCCAGAATTTCATTAGTATCTTAACGCTAACAAGTTTTTATTAACGGAGAGGCACCTTGTGTGCCTTTTTATATTATTGCTATTCAGGGGCGCTGCTGAAATCTGAGCGTAAAGTTGAATAATTGCAAATTGCGTCGATGTATCCGAGTTATTCTGCATTAGAAACATTTTAATATATATAAGCCTTTATTTCAATACATACATCGTATAAAATACTTACAAACAGTAGTTCTCTAATTTTAAATTTTGTTTTTACTTAGTGGAGCGTGCTTTGAATAGTTTTACTGCGGTAAAAAGGCCGGTGGTTTAAATAAGATTTTGAAACACTGATGAAAACCACACTTCTAATATGTTACTTGAAAATTGAAACTTCAGATGTCACTATGAATGAATGACTATAAGTTCGATTTATGAAATTTAATCTACATTTAAAATCCCCTTGTATGACTTGACACACTCGCCAGTTTTGTGTTCATGCGATTGGCTTTGTAAGGTTTCCGTCGGCTTGTTTTAACTTTTGCCCTTTGCACGTGATTAAGAAAACTTTCAAAGCTAATCATAGGCGTCGATAGTACGTATATCACATAACTACTTATAACATATTATATATATGTTTCGTGTGAAGGTTTTTGTTTATTCGAAAATTATTATTTGGCAATCATGACTGGATTAGTATCGATGTGGATACATGTATGTAATACAACGTGCCAGCTAGTATGTTATGCGTATTTATTACACTCAAGTTATTTCATTCAACTTATTTAATTCACTTCCTTGTTTCGAAGTTGACCATTTTTGTTTATTTTGTCAAACTTTTACTTGTATATTCTTGGTAACGATTTTTATGCCATTACTAAATTTTGTTTTTAAAAACAAAAAACTTTACTTCATTAACTCTTAAGTTTATATTGCTATTCTGAAAAATTCACACAAAATATCCGTCCAATATTCTAAAAATGAAACTTCGAGCAATTCGATACTCTAATATAGTAATTTTCTCCTGTTATAACCTCGTAATATATTATTATATAATCATCGTGCATTGATATCAGGAATCAGATATGTTTTTAAATTCAAATGTATTATGAATCAAATCAGATAACATGCATTTGTTCTATAGCAGTGATGGCAAATATGTGGCTCGCCAAAAAAATTCATTTTATTTTTTTAGATAATTAAAAAAAAAAATATCTGGCATTACAGCTGACAGCCAATGCGCTAAATATTTTGAAAATTAGAAAATCATTCGAGATAAACTTGATGAGAATTTTAAGAAGTCATTCATGTCCAAGATCACAAATTTAAATTGAAAAAATCTAAATTTAATATTGATCTTGCTGGGAATTGAACCACGACCCACCTGATCGCTAGGGCAAACACTTACTACTAAACCGCAGAGGCCGACAAATTTTATTTTTCTTAAAATATGTTAACGTTTATAGCGGAAAAAATATTGAAGTGTTTATTTGTAATTGCTAACATAAATATGAAAAAAAAAAATTTTTTGTTATAAAAATACTTATGCGTAACTAACAATGGCATGTAGCTAAAATAGCTATCAACAAATTGATAAAATTCTTGTAAAACTAAATACATTGTATTTTAAAAAATAAAACACAATTCATTTGTACGACTTCCACATATTTATAATTATCAGGACCGGTTTCGCTCGTCACGAGCATTATCAACTGATAAAAATGCAAACATAACAGGCCTATCTATATAAAATTGAGTGTAAAAATGAAGGTATATAACACTGATGGTTCATGAACTAAGACAAGAAAATACTGATTAGCAAACAAATTATACATAAATCAAATAAAATATTTTACAATAACAAATACAATATTTGTCATCATTTTTTTTATATATCGGTTTTTATATAAACGGTCCTGATATTTGTCAATATCAGGACCGTTTTGGCTCATCACGAGCACTATCAGCTGATGATCAACAACAACCCCCTAATTCAATCAACAATAATATTGTGTGTATTATTTTTTTTTGCAGATGTTTTATATTTTTAGTAAAGCGTTAAAAATTTGCCGCGTCTCTGAAAAGGTTCTAAAACATTTATCGCGTTGGATGCACGTATTTCAAGCCGGAAGTGTGACGTACGCAAAAGACTCACTGGCGAGTCATCCGTAACAAATGTCCTCAAAAGTCAACTGAAATAGAAATGGCACGCGCCACAAATTAAAAAGAATTGGCTTATTTTGTCATGCCGATCAAATCCTATTTACCATCCATGTTGTATAGCGTGCATCTCTCTTACAGTCAAATACATTACTTTACCTGCATTTAAATGCAGTTGAGTGAGTGTGAAGCTTTTAAAAATGCATGTAAATACTGTGACACTGTTATTATTATTTGCTGATTGATAACAATATAATATGTAAATAAAATGCAATCTGGTAGCACTTTGATAAGAATAATTGTGAATGTATGAAATATGTTTAAACGTTTGATGTCAGTTATAGAGGTTGCGATAGGGGACCTGGTGGACACTTATAAAATATTGGAATGAAGAAGTTGTCAATTTTAATAATTCAATATTTTGTTAGTATGAATTTTTATTAGGGTTGCCAAACGTCACTTATTGACAAGATTCGTTTCGGATGTTTTTGTCCAGGATCCTGGTAGGCTACGATACAAAAAAGTGTCAGAGAGAAAGCCGAACAATATCATTGCACTCTTTAAACTACTAGCGAAGACAACGCAAATATTTCCCAACTCATTAATCATAAAATAAACAATTTGTATTCAATGTTTTGTTTTGATTATTACCATTAAAATTTAAGTATGTTATACTAATTAATAATTCACAATATATTATTTAATATTTCCGAAAATTTTCAAGAATCTCGTGGAACAGTAAATAAATTATCTCGAGAATTCAAAGTTGTTGAAAAATCGTAACTTGATCTCGCCTTATTTTACTACATTTTTCAGCTTATGAATAAAAGGCAGCACGTGGATGTTTTAAATTTGTTTAAAGAAGTTTTTATCGTATTAACCAAGTTTTCCCATTTTTTTACTGCGAGGAAACGCTTCGCAAACACTGCAATTTAATTTTATACCAATGATTGGTTATTTCGTATTTTTTTAAACCATGTTCGCTCCCAATTTGGAGCATATGGCCTCTCAATAGAGCTCTGAGGGTTGTTACTCAGTTATTCAATCACTCTTTTTCGAAGAGAGAAGGAGGAAGCATAGGGCTAGGACAGAAAATCCATCAATCGCTGGTAAAATCAATTTATGAAACTGTCCGAACTGGGGTTCGTTCCCGTGAGTTGCATAACCGAAGTCAATGACGGTGACCACTGCACCACGGACCTGACAATTAGTAGTAGATTACTGGTGCGATAATTGAAACAATCAAGTGAGTGTAACGCAGATTAACTTAGTGCCTTACAGGCCTTGCTAGCTTGACTACCTTTAAACACTAGCCTCATATAAATACTAGCATTTTCGATCCGTAACTGAAGCCAGCGACGTTGACCACTGCACCATGGACCCGACATATATATAACTACATAATAAATAACGTAACTGAGTAAATCTTTGCGTTGAAAAAAAACCAACTAATATATAATATGTATCGTAAAATTACGTTCATTATGACTTCGATGTGTTTATGTCCTTTCAGTTTGGTTGCAGCACTTCACACGGAAGTCACAAGTGTTTCGCGAATATGGTTTGGGAAACAATGGTATTTCGCATAACGCTCCAACTGTGTTGATACATATTTTCTTCGATACATGAGTGAAAATAAAACAAATATGAATAAATTTATTTTCACACCCTTGTTTTTTGTTATTTCCATTCCATAATGTTTACCAGATAACCAAAGACACGGTTGTCACAAAGTGACACGCAACCTGATTTTAAATAACATGCCAAAAAAATTGACTGAATTCTAAAAACTTAATCACCATTCAGCCATAAAACTATGATTATACTGCATGAAAAAGGCGTAACATTTAGTCGTTCTACTTTTCTATGATATTAATGCTCTGTGATTTGTTTATTTGAGTATATGGTCACTTCCTTGAGATCTGAATTTTAAAATTTAATTCATTTGTGTCTAATATGTTGCTTTAATTCCAAAAACTAGACTTATCAATTCTCAATTCGATCGATTATAAAAATAAAACGCGATATGCAGCTTCATCGGCAAAAGTCATCAATTGAAAATGCTGACTCGCTGAGCGAAACCGGTACCGATTACGGTTTAAAATTTAGATTAAAAAAAAGAACATATCAGTATTCATCTTCCCAGGTCATTACAGCGTCCCGTAGATCCGTTGATTACATGCTATGGATGATCATCAGCGTCCTCCTTCCAGGGCGACGGATTCCATCCGAATGGTAGAAGAGAAAAGCAAAGTTCAGGCTCCCCTCCTGGGACATACGCAGCACATGTCCAAGCCAGGTCCATCGCTAGAATTAATATGATTAATACATGTTGTTAGTTTTGTTTTTCTTTATAAATAATGTCTTTCAATAAATAATACAAAGCTTAAATTTACAACCAATGATCATTCGCACTAGTAACGGATCTGACGACTATATCTCAAGAGACTGCAATGGAAATCATCAGCACAGATGATGCAGGTACTCGAGAATATTGTTTATAATTATGTTATGTACGTAATTATTTACAATCAAAAATAAACGCTATTTACGTACATACCTTTGATTAACATATAATTCTGTTTATTATTTTTACATCTTATTGTATGTTATTCGATTTACGAACTAAATTTCGGAACGAAACTCCGTTAAGATTAGAAAAGACATTATTACCTGAAGTGCCTAAGTCTAAATTGATGAAATAATATAAACATAGAATGAAATTCACCTACTAAAGATTTATTTGTTTCAAATTCGTCGAGTTGGTTGTTTTTATTGTGCGATCGTCGTCGCTTTGTTTATTGTTCAAAAAATGTTTTTCGCGTCGGTAATTTAAATTTATTTTGCCGCGGCGTATGCTCATTATCGCTATCAGTCCACGCCTTTGTTTCTGTGCCACTTTGCATGTTCGTTTTAAACGTCAAACGACGTCTAGTCAACTGCATAGACCAGAACTCCTCAAACCCCTCGGAAAAAGACCAAGCTAAAAAAAATATTCAAAATATTTCAAATATGCAAATCCGTGAACGAAGAGTCCTTTTCCGCTGCGATCAGCTTCCCGCACAATGATCTGAATTTTTGGTTTCTTTTTTCAAGCATATTCTTTTATTTTAGATTTGGGGCCACTTTTTGTCCACACACTAAATATACGCATTTGGAATGTGGATGCCAATAATATTAAAACACTATCGAATTTTACTTTAATTGTAGATAGTAAGAATTTCCTTTGTTTTATTGTTCACTGATACCTAGTTCAAACATTCTGTTCTCTATTTTAACCGCTGATGAAAGTGGATTGCATATCAATTTTGCATTTTCTAGAATACTAACCGTTAACTCTTTAGTGTTTTCTGTCTTATTGCAGATTGGCTATCATAATCGCCCTTTCTTTATTTTTATTGTTGCTAAAGTAAGAATATTCGACTCTAGTTTACCACTGACGAAAGAGAACCATATAAATATCTTTAGGAATCGGCTTCCTAACTTGTATACTTGCAGAAATTTATTTATTTATTGTAAATTTTAAAAAATTGAAATGCATGGCATTACAGCTGACGCCAATGCGCCATGCATTTCACAAACATAATAACAGTAACAACAATAATATTGAAAACAGTACTACTAATAAAAACAATAATGAAAATAAAAACATTTTTTTTAAATTATTAAATAAAAAAAAAGACATTATTAAAATACCCATAGTTTAGTGTTGAAAATATCCAGCTCTCTAGGCAGTGCATTAATCATCCGAACGGCTCTTGCAACTGGTGACTCGAATGACCGACATGAATAATAATAAATGATTTAAGAATATTAATTTAAGTTTACAGTTATAGTTTCTGCTGACGGTATGGCGCGTTGAGCCCGTGTCGATACTTCATTGCCATTTCGCCTGGGTTGCCATCCGTATTGATTAGTCCCCCACATATCTTTTGTTTTAGTATTCACTATCCTATAAGATGTCAGCTATGGACTGGATGGAATGTATTTCTACATTGTTTACTGCTAGCTGGAACAAGTACGTTATGCTCTGATAAAATAACTGACGAAGAAACTGATTTTATAAAATATTTTTCAACACTGCGTCATTTTTTATTTATTGTTTTAACTGACATGTGTAACTCGTGTTATTTGACTATATTTAAAACATTTTTTTCTTGCCTATCGACAGAAAAAAGTAGTCTATCCCTCACAATAACCATGAAATTAATAAAAAACAAGCAAACCTCATTGCACATTACAGTCCACTTCTCATGGCAATGTTGATCGGCCAGACAACCCTTGAAACTGGCATTTAATTTTCCAATATCTGTGGCTTTGTGGCCCGCGACGCCACATATTACGTTTTAGAATTTAATTTCTAAATATTTGTAGTTTGGGAATCTTGGTGTAGCGCAAAATATGAAGGTTTGGTTGGGCATATTGTTTTGGGCTGAAACTCTCATTCGGCGTGAACATTTTTAGCACGCCATTATGTAAAAATGCCTTAACAATCGATACGATGTCGCAAAACCTATCGTGAAATACCTCCTATATCAGAATGGAGAAATTCTCGTACTATAAACCTTTCTCAACAGTAATAAGCCAAGCGTCTTATTACACTTTAAGTAAAATGCATCGTATGTCCATGATAGGTGTAGAATTTTCTTGAGGGGGCCTTTGTAGAGTTCTGAATTGAGCATGGTTGCTGATAATCAAGAGTACAGAATAATGGGGCTAGCAGTTAGTGAATTAGGGTTCCATGATAACAATGGCATGTACACATCACATAGTTATTACCTTCACCCATGAATCGATTTAAAAATCAATTTACAATATTGTCCGCACGGGAATGAAACCCGTTGGCACCTCAACCGTACTGGACCAACGACCAAGACTGTTGGCCACTTGGCTTCTTACTGGAAATGATGATTAGCTAAACTTATACTACCTGTTATGTTTGTTTGATTTTTCTACTTGATTTTTATAATTAATTGATTTCGTGTTAAGTCTGTAACCTGTGCTTCCTTGACCGGTCTCCTACAGCAGTTAATCGTGTGTAGGTATATCGTATTTTGCAAGATAAACGTTAAAGTATTCATGAGATACTTGGAGGATCATGTGTTGCCATTTCTTAAAAAGATGTCACATACGAGTTGTTTGCTTCCTTATATGCACACTTTTTGGTTGAATAGATGTTTTTCGTGACAGTTCATGCAATATAATTAATGTAAAAAACGTCTCAGGGGAATCGTTCTACTGTCGACTGTTCTATAAACAACGATGAATTAAAAATGTATGTATTTTTAAAAATTGCACGTAACCCTCGTAAATTAGTAGTTTTATTTTTTATAAATAAGAAAAATCTAATAATACCATATTAATGCATATAATAATTGATTTCTTATCGACCATCGTAAGAGATACGTCTAGCCATTGAAGTGGTTCAGACTCGACTCCCGAATCAGATTAAATTTATAATGTTTTTAATTTGTCAACAGTAAGTCTTTTTTGAAAAAAGTATAGAAGTAAAAGAAAATTTCGTCGCTGTTCTGGAAGAAAACACTACATCCAAAAAATTACATGTTGAGATAGTTATACCAAAATGTTCTTTATTTCAAACTTTATCGTATGAAAGAACACACTTATTTTTATAAATTTTACTTTTACTTAAAAGTTTTGTGCAAACAAACTAAATGAAATAGGATTTAAAACATCTGAAAAACTTTAAAGTCCAATTACTCAAAACTAATATTTTTCAGTTAGATAAGCGATGATATTCTACATTATGTTATTCGATACCTTGACCGTGCAACCTAATATAACAACAGTTATAGAGCGTTACCTTTATATAAATTAAATGGTAATGCAGTATACTATAAATAATATGATAGGTAAAGTGTTTAAACATGTAAAAACAAAATTACTGACTTTCTATTTAAAAACGTATCTATTTAAAATAATACGCATCAAATTTAAAGCTAAAATTAATACCTTTGTTATTCCACTGGTTTTCTTACTAAATGTGACACTGTTTCGCCTTTTTGATAAGCATCTTTAGACTAACTATATCGCAAGATTATTTAATTCTAAGGAAAACAATGATTCTTATCTTTAACTTCAAAAAAAGGGACACATATCGATTGATGATTTTACGATAGATTTACAATGAAATTTTATAACAGGATAAACATAATAAATATATAATTATGTGCTTTCTTCGTCTTAAATTCACTCTCAGCTAGATAAAAACGTTAGTGGTATCCCTGAAATTCTTCCTCCTCTGTGAGGCAAGCACTTCCTGTGGCAGCGTGTAGCAGTGATGCACAAAATTTGGTAAAAATGTACGGCAGTTTTATCCATTTTACAAAAGTTCCATCAACTAGCAGAGGTTAAAAGTATTACGACTAATGAATGATAACAAATCTTTTTCCAAATTAAGGATTAAGTAGTATTATTTTAAATATAATAACTCTTTTTTTACACTGTGGATGCGTTCCACCAAAAGCCGTTTAAAAAAAGTGTTTTTTTTTTGGATATCAATTTGATGGAGCATTAAATCCTAAGGCGCGTTAGTGTCATAGTTCTTTGAGTCTCCTTCATCTCTAATGTTATTTTTTTTCCACTTCCATCGTTGCAGATAGAAGGGCGTGATCGCTACGGAGCTAAGCAATCCACAATGAAGCCAATTCACGTGGGCACCAATTGCATTTATATAAATATACCTCCCCGCATACCGCCCCTACACAGATATACATATATATACCACAGCATACACACATACACACATGCACATGCAATACGCAAGGAAGCATCCAGAGAAAAGTCATTTTCTATTACAAGGGGTCGTGTTTATTTAATTTAAACAAAGAAAATCCCTGTTTACATCTATGGGGGGTCGTTGAGCAGAACTGATTCTAAACGAATTCTTAAGTATTGTCTCACCGTAATTTTGTAGGTAAGAGATCGTTGGGTTATAATGTTTCCTACATCACTGTGAAACTTTTGAGACATTTCGCGGACGAACTCTCGAGTTGTAGGTTCTTTTAAGTCTCTGTGTAGTAGCGAGTTACGTACGTACCACGGGGCGTGACATATTTGTCGCAATGATTTATTTTGAATAATCTGAAGAGTCTTCAGATGCTTGTGGTGAGCATAAGCCCATACCGGAGTAGCGTACACCATAATTGGGCGAGTTATTGCTGTATAGAGGAGCAGCTTGCTTTTGAGAGTAAGTTTGCTTCTCGCAAAAAAAAAAAAAAAAAAAGTGATAGAATAAATAGAAAAATCGAAGATTCTTTACCTTAATTTAATAAACCGTGTTATTTGAAAAAATAACATTGGGCTATAGAAAATCATGTAGAAAAAAAGTAACAATAAAAACTTTCACAAATAAATAAATTCTGAAAATATGTATTTTAATTAATAAAAAATAATACAACATATTATGTACTATTCATCGCTACTTGATAATTTATCTACACGTACATTTATGAGGGACTGGACAAAATTGATAGAATTGTTAAGCCTACACTGCCCACACTGTATTCAATTCGATGCCGTTTATTGAACACCGGTAAGCAATAACATGAGAAATTGAAAATATGTAATATAATTATTTCTGCGAATCGTGTTAGAACAAATAATTGGTGTCAAAATATATATTCGTACTTTTTTTGAACCGTGTAAAACAAGAGTTTAATTACATATCGAATGCTTCAATACATCTCCACCTTACATAACTAGCATATTGTCATGGTGTCAAGTATACAAGTGTAAGTGCTTCTGAAAATACTCGGAACAGAGAAGGACTATGAGCCTTTTGATGAACTTTTGTGGAGAACTGGCACTATAATGGGTGTTATGAAAAGAATAATTTATACATTGATTTCACCTGCATTGTACAGTGACACTTTTTTTAGTTCTTGATAATTTTTACCGGATTTAAATACGATAAGTTTTCTTGACGGACCACAATGAATGTCATTTTGGGCAGCACGGGTCGAGGGTTGTGCTCCACTGGTAAATACGTAGCGTTTCTCTGACGTCACTTGGTTACACTGCATAAGCGCAACCTGGCGTGTGGCACAAAGGGGAGCTTCTCTGAGAATATGATGGCAAAGGAAATTTATGAATGTGTAGTTGTACTGGAATAGACGTGTTGAATCCAGGATGAGTTTATTATTACCTTTGATCATATAATATAATAAATTCACTTACTTCAAAAATAAAGTGTCTTAATATCATCATGTTTAATAAGGTAAAAATATGATTACATATAACAGCAGTGCTATAAGAATTATAATATACAGTTTACGACTATTTCAGCTTCTCGCCATTGTCAGAACTATGTTTACAGTGTTTTTGGTTTATCTTTAAATATTAAATTTTGAAGAGATACAGTATATTTATATATTACATATATAATTTTACTTACCCCGTAAATTTTATTTAATCTGATCACTGCGAAAGACTAGATACCTCGTACTAGTAACAAAGATACTTTAGAACCCATTTATTTCGTTCAATCAAATAATTTTAAAACGGTTCATATCTACATCTTACGGAATCATCTTAAAACATTTTATAATATTTATATACGATTTCAACCAATATAACATCGATTCCATTGTAAAATTGTACAGTTGCAAAAACAAAATTTTTCAAGGAGAACATAAAAACCGTCTAGAAAATAACTTTATCCAATTAAAACAATAATAAAAAAGACGTAATTAATATGCGATATAAATAACCATACCATAAGTAATTTTTCAGTGTTTTGAAACCATTTTTTTTCAAGAAAAACTATTTTTTTGGGATAAAAAAAATAATAATTGGTGAAATTTGGATTATTGAGATTCTGTACACTTCCATGTATTTTGTCACTAACGACCCGGGTTTCGCCTTTCGGCATCTTCAGGCATTCGAGCTCACGAATGGACTCGAACTGACGTCAACGTCAGACTGTCAGTTCGAGTCCATTCGTGAGCTCGAATGCCTGAAGATGCCGAAAGGCGAAACCCGGGTCGTTAGTGACAAAATACATGGAAGTGTACAGAATCTCAATAATCCAAATTTGATATTGAAATTCCATCAAGCACCCTCAGTCGATGTCTTAAATTATAATAATTGGTGAGTTAATTGTGATTTATTTTTAATGTAATTAAAAAAATAATAAATTTTCACAATTTTGTTTTCGAAAAAATATATTCGGCGTGACGGAGACCGCCATCGTTTTTTGACGGCATTGGAAAGGTTGAAAATAAATTGTTACTTACTTCGGTTTGAGTTAGTCTAGGATAAAACAAACACGATAATATTAAATCAATTTAAGGTGTTAACTGTCAATTCTTAGTGGAAAGGCATTATATTTTTAAAGTAAAACACAATTTATTTGTACTACTTTCACATATTTATAATGATCAAGACCGGTTTCGCTCATCACGAGTATTATCTATTGATGATTCTCGAGCGAGTAGTACAAGCAAATTGTGTTTTATTTTTGAAATATAATTCAATTTTCAAAGTAAATACGTTTATGATAATTAAGATGCGCTTCTCAAAAGGTTTTCGTTATTTCGATTTTATCATCCTGGACAGTGGGACTCCGATTTATAATTTTTTAAGGGGCCCTCAAAAATACCATAAATGCGGGATTATTTAACACTGCTTTTATTTACCGAGGCACAAAAAAACATAACTATAAATTTGAGAATGATGGATCGGTATTTTACTTTAAAATTCGGTTTATACTAACCATTATAGTTACCTATAAAAATATCGTTAGTTGTGAAAATAGTTTGTAATTTTTGTGATTTTTAATTGGTCGATTTCGAATCAAAATTGATTTCATTTCCATTATTTCTAAGCAAGTCTTCGCCGATGGTAATCTGGAAAACTATGCAATCAATTGACATATCAAACAATTGGCCCATTTTCAATCAAAACCTGCTTAGCAAACATTAACTAAAACAGTAATTAAGTTTTATTTCTGTTTGCACGAATATCACAACGTTTCGCGTCAATAAAAAGGCTAATATACATTATTTCAGTGGCGTACGTTGATGTCATTTAAGATGTTTCATGTTTTTACAAACATCGCAATATAGTCACTTTTTGGTGTCGAGTGTCAATTATCGGTAGTATTATAATATTTATAAAAATAAAACAATTTTTTTCAGGACCAGTTTCACTTATCGTGAAAATCTTCAATTTATGAAAAATAAAATAGTACAACCTTATTTATATACTATTTGTTATAATTATACGACAAATAAGAAGGTTTATACAAAACAATATGTATATGGATTATGAAAAGAATTTACAAATTATCATACAAATTATAAGAATGAAACCAGTCCTGATCATTGGATTAAATTGTGGAATTGGTACAAAAAAATGTTTTTTATCTTTATTTACATACAATCGTAAAATCACGAATCTATTCTTATTCATTACTTCTCAAAATTGTCAATTTCAGGTATATCTAGTACGTAGAGATTCCGATTGAATATTCGCATAAATATTATCCTAATATAGGCTCTTTGTTGATATTCGGTTATTCGAATATTATTCGTTAATATTACCAATCAATCATTAATGGAAATATGATATTAATTGAGCCAAAATGTGAGCGAAAATCTCATTCGATATATCTTTATATCGTCGGCATAGTGGCAGAAGGCGATAAGTCAAAAATCGATTATTTTGAGTTATGAACAGTACGATAGGTTTTACGACGGTGAAAAAACAAACTCTGCCATATTCCATGTATTTTTTTACAAAATTCGAAGAAATCAATATGAATCAAGTTAATTTCGCTCACAGTTATTAATGACAAAAATTATAATTAACATAAATTAATATATAATTAATATAAAAAAGAATTACTAATAATTA
This sequence comes from Himalopsyche phryganea, assembly GCA_022494535.1. NCBI lineage: Eukaryota > Metazoa > Arthropoda > Insecta > Trichoptera > Rhyacophilidae > Himalopsyche > Himalopsyche phryganea. Next base: position 2,287,076 of record JAGVSL010000073.1, read on the forward strand.
AATCGATTTCGTTAATGATTAAAGAATTTTATAAATTAGTTAGTTCTGTGGCGAGTAATCAATATAGAGTCTATAAATTTCTATATATTATAGACATACACGATGCAAATTCCACAAACTAAGTAGATGTTGCATCTGCGGAAACTAATCAATATAGACGACGCAAATTCTGCATACGTAATTATAAAGGTGAACGCCTGGAAGCGCAGTTATCAATTCAAGTGATGCAGTTCACAATACAGCCCTACGGCGGACAGTATAAAAGGACAACCTTAGAATAGGACCGTTATTCTGTCGTCGCGTCTTGAACTGAAAACACCTCTCCGAAACCATATAATCTTCACTTTAAACTACCACCGCGTACCTAAAGTAAATCTCTTTAATTACACATAATTTGGAATTCAGTTCCTGAAGTTCAATAGATGATGGTAAAGGTATGTAAATGGAAAGGCTTACATTTTATGATTTCCTTTTTTTTGACCTAACGCTATCTGTTACTACACCGACGATGTATATTGTTTGGCTCAAATAACAAAATTCTTAAATATTTTAAGATTTTAGTATTCGATATTCGAATATTCGAAAGCCCTACTTGCACGCCACTGCTCAGTAGTCTACTTAAAAATTATACAGCCAGGTAAAACATTACGCGTTGCTACATTTAGGTAACAGAGCCCCTATAACGCAGCTTTTATTTTATTTTCCCTACCTTTTATTTTGGAAAAGTGTTTTTTAACCTCACCTGGGTTTCCATATAAGAAAATTCTTGCGTGTCTATCACCAACTCTAAGTAAAATCACGAAAAACGTTGGAAATGTACCTACGAGTGGATTTTAATTTTGTTCGTATGTCGCGTTTGGTGTTGGAAAATAATTTACATAAATATCGAGCAATAAATCTACTTAGACAGGAATAATTACGATTGTAATTATAAAGATTATTTTCGATATATTTATGACTATGTATTATCAAATTTGTCAGGTTTCAAAAACGGTACATTTATATTGAGCTATTTATTAATTAAAACACATAATATGTTTTAGTTTACCAAATTATACCCAAAACCAAAATGGTACGTGAAACATTTTGTCGGCTTGGAGTTATAAATGCAGTTTTGTTCGTATTTTTTTCTCTACATCAAATTAAAATTATGTGAGATTTTTTTAACATGTGACCTAAAACCTCTTACAATTTTAATTGAAAGATACTAAAAAGAATAAAAACTGCATTTCTATCTTTGAGTAATAAGTCACATGTGATCAAGGTTGCCAGATTTAAAAAATCACAGATCGAGATATTTACTATTTCGAACGATCAAAAAAAGATGTTTAAGATTTAAGGAAGAAATAGAAAAAAATACGTCATTTTAATAAAATTATAATTAATGTAAATAAGTACATAAAAATAGTTACATAATCATTCGCAATAATCACAGTTCAAATTTTTATTTACATGAAGATATGTATACAACTATAACAGTTGTATTAAAAGTATTTTTCCAAGCTTTTTGCTTGTTTCAAAATATGTTTGCCATCTTTGCTCGATAAAAATTAAGCGAGCCTCTTTTGCTATATACGTACATTTTTATACATATACAAATTTTGTTAGGTCGGAATTTTCAGAGGCAATGCGGGACTCGGGATTTGTCTGTTAAACTCAAAACAGTCCCGCTCAAATAGGGACGTCTGGAAACCATGCATGTGATCCAAATTTAATTTATAAATACTAAGAAATCACCTCTACAAGATTATTTTTCACTCTAAAACACTTAAAATGAATTTTTCTCTCCTAAGTTCCCTTTTGCTTTTGGGGTGACGATGTATTACTAGTCACTTTCATTGTCAAAAACTGTACTCCAAAGAGCCCTATTGTCACCACCTTAAAGCTTTTGGGAACCGCTGCACTACTACCATTGTCAAAATTTTTAAATATATGGGTTATTTTATAAAGTTCACATCTTCTTTTCTGATTAAAAATACAGTAAACACCTTTGTCGGCGTCCGTGGCTCATTTGTAGCGTCGTTGGCTATGGTTACGGATGTCTCGGGTTAAATTCCCGGTGCGGACAGTTTCATAAATTGATCTCTCAATCGATTTATTGATTTACGATCCTCATGGGGCGTAGCGAGAGCGATAAGCTAACCAATAGTCCTGTCCTTATCCTACTATCTCTACTCTCTTCGAAAAAAGAGAGGTTGAGCAACTGAGTAACAAGCAGTATTCATAGAAAAATTCTGTTAATTTACCTCCATTATGAGACCATATGCTCCGCAGTAGGAGCGGACATGGAAAAAAACACATAATCTTACACAAATCCACGTGTTGAAAATGTCACTGCCATTCAACGTCTTTATTATAAAGAACCGCTTTTGTAAGATTTTGCTTTGTTTGTTTGCTTATTTCCGAAGTCTTGTCAAATTCAAATTACAAATTCAAAATACAATATCCACGAAAAGCATCTGTTCTTCAAGTACCATGGATCTCTACCATTAAGCAACATCGGATGAATCTAACAGTTGCACCAATGGAATTTTTGTTTATAGTTTCATATCCCGGTAAGTAAATAATTTCCCAACTTGGCGTAAAGCGTGCGTTCTTTGGTAATTGCCATCCTCAGGTATTTGTACTCCAAAGAATTCGAATCATACGTTAGTGACTATCGACCAATAGTTGGTGAATTGTTTTTGATATATTCCGACCAATTATTTGAAGTTGTTTGCTGCCTTGCTGTGGAGTATTTATAATTAAATTAACTTTAGAATGAGTAGAACGTATGGTGGGTTCCCTTAAATAGGAATGATAGTCATTCGCGAACAAACGAATCTAAACGACCCAATATTTTAAATGAATGAGAGCCATAGGCGAGATGTATTAACGGCCGCAAATAAAAAAGTTAGTTCGCACACCCATTAAGGCGACTCGAATGAACCAATGTTTTCAAACGAATCGCCTTGTGGCAAATTGACTTGTTATTTACCAGTCGCCAGTAATGGACCTGTTTCCCCAACCTAACACAGATTCAATATTAGCAAAAATATTATGTGGGCGCTTATTAAACAAACATAAACCATCAATTTTGAGAAGCTGTTTCTTATTTAGGTTTGTTTTCGTACAGTCGATATCATTCTGTATTAGGGTAACCGGATAAATCAGAACAGTGACTAAACAACACAGGGGAAAAATAAAGCACATAATAATTTTGTCGTATCTATTTATGAATTAAGTACATTTTTAACCATATCCGCTCCCAATGTGGTACATATGACCTCTAAGTTTTCTACAAGAACTGCTTGTTACTCAGTGGCTCAATCTCCCTTTTTCGAAGAGAGTAGCGTATTATACTGAGACTCGAATATTGCAGATATTTCTCACTTAATTTAACAAAAATAACGAATATAATTGTGTGAAATCCTCAAAAATAATAAACGCAAATATTTTGCACTAAATTAAAAAAGATTTTTTATTGTCCGCGCTTCCCTTTCAGACCCCGTCCGTAAATGTTATCTCAATTTGAATCTACACATCGGGGGTAAAACTAGGTTGCCGGGGCGTGGAGGGCAGGGCTGGCTCCTCCATCCCGTGACGTATTTCCGGCGCTGTTACGTCACTGGAGGGATGCACGTGAAGCCAGTCACGTGGTCCTGACGTCACGGCCACGTCAAGTAATAACCCGTGACCTGTTATTCTATTGTTGAGGTTTTTTTTGTATATTTAGATTGCCAATTCGTATAAACGCTAGGGTTTTTTAGCTGTTTAAATAAACGCCTTGTTGGTTTTAACTCGTTGAAGTGAAATGGACGTGTAAACGAGATTCGTGCTTACATTATTTAATTATTTCAACTTTTCAGCTGCCCCCTCTTCTTTGATGAAAAGCTATGCTATTTTTTCATAACCATCTGAACCATAACCTTGTTTAAATAAGATTGATTGTGACCTATATATCACCAGTGGGACGCCCGTCATATATGACGATATTGAAATTGAAATACTAAATGTCTAAAGAAGCTAGTAATAAATAAACGTATTGTTGTGTGTGTGTGCATTTAATCGTAATACTTGAAAAACGTCATGGCATTTTTGAATACTAATTTTTATAAAATAGGGGTATATGTTCCTTACAAATGCATTATCATAAATTGAAATAAATCTTTGAATGGAATCGTTTCGTTGAAAAAACGTTTGCAACACTAATTTTCATTTTTTTTTATAATCATAATCAAATTAAATTTGTATTATTGAGATTTTGTACACTTCTATGTATTTTGTCACTAACGACCCGGGTTTCGCCTTTCGGCATCTTCAGGCAATCGAGCACACGAATGGACTCGAATTGACAGACAGTAAACAGTGTCTAACGTTTATATAGAAGATACAAATACGACAAATATTATTTACGAGGTAAAATATTATATGTCTGAGAGCCACACTGATACCTGAGTTAACGTTTCGAGAATCGCCTTAATCCTTATTTTGTAAACAACACATTAACAGAGTGGCGAATTGCCGCTTTCCAACTTCTAATGTGTTGTTTACAAAATAAGGACGAAAAGTGAAACCCTGGTTGTTAGTGATAAAACGTATGAAAATGTACAAAATTTGAACGATTCATACTTGATAATGATATTCCATTAAGCACCTTCAGTAGATATATTTAATTAACTAATTATATCTTTTAATATAAATTTAAATCGGATACAAAAGCCCTGATGTAATTTTAGTCACATATGCAAATCAATTGAGTGGAAACCCTTTATTTATCCAAATTCTCGCCTTTTGGCCGGACACGAGTGGCAATTCTACCTGCGGCGGGTACGAATATTGTCCCACTGGCCTTTCCTGGTCGCCCGATTGCGTCACACTGCTGTGCTTTGTCAATTTTCCACCAGGGTGAGCATCCTGCATCCGAAGTTTCATCAAAGTATTACGTATTCATTTGATTAGATATTCAGATACCGGTGTGTACATTTAGGAGCAGGTATATCTGTACGTAAAATAGTTATCCAGGTACAATATACCCAGGAACCTAGAGAGGGTTGTCTATCCATAGTATGCATTCGGTGGAACCTTAAGACAGTGGCCTGACATGGAAGTAAGCAATGTGGTCAGATAAGGAAAACACCCTATTTAGCTATTTTTTATTTACGATGGATTCGGCGGTAACTGTGTTGAAATTAATTTTTAATATTAAATTAAAATTGATATCTTCGTTATTCCACTGTCTGTATTTCTAAATGTGACACGTGTTTTGTTTATTTATGAAGCATCTTTAGACTAACTCTATCACATGGTAAATTAATTCTAAGGTAAACAATGCTTCTCATTCTCAACTTAAAAATGAAGGGTGGGTGGTTTTATTTCCTTCTACTGGATGTGGAGAAGGGGTAAGACACAAACGACAATATTATTAATTACCATAAAACTACTAATTACAAAATTAATTACTTGTATTTGGAGGTTAAATTCCCAAGGGAAATAAATTTAATATGGGTGAGCTTTCTGTCCTATTTAAAAAAAAATCACATCTAAACAGAATCATTATAGAACCTTAGAAATAAATCTGTGTGCGACAAGAAAAGAGAGTTAAGTTAATTGAAAAACGAGTTAAATAACTACAATAAAAACATTGATATAATATAAAAAGTAAGTGTCGAATCAATGCTGCTGAATTGGTAAAATTCATGTTGAGACATCACATTTTTCATCATATTTCATACAAATCCATATCTTATTTTAACTCTCCTGAAAAGTAAGTAGGATTTTAGACTTAACGCCCTTTTCCTTTCGCACACAGAAATAACCTTGCAATAGTTAGTCTGAAGATGCTTCTTAAATAAGCGAAACACGTTTCAGATTCACTAACACAGACAGAAATAAATTTTAATTTTATACCTTGTTAAGCTATTTTTTATTCCGTACTACAGGACATTTATAAGTGTTAATTTGAGATGTGGAGACAAAGTGAATGCTCCCGCTTAAGCTTTCGTTTTAATCGGTTGCACGGTCAACATTTCGTATCAACGAATGGAAAATTTTGTTTACTTATTTTCAAACAATTTATCGATTTGTATCCAAAGCCATTTTTTTACTATTTCCTCTCCCAATGTAAAGCCTGATGAAGGTATCTTAACATAATTTCTTCTAAATTTACTGCATGTTACTGAGATGCTCAACCTCTCTTTTTTTTAAAGATAGTAGGGATAGAAGGAAAGAGATAGGACAGCACTAGTCGTTACTAATCGCTCTCGCTATGCCTCGTTCTTAGGATCGGATGGGTGGTTGGTAATTTTAGGCGTCACGAACAGAAATCGATTGAAAAATCAATTTATGAAGCTGTCTACATGGACTCGAGTTCGTGAGATCCGTAACCGAAACCAACGACGTTGTTGACCACTGCACAATGGATCCGACAAAAGTCATTTATTAATATGAAATTCTTCCGCTGTGTCCAATCATGAAATTGCTACTTCGTGAGAGCGATTAGTTTACCTCTTCGAAAAGAAGTTTAACAACTTACAACTTTTGTAGAGAAATATGATCTCTCAACAAACCGTTCGTTGAGAGATCATATTTCCACATTGAGAGCATACAAAAATAATGAAGGATAACTTGCTTAACTAGTGTCTAAAGAATGTAATACCAAATTAAAACTTAATGTTCAATTTTTGTACACTTGCGACCCGGGTTTTGCTTTTCGAAATCTTTCAGCATTGAAGTGAGCATGTGAAACTCTCGCAGTTTGAATCGTTTATATGTATAGAAGAATTGAATTTTATAAATCTATGAATAATATTGACCTGAATTTATTTTAATACTAATTTGATATTGATGACGGATTGTGTATCAATAGGGTAAAATATTCACATAAATAATTACAAAACTTGTAGGTTTTCGTAATTACAGTTGGTCATAAGTCATATAAATCTATATATTATTAACACATTCGCGACGGGAGAAATATGACCAAAATACGCGCAGCGGCGGGGCTGATTCGCAGGAAATTGACAATAGGTCATGGAAAGAATAGCATCAAACTAACCAATTGACAATTACGCGAAAACAAGTTTGGATGTTCTCCTAAAGGTGTTTCATAATAAACTGATGAAATTCTTTCAATAATATTATGAATCAAATATGAATTATTAGTTATGAGCGATTAATGTCGCCGCGTTAAAAAACGCGTTCGCTGCCGCAATACAAAATACTTTGCGGCTCAGAAAACGCGTCCCCCGGAGCTAACGTGTTAAAAGGCAATTGGGGAAGTGATCATAACATAGAAAAAAATAAAACAAAATTTGTTTTTTACTAAGGTAAATTTACTAATAGTTGACCTCGTACCAGTAGTTGACATTTTTTTCAATAAAACTGCCCAAAATAAGAAACGTAGACTCGGGATTGCTCTAAATTGTATAGTTCAGACAAGTGAAATCATATTTTGTCGGATTAATGAACTAACACATCACCATATATCTCATTGGGGTGTTGTAGCGGCTATTCGGGAAGAACACCTTATGCTGTAAGTATTTTATTTTAAATTTCTCAAGAGAATTGCTAAAGACATCAGTGAATGTAAGCATATGCTACTTGATTCAACCAAGATTGGTCTTACAGGAAGCTCTGAAGCAACTCTGATGAAAGGTTGTCATGAAACCCTCTGATTAGACATGGTCAACTACAGAAATAAAAGTGGTCAACTACTGACACATTACCATGGTTGTTAAAAATTGAACACATTTTTTTTCGTAATAGACCCTTTCCTAATTTTGTCTTATCATATTAATTAACATATTTGATCCATTATTAATAGACTCGCTTTGTCGGTTCTTCGGTCTAATGCTAAGTCGTTATTTTTGTTGATTTTTTCTCTTAAGCTGTCAATTACTGATATGTTTACCTTACTTCCATTTTTTTTTTTTATAAAAACCTCTACCAGTTGAAAACGTTCCCGAGAATTTTCAGTCAACATAGAAATACTGCTAACGTAGTGGGCTTTAATTCGTATGATAAAAATCTAATAAATATAATAATCGTTAATGTCCTGAATTGGTTATTAAATCAATAAAAAAATTGAAATTTTGTTGATATACCTATATGTATTATTAGAAAAACTCCTTATTTAACCTAAATTAATTTTGTGTATAGAAAGATGAAGCAAGTATCAGGAAATTCGTGCTTATAAAAATATCCAAAATTTAAAAAAATATCTTTATACTATTTTGTTATACATAGTAATAGATGACGGTTAAAATACGTATAACACAAGCCTTGTTTACTAGACTATCTTTTCAATTTGAAAGCAATCGGCACTTTACTGTGGGAACTCGTCCTAAAAACAACGTTACAATTCATTCCCGACTAACGCAGGTAAATAGGAAGGGTCTGACATCTTTACACGGAAAGCTCGCGTTCTAAAAGCTCCGTGAAAAACGACGGTCATCGTGCTTGGACGTCGGCGTCGAGTGAGACAAGTGGACTTCCTTTTAAACCTGCTAAGCCTTCGTTTTGCGAAGTATTATACTCACGGCATGAACTCTGAGCAATTTTTTGAGAATCTTTCAAAGCATGGCTTATAATATAATATTTGAGATGAGCAGTTGACTAGAGAGATCGAATTCAGTGTATTCTACACACTGCACTGTCTCATTATTATTTTTTAATAATAGAAAGATAGAAAATATGGTAAGGATAAGTCCACTACTTAGCTAATCGCTCTGGTTTCAGAATCGTGTTGCGTGGGTGGCCAGAGTTAAAAACATGATATAAATCCATTCCTCATTATGCCAATATTCAGGCCTCGGATTCCCGACCGCACAACAGATTTAACTCCATTAACCACTCGCCTAAGGGATCGGCAGAAATAAAATGTTTTCTGAGTATGTATAATTATGGATGCTATGTATTTTTCTCAATGCTTTAATACATCGGTAGCCAAAGTGGTGTTCCGCAGAGAAATCTGACATTTGAATTTTCTAATCCACAGCAAACCAACCCAGAAGCAAGTCATCTGAATCTCGTAACACGTCTAGCTCGCTGAATTTCAATGTTGTCTCACTCTCGCTTCATTTTACACTCTTTTTGAATTCGTTCCACCACGTTCAAGCCTGTCACATGACGTAATACTTCAGTTGGCGTGATAATAGTGCGGTTTATGGACGAGTTGAGTTAAATATATGTTGTAACAATATTTGTTTAATTAATAAAGCTATTATAATTGAATTATAATTACTACTTTTATTTTATGAACTAAGTGCATTTTCTTCTTTGATCACGTTTTTTTCCAAAATATGATATCTAACACACAAGTCCCATTAGTGGCCCGGTGGATTAAAATTATGAATTTAGTGCTTCGTCAATCAAAAAGTTTGCCGGCCGCTGCTTTAATACACGTAATAATTAGTATTCATACAATCAAGACACAAGATTTACGGCCGAGCCACGCGATTTTTACCGCCCCTTCTATTTAAAATATCACTTAAATAAATAAACAATTTATCAATATTAAGAAATAGAGACCCATGACAGCTGGTTCTTCTGTATAGGCCTGAATATAATACTGAACGAGCATCGTTTGAGTGCTATACACAAACTAAATTTATAATATCATAAAAATATCTTTACCGTAGGTTTTCATTCCTATATTGAACGCGCTACAACATTAGGGCGGATGTTCTCCATGACTTGGGTTTTAGGGGGGTAGAACTCACGACTCGAGATAGGGGGAAAAAATCCGTCGTATTTACAGGCTCTGATTTAATTTCCTTGAATTCTTTTAAGCGTTGATTCATCACACTCGGTAGTAATGGGAAACATTGTCTTTCAAAACTATCTTTGTTTCGTATGCTAATATCTTGCGGTTAAAATGATGCCAAGTTTTTTACTCACACGGCACTAGAGATTCCAACTCGAATATGTTTGCCCCCTTTTCAACTATTCTAATAGAATTCGTAATAATTGTTAATGGAGTATTTCTCCATATTTCGAATACCAATAACGAATACCCCAAGGTAGTGGTTATTTTTACCTTTACCCAACTCAGGCGCTTTCAATATCTTATGATAATACTTGAGTTATGAGAAAAGACTCGGGGATAAAAAACCCTTTAAACACGCTGTAATTCCAGTCATTAAAGAAATACTGTTAAAGTAATGCATCAAATTTTAAATATTGTAATACAATGGAACGGTATTGGAATTTATATTGATGTAATATTATGTTATTAATTATTCAAATGCAATTATGTATAGTATTTTCATACTTCAGAAACTAGTAAATTCGAATAGGGTGACTGCTATAGTAATTGGACACTTAAGTAAGTACTTTCCTTTAACAATGTATAAATAAAAAAAAAAGTATGTAGAAAACATGTAAAATATGTAGAGATGAGGAATTTAGTGAGCTTCAAAGAAATGAACACAACATTAATAAAAACACAAGGTTTTTTTAGATATTTGTATTAGACTGAAAAATATGGAAAACCATAGGACACATTTTCTTTTTAGGTTAGTTGTTGTACCACTATTTAAATATCAATGAATACTGACAGCTTGTCTCTCACACTTTCCTGAGAGGTTTCGTTACAAAATTCACGAAACTTTTATAAAGTAAATGTCACTAAAATATCACTGTTTCTTAAAGGGTCTGCTAACACAAACACGTTTTTTCACGATTTTGACCCGACATCACATACGAATGAAGTATTGTGATCTAGTACTGGATAATTAAAGCTGCAATTACATAGATATAGAAAGACTAGATATATTCGTCTCCTTCACATCAACAAGAATGTTTATCTACTCTTATTTTGGACGTTTAAAATTGAAGTGTCCAATAACTAACGCCGTCCAATTACTATAGCTGTCACCCTATATTCGAATAGTTATAGTTTTATTAGTCGATATTCGAATAGTTGATAATGACGAATAGTTGGAAACCCTACACGGTTCTTGATGCAAGTTACGTAAAACGAGAAACAGTGTCGATTCGTTGCATTGTACAGAAAGTAGTTATCACTAGTGACTTAATAATAAAGCAATTATTTATAAACCTCAAAAGAACAGGTTCACAAGAGCATTGACCTGTCGATTGCACGAGGTAAACCTCGCCTGTCCCGCTGCAACTGTAATTGGATTCTGATTGTGTTGCAACAGGTCAAATTCAATATTAAAAGTATTGCTTAATAAAGTATCATTTTATGGCTGCGTTTTGCTTAGTATGTAGTTGTACATGAAGATTTATTGTAAGGTAAGAAAAAAACAACGTGAAATATCATATATTTATATTGTAACATGTTGGCCATTGAATTGTTCGACTGATCTTAACGCCGTGTTTTCAGCAGATCCATAAAATGTGTCTTTTCTTCTACAAAAATTCACTTTTATTAAATTCAAATTAGTCTTTCCTTAGCCCTCTCTTTACTCTCTCCGAAAAGCGAGGTCGAGCAACTGAAAAACAATTTTTTCTTCTGTTGAGGTCTGCTCTATTAAAAATCCATTTTTTTCACATTGCGAGTGGATATGGTTAAAAAAATAGTAAGGCGTTAAAGAACTCTGATTCATATATTTATGAATTTTAAATCTACTTAAATATTTAAGTATTATTTCAAATATTCATTCCTAAGGAATTGTTAATTTTCATTTTAAATTTTAATTAATATATAAATGTTAAAGAAAATGCGTTTTCATTCTTATTTCGTACCTAATTAAATTTTCAACATATTTGAGGACCTCGCATCTTGTAGAATGAAAATGTATACATTTATGAATTAATTTACTACATTTAAAGCTTCGTACATTCCAGATATTGAACATATTTGAATCTTTAAATATTATTTTGGTATATTTTACAAATATTTCTAATAGATATCAATCTGAGACCAAATCATAACATTCACAATTGCTTTGGACAGTTAAGTGTATTATATATCCTGTCGGATTTTCATTTATTTGTAACTGCTGTTTATTTACAAAAATATGATTTGTTTATTTTGATTATTTGAAATCGCATCTGCAATATTGTTTTGAATTAGTCAGTTGTTGATAGAAGTTCTTAATTAAAATTTTAATAACACGTCAGAAAGATGTGATTATATTTATTATCAAATTAATATTATGTAATTGAATTTCTTTTCATCATTATAACATGTGATCCAATTAAAATACACATTAATCTTTCAATAATTCACAAAACTTCATATGCAAAATAATACGTGTATTGCATATTTTTTATCTCGTTTATCATTATGAAATCAGTAGCGTATACAAATGCAATACTTATTACGAATGGGATATCTGTCGGTGTTTGTTTGAAGTGTATGCCAACCTGAGCTTTGTATATTTTTAGACAAATCAAGTTACGCATATCTGTAACTCAGAGGCTAATTGTCTTATGTCCAAAAATAGCAGTTATAAATGTCACATTATTTGTAATTTTAGATCTATAGATGTGGAAATAAAACTGTGGCGTCTGCGGACTGGTTACCGAAAAATTATATTCAAAATCAGTCCTATGACACACTGACACTGCATTTACGGGGTAAACAATCTTATGTCCATTAAATCCTAAAACTATACACATGATTTCACCTACAAATGAAACTCTCCAAGTCCCTTATCTATCAACTGCAAAAGAAAGAAAATAAAAACAGAACAACAACGCTAATTGAAATAAAATAAAATTCGTTTTAGAAACACGTTTTTGCTCCTATTGTAAAGTTGATAAAAAGGACAAAGGGCTATTAGCCTCTCAGGTGCAGATAAAGACTCTGATAATAATTTTTGAGAAGCCAAAGAGAGACAATTTAACTTACGAATTATATTTCTTAATTACTTTAATGTGGCAATTAATGAAAAAGTCTTAATAATGTATGCAACTAAAATAATTATATAAATGACCACATTCATACGTTCAACAAAACAATATTGTGACAATGAAAAAACTAGTCAATTTCTCCGAACATCTGTTGTGGATGGGTCGCTCATTTAAAGCAATATCAGTAAAGTAAACTTACAAGAATTCAATGAAACTCATTTCCACTGACTGCTTTGCGTAAAATAAAATCATTTCCATTTTATTAAATAAGCTTATGGATCATTCCTATTAGCAAAGGACTACTTCTATTCATGTAATAGTTACGAATAGCTTAAAGAAATTTTCTTTATGTATTCATGAAATGAAATAATGCATTTTGGCTTAACTCTTATACATATAAATATTGTACCGTTCACTGCATTTAACGTTGCGCTCGGGCTGCACTGCACGGTTGCGTTGATCAACTTGCATTAGCGGTGCATATGATTTAATTGAGTGCACTATAAAGTTGCGAATATTGAGTTAACGTCACACAGATTCCACATTTTCCATCTGCATCAGACAACTCTGGTACATTTAAAACATTTTCTACCCCACTTTAAATTACGCGAAAATATTGTAGGAATATTGTCTGTCCTGTAATGGTCAAAGCTATTATTTGTTACCCACCTGACCCTGAAAACAGCTGTAAATAGAAATATTAAAACCGGTATTACAAGAATAAATAAAAAACAGCAAAAAAATTAAATAATAATTAGAGTCAATCTATCGCAATACCGGTATTAAAAAGATATTTGATTACAACGTTTACTTAAAGTAAAATATTACCTTAAAAATGCTTGTTCAACGATCTGTCGATGTTGATCGGACTCAAACATATAATTCCGACTGTAGAATAGGCCCTCAAATTCAATGTGCGATGGACAGACAGTCATTCAGTCATTCAATAAAGATAGCATTATACATTTTACAGTACCGGTTTGGGTAATATACGTATTGCAACCCCTTTGTGTAGGTAGAGAGAGGAGCACTAGCTAATAACTGATCCTTCTTTGTTTACCCTTCCTTAAGACAAGGTTGAACGACTGAACTATAACCATTTTTTACTTTAAACACTGGCTTCATTAGAACATCATACCAAGTCGTTCTCGTTTTAAAGCACACAGACCACACGAACGCGCCTGTATATAAAGCCGATTATTGCTTCTGTCCATCCACAACAAATTAAAATTTGGATCTGGTTACTAACATCTACATTCTACTATCTTCTTTCAACACATTTTTCTAGTGCTAACTTTCTGAATCGGTCATTTAAGGGGCAATTATCAAATCGTATTTTGTATTTTTCTAGGTTTCATTGATTTGCTAAGTGCTATGCGAAAAAAACGTATTGCAAACCCTATGAAATAATGTTAAAAGTTTAGCTACTTTCATCAAAATACGTTGTGTCCTCAGCAGTGATTGGTTTTTCCAAATTTTTCTTTTACATTATACAAGTAGAATAGTTGTTCCTCATTTGTCCCGATTTCATTAAAAAAATTAGATGGACACTGAAATCCAAAAATTTCATTTGGCTTTGAAACCTTGTTTGACGTTTGTCATTCTGGAACAAGCATATCGTATATTACAATTTTTTAACAACTGTGTTGCCATACTTTACCTTCCATCAGGACTATTATTTTTGCACTTGAAATTTTGTGGAATATTTTCACTAATGGCAATGTTATGTCGTTCCGTTTTAGAGCTTCTGTTATTTCAAACATCCATTACGCAAATTTGACAAACGTTACGTAGACTTATACATACATATTTCGTTGTATATGTCATTCAATTTGATACTAAAAACAATTAGTTTTCGTTAACACTGGAAAAAGTTACATTATTTTTATTCTGGTCACACCGGGTTCTAAAATTGAGATTTTGTAATTTGTTTCTGTCATATCTTTTAATAAAACGTGTAATAAACATATTTTAACGAAAACGTATTTGCTCTCTATATTTTTGCTTTGTCATCAAAAATTGTTTCCAAATTAGACCAGCAGTCCTAATTCGCTTCCTACGGAAGTAGATATTGCTTGAATTAAGACGTTGATTATTACCTGTTTGTGTAAAAAATTAAATAAATAAAATATCGTAGTTGTTCTGGAAGAAGACACTAACTGAAAATACTGGTTTTCAATAATTGGAAGTAATGGAAAGTTTTTCACATATTTGAAATGCTATAACTTTTCCATGTAGTTTGTACAAAACTGTTTTTTAAGTGAAAGTATAATTTATAAAAATAAGTGTGTACTTCCTCCCATGCGGTAGAGTTTAAAATAAGGAACATTTTGGAATAACTAACTCAATATGTCATTCTTTCGATTTAGTGTTTTCTTCAAGAACAGCGACGATATAATCTTACGTAGTGAATGATTATCTTAAATAAACGCACAATTGATGATGTAACTATTTATTACAACGCACTTAAATCACGTAATCAACTTTAATCGACATGTAAATGTAATCAAGTATTACTATGTGCCGTAGCTCAAAAATTAACAACGGTTAGTTTATATATCAAAGACATTTAAAAATGGCGAAAGAACTCAACCTATTTGAGAAAATTCTAATAAAAATGTGATGTTAATATGTAACGAGAAATCTTCATTTAGTCTTTATTATTTAGACATCGTGTTCCTAACTTGTATTTTAAGAATAGAGCGACCGTCAATCTTTGTGGAAGCACGGACAAACCACCTTCAAAATCCTTCTGTCCAGTATTGCCATCCCGTTTGGGTTGCCGTCCGTCTTGATTAGTTCCCCACGATTATATATGTATGGTTAATCGATTATCAATTCTTTAAAACATTGGTTAACCGACGTATCGTCATAAGCGAAGTGAATTTATTGTTTCATAACTTTTGAATTTATCATTATAATACAACACCTCGGTTTAATTGACTTTTCTGATGATCAAGAGGAATAAAAATTTCAGAATCGTATTTGTTGTAGATATCTAAAATATATCGACGTGGTGTATAAAATATACAACGAAGTTCTTTTATCGTAAAATATAGCTGTTTGGTAGAAATAAAATACTGCCATGATGTGAATTGGAGCGTATTTGCAAGTATTTTATCCCAAAATCGATAAATAATTCAGTTGCTTCCATCAATTCTTATGCAATAAATAACAATAGAACAGAAGATCCAATAAATATTAATTACTTAACCGGTATTGTGCTTCCGAATAGAGCTTACATGTGTTTTTCGACAGGGGTGTTGTCAGTCCGAAACGTCACTCACGAATGCCAATCATTTAGGAACATGCACAAATATCAGTCGAAAATATAAAACTGTATAATCAGACGAAAAAAAAAATTCGATTTCGTCTATTAAATTTCGTTGCATGGATTTTTACTTCTGTTCAGAGTTTGCGCGTAAAGTTATGTGTACCGGAAAACTCCGATTTTCCTGTGCGTACTTCAGTATCCTCGCAGATTTCGATGCGGCCGGACGTGTCGTGGCAGTGCAGCGTTTTAAATAATATTTAAATTATGACGAGAGCCTACTGATTTGTCGCATGATTCAAGTTTTTTATTGCTGTTATTTTATTTGTGTGGTTTCCAAAGGGAAAGAAAATACGAAAACTTTATCATATTACCAGGTCAGTATAAATTATTGATACTTTTTTTTAATGTGAACGCATTCTAGTATTTTATCGATAAAGCTGAGTATTATTTGTTCAGAATTCGGGCGACGTAAAATAAGAATTGTTTGTTTTCCGTTCTTACTTATTAGGTCGACTAAAAGTATGGTAATAAAAGGACATAATATTGACTATTCCATCGAATGGAATATTTTTATGTCAAGGTAGATAAACAATAAATACTTTTTAATGGATCAATATAATAAAAATTGTTACATTTCTTACCTGTCTCACCCCCTATGGAAGCGCATTTTAATATACCTCATCATTATACGTAAATGAAATTTATATTTTATGTTTGTTCAATTATTATTGTAGTAACTTAATGAATACATACATTTTTATATTAAATATCATGACAATAATTATTAATTAAATTAAATAATTAGAAATATCTTGTCAATGTTGGTAATGCAAAATGTGTCGATATTAAAACCATGCTAACGTTCTAATATGTCTAATTACTTGTAATAACGAAAAAGTATTCAGTTCTACAAGAATGTTATCAGTTTGTTGATAGCTATTTCGGCTTCACGCAATCGTCTGAACTATGTTTAGGCTTAATTTACCTAAACTATATATACTGTTTTAGTTAGAAGAGATAGATAATACGATATCAACATCGTAACTTTTATTTAAAAACAAAATATTTGACGTACTCATTATGTTTTTGTGTTGCATTGAATTGCATTGCAAATTTTATTAATTTTGCGTAATTGCGTAAGTTTTTCATAATCGTTTAAGTACGGGTTTGTTTGGTCATTAAGGAGGTTATTAATTGCTTTGAGTATACCTATTAATTTCTAGTTTTACCCTGTCATAATAGAGTTCTACCAAGTAAATACCAATTCAATCGATAAAATGACGAATTTCCCGATATCTATTCCTGTTATAAATTGTATCAAACGATACAGTGATAGTCATAAAATAAAATGACTTCATGTTGAATGAGAAATGTGTTGAGCGAATATCTGATAGCCATCGTTACGAAACCATCACACCACACAGGATAGGAGATAAGGGCGGATGTTGGAGGAGGCCAAGACCCTAAGGACATTAGTAGTAGTCGTGTATGGTATTCAAAATATCGATACCATATGAAAAGCGATCGATTTCTATACACATTAACAGCGTGCCTCTTATAAGGGATCTCTGTGAGTTTATTCGTCATAATATCGTAAACAGTAATCAAGTCGACGTTCACAAAGCTTCGTTATTTTATTTCTTATGTAATATAATAATACATATCCTCGTTTTACTAAAATATTGTATTTTGTTTGTGTTAATATATTAGAAACTCTCAGTTACACTTGCGTTATAACAAAGTTTTTTTATGATATTTTGATTGTTTTGACACATGACGTTTACTTTCACTGGAGTCGTTATACGTAGGGTTGCCAACATGTCTCTTTTTAAGAGAACATGTTCTATATTTTAACGCAATTCTATTGATCTCTATCTTTTTTACTTTATACCCAGAATGTCCTCTTTTTCGGTTTTGAAACTTTCCACTGCCCGGGGTATTTTGAGTGTAGTATATTTAGAATTGTATATAGAAATAAAAGAAAATAGGAAACTTTTGCACCAAAATTTGCTATATAGATAAATATAGCAACAGAGATGATGAAATTGAGAATAAGAATGAAGATGATTAAATTCAACAATTGATTTTTAAGCGATTTTCATGTTCCTAACTATTATTATGTATATATGTATTTGCCGGTTAAAAAACATTTTTGATACTAAATATATAAAAATATGTCTATACATTATGACTCTTAGCCTTATAGAAATAGTCTTGTCTGTACCGGTGGCATTTTACGATTACCTTGTAAAGTAATGGTATTTTTGGTACCTTAAATGACTTATTCCACTTTAATGATAACAGGCACAATTATGAAGGAAACTGTACACAATTAACATTTTTTTTAACATTTGACAACCCTAGTTTAACGCCTACATCATGTGAACCCTCGCCTTTCGACCCAAAACACGATGAAACTTTTGTAGCGCAGCATGTTGGGTAATATTGTTTTCACAATCGGGCTTTTCGAGTTTCTGTTGCTATCCTGTCATCGGTATTTACTTTCATATAAATCAGTGGTCGTCAATGTGAGGTTACTTCCCAATAATGGACGATTCAAACTTTTGCGGTGGGTTTTTTTGGTCCATTATTAAAGATTTTGCTATACTCATAACTTCGTTAGTTTGACTCCTTATAATATTAAAAAAATAAAACACAATTTATTTGTACTACTTCCACATAAACAAATTGTGTTTTAGTTTTAGTTTTTGTATTAACCATATCTGATTTTCTTCATATAAACTACCGATTAAGGTTAAGTAAATATTTTTTATCGGGTCCGTAGTGCAGTTCTCAACGTCATTGGCTACGGTTGTGGATTCTCGGGCGCAAGTCCCATTACGGACAGTTTCAGAAACTGATTTTTCAATCGATTTATTGATTTCTGTTCGTAGACACGGATGTTTGTGGTGTCTAAAATTCCCTACCACCCATATGATCCTAAAAACAGTACGTAGCGAGAGCGATTAGCTAACCACTATTCCTCTATCATTCTACCCCTACTTTTTTCGGACATGGTAAAAAATAGTAATAATTTACAAACCATCTCCGATTAACTCATTACTTTGTGATCGCTCTAAATTAACGGCGACGTCAAGTTAAAAAGGTCGACAACCCCTGGTGTTGAAGTATTTTTATCCCACGTACGTTTCAATATGGAACACTATTCTGAACTTTTAAGGGATTGCTTTGATAGTAGACGTTTTAAAGATAACTGGTTGTCATCGCTCAAACTGTCTGACAGACTGTTTTTTTTTTCATATAAAACTAAACACAATTTATAACATTAATTTGTTTTAAAATGATGTGGTATGATCAGAACCGATTTTACCCGGTGAGCATCACAACTGAGCTCAGAATCAGTCCTATTAATTCAAATATAAAATTGTAAAAAAAATATTCTCAACTATTTTTAATTATAGAAATATAATGTCTACCCACCAAGAATTGACAGTTAACACCATTCTAGTTATTTCTCGTCAGGTATGTAATAAAATTGTTTGGAATTTACTTATCGATTTACACTTTCAATGGATTACTTATGATAATTTTATTAATTAAACCAGATTAAATTAATATATGAATGACTTCGAAGGAAAGGTAGAATATATGTGTTTTTCACTGATAGACTGATATTTAGACAACTGAATCTTCAATTGATAATGTTTGCAATGAGATTCAGGCATCTCCAAATAACCCATATTGAGATAGTGAACTAACCCCGAAATATCAACATTTTGTTATATTCTTTAGAAGGTTGCCTTTTTTTGTTGGCATTTTTTTGAGTATTTTGTTGCTCTGTCTGATTATAGGATCAGATACAGCACAAAAGTGTTCATATAACTGCATATTTAATTTCAATATTTGAGTTGTCTGACTAATGAACTAGACGATCGATATGAAGAAGTAGTACTAATTTCAAATTTAGCTTCAATTTTTAAATATAACACATTTCCAACTAAGAATTGACAGTTAACATCTTATAAGTAATTCATAGATCGTTTGAATGAGCCAACAGTTTTCCATTTAGGGATGCGAACCGAAGAATATTAAAGGTATAAAACGTATTTTTTTAAATTTTAAAACTCGGATGTGTATATGTCTCCAAACGATAGATTTTTTAAATTTTCCAAAGAAACCTGATCACCTGATTAATTTTATTCTCAGTAAAAACGCAAATGTTTTACGACATGCTTTTTTTGTTTGTTTACGACGAAAAACAATGTATTGTTCTTAAAATGGATATTGATTTATGCGTTCAGCTTATCTATTAATACCGAAATTCATCATTATACTAACTAACCGATCAAAATTCTAAACCGAAAACATTTAGAATCCTCGATGTTTGTATTCCTCATCCATCACTGATAAAATATGAACAAAATGTCGCGGTGAATTATCCAATGTTATATTAGAAGCGTACAAAAGTAAGCCGTTTATTACCAGACTTAAATAATACATTTTGAATATCCATATTTTTTCGGTCCAAACTGGTCAGTCGCGCCGACTTGTTTGCATTTTTTTTACCATTATTATTAATTTAGCACACTTGCTATTGTTTTAAATGCGCACCAACCTACTCTTGGATGGCTGCTCCTAAGACACCCTGGCAATCATTTGAAAGTGCTAAACGCTTCTATGTTACAGAACAAGACCTATTAAAAAAACAACAGAGAAATACAGTTAGGTTCGAATTCATAACAATAATTCTACACAAATTTTTGCAAAACAAAACAATATTCACAAATTAACCAACATTGTCTTTCAAATATTTTACTCGCGATTCATTTAACGATAATCGATTTTTAGGAGATTGCAAAAATACAACCATAAATTAGTGTCTTCGGTGTCAAAATTGTTGTCTTCGGTTACGGATCTCGCAGGTTCAAATCCCAGTACGGACAGTTTAATAAATTGATTTTTCATCCGATTCATAAATTTCTGTTCGTTGGCATGGATGTTTGAGATGTCTGGAATTCCCTCCCACCCAACCGATCCTAAAACAAGAGCGTAGTGAGAGCGACAAATAAACCACTAGTCTTGTCCTAGTCTATCCTTCTATCTTTACTTTCTTCGAAAAAGAGAGGTTGAGCAACTGACTAAAAAGCAGTTCTCGTCCATATTTACTTCATTAGTAGCCCATAGTTACTCACCATGTTTTACGTACATTTCAGTAAGCATTAATATAATTATATCGGTAATGTCAACTCTCAATCAAAATATAAAAGTTAAATCAATTACAGTTTGCTCTTTCGTATGAGTAAAAAATACAATTGCAGTAATTTAATTTACTTAGCGCAAACTAAGTGGCAGTCAAATTAAGTGTAGTCTTTTTTGTTTTGTTTTCCAACGTCATACTGATTAAAACAAATAGGCTTTTTCAATATTTGTACACTTATTATTAATATGCATTTTTGCACGTTTGACGTCATAAACTACATTTAGTATTGATTCTAAATAGCCAATACCAGGAATACAAATTGTTCTGCGAACTTCATTATTCTCAACGTTTGTATGTTTTCTAATTTTTCACAACTTCACATTTATTAAACCTTCTTTCCAAGCATTTTTTTTGCAAATAAAAGCTTTTTCATGCGTCGTAAAATTAATGTAAACTTCATTTTAATAAAAAAGTGTTTTTTTTATTAAATATGAGAATATGCAGTTAACATCTTTAAAGTGGTACACTTGATTGCATGAATAAGAAATAGCTAAGAATTTTACTCCACGGTAATCCATATATCTAAAAATGAATGAATGTTTGTTTGTCCCGTATGCGTTCCTATACCATTCATTCGATTGCGATGAATCTTTGGTGAGTTGTTGTGCGCACAACAGCAAAATTTTCTGGAAAAAATCAAATAGGTACAAACAACGACACTTTGGTTCGTGTGTGACATAATAAGTGGTGTTATTTGTTAAATCCCAATTACCGATCTTAAATGGAAAATTTAAAGGAGAATATGTACTTTTGCCGAGCATCCAATGCTTCCGACAGATATACCAGTCGAATTCAAACGTCTGCGTTTTTCGGTGCGACTTTGGGAAATCCGTGCTTCTCAGATGGACAGCTGTATGTGGCCTGCTCACGCATTGGCAAACCTTCTGATTTATTCGTGTAGGCACCAGACGGGACACAAAAAATATTGTGTACCCCAAAGCACTTCAATAAAAAGAATTAAAACACGCACACTTTTTTTTCTTTGATTGGCATTGCAACGCATGCAGGGTAGGCGCTAGTCAAATGTAAAATATAGTTAATGGCTATTTCTGCAACAAGATTACCTTGTTGCTTTATCGTTCTAACAATGACGTGATATTTTATAATTGTTTTGAATCTCAATTGTTAGTTTTACTCTCATATTGATAAAAATAAATGATAGAATTACGGAAAATCGTCGGAAACGTCACCATAACTCCAACATCCTGATATCCCATAGAGTCGATATTAATCAAATATTTCCCCACCCATGAATATCTCTCATTAAAAAAGAACTCATATACAAACACTAAATATTCATTCTTTTTTTACTCTCCTGTAAAATTATCATATTGTCGATGAGCCTGTTATTGCCGTGTACCTACTATTCATATTATGTATACCACGACGATTTGACTATTTGTATCATAATGCAAACCTTTTTTTTTGTTTCAGGGACGGAATCCTCAATTGTTTCATAAATTGATGTGAGCCCCAGCCAAGTACTACGTGTAAACTGTGCTAAAAAATCCTAACTAAACTGAACGGAGCAGTTTTAACAAATTAGGTCTAAATGACTGAACAGTCAAAAAATAAATCCGTGTCTGTGATAAGTAGTTTTGTTTTATATTTTGCGCTGCTAGTGTGTTGATATATTTTAAGCAAAGGTAAGAACTAAATGCATCAAGTTTTTTCCAAAATTTCAATAAATCGTTTAGGCCAGTGCTCCGAAACCTTTTCTCACCCACGGCACACCCAAGTACTCATTATTATTCCACGGCACACCACAAGCCAAAATAGTTGATATGGTTCTGGCATGTTTTGGTAAAAAATAAATAGTCTCATAGCAATGTTCAAATAATCTTAGCAAAACTTTGGATCAGACAGCCATTAAGATTGATATGTTTTTAAAAAAAAAAATGCGTATTTATGGCTCTTTATTTGATAATGTGTATTATTTTGATACATTCATTCGTTCAGTGTTTGTAATAATTCCACTGGGAAAGTTTTCGCCATCGATGGTTCCCAATATATGCAGCAATGTGTAATTTGTACGGTAGGATTTTTCGTTTTACCATGAGTTCACCCCACTTTTATTCCCAATCATTGCAGTTAAACTATCCGTGCAAAAACTTATACAATTATTCCATTGATTATCAAGATAATATAATATTTGTTTCAATGAGAAAAGTTTAATCGCTAAGATCCTAGCAACCGAATGGCTTTGATTTTTCCATCTCGTTTTTTTTTCATTTTGAACGCACTGCGCCGTGGCACACCTGGAGTTGTCTCGCGGCGCACCGGTTGCGGAGCACTGGTTTAGACATCTCTGGCCACTGAGGAGCTGGTCACTGAACACGATGTCAGCAGTCACCTACCACTACAGCAATAATTCTGCAACAATACAATTTCTCTTCACTTTGTTTGATATGACATGAAGCCAACGAATTTTATCGAATTATTCAGACAACGATCATTTGAACACTTCATGGTTTCCAGAACTTTCTGCGAATGCCTTTCCACCAAGAAATGACAGTTAACATTATATTATATATCGTCGGAATAGTGGCAGAAGACAAAAAGTCGAAAATCGCCTGTTTTGAGCTATGAATACAGTACGATAGATTTTAGAACGGTCTATCGTCTGAAAAACAAGCTCAGCCATTTTCGATGTTTTTGTATGTAATTTGAAGAAACCGATATGAATTGATTCAATTCCGTTCACAGTTATTAGTGACAAAAAAAACTATGATTGATATAAAAAAGAATTACTAATAATTAATTCGAATTCATGAAATGATTAGTTCCAAACAGTATGTGTATTGTATGTCGATTATATTAAATCAAGGTTTTTTTTAACTTAACGCCTTCTGTCACTATAACAGAAACGTGTATATATCTCTGTGTAATTTTTTGTTTACCGTCGTTTAGTCCCGTTTCCTGGAGTTTACATGAATAAGTGTGCCATATTTTTTTTATTCGATTTGGTGACAATATAAAATATTTTCCAGCAATTTCAATGCTTTTCTACTCTAGATAATCAATCCTTTGGCCGAGAGATCAACGTCACACAAATCCCAGGACGGATTGTTCATTAATGGATTTTTCGGTCCGTTAATGGATTTGCATTCGAAGACATGGATAGCTGTGGTCTAAAATTCCCTCCCACCTAATATTAAAAACGAGCGAAACGGCAGCGATAAGTTGACCACTACTCCTGCCCTAGCCATATCCTTCTATCCTTACTCATTTCAAAGAGAGTGAGGCTGAGCAACTGAGATACAGCAGGCAGTTCTCATAGAAAAAGAACTCCTGTTGAAATAGGCTTAATTAGAACACCACTTGCACCCCATTTGGAGCTGACATTATTAATAGAATATATTATTCATTTACCAAGATCTTATAAAAGTTCCGTCAAAATTACGCACAAAAAATCAAATTTGAATTTAAAATAATTGCAAATATGTGGGCACCATCGGCGTGCGGTGGACTTATCAGTATCTCTATCGCACAACCTACTTTGGGTATGAGCAAGAAGGATACAAGAGCATGCGCCGCATGCCCTTACATCTCGCTCGCGCCTTCACTTTTCATGTGATTGAGCGAGAAAGAGATAAAGCCACCGCACGCGCCTGGTGTGCACATAGTTCTTTAGTAGTAAATAAAAATGTATTTTTCCCATTACTATTTCGCAGCTTATATTTATTAAAATATTCCCACTGTTACGTACCTATTAAAATAGAGTGATTTTGAATAATTATTCAACAATACTGAAGTTACATTGTATCAAAAAATAACCCCTGAAACATTTATAAATAAAAGTGCTAAGCCATTGAAATCGTGAAGTGTTGCCTCATTGAGAAAAAATACGTGATTTAAAAAATTAATCCGCCGATGAGGTCAGGCAACACTTGTGGGACTTCCTCTGAATAAATCGCAAAAGTGCGCGAGCGACCTCTGCACGGAACCTGTATTGGATACCCTACTTAAAGGTAAGCCAAACCCGCTTGTTATTATCCAATCGATATTCTCTATACATTTTGTAGTGCAAAGTGTTAATCACAAACAACATGGTATGTAAGTAGTCACATTTTAATTTCTTTTAAAAGAAAATAGGTTGTTATATGTATTATGGTATATTTTATTTCACGGTTACACAGAAAATAAAGTTTTTTATAATATCGAGGGTATACTGACAAAATGCATTAAGTCAGAATGATCTTCTTCAGCCACGGCGTGACTTATCAGCTTGTATTTCATCGTTTTTGTTTATTATATTATACTAGTATAACTGTACCCGTCATAGATGACGGTATTGAAATACTGAACTGTGATGAAATTTCATACCTACATGTGATGTGCGATAATAATAAAGCGTCTACAGAGCGGTCTGGGCTTTTCAATATAAGTTATTGGTCTTGGATCTTAGTGATTTAAAATGTGTAAAGAGAATATTTACTCAATATATTTTTTTTGCACACAAGACCAGGGTTTCGAATCGTTTTTTTTTTTAGTTTCGGTTTTCGTTCCCGTTCAAGTCAAAAATTCATTTGTATTTAAAATTTATTTTCTACCATAATTGATAACATTTTATGCGCCCGGCGCCACGCTCCTAAGCCAATGGTTATGCTCCAACGCATCTTAATAGTCATTCTTTCTTTAAATAACATATTATAAATCATGAGAATTATGTAGAGGTGCGTCAAAAATTCGTGAATGATTTCTTTGCGCTTGTTTGAACATGTACCGAACAAAAAAAAAAAAACAATATTTTTTTCGATTCGGTTCCGGTTTTCGTTCCGACAAAAATAACCGTTTCGTTCCGGTTTGAAGCCCTGCTTGATTCGTTTGGGTATTTTATCCAGGATGTAAAGTTTTTATAGCAAATTGTTGATAAAAAGAAACGATCACGAAAATGTATGTAAATATTGTAAATATGTCGCCATTTTTTTTTAAATTTTTCGAAGCTCATATTTTTCTCAGGATTTTTAATAATATTCATTGAGATTCGCCAAATTACTGTATGTATTCAGTTCCAACCATAATATTATATTACTCATTTCATATCGGACTCGCTCGAGAATGTTATTATAACAATTTCCGCCACCGGCATATTTTGTCATTTCTATGTTCTCATTCTCATTAATATTCCTTCCTAATGGCGACAGGCCTTGCCATAATAATGATGAGATAATCCTTTGTTGTGTATGCTAATTTAAAATATCAAAAAAACTCCCCGTGATATTTTTATTTGGCGTCGTGTCGACTCGTCAAGCAATTTTCTTTTTTAAAACATGAATGCATTCATTAACTAGAAACTAGATGAACTAGTTGGTCATCATTCGCTAATAGATCACAATTTTTTTTTTTACAAAAATTTTGATAAGCAGTACATGAAGAAGTAAACTAAACTCGTCGCATTCTCGCTAAAATAAATCGAAGAAAATTTTAATCTACGACTTTGCACGCAAAATGGCTGCGACCAGTCATCATATACACCGCCAACACGCACACAAGCAAGCGAGTAACCGTGTAAGTATGTGTAATACATAGGGTTGACGATAAATACAGCGTATCGGCAGTTTAAAGCTGAAATTCGAAAGACTGAATATCCTGAGTTCTTTTCAAAACTATATTTCTATGCCTAATTTCTCTACTTTAAGGTTTGAACTATTTTTGAAGCATATAACCACAATTGTTTTCTTTTAGTTTGACCGGAAATACGAGATAAAGTCTTGGATATGCAAACATGTCCAGCGCGTTCATCGGGTTAATATGAAATGAAAATTGATAATTTAGTTATTTCACTTGCTGTGTAACGCGTTTCGTTTCTTTACAAAGCACCTTCAGACTAACTACATCGCAAGGTTATTTATTTCTAAGGTAAACAATGCTTCTAATTAAACGCGTTACGTTAGTAACACAGCCAGTCGAATAACTAATTTATCAATTTTAAAATTTAAATTAAAAATAAATTTCTACAAAGTTACCGCCGAATCCATCGAAAACAGTAAATAGTTGGTTTGGAAATCACGCGACATTATTCAATCCATCATATAGAAATGCCGACCTAACTTGATCTCAACCCTTCCGTATCCATGTTGTAACAATGAGTTACTTCGGCCTTTAAACCTTTAAATTTTCTGTGAAATTTGTCATATAAAAAATTAAAACTTTTGCTATTTGTCAATTAAATAATTCTACGTATAATTGAAAATTAAAAATATATTATAGTTAACGTCTTCTTTGCATAATTAATCATAATTTGAAAACCTCGTCAATTTCACCATCGAAAAATACAAAATTATAGTATATTGACAATTAGTATCGTATAGTAACAATCCGAGATGCATGACGTACAGTATGCAAGCGTTTTGTTTCAAATGGCACCGAGACACGTCTCGAGCTTGTTCTGCTATGATGAATTTAGATTCTTGCGTCTTTCGATAATTTCGCATAGTTTGATATATTTCAGCTTTGACACACAAAATATGACGTAAAATAATTACTTAATACTACATAAAACCATATTTCACTTTTTTAAATTGTCATTTCGCTTTATAGATGCCTTTATATGAGAAAACCCACACGGTAACGAAATGTGACTGCATGAGATCCGGAAGGATTTTTTAGCATAAAAACGGAAAGATTGACACCGAAAGAAAATATTTTTCAACTCAACTGTGACAAGAACGAAAATTATTAATCTACTTTAAGGTTAATAAACTTTCGTATTATACCCAGTCTGCCCTAGGTGTTTGTGGCTAAACATATCTATTTCTTAGTAAATCAATATCCTAAGTGAAGTTTCACAATTACCGTATATTTCACCTTATCGTATTTACCGTTAGACGTGTAATGGCTTCCTGAAATGTTGCTACAAAATGGCCGCAACCATCAAAATGTCCGCGCAAACTTTGCTGATAAATCATTGCTCACTTCACTTTAATGACAGCTGGAAGATTTCACGCTCGTTAGATCTCCGCCAGTATTATTATTATTATTATTACGAAATACGGACCAATAAGCAATAATCATTTTTAATAGCGTGGTCCGTCTCAGCTAGACTTGACCTTCAATCAGTGAATGACACTTTTTAGTAAACGTTTGTAGATAAATGAATTTAAAATTTCAATTGATTACTGCGCATGCAAAACAAAATGTAATTTACTCCACTATAAGGTGGAAGAATGTCAAAATTATCTTAAAATTTAAAAAAATATTACTATCAGTTAATCTTGCAAAATTTATAATATCGATGGTGTTTTGGCCAATTGATCTAACCCTAAAAAAATACGAAAATGAATTAATGATTGGATCTCATTTTAAAGACGACAGAGCAGATCCCGGCCAAATGGTGTAAATTATAAGAATAAATTGACCACTTTTTGGAAGGTAAACATAATTTTTCATTGGTTTTAGGCTTAAAAATTCTGACTTGGCCACTTGAAGTAAATACTATTATACCGACACTCCCTACATATAATCCCGTATCTGCAAACATGAGAGTTTACAGGAGTGCATTTCAAAGATTCATAAGACAACTCACCACATAATGTTTTCGATAAAAACAGTTTTTACTCTCTCCTGAATAATTTCAATTTTGAGTGTTACATCAATTGGTTAAAACACCGTATATATCGTCGTTGTTCTGGAAGAAAACCCTAAATCTAAAAAATGACATATTGAGTTACGTATACCAAAATGTTCCTTATTTCGAATTCTACTGTATGGAAGAGCGCACGTATTTTTATAAATTATACTTTTACTTTAAAACAGTTTAGTACAAATTAAATTAGTAACATATAGCATTTCAAACATTTGAAAAACAGTCAAATTACTCAAAACTAGTATTTTTTAGTTATTGTATTCTTCCAGAACAACGACGATATTAAAACAGGTTAATGGCCGCGGACTCATATATGAGTCCTACGTTATACATTCCATTCTATTGAAAAAGTACTGGGTTATAATCGAGATTGATTTCAAATGTCAATGAAAAATGGTGGTATACACATCAACGCATTATTTAACAAAACATAAACAATATTTTTACCACAGAGTTTTGTAAAACTACCCCTAGATGGTACACGTTTACTTTTTTCTCTCTCGTAGTCTTTGTTATTATTATTTACAGACTAAGTATTGATTTATTGAATGGGCCATATGGCATTTTTTATGGTGATTGAGTTGTTATGATCGTGCCCTGTCCCGGGGTGACTTGTAACATCTGCAACAGGGATGATATGAGAAGCAGGGATTTTTTAGTAGATTTAAGTTTTTTTCACTACACCACATATAGAACCACTGCTCAAACGGTATTGATTTATGCGGCGAAGTATTTGGAAGCCATCAAATCAAATTTGGTTAAGATATTTCAATTGGTTTACAAATTATAGTGAAATGACAGTTTTTTGCGAAAATGCGAAAAAACATGCGGCCATTAAGCTGTTAAGTATATCTCCATACTTGCAGCAAGCTTGTTTGTCAGCTCGAAACTTTACTGAAACTTGAGATACGCTCCATTACGGTTCCATATGCTCCACATTGGGAGTGCATTTGGCTTAAATACGTTATTATGGAGTTTTAGTGCAAGCTGTACGCCACTTATGTTTTTACCATGAAATATCGAGTCTCAAAAAAGCCAAAAAGAATGAATTGTCTTCAAATCGGTAAATTTGCGCATATACCATAATCGTATATGCGATAGCTAAATATATGAAGTAATTTATCATAATTTATTCTACTCGTAATGATGGTAAAGTTTATATGATTACTATTTTTAGGCGGAAAATTACATGCCGTTAGCCCGTCACTATTTGGCAGCGTTCCAAGAAAGCAACCGATGGAAAAATGTGATAACTGCAACCAAAAGTTGATAATATAAACCGAATAGAAACCTTAATATCTCGATGTAACAGATGGGCAATCATGTCAGTTTATTAAATTTTTTTATTGAACCTATGCCAACATTATAACATGCTCACCTATTTTATATTACTATGATGTATCACTAACATTTCAACTCATTTTTTTATTGCATATCGACGGTGTTTTAGCCAATTGATATAACCTTCAAAATTGAAGTTGTTTTTTTTTTTTTTTTTTCCATGTCCGCTCCCAATGTGGAGCATATGGGCTCCTAATGGAGGTATCTTGACAGAATTTTTTCTTCGAGAACTGCTTGTCATTCAGTTGCTCAACCTCTCTTTTCTTTTTTTTTTCGAAGAGAGTAGGGATAGAAGGATAGGGCTATGACAGGACTAGTGGTTAGCTAATCGCTCTCGTTACGCCCCGTGAGGATGGGATTGGTGGGAGGGAGGACTCAGACTACGAACAGAAATCCATACATCGATTGAAAGATCAATCTATGAAAACCGTCCGCACCGGGAATTGAACCCGAGACATCCGTAACCGTAGCCAGCGACGAAACCAACTGCGCCACGGACGCCGACCGAATTGAAGTTGTACAAGAGATAATAAACGCGTTATGAATTTTTTAAATGCACTCTTGTAAATTCTAACGTTTACAGATACTGAATTATACGAAGGTAGTGTCGATATAATAGTGGCTCACATCAAGTGGTCGGATCAGAATTTGTAAACCTAAAACCGATGTAAAATGATGTTTCCCTTCCAAGAAGTGGTTAATTTTTTTTTCTAATTTACACCATTAGGCCGAGACCTGCTCAGTCGTCTGATATATGATTTACAGGAACGATAAAACAAATATTTTGATCATTCCTATCTTTTATAATTCGACGGTGTTTTGACCAATGTAACCCTCTAAATTGAAATCGTTCAGGAGAGAGTAAAAACTGTTTTTATCGAAAACATTATATGGTAAGTTGCCTCAGAAATCTTTGAAAGGCACTCCTGTAAATTGTCATGTTTGCAGATACGGAATATACGAAGAGAGTGTCAATATAAAAGTGGCTTATATCAAGGCCGGGTCAGAATTTGTAAACCTAAAACCAATTGGACAAAACGTACAAAATCAATTTCCCCTTAGACTATCGAAGCACCTTGGTACGTCAAAAAACATCCATATATCATACATTTCATATTTAAATTTTAACCACTTTTAAGGTGTTAACTGTCAATTCTTGGTGTAAAGGCATTATATTTTAAAAAATAAAACACAAATCCTTTGTACTACTTCCACATGTTAATAATGATCAGGACCGGTTTCGCTCATCACGAGCATTATCAACTGAAACCGGTCCTGATCATTATAAACATGTGGAAGTGGTACAAACAAATTGTGTTTTATTTAAAAAAAAATTGATTCTTTTAACTATATTTACAAGCAGAACTTGCTCTAATGATAAATAAATAGTTTTATGTAATCATCAGGACTGGTTTCGCTCATCACGAGTATTTTCAACCGATTTTATTTCCG
Organism: Himalopsyche phryganea; assembly: GCA_022494535.1. Classification (NCBI taxonomy): domain Eukaryota; kingdom Metazoa; phylum Arthropoda; class Insecta; order Trichoptera; family Rhyacophilidae; genus Himalopsyche; species Himalopsyche phryganea. Next base: position 2,318,756 of record JAGVSL010000073.1, read on the forward strand.
TGACCAACAATCAGCGCTCTAAACAATATATACGATTTTTTTTATTTTTAGGCGCGATTTCAACCAACTTTGTAAAGTAAAAGATGATGCAAAAAATCCACTCCCACGCTCTCTGTAAAAGAAAAAATCTGTTGAATATTGCACTAGTCCGAAACAGTTATTAATTCTCTCTTAAGCCGTTATTGTAGTCTGTTTCCCACCATTGTTTTGTAATAAACATGCCAGTTTCAAATTGAAAGGCAGCGTTGGAATTATCCGAGCCCCCCTCGAGTCTTCATCGCGAATAATTTCTCAAGAAAGATTGCATTCATTATTTAAACGCAAGTCTTCCATCTCTCCCTTAATCACATATAAATATTCCATAACGGGAGCGAACGCCGAGGCTTAATTCACCTGGCATAATAACAGTGTTGCCATATCTTTGTAACAAAAACAACAATAATTTACTAACGGTTGGTGTAATAAGAAATATAGCAGTGTTAAATCCTCAATTCATTCTGCGGCTACGTTGCATAAATTCTTTTTCAATATAAGTTAAAAAAAAGATTGTTTTGTTGTTCCATGCGTACTACAATATACTTCGCTTCTTAGATACTTATGTACAATGTACCTTTATTATAAATATCGACGGTATTTTAGTCAATTGATGTAACCCTCAAAAAATACGGAAATGAGTTAATGATTGGATCTCATTTTAAAGAAGACGGAGCAGGTTTTGGCCAAATGATGTAAATTAGAAAAATACATTGGCCACTTTTTGAAAGGGAAACATCATTTTACATTGGCGTTAGGTTTAAAAATTTTGACCCGGTCACTTGATGTAAGCCACTGTTATATCGACACTCCCTTCGTATAATCCCGTATCTGTAAACGTGAGAATTTACAGGAGTGCATTTCAAAGATTCATAACGCAACTCACCATATAATGTTTTCGATAAAAATAGTTTTTACTCTCTCCTGAACAATTTCGGTTTTGAGGGTTACATCGATTGGCCGAAAAACCGGCGATAATAACATTGAATATGGTTGCGCCAAATAGCGACATAATGTTCGGGTACATAGCCAGGTTGTGTATCCAAACGGTGCGTAACGAGAGTGATTGACTAACCACCAACACTTCAACGCTGAATACAAAAATTAAGCCACAACTAAAAATAACTTATATTTAGATACTCCATTAGTCCATACGCTCTACATATGCAGTGGACATGTTTAAAAAATATGTTATTCAAACCATGTAAATCATTTTTTGCAAAACCATGTCCGCTCCCAATGTGAATCACATGACCTACTAAAGGAGCTGTCTCAACAGACGTTTTTCGGCCAGAAATGCTTGTTACTCAGTTGCTCAACCTATTTTTTTTCTAAACGAGTAGGGATACAAGGATAGCATTAGGACAGAACTAGTGGTAAGCCAATCACTCTTGCTAAGCTAGGATCGGATGGGTGGGAGATAATTTTAGACTTCACGAATATTCATGTATTCGAACAGAAATCCATAAATTAATTGAAAAATCAGTTTTTGAAGCTCTCCATATTGGGATTTGATCCCGCGAGATCCGTAACTGAAGTCAACTACGTTGACCACTGCAGCACGAACCCGACAAAACAAATACATGGTTGTAACTATTCGGCCGTGTAAAACGGAAACCGTGTTATTAGATAAAGCGGTGTGCATACATCCATAATATTATATATGCAACATAACCTACTTCGAGAAGACCATACCTTAAATCTCGATATTAAATCGTCAGCCTGCTTGTCGTAAACATCTTCAGCCTTCCAGTTCAGTTTTGTTCCCTTCGCTTTCCGCCTACACTTTGTCCGAATTATCCCCACCAGTAAAACACACCCGACTTAAATAATGTGACACCCGAACAGTTCAGCCCTGGGAATATTCGTTAATTTTCCATATAAACAAATAAACACAACCCCAGATTAGTAATAGTAGCACGTCATTCTCTTTGATACGGTTAAAAAACGAACGAATTGTTTCTCAAAACTCAGTTTTTTTTTTATAATTTCAAATTTTATAACCAAAATATCATTTTGCCAGACAGGCTTACTGAATATTTGTTTTTTCATTTGATATCGAAAACTATTATATGTCGTCGTCTTATTAAAATTTGATGAAATCAAGCTTTTTTTCGATAGATTCGGCGGTAACTTTGTATAAATTCATTTTTAATGTAAAATTAAAATTGATAACTTTTAAGTTGAATTCTTTTTCTTTCTTATTTGACCATATCCCATCTCTATGTAGAGAAAATGGTCCACCACTCGACGCCTCCGTGATTCCCTGTCACTCGCTTTGTTTCCTCCCATGATATATGCCAGATTCTCTCAGTTCCGCTGAGTACATCCCGTAGATACTACCCGATGATCGTCCTGGACGCTCCGGAATCCCACCGGCTGGAAGAAAAGGCAAGCAGGATTGAGGTAATTAATATGTATTGTACATACATCAGTACTATCCACTAATTTTTGCCATTTCGTTAGTTACAAAATTTTGTTACTAAACCATCTATACTTTGTGAGCACAAAAAAAAAATAGTAAATGACCGAATTTGCTTCACGCATGCACTTCGAGGCGCAACTCAGGATACATTGCAAGTAAGTGGGAGAGTGGTTCAAATTCGAGTCAAACAGTGCAAAATATGGAGATGATACTATTAACCAATACGTTTACACCTAACCGCACTACACGTCTAAATCAAATGTTTTTTCTTGATCACAAAAAAATATATCACGTATATGGGTGCCGCGCAAATCAAGGTATGATAGTAGTTTAATTTTAACAGCCATTTTTATATGACTATAAACAACTTTAAAATCGTATTTTATTTATTCATTATTCTTTACAATTCTTACAAAATATCGTCGTTCTTCTGCAAGAAGACACTAACTAAAAAATACTAGTTTTGAGTAATTTTACTTTGAAGTTTGTCAAATGTTTGAAATCCTATACTTTTTCCATTTTGTTTGTTTGTACAAAACTGTTTTTAAGTATAAGTATAATTTATAAAATTATGTTTGTTCTTCCATACGGTAGAGTTTAAAATAAGGAACATTTTGGTATAACTAACTTAGTATGTCATTTTTTCGATTTAGTGTTTTCTTCCAGAACAGCAACGATATATAATATTAATAAATTATATTCAAGATACAAATTGTTTCTGAAACAATTCCACATCCCGCGCGAGTAGGCTCTCCAAACTTCATGTTTAAATATAGACTTTCTTCTGAATCGCACTGAAAACATTTCGCCCTTTTGTGACTTTCGTTACTTACTTCAAATCTATTGTAACGTCAAGAGAACAAAGAATATTATTATATCTTCAATATTTGGAATGGGAGGATATTGTATTCAAAAAAAAATACATGCATATAGAGGTCTGCATGGGCCGAAATTTGATGAAATTACCCGGCCCAAGCCCGTTCACCTCAAGCCCGACCCGGCTCGAGCCCGAATCTTAATACCACAGTTGTTACCCGAGCCCGACCCGAAGCCTAAATTTATATATCTCGGCCCGAAAAACACCCCATTTAAAAAAGTACAGTAACATAAAATTGATTAACGTACCTATCAAACTTTTTCACATGTAGAAAAATCTATATCACCACAGTCACCACTTTCCAACATTTTTTTTATATCGTTGAAACTCATTTTTAACGAATCTTTCGTATTTTTTTATTAAGAATTTTTCGACACACGGAACAGTCGACTATCTAAAACGAATAGAAAGCAGATACTGAATTTTCCCACTTTATTCATTTACTAACTATTTAAACTTACTATCGGTGATGATTAAATGCACAAAGCATTGTTTCACGGATCAGTAACAATTCTATGAGCTCAGTTTTAGGTTACCAAAATATGAAATGATGTCTCCATACTTATCAAATAAAAGACTCTTTTGTGTCCAATGGTATTCGAAACGTAATAAATTATTTTATTTGTTGCCTTTTTGTTATCAACAGTTATCAAGAGTACTCATGATCCGAAAATAGTCCAAAATATTTTTCTGAAGAATAAATCCCTTACCCAGGCCCGGCCCGAGCCCGAATATCAATTGTCTCTACCCAAGCCCGGGCCTGTGCAGACCTCTTAATGCATACATACACTACATTGAAACTTTTGTTCGGGCTAGTTCAGTATAAAAATGGTGATTTATTTTATATATATGATATTTTGATATCACATGCGATAAAATACAAGTGTTCAATTTTTTTTGTCGAACATTTGTAAAGCCTCTCATAAGCATCCTCGATTCAACCACGTAACGTAAGTTTAGTTATAACAGTAAGCGTCTTCTTGTTGTTTTGATTCTAGCACGTAATGCTTCCACTGATGACTCGCATATCTACTTATAGTACATAAATATACACACTGCTCAGTCGTCTCGCCAAGTCAATTCGTATTATTTTTTGCCTTATATTTCGAATCGTGAATTATTCTGACAACCAAATTGAATCCTATGAAAAAAGTTAGACTCTAGATGAGAGACTAAAAATATCTAATTCAATAATTTCCTGCATTTATCGTTTTTTGGGTCCCTTGAAATACGAAGAATCGGGTAACACTTTATATTCATAAAAATAACTAATACCGAAATCGATGGAAAACATAAGGTCATAACCCACTCTACTCTAAATATTGTATATAACACACACAAAACGTATATTTAGTTGTACACATTATGATTATCGAAAAAACCGAGTGTTACGTCCTTTTGTCTTTCTAAAGTCGGTATAGCTACTAACATATTAGTTATTGTCTCAATTAATTCGATGCGATAAAAAAATTTTATGACTTGCAGTCATGTGCATTTATTTCAAGGTTCTTACAATAATATTAATATCGATCAACGCTGCGAAATTTTTTTTCCATAAGGAATGAAGATTCCGTTTTCCACGTCCTTCAGTCTACTCCATTCAGTACATGTAGGTCATCTATTAATTTATAATATGATTCATTGGTAATACGTATTTTACCGCTTGGCCTTAGAATATTTTTGACATATTAAAATATTGGTAATAGTGGAGCTTATTTTAAATTGCCCCACTTCCTCATTCACGACCGTTTTCCATAACGCATGAACTCTTTAACTCTTTGGATGCTATGCAACGATATATCGTTGTTTTTTATATTGGCTCAAAAGGCCGTAGCAGCCAAAGGGTTAAGAAATAATTGAAGGCATGCCTTAAAAATTCTTGGCTCAATGAATCTTTGCACGTGACATAAACCATCTGTTTACATTATATAATGTACAAGTGACTTCTGTAGTTTATATCTGTATTCAATATGTATATATATATTATAGACTGCATTCAAAGATATTTTGTTTTGCTTTTTTACATTTTTTAAGCAAAATGTTATCTCCAAAATATAATTAACTGCACTACAACTATACGGGAACAAATAAAAAAGCTACGCGGCTAGTATAGTAGCAAAGCGGTAAAAACAGGGTTGTCAGACGTTTAGATTTTAGCGGGACTGCATGAAATGTGAAATTCCCGATGTAACAAAAATTCTACTCAATAATGACTGAAGCATACAAGAGAACACATTAGATGAGAAATGGATAATATTTTTCAAAGATTATTCCTCTTGCAATAGTTTGCATGAAATCATAGTACGCATACTCTTTATTCCACATTGTAATGCGATTTTCCAATAACTGCCGTCTTAAGAATGACGAGAAACAAGATATTGTCAAAAAGTGAAGAATGACATAAGAAAACTTTTAAAATCTGCAAAAGATGACTAAACCAACTATTGAAAATTCAATTTATGAAACTGTCTGTACTGGGTCTTGAGCCACGGGCTCACCGTAAAATCGTCAACAACTTGCATTATAATATTATCTAATAAAATATTATTTTCTTTATTATTTTTTCCTCCCCTTTTTCGTGGTTCGGATAAGTGACGTTCCCGATCTACGAATTTAAAATTTGGCAACCCTGATATGGGGTAACGTAAACTAAATATAATTGCACAGGAAGTACGTTGGTTTTCAAAATTTCTTTGTCATAATTTACCGCTTACGTTTCCAATTTGCTCGAACCTTTTACGTGTCGTAATAACACAATCCATCATCATTACATCGGGTTAGTCACGGCGCCTATAAATGGATTCAGCTTCTATTTTTACCGCGAATCATATCTCATACTCATCTGGCGCCCAAAATAGACTGCTTTTCACTCTGGGGGGATTTCCAAAAGCGGCGGTGGAAAAAGTATGACGTGTCCGGGGAAGCTAGACTATCTGGCTAGGCGCTATTTTCTGTAACAATGAAAGAAGCGTTGCGACTTTATAACTGCTGCGAATCAAAAAGCATAATAATATTATTCTTACTATATGCTTAAGGCTTAGATTTTTAATATATTCTGTTGCTAGGGGCTAACAGATTAGGGATAGTTGGAGCAACCTTCGATTCAATCCGGAGAGTCTGAAACTCACGGTCAGAACCGGCACCTATTCAACGCATGCACCTGGTGGTACAGCTATATGGTTGCGAGTTATGACACCTCACTAAAGCACAGGGTAACTGCATACTGTGTTTCGAAAACAGATGTTTGCGGCGATCACTAGGGTTACAATGGTTTGACTTTGTCAGAAACTTCGAGGTAAAAGAGCAGACTGACCAGGCCCTTATTACGTCCAAAATAAAAAGCGTCGATCGACCTGGCGTGTCTCTTCTACCAACCTCGCTTTGGAAAGCCTACACGGACGATACTAGAAGGAAGCAAGACAACTGGCGGGGGATAGAGAATCTTGTGAATAACCGTGTGGTGGTCATATGCTCCGAGTAAGGAGTGGATATGGTTTTAATAAAACTAGGCGTTAACTGTCAATTATTGGTGGAAATGCACTATTTTTATAAAAATGGAACACATTTTTTTTGTTTTAATTATTCAATTTTATGAAAAGTTAAGGATCGGTTTCACCATCTAAAATTTAAATGGTGACACGTGCTCCGCAACTGCTGTGCACTAGCATACTAGTGTGCAGTTAGGTGTGATGCGGCTTGCTGCTACTAAGAGAGAAAAAAAACAAATATTTTTTTCAGCAATATGGAAAACTCTGCTCACACTCATAATTGTTTTATATTGTATATTGATCAAATGAAAAACACAACCTACTGTAATTTCTGTTTATAGTCATATGATGTGTCGCGGAAATTCTAGTAAAAATGTGCCGTTTGTGAAATAACTTACGGAGTACTGATTTTAATTATCTTACGCAAATATTATAACATAGCAATTCATTAGAAACAATATCCTTCATTGTCAGCAAAATGCAGAACTAGGTTAACTATATTTTCGTACGGTATGCAGTCGAGCCATTAAAAATACATACTTCGCTTCACAAGTTAAAATCGATCGAAATATTAAAATTATAGTAAAACTCTTTTGACTCATTATAAATTACCGCCTAATCCAAAATAAGCCAAACGTTTTTCAAAAAAATGCTTTAAACTATATTATTACCAACATTACTTGGCCGCCGCCGAATTTGGAAATAAAATTGTCAGTCTAGAATAAATTTCCCCAATTGTCATTAAATATCTTAAGGAAATTCATGTCTGCTTTTAATACCCGTCGTTAAAATATCTGTTTTGAAATTTATTGAAATTTCAGTTCTGGTTGAGTATGTCAACATTCTTAACGCAACGGTTGCCCTCACTAGCTGCCAAATTATATTGGTACATCTATAGTTCTGCATCAAACTGACGAAATTAAACGTTCAATACATTATCGTATAATATTGTGAAATATAAACAGTTTGATTAAAAGTATTATTAGCTAGTATCAAATCATGTTCGCCACACGTTGTTACTTGTGACATTTTCGTGTAGGTTGATGTGGATCCACCTTAAACAGGCCTAAACATAGAAAGTCGATCACTATTTATGCGAATATAATGGCGATGTTTTTGAATTTTTACATGCTGACTGAAAATCAATGAGGTATGGCTTAAGCTGATAAAATAAATTCATCGATGAACGTTTGCCTTGTTCAACCAAAGATTTTATCCGTGCATTTACTCCACAAACTTACCGTGAAAAAATACCTTTTTTTTTAAACCTCTCCTTTGTATTCACTATGAAATCATCTTTAAACCTAAGTAATATATCCATTTATTCTTATCAATTTATAGTTGTAATTACATTATTTGACAAAAAATGTGATAGAGGCTTTTTATGTGAAAAACTGTAGAGCATATCAGTGTCTAAAAATATGTTGTAGGTATCATACTTAACAAAGTTCTGTGAAAAAACTGTCCGTACCGGAACTTGAGCCACTGTACAACGGACCCTACAGAGCTTCGTTCTAGTTATAAACTTATTAACTTCAACTCCACTGTTTATTTTGTAAAATGTTTTCAACACAAAAATGAGACCTATCGTGTTTTCCTCGAATGATATGTGAAAAGACCCGGATCGAAGAGAGGCGAATGACTGGTTATCGAACGTCCTGGAAGGGCTGGGATCTCAAACAAACACAATTTCAAATCCGGTTCAACACTTATTTATTTTTAATCGAAGATGCAGTGGCTTACAAGACACAAAAATACTATTCCTAACACATAAAATTGATTCTACATTTACATTTACTTAACAACTGAATCTACTTTAAGTTATTATGCAAATGACACGACAAACGATTTTAAATTACGTCCAATTCAAAACAAACACAAACAATTCACATCGTCACCTGTACCGGCCACGAGGCCGGCAACTCGCCCGGCTCGACAGATCGTAATCAACTGTCCACACATACAATTAAAAAAACTCCCTGCATCGTCGGAGCTACCCATTTCCGTCAAAAATGGACTCGTCCAGTGTACTGCAGCGGACTCGTCCGGACGTGCCCGCCCGTTATTGAAAGAGCGCCCTTGGCAACAAGAATCGGGCCGATTCTCCAAATTATTGTCGTTACCACTGGGCGATTTCAGTTATGGACCCTAATGAAACTTAAACTTAACAAAAAAACCTGGCTGTGTCATATGGTATTCAAAAAAGCTAGTGAGTGCTATAGCAATTATCATTTTTTTATTTAAAATTAAAAAAAATCTTTTCCAAAAACCTACTTCGTCCAACCATTGTAGAATTTAGCGTTAAATATTACATAAAAAATAAGACAGTTGGAAGTGATTATAGTTTGTCATATGTCGAACTTCATTGAGTGTTTTAATCGTAGCCCGCAAACACAGCCCCTACGGAAACATTTGCAGAACATTTTTCTCTGTATTTCGCAGTTTTTCCTTTTTCTTTTATTTTTTTGTCAGGAAGTAAAGTACAGCGTGGCTCGACAGCTATCTCTCGAATGCACTTTTCATTGCTGCGGTTCGCCGACGACAGCATGTTTCAAAAGTAAATACACTACACCGAACAGGCACTCGACACAATTGCTCGCTCTTCAAAAATACGTAAACATTAGTTTTTTCGCTGCAATTTCACTTTAATTCTTGTTTTAATAGATTAGCAAGTATTCATATACAATTTTGAACACATCACTGTTTATAAAACAAAGTTACAAGTGCTTTTGCGTTCAAATAATAAATAAATACAGTTTTAGAATTTTGTGTATTTTTGGGTTGTTGACGGGTTTCATAGTAATAGTACCGAAAAATTAACATTATATGAAACAAATCCTTAAATTAAGCACTTTTGTAGAAGTCGCCTGAATACGTCCAACGGCATACTCAAAATACTTACGCTACACAGATTTGTATCGAATCTTCTCATAAAAAACATTTATTCCGTGATTTCATAAATATTTGAATAAATAGAAAGATGAGGGTAACTTTTTACTCCCGTGCGAATGGATAGTTAATATATTGATTGAATTGTAATCTACTCCATTGCAACAAGTTTTACACGTCCAAAATAAAAAAAAACGACGTTGGACCTAGCGTGGACACGTGCTGCGAATGCCCCAGTGAGCCTGTATCCTGCCTGTCTCGTCTACTAGCCAGATGAGTTTCGTCACCCTGGAAGGCCGCTGGTGACCATCCATAGGATGTATTCGGCGGAGCTACGGGATGCTGCGATTACCTGGAAGGAAACGAAGAGACTGGCGGGGGACAGAGAAGCTTTGAGGAACCGTGTGATGGTCATATGCTCCGAATAGGGAGCCGATATGGTTTAAATATTTTTTTAAAATAACAAGGTCAAGTATTTATTTCTGGAAGAATTATTATAGGATTTGTTTGAATAGCCTTACATGAATGCGAAAGAGCAAAATGCTTAACTATTTTTACATACTCATCTGAACAGCTACCGGTTAATTACTACTGTATTATATTGATGTCGATTTAACGTTTCGTGACTGCTGATTTAAGACACCAAGCTCGGCATCGTAGTCATACAGTAATATGTACAATAATGATAAAATTAATGCAACACGTTTATTCTTTGTTGCACTTTGATGAACCACTTTACTAATCACCGCTACTTGATTGAAATCCCATTATATCCCATAGTTACCTATACCCTAAGAGTATCCGTTATACTTATCTCTTAGTACATATTCAGTATATTTTTTGAATAATAATATTTTTTAAATTTGTATTTTTTTAGAAATTAACCTTATTCATGATAATTATTTACACAGAATTTCTGAAATTTACCGGTATTTTGATCCCTTACAGCTACGACCTTTGCCAGCGTCAGTTACCAACTTAAGTAAACCTAAACTTGCACGCACTTCTGTTTTTCAGAATTCTTAATATCTTTCCTTTATACCGTGCTCGTTTCTCGCTGAATAATTCATTGAGGCAGTGTTACCAGGCGTAAAGAAATTCTTTCCCATAAAGCTCTGCATATTATTATCTTCTTGTCCGCGGCTGCATATCACTCTCATTTATCGGCGACAAGGCAGAAAGGTAAATTTATGAACTCGCCAAGTTTTTCAGCACATGGTAAGTTAGCAAGTTCATACTTGTGAAGATGTAAGATGTCTTCTCTCTACTAGCATGCTTACTTAAATAACATTTAATGCTACAATCAGCATATTGGCAATATTGATAATTCACCTATAATAGTTTAAAAAATATAAGCGAAATCTGGCATGAAAGAAAGTAGGCATTAAGGCGTCGTTAAGTTGGTTGCTACTGACATATAAGCCATTTTGCTTTTTTTGTGATATAAATAATTAATAACATTTACTAGGGCTGAGTCGTTAAACAAACCGACTATGACATTGACCCACAATCTGACTACGATTTTTAGTATTATTTTTTTTTTTACTTTTAATTTTTAGTTTTAACATCCATCAAAAATGAAACAAGTGCATTGTGAGCAATTTCAACACAATTCGTGAAAATGTCAGATATATATAATCACTTTGTCTTAAATATCTCCATAGATTCATTCTCGCCATAGACACAGGATCACATAAAATATTTATACAATACACAACTTAATTATTATTTTTTAGTGTATGGTATTTAAAAACTGCCATATATAATAATGAAAGTAGTGGAGACGCTCGGTTTTTGACCAACTCCACTCCTCCAATAACACAACATCTCCTCGACTGAGACTCCCGACACTACAGCCTGTATTAACTAAAAAATCATTTATACCTTAAGATTATCTCATTTCAACCCACACACATAAATTAATCAGTTTGGTTTGACTGCTAGTCAGGTCGATGGCTCATTATGATATCATTACTAGTGTGCATAGTGGCTAAACTATCAACTAAAGACTTAAAAATCGCATATTAAAAAAAAAACTACCTTAACGTTCTTCAGTATGCTTTGATATGCTCGACAGTAGCCGGCTTTTTAAACAGGCGCTTCCACGCGCGGTCATGTGGCTTGTGTGCTCTAAAACGAGGAAGACTTTAGTGTAACTTTCTCGTTTTACAGTGAGTTTTCATTTTAAAGCACACAAACCATTCGATCGCGCGTGGAAGCGTCTTTATATAAAGCCTGCTATGATTGAAAAAAATACTAAATTAATCATATAAACAAACTAATATTAAGACTTTATTGTAAGTTTTACATTTAAACTAAAGTTGTAAAAATTGTTTGGTACAAATGTTAATTTTCACTCTTATATCCTAACTGCATAATATATTAAATTAAATACAATCAGTTTTTCTAATAAATTATATAAAAAAGTGACTTTTGATTTTTTTACTATTTTTACCTTATTAAAAATAAGGAATAGAGAAAATTATGCATTTAAGGTTACGTTAACTTTTACAGACCATCGAATGCCATATTCTACGTTAACCCAACCGCAGTATCTTAGTCGCCCTTGTTCTGAAACGATCGGACATTTAATATCAATGTAAGATATCAAATCATCACTCTAAAATAAGGACGTGTTTAATACTCACACGCTTATTATATGTACATAAAAAGTAGTAATATTTTCATTTGCATTGTCGATTAGTTCGACTACCTCAAGATTAATTCACATTTGAAAAGATTCTCACGAATTTGAAATATAGTTATTATTTTAGCTTATAGAAAAACAGAAGGCATACTCGATGGTCGTCAAAAGTAAAAATTAAAATGTCTACCTTATAACAGTAGAGTTTCTACCATTTAATCAGTAGAATTACGGAACCACTTATTTTCAAATCATAACATTAAAAAATGAATGAACCCTCTCGATTATCCATGCTTGAATTGAAAAAATATTCTTAAGATGTCCAAAGAAACTATAATCCCATGTATATAAATCTGAAATATGTAAATTAGTGTCATATATTTTTACGTATCGATAAAAATAAACATCCACAAGTGGCGAGTTGATTTAGGAATTCAATAAGTTTATTTCTGCAGTATAACACGCCTACAAAATGACTATTTCGGATTATTTTTTGTAATTTTGGAACGTTTTGGAAACCTAGACACGTTAACATATAAAAAAGAAACGCTGAAGAAATTCCATTGAAATGTACAAACATCTCCACCTGCATAATAAATGTTTATTCAAGATAGTGTTAATGAAAATTTATCGACTTGATTTACATTATTTGGAATTTACATTAACCTTTTCCATTAAAGATCTGTAAATATTATTAGTAGTGTTTACGGCGAACATCTTCTTACGCAAATGCATACATTCTAAATGTTCTAATAATGCTAATTTAACTGACGGAATTCCGACGCATATCTGTTTGATAAAATATAAATGTGTTTAGAAGACTCGTCAATATGCACAGGGCACAGTCAAATTAACACTTCAACATTCTTCTAACCCCCCCCCCCTTTTGGTCACATTTCTTCATATAGAAATATAGGATTTTACCCAAAAATCACCAATCGTCACATTATATTAGACCAAGAAATCACCCATCAGACCAATTACAGTAATGCATGTATAATAGTGGTGCCATATTTCACTTTTTTAAACCATGTCCTTCTCTCTGATATTATCTAGACTGAATTTTCTTTTGTTGTTTACAAGAACGGTTACTCTGTTTCTTTAAATCACTTTTTTCGTAAAGCGTATAGAAAGATAGGTGTATGGCAAATCTACTTGGTTAATTAATCGTTACCGCTACGTCCTATTTTTACGATTGGATGGGTAGGAGAGAAATTCACACACCAAAGACATCCATAAAGACAGATGTCCATAAATTAATTTATGCAAATGTCCGAACTGGGATTCAAACCCGTGAGCACTTCAACCGAAGCCAACGCCATTGACCACATGGATCCAATCTCATATTTTTTTCCCTGCTCTACAATAATAATATCCTACTCAAATTAAAGCAGAGTCCTCGAAAGAGGTTTCCTGATTTTTTTTTTTGTTTGATAACAGAAAATTTGTTGTATTCTGTACTATTCTAATTAAACCTCGATTTATAATGTTTTCCAACCAATAATATCCACAATGAACTATTTGTGGAAGGCATAAATTTCTCATTATTACATATATATTTTAGACAGTGAACTCGTTATTATCTGCAAATGTATCTATTGAACTGAAAAAGTTATCATTCAAATTTTCCTCGTATTTCATAAATAAAAATAAATATCGCCACACGAACAAGCTGCCCATCCTTGTATTATACTGCTGTCACTTTGTGTCATTGACTCGCTTATACTTTATCATTAATATTGGTCTTCGAGACTTCACCATTAATTATTAAGATGATCTTCCATGTTTCTTTTCTCGTGTACAAGCTTCTTTGCGTCAGGCTAGATGGTTTTTACATTTCACACTTTTAATTTCCACAATTTTTCTCAACGATTACTATGACATATTGGAGTGGTTCTCAAAGTGGTTCCTACGGACCCCCCGGGGTTCTTGTAACCGAAAAGGGTTCTGTGGCAAATTAAAAATAATTTGGGGGTGCTCTGACAACATTTGGGGGTCCGCGAAACATTTTCATTACTACGCAAGTTAAAATAAATAAATTGATTAGTAAATAAATAGCGATTTGTTAGGTGTCGGACCCTTTTGCAAGCAGACTCACAAACTCCGATGAATCTATACGTATACAGGAGAAATTTATTGTATTATCTACAAATGAGGAGCGGAAACCAATGTTTGGACAAGGATACCACAAATTCTGGTTACAAAATCAGATACCGATTTTATATCCTGCATTATGGGTCACTGTACAGAGGTTTTTGATTGCTTTCCCGACTTCCTATTTAGTAGAACGTTGATTTTAGAGCAGTTATGAACGTCATCATACTTTAAATATCAAAATGTTTCAAAATCACCATTTACCATACAAGTTATCAAAATTAATTTTTCTATTATGCAGTTATGTAGAGCTATTTTACTTGGGGACTCATGGTCAGGTTTTTGCTTTAAGAAGGGGTCCATGGGCATAATAGTTTGGCAACCACTGAGATTGTCTATCAAATTGGACTAAATATTACTATCAATTTTTTTAATTTTAAATAAATTGGATAACTCGCATTTGTATTTCACATATAGTTTGTTCATACCATTTGATCCCATTTCATTTTTCTCTGACTCAATTTTGTTGTCTAGCACTAATTTTTTAGTATCTTATTAAAATAAATTGTTAAAAATATTACCTGCTTGTAACTTTGTAAATACACGTCCATAATAAAATCCGCCGTCGTAACTACTTGATAGAGCCTTACATAGGAATTATAAATAAAACCGGTTTTAAGTCGCTGGTATTATTAAAATATTCATGTATTCGCGAGGCTTTTTGTGTGAATTCGTATGAAAAAGATGCAAATGGGCACTATAGGAACTTGTTTTGTATAGGTCACGGACCGTCCAAAGTGCCAAGTTGAACACTTCATAGAGTAGAATGTACTATGATTTACAACCAAAAATCACGCAGGTCTATTAAGGTATTTTTCTTATTGCATTAAAAATAACTGAGGGAATAACATGCAGAAATAATGCAATGCACAGTACTGTTACATTATGTTTTTACACTTTATTGTTCTATTACAAGGCTCGCATTTCTGCGAAAGTCAAATCTACTATTTTACTGCAATCGTTGTATTTATTGAAAAACTCGGGATCGTGTCAGTGGTCTTCAGACTACTTTTAAAGAACGACGTCTACTTTTGAAAGCTACATTAATTCACGACCTACACTTATTATATACTAAGCGATTTAGATACTATTCGAGAATGTGAAGGTGTTTCTTAGTTGCTTTAGCCTGTTGCTTTTCTTATGTCGCTGTATCTGAATCCGGAGTGTTTTTTAATTGATGGAATTCCAGAGTCGATAGTAGAATACTATTAATAAATGCTGCATCACCAATACCATTTGTATGGCACAGGAGATGATAATTCATTGAAAAACAAATACAATAGGGACTCAAAACATTATCCTAATAAATTTGTAGTAGTAAGAGCTTCCGATGGTGCTACTATTATAATAAACTAGTAAACGTACCCGTCATAGATGACGGTATTGAAATTAAAATACTGAATGTTTAAAGTAGCTAATACGTCAGAACTTTGTGTGTATGCATTGCGTAACATTTTATTTTATATACACCACGGACGCTTACGTCATGAGAAAATTTCATACCTACATATGATACTAATAAAACGTCTACAGAGTGGTCTGGGCTATTTTTTATATATAAGATAATAAAGTTAACTGATAATTTACATTATTTAATTTTTTTTATTGCAATTTTAAGACGTCGTTTGTATAATAAACCTTCGGCAGATCCATAGTATAATAAACCTTTTGTTTTTAATTCTCACTTTTTACACTCCCTTTATCGTCGAAATTTTTGTATTTCAAATATTATTAAAGATAGTTTTAATGATTCAATTACAGGAAGATCACCTCGTGTACGTGCAGGTGGCCGTATAAAAAATGATTCCAACTGTTGTTTGTGGATAATGTCGCACAAAACAATAAATTGTCTGTTCCTGTCTATAGCTGATTGGAAGTATGAGAGTAAGGGAGAGCACAAAACAAATATTAATTATGTATACCTATGTAGAGTAAAAAAATGATGTATTTACATAAACCAAAATAAGTTACACCGGAAACGTTTTTTATTTGTAAAGTCCATCGAGTAAACATTGACAGTTTAAATATTAATTGATTTTTGATATTCTACAGCGAATCCCGGAACCCCGGGATTACTGGATTGATTAATTTTTCTGGATCCCGGGATTGGAAGCCCTACTTACAACAAGTCACCAATTTCACTAAACCACTCCATACCGCATTATTGAGCCAACAATTAATTTAACTGCAAATCTCCACGGGAATCATCTTTAAAACACACTCAACAGTTGCTCTTTAAGAGAGTCGAATAAAAAGAATTACGTTAATACAAATCTTACTCATATAATAATATCCATCATAAGGATTCATCATTTCTTTGGCTTAGACTTTCGTAGGGAGAAGGGCATAATGTCATAAGCGGTATGATTGGTAACTTGTGCAGTGGAACAGCCGTAGAATTTTGGACTGATTAAATAAAGATCTTCAAATGACAAGGGAAAATCGCCTTATGAGAAGAAAAAGAGCAGTTATCAGGCTTTATTAACCTTTACCCGCCCGAACATTTTTTTCGCAATTATTGCGTGACCCTAAGCTTTTATTAAAATAACTATATCTCTAAAACTAGTCAACTTATTTGGGTAAAATAAAAATCATTATGAAAAAAAAAAGATTGTTTAAATTTTATTAAAGATTTTTTCACTATTTCTCACAATTTATATAATTTTAAATTCAAAGTTAAAGAATTAAAACTATAAAAATTACACCAAAATTAAATCAAAACCTTAAAATTACACAATGATTAAATATTTTTTTCGTATGCCAATTTTTAAAACATTTGTCTATATATGGACCCATCTTTAAACTTCTGGCATGTAAACATCGACGACCCTGAAACGCAGATGTTTGCATTACTTATTATGAGAAAAATATTCACTGAATGCGAAAATAAAATTGTGATTCGGTATCTCAAAGTCATTATTTATTTTAATTAATATTTATGTTTTGAATACTTTTATCATAAATCAGTGTATTTCGATCGCGAAATGTGTCATTATCAACGGTCCCGTACGGGGACCGCTGGTCGGTTAAAGGTTAAATATAGCTTACATCATTTTAATAAAGTTGTCGCATAATCATTATTTTGTATAATTGTGTCCGAAGTCCGATTGGAGGATAAAGAGAATCAAAGTCTTTTATAAAAAAGATATTTTCCTTTCAATATCATATTACATCTTTGAGAGAAATACATTATGTTTCATAAAATGCTGCCTAGCCTATTACTCTTTGTTTAAATTTTAGTGCATATAATTTTTCAAACCGATTACTTCTTTTTTAACCTTTTGAAGCCATCGCCCACTGTACTACAATTAAATAATTCCCCTCACAATTAAAAATGAAATTACATTAGTTTTTTAATGTTTTTCTTTAAATAAAGGTCAATTTGTATTCAACTGATTTAAATGTAGGAGATATCGAATATACTGATGAGAATAAATGAACACACAGTCTCACAATTCCTGGCATAAATATCCATATAATAGTAATCGACGAATTGGGTTAAAGCAAACTCATTTTTTATGATAGTCAAAATTTTTACACCCTCGTTGAAAAACACTGCATTAAAACTTCAAAATGCTATAACGTATTGCAGATTTTTCTTTCCATGTGTGGAGTAATTATATCTTAAATCTTATCGCATCTAACACGAGAATGCTATACTTAATTGGACGTTTTTATGTCAGTCGAGTATAACATAGTTCACATTAATTCCTAATAGGTAGTGGCAATGTATATATGGCAAATAAACAGCAAAAACTCTAGTAAGTATTAAAAGTAAATTCAAAAACAAACCAAATAAACCAGGTCGATGATTATCTTTAACACGAGTTAGTTAAACTTTAATTTATAATTTTCTCCATTTCTGTTGTGTCTTCTTGTTTAGTAAAGAATAGCTTTTTTTCTGTAACCAAACGACCTTTTTATTTGTTGAGCACATCGACCTTTTATTGCATAATTACTTAGTTACTTTCAATAATAAATCAGTCATGTCATCCGATATTGGCATCTAGTGCAGTGATCGTGAACAATCGACCTAGGGGCAAAAACTTTGTCTATATAGTGAACTGTGTTGCATAATTAAACACACAGTGATTTGACCATTTCATTTAATATATTTAAATATTATAGTTTCTAGCATTAACGAGGATTGAACATTCTATAAAAATAAAATTTAATATCCGAACAACACACTAGAGATAGTATATAAAAAATCAGTTATATGAATTAAATATTCGGTATATATAAAAACTGACCGTATTTTCATGAAATATGATAATCAAAATATTTCATACGAGTCAAAAACATTTTAATTGATTTTTAATCACAAAAATGTATAAATCAAAATTTTAAATCACAAAGTCAACGTTGATTTTTTGACAATCTGGCAACCCTGAAAAAAATGTGCTTAAAAACCTCAACCTCTTCTGTACAAAGAAAAGCTATTCCTGATATAAAAATACATTTTCGTTTATTGAAATTTTCTCCACATCGCCTTCAGCTTACAGAATATTTTAGTACACTGTATTAAGATTAAATTACATGCTATACGTAAATAAACAATCTAAGACTATACCCACTGAGATGCCGCATCGTTTCGTTAGATAATAGCGGCAGCAAAAAATCAGCACGTAAACTCAACAGAAATTTAGAAAATCTTCGTATACTAGACGTAAGAAGCACCACCGCA
Organism: Himalopsyche phryganea; assembly: GCA_022494535.1. Lineage (NCBI taxonomy): Eukaryota > Metazoa > Arthropoda > Insecta > Trichoptera > Rhyacophilidae > Himalopsyche > Himalopsyche phryganea. Next base: position 2,337,953 of record JAGVSL010000073.1, read on the forward strand.
ATGACTGACTCGCTTTACAAGTATAATGACGACAAAATTTCTCGATTAGAAGAAATATAATATTGATTAATCGTCGAAACTGTAGTGCCCACTATCAGTTATGGACCATTTTATACGGCAGTTAACAGCTTAAATAGAAATAAACAGACGTTTTTCCACCTGTACGAGGGCACGTTAACCCGACATTAAAAAAACGCGCGTTCAGCGTCGTAATTCAATTAGCCTAGACTTGTAAAGGTTCCCTGCCGCTGCACTAGCCAATATTGTCAATCGCGTGATCTGGACGTTGATAAAGGTTCGTGGCTGGGTTGCTTGGAGCACTAACTAGTTGGCAGACAATTCAAACGAGACAGTATCTAATTATATTAATTTATACACATACAAAATATATCATTTTGTCAAGTTTGTTATCAAGCATATAATTGAAGTTTAGGAACAAGTGTGGTAACTTGGATTATTGTAATATTCGAGATGTGGTTTCTGACATTTTTGAATTTCTGTATTTTTTTTATTTAGGTCCTTTTTTTCAACAAACTATTTTTATCCTAATTAAGTTGGTATTTGAACCAATTACATCGTTTTGATATTTCTTTGATTTACTGAATACCTGGCGATAATCCGTTTTCAATACGGACTTTTATATTTCGTTAATTTTACATCACAGTGTTTGGTGACATAATCATCGGTCGAGTACTTAATTGTTCTAACAGCATTCTGTAGATATTTTCATGTTTTTCGATTTTTTGTGAGTTCAGTGTTTAATTTTTCTATCCATATATGCCATTCAAATATATTGTAACTAAATAAAGTATTACGTACAAAATTAGAGGTTACGGGAATGATACACCAGAAGAGTACAAGGTACAAAGACTTCAAAATGCTCTAGTACAGGGGCGACGAACCTGCTGTCTTATAGGGTCTCAAGCTTAGCCTTTTGACTGAAATAAACAAATACATACATCAATCAATTTCATTGTTTTCCTTCATTAACAAAATAATGTACATACATCTTTATGTATGTTTCTTAAATGCGGCCTTATTTGATTTTAAGATAAATGAATCTAGCCTTCCAATAGCAAAAGGTTCGTCACCCCTGCTCTAGTGAAAAATTATTAAATCGCTGTTGTAACAATAAAACATTCGGCCGACGACACGTAATTACTACAAATATCGTGTTTCATATATTATTAGTCAGTACCCGGCATGCGTTGCAATGCCACTCAAAGAAAGAATAGGTTTGTGTTATAAGTGCTTTTGGATTAGAGGTCTGCACGGGTCAAAATTTCATACACTTACCCGGTCCCAGCCCGTCATCTTAAGGCTCGGCCCAGCCCGAGCCTGAGTCTCAATATCAGACTTGTTACCCGAACCCGACCCGAAGCCCAGATTTATTTTTCTCAGCCCGAAAAAGTCCGATTTTTTAAAATATAAATAGTAATTCATTTATACTTTTCAAACAATATATTATGTTATTGTTTCCATATTTCCAACGATAATTTAGCACATGTCAAATAAATTATTCCAGTTATGAATATTGCCCTATGGCTGACTCATGACCCGAACATAGTAAAAGAATAAATCAGAAGTTTTTTGTGCGGCGTATTTGGTTAATTTTTTAAAAAAATATTTTTTTAATCAGAAACCTTCACGGGCGTGCGCACAACACTTCACTTTAAGTTTCATCGAAATCGGATGAATGATAAAGGAACGCATAGAGGACAAACAAACAAACATTCATATAGATAGATAGATATACAAAAGAAAGATATTCCATAATTTTTAATTCCAATTACACAAATAATATCCTTGAAGTTTGTAAAAGGTGAATATATTTTAATTTGAATAGTTATAAGCTTTAAATGGTCAAATAGAGTTATCAGTAGCACTGAATCGCCATTATTCGATATAAAACTCTTTCGATGAGTGAATTACTCTACAAATCGTATTATTTCATGCGATCACAAAAATATACCTACTCTATTGTATAAGCATAAAGCGATAATTAATTCACACGACCTGGTATAATTTTATTTTACATTCACTCCGGTTCTTATTTATAGTTTGTGGTTTTTGATTGACCCTAATAATAATTCAATTTAATTTATCACCCAAACGTAATTCGACGCGTAATGCATTCAAGATATCTGTATCAAATTTGGTTTATAGGATAGCAATAAAAATCCCAATATGTATTATTAATTTAAAAATAATTTTAATCAGTTTGGCGTTATTATAATACTACTAGAAAAAATTACCATTTGGCAGCGCCAAATGTCATGCGATTCGCTTGATCCGAACGATGCACATATAGAGAGAGTTTGCTTTTGTACGTGTGTTCAAAATTCACCTACCATATAAGATAACTAATAATTTTCAATATTGTTTTGCATCTACAGAAGCTACAGTATTTTGATTAAAATCCTTGAAAGCAGGGATCTCCAAACTTTTTAACCTAAGGACCACACTGACTCCACTATGTCCCAAGGGTCGAGACCTAGCTGACTCATCATACCAACATACTGCAGTTTTGAATTACGCGTAAAATCTCGGTTGGTACTTACGGGCAAGTGTCAAGGATATTTCATTACGGTGGAGATAGCCGTTAGCCGATAAAGAGAAACCAGCTTCTGCCTTATTTATTCACTCATATTAAGTCCTTTCGACAAAATATTACCAATTCAGCAGCATTGATATTGATCCGACATATCCTTTTATATTACATGCATGTATTGTAGCTTTTTTAGAATATTTAACTCGTTTTTCAATTAACTCGATTTAACTCCCTTTTCCTTTCGAACACAGATTTATTGTCGCTGCTCATCATTTGCATCAAGCCTATAAGAGAATGCTGACAAGAGACACTGCCATAAAGTAATAATTTCTAGTTTTATAGTTGAAATCGAAATAAAGATTGGTCAGTAGGTCATCCTTTACAAAGTAAAACACAAATGTGTACAGTTACATGCATCTGTATAGCGATCACAAATTGAATTAATCCAGTGCATGACAGTAACTCCCATTGTTACTAATGTCTAATCGGCCGAGTCGTCGCATATTATTCAATTGTTAAATTAGTTACACCACATGTGCATACTACACTTGACTGTAGCTCGCTTATCCCACTCACCATAACGCCACCACACAAATTCATCTTATAAATTACACAGTAGTATTTTACATTGAGTTGGTGTAGTGATGTATAGTCAGAAAAATGGCAAGCGATGCCATCCGAAAACTGGAACAGTTAAAATTCCAATGTCCCTTTTTTGTAATTATGATCGTCAGACCGCACACACACGCGCGGAATAGATTTATGTCGGTTGGATGAACTCGCAAATAATTACTTCAAAGAACACATCAAATTGAAGATCTGCGCTGTTCCACTGTGCCATTGTCCATCCAAAGTTCATCGGTCGTAAGCCTTTATTTACAGAACGTACTTTAAAAAAATTAAAGTTGTGGTGCTAGTGGCTAATTACCAAGCCTTTTTCCATGTCAATTTTAAGTTGGAGACCTACATAACGTATTTGTAATACTTCACATTTGCTGCGTTGGTCCATTCATTGTAGCCATGCGTACACCGCGCACTTTCCATTGAACATTTATGTAATTAGTATTGATCAGTGTAACTATAATAATTGCTTTATCAGCATAGATATAATAAATAATATTTCAGTGTTGACCTAATATATTTTAATTAATAATTCCGTATAACACTTACATTAACCTCATAATAAAGATATGGAAGTAGTACAAATAAATTGTATTTTATTTTAAAAATATAATTCCTTTACACCAAGAATTGACAGTTAGCCCCTTAAAAGTGATCATTAATAGTTATTGAAAGTGTTAAAAATAAATTTTCCTTCCGTCAAAATCTGTTTCAGTAGTCCGGCCATTATTAGGCATATATCGAAAATACTAGCCTAATGGTGATAAGTTGAAAATGTATCTTTAAGTTAGAAATATCTTCCAAAACTACGAAATCTATGTACATACTCGCTAGATGGTGTGTTATTATTGCAAATCATCTGTCGATAAAGAACGCTCAGACTAGGGGTTGCAATACTGGTATAGCCCAAACCGGGAACCTGGTTTTTTTCTAAACCAAAATACCGGTATTACAGTATATAATGTTACAATTGTTTAATGGCTGATCGTCCAACTAGCGTTGAATCTGAGAGGGCTTTTTCTACAGCCTGAATTATATTTCCAAGAAGAACCGATTAATATTGGCATATTTCAACATTGATGTAACATCTTTTACAGTTTATAAGATTATATTTTAATCTAAATAAACAAACAACCAAATATAATTATAAAAATGATCAACTTTAAGGGTCAATTCTTGACGAAAATGCATTGTATTTTACTATTTCCAGCTTTTTAAATGATCAGGACCAGTTTCGATTATAGCGATCATTATCAGACTATGAGTGAAACTTGTCTTGATCGTTTTGTGGCAGTACTACGAATCAAATCGTGTTTTATTTTTTAAAAAAATCTAAGAATTCGAACAAAATACATTTTATACCTTTCCTTTGTAGTCATTATTCTATTAATTTAATCTTGTTTAACTAATAAAATAATACATTGAAATTGTAAATCGGTGATGACAAGATAAGTAAATACGGAACTATTTCATTCCATACCTGACGAAAAATAACGTGAATGGTGTCATGATTCAATTCTCGGTGTATTTATGTAATTAAAAATAATTGTGCAATGTAATAAATATTTTTTTCACAATTTATATTTTGATTAATAGGACTGATTCGGAACTCAGTTGTAATGCTTGTTCTCTGGGTTAAACGGGTTCTGATCATAATACATGTTTTAAATTGTGCTTAGTTTTGCATTAAAAAAAACAGTCCGTCAAGATTTTCTGTCCCTCGCCGGTGTTCTTGCTTTCCTCCCCGTGATTGCGTCCCTTTTTGTCTAATACCGGTATTTTTATATTCATCAACGGTGTTGCATCCCTAGCTACAAGTTGGTTCCGTAATGTCAGTTTGTATCCAGAAATGGAGTGACATAACATATCGACATGTCGTTTCGATGTACATTTGTCCCATTTGTTCACTCGGGCGTATCAATTGAGTAAGAAGGAGGGAGGTAATGTTAGAATGCAAATGATGTAGTTCAACGTACAGTGTAAATTGACTCTGCCACTTTTTATTTGGCTCGTTTTTCACACCCGTACATTGTGTCGAGAAATTGTCGTTAGATATTTCAGAAGCATCTTACATTAAACGCAACGCCTTTTACTTATTAGGGATTCCAACTCGAATATTCGATATTCGAATATTTAAATTTGAATACATATTCCAAATATCTCCAGATTTCAAGAGTAATAATGAATACCCCAGGTAATGGTTTTTTTGTCTGTTCCCAATTCGGGCGCTTTCAGTATCTTATCATAAATGATAATACTTGAGTTTGAATGACTCGGAAAACCCTAAAAAACTGACCTAAAAAACCCTTCAAACATACCGTAAGTTTAGTACGTAATTGAAGGAATACCACTGGAGTAATCCGACGCAGCTGCAAATTTTAAATATTGTTATACAATGAATGATCTCTATCTGAAATTTGACAGAAGTGGAAAAAGATTTAGTCTTGAATTATTGTAAGATGTAGCTATCAAATCCTTAAGAAAGTATTATATCTATGTCAGTGATTTAAAATTTGTATAAATGTAATTTTTATTATAGATGAGGTCGTTTTCTTACAAATTCGTATGTAAAATTAAATTGTTATTTTGGTAAGTATATATATAAATGTACATAATTTTATGTTATTAATTATTCAATCAAATTAAAAAAAAATTTATGCTTCAAAAACTATTCGAATAGTTGATAATGACGAATAGCTGGAATTCTTTTTCACTATGCACGCTTTCGTAAATTGGAAACTTTTTAATATCGATAAAATAATTAATACATTAAATGAACTTGTGTACACGCTGTCGCAAAAAAGACACCCAAGGAACAAACTGATTAATAAAATCTTAAATCCATGGTATTGTAGTGGAAGGGACTTAGATGACTATCATGTTGAATTAATGTTGTTCTTTTTGTACTAAACATACTTAATCAAACCTGTTATTTTCAATGACACTAATCAAAAGTCCAACAATCTTTACTTTTTTCGTTAATAAAGCCATCATCTTTAACATTGACACGTGTCTGTCTGTCCCTGTTACATTACGACTAGGGCTTCCATTCCCAGAATCTCGGTAAATTATTCAATCCCTTAATCATCAATATATCAATCCCGGGATTTCGGAATTCACTGTAAATGATAAAAAATAATTTATGTATCAAATAAAAACTTCCCGATTTACTACAACGTGTACCTCGGTTTGTACATTACAATGTTTTTTATAATATTTTTATAATCGATCTCAATCATTCTCATATTTTGTAACAGCCGTTTTTAACAAGTCAATTTGAAGAACATGTCTTCTTTTCCGTTTTCATATGGTAAAACCTACCTTAATAATGCAATAAATAAAATAAAATATACTATTTTCATTATTACGTATTTTTTATGTTCTTCTTTTTTTGTGAATGACTGTCTAATTATTCCGAATCAATAAAAAAAACCATTTCAGAGCCCAAAAAAATATGATGTCAAATATACAGCCCAATTGAAGCAATAATTTTTTTTCCATGTCCGCTCCCAATGTGGATCATATGGTCTCCTAATGGAGTATCTTGACAGAATTTTTTCTAGGAGAACTGCTTGTCACTCAGTTGCTCAACCTCATTTTTTTCGAAGAGAGTAGGGATAGAAGGATAGGGCTATGACAGGACTAGTGGTTAGCTAATTGCTCTCGTTACGCCCCGTGAGGATGGGATTGGTGGGAGGGAGGACTCAGACTACGAACAGAAATTCATAAATCGATTGAAAGATCAATCTATGAAAACCGTCCGCACCGGGAATTGAACCCGAGACATCCGTAACCGTAGCCAGCGACGCTACCAACTGCGCCACGGACGCCGACAATAGCAAAGCAATAATGACCATCCCCGGGATTGAGAAATTCTTTATTCCAAAATCCCGAGATCATAAAAGGGGTCCGGGACTGGATGCCCTAAGTACGACATCTTTTGCACCGCACATTTCACAAGACTCGTGTATAAATAAATATTTGAATGATATGGATAAATGTCACTCTTCCGAATATATGGTTTGTTTTATTTAACTCCATTAACTACGAAAATGTCAAAGGGGCGCCACCAATTTACTATAACGTTCGTTCAAACAGTCAATAACAGCGATACAATATTTTTTTCGCAATGCTTAGACTTTATTATTCCACTGGCTGTGTTACTAAATGTAACACGGTCAGTGGAATAACAAAGCTATAGGCTTTAATTTAAAATATGTTTCTACTTCCCTAAAAACGGGTGACCGAATGTCAGCTAAGGTAAATTTAACTTTTTATATGTAAATACGTACATATTGTATTTTTAAATAATAAATAGTGTCACATTCAAAATCATTTCTGTTTTAATGGTAGCATAACCAGACAGCTTGTTCAATTTATTTAAAAATACGTAGAACACACTTCCACCCTTAAAAAGAAAATTCTCGAAAATGTCTATTGAACTCAAAAAATTCACAGTCAACAAAAATCCCACGGATGAACTTATCCATTATATTTTATCTCCTGAAAGAACTCTGGCGGTACAAAGGATAAAGCTCAAGAATTAAAACGTTTTTTAAAAGTAATCCTATTGTTATCATAAAAATTATATTTGACACATGACACTCAATTGCTTTTGAACAATTTCCTTTTATCACGATGTTTAAAGGACTCACTTAATTTATTCAAACATCAAACATCTTTATGTTAAAGTTTAATGAAGAATTTATTGATGACATCAAATACTATCACAATTTGTAGCACTTCATTATTACAATACATTATTTAAGTGCTTAAAATATCCATTTTGTTTGTACATAATAATATATATTCACTGCGCAACTACTGTGTAATCATCTCCGATTGAAATAACAGCAATTCGGCCGAGTTACTAGCCTGAGTAATTGTATCATTAATTCCACTTAGCGTTTCATAGAAATTACATGCATTTGCAACATGCACTCGGCCCAATGCACGCGATGTAAATTCTCTGATCAAATTATTGAATTAAGCGGTCAACTGCTTTGGCTGTCCACACTGACCAAACATAAATATGATTTTTTCAACGTAATGTTTTAGGCAACATGAATGTCAAATAAATTTTCAACGTAAGGTATCTATTTATTATATAATCTAAATATTTATGTCGTAATTTATCTGTGTTTATCATCCTATCTGTAACTTCAAAGGTATGCTCATCACAACATAGACAGATTGGCGCACTGAGTGAATTTTTACAGGTGGCACGACCATTCGGTATTCTTCGTATTAGTATTTAACAGAGGCTTATAAATAATTACACTTTGTGTTAGATAGTATTCACTTGGTACACTCAAACTTTGATTTTAATAGTTTCCACTTAGCCACGAATTCTTTTAACAATGTGAGTTAAGTTGTAGCAGGTTATGTTAGGGTTGGTCTGTTTTAGTATAGGGTAGACGAATAAGTGACATTTCATTACAGCTTCATGCAACTATCGATTTCAAAGTGTGAGTATTTATATTGAGTGAAAACTACTTTATTATGTGGGATCACTTTATTTTTAGTGAAAGAATTTGTTTTTTGTGGAATATATATGTTATAAGTGAAAATTTTTTTTATGAAAGTGAATATGTTCTAAACAAAAGTGCATTTAATTGTAAGCCTTTAATAAAAGATGGAAACGGGCTACTAAGGGCTACTATAGCATTTTCTCGTGCGGGGTCGACGGATTGGATGGGTTCTTCCGGAATAAGGCTTTTCGAAACCCATTGGGGGTTGGGAAGGATTGGAAAAGTCGGCAAGTGGACTATAATTTGTATTCATTTGATGGGTTATATGCATTTACAGCCAGTGATTCATTAATTTATGCAGTATTTCAGTCTATTTATATGTGATTATAATTATATTTATCGGGAAAGTTGGTATAATTTCAACAGTGGCTAATTGATTTATGTCGGGGTGGATATATTATTGAATCATAGTTATATTTTTAGCTGTTTTGTTTCTTCATGTTCTTTATTATCTGCTTACCCATATTTTGAATAAAAACAAAATAACAATAATGTATGTTATATAGCTTCTAGATAGCTTTGTTTGAATTTCTTCATCATTATTCGACAATTATCACTTGTATGAAGTACAATAAAAGGGTATTCGTATATTAATTGATTCGTATTATAAATTGTTATTTATCTATATAAATATAAAAATCAATGTATGTATGTTTGTTTTTCCTCTATGCGTTCTTTTACCATTCATCCGATTTCGACGGAACTTTAAAGGGTTGTTGTAGGGACACCCGTGAAGGTTTCTGAAGAAAAAAAAACTGAAAAAAAGAATCAAAAACGTACAGCAAGCGACATCTCGGAAAAACCTTCTGATTTATTCGTGTACGCACTAGACTATGTTCGGGTCATGAGTCAGCCATAAGGCAATAGTATTCATAACTTAAATAATTTATTTCACACATGCTATGAATATCGTTGGAAATATGTAAACAATAACATATATTGTTTGAAAAGTATACATGAATTACTATATTAAAAACAAACGAGTTTTTTTCGTGATGAGAATAATAAATCTGGGCTTCGGGTGACAAGTGCGATATTGAGACTCGGGCTACGGCCAGGCTTGAAGATGACGCGCTCGGACCGGGTAATTTTATGAAATTTCGGCCCGTGCAGACCTCTAATTCAAAAGCACTTCAATAAACAGAATTAAAACAAACCCTTTCTTTCTTTGAGTGCCATTGCAACGCATACCGAGTACTCACTGGTATATTTATATATTGAGGTATTTTATATCGGATGTAGATATTTCTTTCGTGAAATGAATCATAGGCATTTGTATGTAGTAGTGGACGACTCTAAACAGTTCCTAGCGTTAAAAACGAGCCACCCACGGCGAAAAAATCAATGCTGATGTTTTTTTCCGCGACAAAAAATAATCCAAATTCCATGCGCAATGTGATTTGTAGCGTTATTCTTTCAAATTACGCGATTCCCATTCTTTTCCCTGTCTATTGTATTTCCCTTTGCTTTCCTTACAATTTCCCTAGGGCCGAATCGTACCACCCTCGTGCTCCTTTGTTTATCAAAAAATCTCGACGTTTTGTTTGCTTTGAATGGAATTGTGACATCTTCACGTCATGTCAATGGACTCAATGATACAGAACGATTCTTGAGTGCATATTTTATCCAAATCAATTGACAAAAATAGTATTCTCTTTGTTATATAACAATATTTTGGTTAACTTTTTTGAATTATTGAGATTTTGTACACTTTCATGTATTTTGTCACTAACGACCCGGGTTTCGCCTTTCGGCATCTTCAGGCTTTCGAGCACACGAATGAACTCGAAGCTCGAATTCCTGAAGATGCCGAAAGGCGAAACCCGGGTCGTTAGTGACAAAATACATGAAAGTGTACAAAATCTCAATAATTCAAATTTGATATTGAAATTCCATCAAGCACCCTCAGTCGATGTCTTAAATTATCTTGGTTTACGTTCAAAATATTGATTTCAAATATATAATACGTCGAAATTGAACAGTTGTATGAATTTCGTCATGTATACTCGGAGCATTTGGCCATCACACGTTTCATCCAAAATTCTCTATCCTCCGCTAGTTTTGTTGCTTCCTCCCAGATCATCCCAGCGTCTCGTATCTCCACCGATTGCATCCTGCCCCGGAAGGCAGCTGATGACCATCCATATGGTCATCAGCTGCTTTCCAGGGCGACTGAATCCATCAGTTGTCTTTTAAAGTATGCATAATTGTTAACACATTAAAACCATTGCCAGCACGTGTATTAAATGATTATTTTGGTATAATTTAAGACATCGACTGAGGGTGCTTGATGGAATTTCAATATGGAAGTGTACAAAATCTCAATAATCCAAATTTGATTATTTTGTTGTTTAAATAAACACACAATAGATTATTTCAAATTATAATTCGATGCTGTATGATATTTTTTCTTATGCCATTGGTTTAATACTCATTGATAATATGAACGAATAATCTATTGAATATTCGAATATCAAAAAAGTGCTGAATATATTCGAATATTCGACTGGAATCCCTAGTTAATATCAACATAATAGAATAATTGTAGATTGGACAGCAATAACCTATCATGATTTTTAACACGAAACTTAAAATAATCATGCTAAGTTAGATATATAACGTATGAATTTTACATTTTTGATTCCTTTCTTTTTTTTGACCCTGACTCTAGATACATATTTAGATTATTTTAGTCCCTTAATCAGTCTCGTGAAAATGGATCGAAAACAGACGTATCACTTGGATTCTTTTTGAGTCGTTCTTCTGCATTAAAGTATTGTCATAAATGACGTCAAATTCGATCAGTTAATAATTCTTCTTTTTTTTGAAAATCACATTTCGTAAGACAAATTATTTTAATACCTTTTTTATTTACTCAATGTAGTATTTCTACGTTATTATTTTTATTAAAATTATGGTCATTTTCAATTAAATAGATGAATAGCGTAGAGTTTTTATAAATGAATAAAACCGTTAACAATAATGGAGGATTCGTAAATAACATTTTAAATAGAACAGGCGGTTCACCATTATTAAATTTATTTCCCTTCGGTTTTTCACCTCCAAGTACCAGTAATTGATTTGTAAATAGTTTATCAGTGTTTATGTCTTACCCCTTTCCCACGTCCAGTAAAATTGAATAAAACCCACTCCACCCTTTATTTTTAATGTAATATTTATAATCATTGTTTACCTTAGAGATGAATAACCTTGCGATTCGGTTAGTCTGAAAATGTTTCTTAAAGAGGCGAAACGCATCACGTTAGTAGTGATTAACCAAGTGGAATAACTGAGTTATCAATTTTAGTTGTATATTATTCTCAGTTATTTTTATCGCGCACTTAAAAGTGATTTACTTGTTCAAATACATCGCTATGAGCCCATTGATTCTACTTTGGTATAAATATTACCGTACCGCCGTAGTTCAACGTATTATATCGAACAAATATGTAAAATTCACAACATTTTAACGAGAATTTTTATCATTTAATGTAATTAACATTATTTATGATATGGCGCTTTGTATAAAATTATATCGTTCTTAATTAATAGCCCCGTTCTGAATACATAATGCATGTCATAATATAATGCCACGTAATGTGTAATACTATTATAATACAACCTATTACACTTCATTTGCTACCGCATATGTAGGACGCTATGTCATGGTCAGTAGAAGATACAATGCAATACTCAAAACTGATAACGTCCCACAAAACCCGATTTACTTTTCCGTGATAAAAATAAAGCAAACACATGTAGGCTTCTATAATTTTATTTCCGTCGATATTCGTATATTCGATCGTGATAAGACAAAATTCCAACAATGACGTTGTGTTTCTTTCATCATACGCATCAATAATGACAAGGTAGAAAAACAGTGAATTATTATAGTGCCACAAGCATTATTTGATATAATTCAGTGGTCCGAGAGAGAATCGTGGATCGTGGTGTTCCGGTTTTTTTTTATGTTTTATTTATATTCTGATTGTACTTCTTTATTAATTGTTACCTTATTACGTTGCGCGGTTATTAAAAAAACGCTCAGTGCAATATCCGGTATAAATGACGACTGTAATTTAAAATATTGACTGAGGGTGCTTGATGGAATTTCAATATCAAATTTAAATTGTTGAAATTTTGTCTATTTTCATGTATTTCGTCACTAACGATCCAGCTTTCGCCTTTTGGCATCTTCAGCCATTCGAGCACACGAATAAACGAACTGACAAGCAGTAATTAGTTTACATCGTTGATAAATAAAATAAAATTCGAAAAATCACTTAGTCTAGGATAGGAATTACAATGACACCTGGATTAATCCCAACACCGACCCGATAACAATGACCCTTAATCCTAATTTTCAAAAATAAACGCATTATGGGTGGAAAGGGGGGTTTTAAATATTCAAAAATTTGCGGCGTCATACGGAAAGCGAGTAGACCTCAATTCATAGAAGTTTTTAATTTATCTGCAGGGATTGATTTTCTACACACTTAAGAGCACGCCACCGGACAGTTGCTCCAAAGACGGTCGGTGGAGGAGGGCAAAGAAGTACTGACGATGGCGTGTAGTTGAAATAACTGTCAACTAACTACTTAAAATTTTATGAAACTGAATACTTTGGTATTTTATCCTGCTTAATAGGATTCTTAAGATCCCGTGATTCCAGTATAATTCAAAAAAAATACACATGATATATATATTTAGCGGTATTGATAATATACGTCTGGTATTTTAATTTCTAAGCGCAGCCTAGTACACATCAAAAAATATTCTAGCCAGCAGAATAAACATTCTCTTCGTTCATTTGTATAGATTTTATTTCAATACCACTATCTCCCGCAGACATTTCGTCCGACGAAGATGTCTTTCCTTCTTTCTTTTGTCAAAACATGTGACGTAAGCCTCCCACTCTTTTGCCGTGGTCCATTCAATGCCGAGCGAAAATAAATTCCACAGGAATATAGGTCAGTTCTTTTACCCAGTTTCCCTGCTACTTTGCTGCTAGCTACCCCGCTCCGCCATTTCGCTACATCCCTTTGATCGCAGACACTTGTTCGTCCCACCCTCGGTCGGAAAAGCCAACGCTTGCGTGTTCAACTTTTCTTCAAAGCTGTTTCATTATCGATATGACTTAGCAGGGAATTTGAAAAAAAAATCGTTAAAACCAATACCTACGTGGTTCCTTAAACGAATTATCTGTTTATTAACAAAAATAAATATAATAATAAGCCAAATTATTTATATAAGGCTTACAATTAAATGCACATTTGTTTAGATCATATTCACTCTCATAAAAATAATTTTCACTTATAACAAATACATTCCACAAAAAACAAATTCTTTCAATAAAAACAAAGAAATATAAAACACTTTGGAATCGATAGTTTCACGAAGCTTTAATGAAATATCACTTATTCTTCTACCCTATATTAGGCCGCCTATATCGTCTTTGCTCCACGCATTAGAATACATTACACAAACCAAACCAGACCAACCCTAACATAACATACTACAACTTAGCTCACTTGGTTAAAAGAATCTGTGACTAAGTGGAAACTATTAAAATCAAAGTTTGAGTGTACTAAGTTAATACTATCTAATCCAAAGTGCAAACTATCGAAACGAAAGTTCAGATGTACCAAGCGAGTACTATCTAACACAAAGTGCAATTATTTATATCTCTTTATATAATAGTATGTACATACAAATAATTTACTTTTCATCACTTGAAAATACTTGGTGGATCAATAAAGACATAATGTCTGTAAATGAGAGTGTTTGTTGATCAATTGATGAAATAAGGGCTTAAAATTTAAATTAATTTAATATTGAAATTCACTTTCAATATTAAATATATTTGACAACATTGCTATTCCACTTGTTCTGTATTTCAATGAGATGACTATATTACTTCCATCACAATATATTTTAATGGGTGCGTTCAACGGATGCATCCCAAAAAACTGATTAAAAAAATGGGGGGGTCGCCCTAAAGTCGTTTATACACGTTTTTCGTTACTTTGAGAATCTTAAAGAAAGCTGGTAAAGTTATAAGGAATTTAAAGCATAATCTGCGTGCATTTTTTTTGTTTATTGTCAGTCATTTTTTAACAATATCAATCAATAATTGTTTTTTATTATGTTTCACACTAGAAAACTTTCCCCAAACGTTTTTCACCGCAACCCTTGTTTAGTACGAATATAATTTAATTTTAACTTTTGTTATTTTACCGCACAAAATAATAAATACGTATTTAATATATTATTACAAATTTTATATTAGCTAAACTTGTTTTGAAAATGAATGTTTTCTACCTCTTGATCTTTCCTGAAAAACACAAATTGCAAGTAGTAGCACCGCTGTCCTACTTCCACCGTCTTCCGTCTCCCTCCTTTCCCATCTCGCTCCTGAATAATGCTTACCACAAATTTGTGTTTTCATCCCTTTCACTCCCTCCTTCTCCCTTGGCGCATTCCCTTATTACAGGGATACGTTAGTTTATACGTTGTAAATATAAACTCCCTACTACAAAATACATCACGTGATGTATTACGTTTCCAGATGAAATATGTCTAATAAACAGACCTCGCTGCATATTACACTTATTTATTACAAGCTTGCCGTAAATCATCTTAGACATGTTCCCACAGTCTTCAAGACTTACCACATATTCACATCAGTTGATAATGCTCGTTATGAGCGAAATCGGTCCTGATCATTTTAAATATGTGGAAGTAGTACAAATGAGTTGTGTTTTATTTTTTAAAACATATTTTCTCTTCATATTCTTATCAATCTAATGCAGTTATCGCCAACCTTTCAGACCTCACGGACCATTAAACTCACAATCTTTTGTCTGGCTGACCACTTGATTTTTCTTAAAAAAATTGCAAAACATTTTATCGATACACAAGTTCAATAGATAAATAACTCAAAATTTTAAGAAATTTTGTTTATGAAGCCATGCAGAAAAGTGTTCTCTTAACACGTTAGCCCCGGGAGACGCGTTTTCCGCGTCGTAAAGTTTTTTGTATTGCGGCGGGGAACGCGTTTTTCGCGTCATTCGATATAGGCGACATTAATATTGAAATATCTCAAAACTATGTTTTTTGAGTGGACTCCTTATAGAACTCGTGTATCGAATTATATAAAATAACGATCATTAAAGAACTTTTTTTTATATAGAATCGTGGTGTTAACTAAATAATCAGAACGATATTTGTTGTTGCGTATTTGAAAAATTATGTTACGTATTTTTGGCTCCAAAAACTTTGCGGACTATCAAAATTGTGTCGTTGATATAATATATATTATACTATATATAGGGTCCTTATAAAGTATGTCTTTGTTTTAACGAATTTCCATCTCACAACGCTGAGGATCCCTAGTGCTTCACAAACTTTATAAGTGCTCAATGAAATCATGACAGCCCGTTACATCAGTGATAATTTAATTCTAGAGGAACGAAACCATGCAACATGAATGTTTTTTCTTTAATATATAAACATGACTTGATATGAAATCAATTTGCCTGCATAATTAATACCGTAGCTGTTCCCTTATCTATTTAACCGCGACCCCAATTTAGTCGTTGTTTTTTTTCAAAATTTTTATTGTGTATATCAGTGTTTCGCAACCTTTTCTCTCGGGCGGCACACTTATGCACAGCGTAGAATTTCTTATGTATTTTAAGAAACTTAATATTTATTTTTCACAAACAGGATAAACATTTTGTTTTTAGTTCGTGAATTTAACATAGCTAGCAATTTTTTTTAATTATAACTTATTTAACCTAGTTATGTGGTCTTTCACCCTTTTGAGGTGATGGAACATTTTTAATTTGATTTTCAATATTCACTAAATTAGTATAAAATACTGGTATAACCGTTCCCGTCATAGATGACGGGTATTGAAGCTGAAATACTGAATGTCTAAGTAGCTAGTAAATCGGAACTATGTGTGCATTGCATAACACTTTATTTTATATATACACCTCGACTGCTTAGGTCATGAAAAAATATCATACCTACATGTGATATGTGATAATAATAAAACGTCTACAGTGATCACTTGAGCTTATCGGTTTATTTCTGATTTCAGTTATATTATTTATAATATTATGTGCCATTGTCTATTTCTTCGTTCAAATTTTGTAGATTGTATGTAAGTTTATGTTGATATGTTTTCTCTTTTCGGAAGCATTGCACCGCGGCACAGTTAGTTTCGTCTCACGGCACCTGGTTGCGGAGGACTGGTGTATATCACTCGACAAACTGCCCACAAATGTCTTAACTGAATTGTTTTTTATGTCTATTGAAATTCATACGCTTCATACGTTTTTTTTAAAGGAAAAAGTGCATGAAGTCATGTTATATGCCGAATATTGGTCAAATAACTATTCAAAAGATCGAAATCAATGTGTGTATTAATTTTGCTCTCCTGAGAAATTGTGTGATGTAGTTCGCAGCCTATTAACTTACCACAGTCGGTGTTATTGTAACCGAGCTCTTTTTTGCGCAAACAAATTTATCTTTCAGTGTTTCTCAAATATGAAACCGAACATATCTTGCCTTTGTATGGTTTAAATATGATAAAATCCTTATATCGCACACCCCGGTAATAAGTGTAGTAAATCAAAAATTTCTGATTTACTACACTTTTGACTGACCATGAAAATTTCATTGTCAGTTCACTAATTCACCGCGAGCAGCCACTAGTATTTCTTTTCTACGGAACCGTCTGTTCGAAGATTTTAGGTTTTTTGAATTGTGTTTTCGCTCCTGTAAAATTTACTTTTTTTGATTTACCACATACTACTACTTCAGGATGTGCGTTATGAGTTATTCTCATCTATATCTCATCTCGCACAAAGCGAAATTCACCAGACCACATATTTCCTACTGCTTATACGAGACCAAAATGAGAAGCCTGCAATTCTTCAGGATGTCCAACTTTCTGCTCTTGATGACTCATTGAGGAATCGTGAACATGCATTGTTTGTTCTTCCAAAGAATAAACAAGCCTAGGTTTTAATCGTTTTTCACATTTCAAAAGCAATAAAATATTTATCAAATGAGTGAATAATAATTTGGATTATTGAGATTTTGTACACTTCCATTGAACTGACAGGTCGAGTCCAGTCGTGCGCTCGAATGCCTGAAGATGCCGAAAGGCGAAACCCGGGTCGTTAGTGACAAAATACATGGAAGTGTACAAAATCTCAATAATCCAAATTTGATATTGAAATTCCATCAAGCACCCTCAGTCGATGTCTTAAATTGAATAATAATTGTTTTTTTTTCTCTTTTCAGGTAAAATAATTATATTTCTGGCATTCGAGTCCATCTTAAAAGTAAGTGTCACAATCAAATCCCTCTCAAGATACTCAAAAATCGCCTACAATTGAATTAAATAATTAATTAAGATTTTAATGGTTTTATCACCTAACAATTCTGGCTCAGAGATCCATCGAACTCGAATTAATTAATATAACTTTTATCTTTAAATAATTGATGTAACAGGTTGACTATCTCTGTTCTAGTAAATTCCCCTTAAAGTTTCCATCCCCTTTTGAGTAAATGAAAAAGAAAATAGTTAAGAGGAGAATAGGGGACGTGCCCAGCCGTATTATGATTCAGTCGTAATGAGGTGTTTACAGAATTCCATCAGACTTTTCCTTTCATTACGCGCGACCGCATCCTCCTCTCGCTCACCCCTTTGCCGCGCCATCTTTGTTCACTGATAATGTTTTCAGTTTAAAAATCTTTTTATCTTTAACTAAAATTTTTTTTTAACATAATTCCATATACATGGGCAACATTTTATCGTTCTATTTATCTTGTGAAGATATAAAACATGTATTTTTTCTCCAACCAATGTGGGTCATTCAACGGTTGGTTTTTGTATGAACTGGTTTTTCCAGTCACTCAATTTGGAGGTGGGGTTAGGAAAGGACCTTATAGTTCTCCTACACGCCATTTTTAGCTTCCGATTCATGGGGGGAACGTAAACACTCATCACAGATATAAATTTCTGAACACAAATCCATAATATATGAATGTTTCCGTTCGAGACTTCGATCTCTTTGACACCGCAAACGAATTAAAAGAACGTATAAGAGATTTAGATACTCGGCTACAGAAACTGCCCAACACATTATTAATCGAATTAAATCATTTAACTGGGTGCTAGGATTCTGTAAGTAACTTTCGTTACATAAACATGAAAGTATACCTGAGCTGCATACTGATTCATTCTGTATTGTTCTCTGATGTATTAGTGTTTGAACCAATTTTCATTCTAAGCTGCGCACGTGCGCGGCCGCGCAGCAGTTTTAACACCCCGACGCACTCGTCTAGAATTGGCGTGCACGGTAATACAAACAAATCAAATTAAAAATTTGAAGAAATACGCTTAATTGTATGAAAATTTAAAGTAAAATAAAGCAAATAGACCATCTTTTATAAAATATTTGTTTTTTTTTTATGTACATACATAATAGTATTATGACTAAATAATAATAATTTGTATCATCTAAAATGTAAAGTATCATAAAAATCACTATTTTTTTACAAAAATATTCTTTAATTATGGTGCGCATTTGTTGGTTTGGCATGCGCAGTTTTTCGATTTTCCACCCAGAAAACCTCTCGTCTTAGAGAGAACATTGGTACGGACTCTAACAGTGCCCGGTCCGTAAAGCTCAACACCTGAACTCCGAAGTAATGATGATTTTGATCGATTAATTTCAAATGTGTAAAATAAATCGTGTGCATATTTCGCAAAAAAATACTAATTTAGGTCTTTTTGTGAAAAGTTATATGACCACCGACCTCTTTCCTGTATTACGATATTAGCTATGGCCAGTACCTACCTAATTAACATGTTTAGAGCCAATTCAGAAATCATTACGTTCGACGTAATGAAATTAAGCTTTTCTGACCGGATAATGTTAGGATCTGGACGACTAATAAATCTAAGAAGAACACCGATGGAGCTCGCCGTTCGATTTTGCCCCGCCAGCCATACTTTAGAGACCCGTAGTTTGTAACAATAGCGTGTGTAATATTTTCAACTAAGGTAAACGTTCCAGTAGTTGACCGCTGACCGAACAAAAATAACGATTAACGTTCAGCATTAATTACACCGAATGATGACAAAGCAAGTGCATTTATAATTAATATCAAATGTCTTAATTAATATGATAAGACAACACTTAGGAAAGTGTCTGTTACAAAAAAATTATATTCAATTTGTAACACCCATGTGAATGTTTCGGTAGTTGACCATCTAAAACAATTTATGTTCCAGTAGATGACCACTTTATTTTTCAGTAGTTAAACAGACGGTTTCATGAAACTTTTCATCATAGTTGCCTCAGAGATTCCTGTAAGACCACTCTTAGTTGAATCAAGTAGCATATGCTTAATTTCACTGATATCACAACAATTCTCTTAATAAATTCAAAATAAAATACTTACTGCATAGAATGTTGTTTTTTATGACACCCCAATGACATATATGGTGATGTGTTAGTTCCTCGATGCGACAAAAGATGTTTTCACTTGTCTAAACTCTACAATTTAGAGCAATCCCCCTTATACGTTTTTTTTTTTAGGCATTTTTATTGAAAAGGGTCAACAACTGGTACATGATCAACTACCTGCATGTTTACCTTATTCCTAAACGCTTATATTGGCAGAGAGAAGACGTATTAAAAATTTTAACACTAAAGACACTTCCGGAATTCACCTGGAAACCAAATTCAATAGATGATATCATTCGTCTATTCAACCTGTACATAATGTTATGGGAATTATTGCTAAAGCTTTGGTCATTATTTTCGTATTATAAACTAGGCACAATTTAGTCGAAATTGTGATTATTCATTTCAACACGATTTCTCCTGCCAGATTATTTACTTGTGAGCTAAACCTAAACCTAACGACTAAATCTCACGCACATAATTCTAATACAATTACGATTTTTTCTTACAGCTATACCAAACTACAGATCATAATTCCAATAAAGACGTAAATTTTTTTTCTGTTATTGTAATAAAATAACTTATATCAATTGAAGCTCTAGCACAAAACATTAACATGTATTTTATATCATTAAATTATTTAAATCATCAAGTTTTTGTTTAAGTCATTAAGGTATTGTTCAATTGTACGCAGTATACAACTTACTGTTCTTTGTCATACTCTTCTTTTTCACATATTGTTGACATATTGGCAGAAGGCGATAAGTCGAAAATCGACTGTTTTGAGTTATGAATGCAGTACGATAGATTTTAGGACGGTATATCGTCTGAAACATCAAGCTCAACCATATTCCATGTATTTTTTACGTAACTTGAATAAATCAATATAACTTTAGTTAATTTCGTTTAAAGTTGTCAGTGTCAAAAAACTGTAATTAACATTACTATAAAAAAGAAATACTAATGCTTACATCGACCTTGTAAATGATTGTGAAATCTAATAAATTAGTTATTTTAATAAATAATGGGTTAAGATATTTAATTAGACACACTTAAATTTCATGATTTTCTTAAAAGCCAATTCGTCGCCTTGGTTTCGTCTGCTGTTTTTTTTCACAAATTCACTTTTTAATGCAGTTTTATTCGCACTCAAAATACGGTTTTATCTGCATTTAAAAAATCTTATAATTGTCCGTAAATCCATCAATATTCAAATTAGAAAAAAATTCTATCTGAAAAACATACAAGTTTTACAGTGTCAAGGTTTCATCTGAATACATAATTAGAAATACCGCGTGAAGGAAATCACAGTCTCTTTCATTCACATATGTGGATGCATAAGTGTATTTCATTCAGAAAGTTATATTTTCTGAAATATTAAATTGCTTCTCCTGAACAGTTTTACTTTTTGCAGATAGAACCATGTTTAAGTTGACACATTATCTCAAAACAAGGTTTTTTTTACTTAAGCCTTCTGCCACTATTATGTAGGGATAAATTGGGAAAACTACACAAGAAATAAGATGTTAAGTAATTGTCAAACCCCGTTGCCCACAGATGATTTAAGTATAGTTACTCAACGGTTATAATACAAACTTACAATCCTGTCTATAGCCTACTGGTGATACATCCAAAACCACTTATATTCTTTCGTATTATCAATTTTATGTCGTCGGCGGTGAATAAAAAGAAAGTCTCAACGATTTACTTCCTCATTCGAAGACTCAGGAAGAAAGTTTGGATAAACCATCGATCAAATTATCGTCGTCCATCACTCAATTGTCTGCTCTAAATGTTGCTTCATATGTAGCGTGACGTCAGTCACGTGGTACTCTTCCCGCCATCTTGCGAAATCGGAGCCTGTTTGTTTTCAACGGATTTTCATCCTCTGTATCAGCGATACACAATCAGTTACTATCTGAAGGCCATTTCTAAACATTAGCTATGGATCAAAAATAACTTCAATACAAAACTATATTTAATAACTTTTTTACTTGTTAAACAAAATCGAAAATAGCATAACACAGCTAAAACACGTTGATTAAAATGTGATTACAGTTCGAAAATATACGTCATAGTTGAAAAACTTTGTAAAACTCAGTTTTCTTGCAATAGTCTGTTCTTTTTTTCACGCTTTAGCGACTTAGTACGTTCTACAAACTTGTAAGTATATGACTCTTTCTCAATCATTTTTATTACTATTCAAAGTATATTATTTGCCTACTAATCGGGATCAAAGTTCTTCGGCTTATTTCTGTGTACGAAAGGAAAAGTGCGTTAAATCTTAAAAATCGAAAAATGTATATGCCAAAATAACTACAGTGCATATTCGCATATAAGAGAAAAGGGACCAGTCGAATCAATGCTGCTGAATAAGTAAATTTCGCGTTGAAACATCACAGGTTTCATCAAATTTAGTGTTGACTCTGCTGAATAGTACCAATGTTAAACTTGACATCCTTTTCTTGATTTATATCTACGAATTTCAATACGAATATTGACTCTTTGGGAATAATTCATAAGTATACTTTTCCCAGTACTCCCTTCTGTCCTTTTAAGTAATACCAAATATTATAATGTGATCTGAATAAAGATGAATGGATAACACGCGTATGTGAGTGACCAAGATTCACACGTCAAAATAGTTCACAGTTTTATGTTACAAATTAATATTGTATATATCCCACGAACAAAGGTTTGATTTGAAAAAAAATCGTAGTTATTTATAAATATCCTTTACATCCTGTTTTATTGAAAATCTTTCAAAGAAGTTTGTTTAACAGATATCTGTAATTGTAAACCATCCAGTGCAAATATGTCAGAATGAACTCAGATGTTGATTAAATTGAATAAAATGTTACCCTTTTCATTCGAAATTTAGCGATGACTGTAGCATGAACACCAAATTCCAAATCATCTTTAACAACCACTTCATTAACCTAAACTAAATATTGCCGGACAAATTTTGTTTTTACATAAATATAATCGGTATTTCTTACCATTTTCTCAGTCTCCGATGGTTTTCTTACACTGCACTTCCTCGTGGCTTTATACGTAGAAGGTGTAAAGGGGAAAAGGGGTTGGGGAGAGGTTTAGGAAAGGGTGATTTTAAGAATCTGGGTCACACACAACGCAGAACACAGCCTCTTCCCGCCTTTTTTTGCACCGCTGCTGTTACAAGAACCCAACCAATAAACTCATTGATATGACAAATTCTTTTTCTTTCCTTTTTTCAATATTCTCTGCAATATTATTTGCGAGATTTTTATCGCAAGATTGAAACGTACGCGTATTAAATATGCTATTGTGAAGGAATTTCGTTCGTATCGATAGAATCAAAAATATTTTTTTCAATATATCATATATAAAAAAATATATTTGATATTCATTTTAAATTGTATAAAAGAATAACATATTTGACATTACAGCTGATTATTTAAAAAAATATATAAATCATCAGATAAAATCAAATTGAATTTGTTTAAAGTCACTTGTGATAAATTCAAAATCATCCATGTCGAAGATCTCAAATTTAATTTAAAAAAGAAAGTATTAAACTTGCTGGAACCTTGACTCATTTTGTCGCTGGGATGCAGCTCTTACAACTAGTCTTCAAAGGTCGACACGGTATTTATTCGACGGTTGGCAATCATAATCATTTTGAGCCGCGAGTTTTACTTCACTGGTTTGAACACTGTAATAAAAAAGAGTTTCTGTTTGAATATACAATTACTGTTCACCCAAATATAACTGCATAACATTTACAATATCGTAAATATAAACGAGTATGCTTGAAATGCAATTATTCCCATGAAATAAGCAGGTCGTATGCGTTAAACCGTTTCCCGAAACAGCCTCCTTTTCCCAGGGCAATCATTCTAAAAGCGAATATGAGGCGAAAGTCCTTCGCTTATCCGAAATAATTTTCACAGGCTGCCAGTCTGAAAGGGCATTGGAAGGGATTTCTAATGGGCAATTTCCCGCCATGTCAGATGTTGGTAACCCTGCGGCAATAACGTAAATAAAGTATGGCGCTTTTAGTATTAGACGCTCTGCCACCTAGCGGCCGTAAAATAAATAAAACATTTTTTATTGAGATTCAGTAGCATTATTTGCCATTAAAATCCCAAATACTTAGCTTGGATTAAGTGTTATAACGGTCTGCAATGGTTCAGTACTTACGTAAGCTAAGCAGAACGAATTTTTGATCTTGAAATCCATATCTATTTATAGATAACACAGGCAAATTATAAACGCAAAGAAAATCGCCAAGTAAACATTCTGTCGCGGAAAGAATGCAGCATAGTTATTAAAGACCATTAAATATTAAAATATTATTAAAATTAAAACACTGATAGTTATAATTTAAAACTTGTCTATTTGTGTACTAATATTCAATTCATTCATGTATGGCAAAATATATATTTTTAACATAAATATTATGAGTTAAAACCTAAATACCAATTCAAGTATATTTAATTTGATTTAACTATAGTGGGTGAAAGAAGAAATGTGACTTAAAACCTATTAAAAATTGAATGATTATAAAACAATTAAAAAATGCATTTCAATCTTTCAGTCACCAGTGATTCAATTTTCATTTCAAGTTCTACGATATTCTCTCTACCTAAAAATATCTAAAATCCGTTTTCCTCATCACTAATCTTTGCTCAAGTGCCTTGTTGTTTTTCGGGCGACGATATAAAGCTATTAGCAGTTGCGTCTAGTAGTTTTTTTTAAATAAAGACCAGAGGTGGGGAACCTGCGACCTTCTAGATCCTTAAGTGCAGCCATACGACTGAATCCAATTTTTAAATTTCATATAATGAAAAATATTTTTTGATTTAGCACTACTGATTTCAGTAGAATTTGTACAAGAGGGTGTGTTTTATTCTTATGTATAAAGTGAAGTTGTAATTTCTTGAATGCGGATTTCCATTATGGAAATGTTATTTATATTTTTTATCGCCAATGAAACCAACTAAAAAACAGGAAGAAAAAGGATATTCTGGAATATAATTTGGATTGACAGCACGAGCGGAAAAGTCTTTTTATTTCATTTTTTTGCATTATTTGAAAAAATCAATTTTAACTATTATTTATAAATAAAACAAACCATTCCCATGCCCAAAAAAATACATGATTAATTGAAACATGAATTTATGCTTGATGACCAATCTCGGCATTGAAAAATTGTTAATCATAAAAAGGGTACGTGATTAGATGCCCTAATGTGTTTAACGATTTGTCGGCTTCTGCAAACTATATATCATTACTTAGTATGTGTATAGTCCATATTTTGTTCGATTTTGACAAAATGTGGACATATCGGTTCTTGCTTTTGGACGCTTCTATTGTTTGGTTGACGACCCATGCTGCTGGAATTGCAGTCCCTTTGAAAAATATTCTCACTTGCTCCTTGTAGCTTTTCACTCAACTGCCTTTGCCCATTTTGCGAAGTTCAATTAACCCTTCCTTTGCCGGGCGGAAATTTATTCTTCGTTGCAATAGCCCTAGGCAGTTCCGCCATATAATTACGAATGAATTATGGCGTGCTTACTCTTGTTTTTCAATTGTTCCTTCAATGTTGGTACCTCGAATTGCCAGGGATAAGTGAAATTGTTTCAATTTTGTTATAGCTATGTACTCACTTTCGTTTTTACTTTTATGTACTCACATTATTTATGTATAGTTTCTCAAATAAATAAAGTAGTATTCATTGAAAGCATCTGAATAATATAAAAAATATCGACTTCTTAATCTGCAAACAGGCTAACTCTACTAGGGAAAAATTTTCATACTCTTCGTTACTAACAAAAATAAAAGTAAAAAAGTGTATTTTTGTGTCCTGAAAAATTTACCAAACTGGAGTTCACCAGTTTGCAAATTAAGAAGTCAATAAATAACAAATAAATATCGAAGTATGCGATTTCCTAATCAATTATGACGACAAGATAAAACAGGACCTGAAATTCTAATCCCAGCTTTCCAATGTTGATTTTATAACTCGTAGATGGAAAATATGCGGTCATTCAGGTCCTCCCTTCCAGTGCGGCTTTTAAAATAAATCCATTTTTTTTTTCATTTATTATTTACATACATTTTCAGTATATCCAATTGAATTTTCTTAAAGGCCGCCTTATAAGATTACACATGAATGGGGCTTTCCGAAATTAAATTAGGTACCCCACCCATGCTTTAGAATCTATGCTTTAGTTT
Organism: Himalopsyche phryganea; assembly: GCA_022494535.1. Classification (NCBI taxonomy): domain Eukaryota; kingdom Metazoa; phylum Arthropoda; class Insecta; order Trichoptera; family Rhyacophilidae; genus Himalopsyche; species Himalopsyche phryganea. The sequence goes on from JAGVSL010000073.1 coordinate 2,364,367, forward strand.
TCATGATACCGACAACTCTCCAATTACACGGATAATTCGTAACGTGTTGTATCTAAACCGTTAGTTAATACTTTTAGATAGATGTAACATTATTTCAATTTTTTTAGTGTGCATTAACAAAGCAATTTGAAGCAATTGCAAACTGTTGAGAGCTTTCACATCTCGCACATGGAAAAAGGATTATCGATAGACATTATTACTATTTAATCTTAATTTTAATAGAACAAATAACGTAGAAATATTTCATCGTGAATAGAAAAAGGTATTAAAATGGATAGTTTAGAGTTTATAGAACGTAATAACACTATCAACAGTAATCGATTATTAGTAAATAACATTTTAAATAGAACAGGTGGCTCACCACTATTAAATTTATTTCCCTTAGGATTCTCACCTAAAACATTGGTAATTAATTTTGTAATTAGTAATGTTATTGTAGTTAGTGCTAATCATTGTTTTTCTTAGAAATAAATAACCTTGCGATATGGTTAGTCTGAAAATGCTTCTTACAGAAGCAAAAAACTCGTCACATTTAGTAACACAGCCAGTGGAATAACTAAGTTGATGAATTTCCACAAAGCTACCGCCGAATCTATCGGAAGATATTATATTTACTTTTCTATAGTAGAAAAGTCATTTTTGAACCTCTAATGGTGGTCTAGAGTCTAGACCAATGGTTCTCATGTGCGGCCACCAACGTTTCTCTATCAATAAATATTGATATTGAAAAAATGAGTAATGTAATATAAATACGACACGTTTATTCGTATTGCGTACGTATAAGGCTCGAAAACGTATTTGTAATGAGATGATATGGATCCTTTTTTAGATAAAAATTAATCGGGATCAGTACGGTAACTCCATCGGGTTAATTTGTGCTACAGTGCATTAAGTAATTCGGTCTGTTCTACGATAACCAACGTTGTTCATCTTGCAATAGTGTAATTATCATTGACGAAAGATTTTCCAAATACATAAAGCTTAACGGTGATTATCTTCTGATTGTTTTTTATAAATATGGAACAATCTGTATGTTATTCTTTATTTTTCTAATTTTGAAGGAAATTTGATACAATCCCCGATTGAAAAGAGGTATAAGAAATTATGTATAAACAAACATTCAGAGGGATGAAAGTGTAAAAATCTAATGACTAATAAATTTTTAAACATATTTGAAAAACAAACCTGAAGGACTCTATACTACTAATATTAAATATAACATTTGTAAACTACAGGATTGTAAAAATATAGTACATATTTTCAAAGACATCAGAAGATTATATTAAAACATAAAAAATTTCTGGCTGCGGCGCAAACTTATGTGGTAATGGTTTATGGTTAAAAAAAATCAATTAGCTGATGAATCCCTTAAATGCATCGGCCTGATATTTTAAATCACGATTGAAAAATTTGGTGCTACTACGAGACATTTCCAAAAGACCACTGATGTTCATTATGCGGCCACGGGTAAATTTTCCGTGAGAACCACTGGTCTAGACTCACCTAGAGAGAAGCGTATTCATCATCATGTGTGAACCTTACAAATAAAAGAAAAAATATCATTGAAATATTTCAACCTTTGGGTGAAATATTTTCGACAGAAATGCGACACTAAAGCTCGCCATGTGTTATTCTAATGTGCGCATGTGACGTCATTTAAATGTAACAATTCCATTTTTTCAGAAATATTTCTTAACATAATATTTGGCTGACGTTTGTTTTTATGTACCTGTTCCAATTTCCCATTGCGTAACTGTTTATTCCGTCTTGTTATGCACGCAGACATTATTTTTTCATTTTTATTGCACAAAAGGTCGTTGTAAAAATAGACAATATTGTGGTATTTCCGAAGCGCTAAAAATACCGAGCTCAGCATTTTCCGATATCAAAGCAAGACATTTCATCCGTGTTGTTATATGTACATATTACGTATTACTACAGTCGTCATAAATTTTCCTTATATTGAAAAAACCCACATACAAACTCTCCTGATGTGAATACATTTTCATGTTAGCTTTAAAATAAAAACTTCCGGAAAAAATTCACTCGCGATTTATGGCAATTTAAAATTGTTCATTTAAAAAAAAAAATCTTTCAATATTTTTTGAACACAGTTGGGTGGATGAGAGACAGGAAATTTTTGAGAATATCGAAATGACTCAGTGCATTAAAAAAATGATATTTGGCACCCTGACATAAGTCATTTACCTCTTGATTAATTTCTTTTAATTAATTAATTTCACTCAAACTTTTTTTTTAAACCATGTTCTCACCCAATGTGGAGCATATGGCCTCGTAATGGAGGTATCTCAACAGACGTTTTATACAAGAACTGCTTGTTACTCAGTTACTCAACCTCTCTTTTTCGAGAAGAGTCGGGATAGAAGAATAGGGCTTGGATAGGAATAAAAGGTTAGGTAATCGCAGTAGTTTTTAGGATCGGGAGGGTTGGAGGGAATTTTAGACATCGCAATCATCCATAAACAAACTAATATTGTTTAGTAAATAGTTTAACTGTAGTACTGACGATGGCGTCAAGCCGAAACGGCTATCAGCTACCTAACAAAATTTTGTAGAACTAAATACCTTGATATTTCATCACACTATAATGGAGTTCTACCAAGTAAATGCCAATTCAATCAATAATATTGTTTGATGTTACTAAGCTCTGGGACATTAAAAACAATCTGATTTTAAACATTAAAATAAAGTGATAGTTTTAACATAAAAAATATTTTTTGTGCTGTCTCCAAAAATAGTCTGTGCGGAATAATGATTTTTTTGTACGCTTTGTTGATATTCTTATACGCTTGGCATAGCAACCCGTATGATTTAAATGTCACAAATAAAAAAAATATCACACTAAAATCATATATTTCGTAAGCCTTTTTGATTTTATAATTGCATCAAATTACTGTGTTATTTAAATTAAAATAAAAAGTAAATGTCCATAACCTAAATAAATACAATAAGAAAACATGCGTGACCGTTACAAATATACATAGTTATGTTACACGAAATAACCCTCACGATTGTAATGTAACAGATTGGGAGAGAACATCGATATAAAAACACATTGTATATAACACTGTCTTGCCTTCCCTTTCATTTGATTTGGTTTGACAAAATTTCATAAGAAAAATTTTGCGTAAAATGAGAAAACGTAGTATAAACTTGGGCCTCGTATAACACAGTTTTGATGTAACACAGTTGACAAATTGTAACATGTTTCTGTACAACACGGTTTATATAAATAGCACGGTTTTAGCATTTTTTTATAGAAAATGATCCTTTAATGAAATTCGAAGTTCAAGAGAGAATTACGACAGATCTTGGCCCCTTATCACGAAATACTTAAAGATTTATACGCTAAAAGCAAAGAATCGCTTATTACAGAATTTTTAAAGCCTAAATCAAAAAATACTCCAGAGTCCTCCGATAATGAAAACTCCAACCGATTTCGAACCGAATTCTAAGTGATAGCGATAATGAATGAATAATCTATTATATGTTATTGAAGTATTCTGCAATACGTATGTAAATGCATATTTGTTCAATTGTTTATTTTAAAAAAAAAACGATATTTTTTGGAACGCATACCCTAATTTTGTAAGAACTTCAAACGAATTTGTATAACACGACGTTTTTGTGGAACCATATGACCGTGTTATACGAGGCCCAAGTGTACTTCTTTATTTTTAATTAATATTGTCTTTTCTCGGCGTGTTTAACTGTATTGTGGCCCATCAGGTGTTCAATCAATCACGATTAATTGACACAACAACATCCCGACGTCATTCGCCGGTGCAATGAATCAAACATGTTTGCGCACTTCCTGCTCGCAGCGTCATCGTCCCCTACGACCGTAGCTATCCAGGCTCCGGTGGATTCATTCACTACGGACAGAGGGAGAGGGACTGTGCAGGTAAATAGGACACAGAGCCACTGACGTAATTATCGCGACCCGATACGTTTGACGAGCGTCGGAAAACGCACCCTGCAACTCCGCTTCGGCGACGCCCGGACGCCTTCTTTGACGACTGGACGCCGGTTTTCATTTTGACCAATTATGACTCCCTCATTAGAAATAGTGCACGTATATCAGATTACCAAAGTTTTGACATAAAATAACTGAAAGCGATAACATCGTGTCGATAGTAGTTTGCTAATTGCGTGTATTATTTGAACATTTTCTGTCATCAGTGATCTTGACACTATCCGTTCATCTTTTTTGAAGACAACCAAACCGTGTCTTCGTTTGTCGTCTGCTTTTCATATGCCCAGTCATTTTTTTCGGCCCTTAAATTTACATATATCAATTCACTTCAAATGCTCGGCTTACGCGCAACCGGTTGCTGGTAAAATAATCGATAATGCATCAGAAAACTGATTAAGAACAATCCGTGGTCCATGGTGCAGTGGTAAACTTCGTTCGCTTCAATTATAGATGTCTCTGGCTCAAATCCCGGTACGGGCAGTTGCATAAATTGATTTTTTAAACTATTTATGGATATCTGTTTGTAATGATGAATATTTGTGATATCTAGAATTCCTTCCCACCTATCCGATCCTAAAAACGCGGTCTAGCGAGAGTGATTATCAAACCACTAGTCCTGCCCTAGACCTATTCTTATATCCTTACAGTATTCGAAAAAGAGAGGTTGAGCAACTTAGTGACATGAAGTTCTCATAGAAAAACTTATGTTGAGATACGTCCATTAAGAGTTCATATGCTCTACATTGGGAATGGCCTAGGTAAAATATAAATAGACTGCGTTTACTAAACTTGTTCTATTGTCATGCATTTGGGGAAAGCAAAATTAGAAAGAACTTATTTTTAATAAACATATCCTGTCCTAAAGTAATGGACTCCTAATAGAGCGTATCTCAACCAAGGTTGTTATTATCACTTAACCAGTCTTCCTGAGAGAGTGAGGTTATAGGCCTATAGAGAAATGAGTAAGACGGCACAAGCTATAAGTTAATCGCTATAAATAAATAAAATTTAAGAATCGCAATTGTAATAAAATAGATTGACAACCGTTTAAAATCGCGTTGTCAGAAGTTTTAACCATAAAAAAAAATTTAAAACCTGTCAAAATTTAAATATTGTAATAAACTTATGTTGAGATACGTCCATTAAGAGTTCATATGCTCTACATTGGGAATGGCCTAGGTAAAATATAAATAGACTGCGTTTACTAAACTTGTTCTATTGTCATGCATTTGGGGAAAGCAAAATTAGAAAGAACTTATTTTTAATAAACATATCCTGTCCTAAAGTAATGGACTCCTAATAGTGCGTATCTCAACCAAGGTTGTTATTATCACTTAACCAGTCTTCCTGAGAGAGTGAGGTTATAGGCCTATAGAGGAATGAGTAAGACGGCACAAGCTATAAGTTAATCGCTATAACTAAATAAAATTTAAGAATCGCAATTGTAATAAAATAGATTGACAACCGTTTAAAATCGCGTTGTCAAAAGTTTTAACCATAAAAAAAAATTTAAAACCTGTCAAAATTTAAATATTGTATGGTTTGAGTGTTGGATAAGTTTGCATTACAGCGAAATCCCACTGTACATTTCACCTTTTTTCTCATTATTTTCTACGCTGAAGGAATGTTCTGTGTAATGAATCTTGGATTACATAAAGCAAACACCGTGTCCTCGAAAATATGCGTAGCGTTATTATTATGTTGCCGGTCCCAGGTTCGCCCCGTAAGCCATTAAGGCTTTTCCTTTCAAAATAATCCGGCTTTGCGAATAATGACAAGACGATAAGCATGCATACCCCGCGACTAAGCTTCCTTTCTACCAATGCCTATGGACAATAATTTTGTCTGAAAAGCTTAAAGGATATTTCGACCGTTTTATTATGGAGCTTTTGCTGTCGAAGCTTTTTTTTTAAAAAAAAACATTTATCGACAAATTAATTCTTTTCGAAACATTTAGTAATTTTCAATACAGCAGTCGTCAATAAAGAAAACGCACTCAATTTGTGTCTGTTTGTCGGCAAAGAAATATAAAATTATAGCATATTAAAAAGAGAAAATTATGATTAAAAGTATATTCGGCTTAACAGCTATTTTGGTGTCTAAAAGCGAAAACCGATGTGTCTACATTTTGTCAAAATTTAACAAAAATACGTACAAATACAATAAGTCACATAACACAATATGGAATGATGTGTAAAAACCTGCAAAACCCGACAAAAACATACGAAAAAAACCTGCATGTCACGGATAGCACACGCAAAAGCCGATTAATTTAATATCGATTGTCATCTTGTTTGGATTGCCATTAGTTCCCCACATGGTAAATGCATTGAATTTTTATTGATTATCCGTAATTACGTGAGCATGTTGTAAAGGTTTCAGTAAAGGTTACGAATTAATGTTTAATTTAATAATCGACTGAGGGTGCTTGATAGGAGTTGATTTTTTTTAATGCCCTAGAGTGCACACCACCACCCGCTACGGCTTCACACTCTTACGGGGTGTATTCCGCAGCGTAACAACGTTATGCGTGTTTCGAACGATTGCAAGGAATGTCCGAGGAGAAATTCCTCAAGACCTGGTTGCATGCACTCTAGTGTGCAGGAAGTTGCGTTTTAAATAAGTGTTAAAAGGAAAAACAAGAGGGTTAATATGTTAAGATATTGCGTTCCAATCGCTTTCCATAGGACGCCGTGAACTCTTTAAATGCCTTGTAATTTATCACAGGTGCAAGCAAGTCGGCATGACCGATGGGGCCGATAGACCCGCCTGATAGTCGTATCGTCTTGAGCAATTTTTCCCGTTCGTTGTCCATGTCTGCACATTCCCAAAGGATGTGATCAGCATCCTGGATCATATTGCCGCATTTAAATAGTGGGCTATCTACCAACCGGCCAAGCTGGAAGAGCTTGGCAGCGAAGTGACCATGGTCAGTTATGAACTGGCTGGTCCAGAAATCAGTAGTCAAAACTTTGGTTATCTCCATTAGGATTTGCATTGTTAAAATTTCTGTACATTTTCGTGTTTTTCGTCGAGAACGACCCGTCAGTTCGAATTCATTCGTGTACTCGAATGCTTGAAGATGCCGAAAGGCAAAACACCATCGATATATGTGTATTCGAAACAAAATTTTAACAATTAGAATTAATGTTTGTTGGATGATTATGGAGGTTATTACCTTGATCATAATATCATGTATATTCCTTTTTCTAGAAACACTCAAAAATCAGTACGTTAAATATTTAATTTTAAATAAAAGTTATGACGTTGTTGAAGCAATAAATTGAGATGATATAATATTGTATATCTCTTCTAAAACAGTAAGTATAGCTAAGTTGAATTAAGTTTAAGTATAGTCCTGACAAAATTGATGATAAAATTATTTTAGATCTCATTGCTAAATTTACCGTATTATAATTTTGCTGATTAATATCACTTGAATATTTACCCTTTAAGAGAAACGCGAAACTGATATTTATTTAATATTTCATATTGTAGAATAATATATTATTTATTCTTGTGCTCATTGTTTACTTTCTAAAGATACAATTTTCCCATGAATTAACTTGCCAGCAAAGCACATAAAATAAATACTGCACAAATATAGACGCGCTACATCTATGCATGAATGCAAACTAATTAAACGAATGAACCCGATGCTGTCACAAACTCTTCATATAGGTCACCATGCTCGCAGGCTATTCTTAGAATCATGAGCATCCTTGCATCCTATTTTTAGTCACTGACAATATGCTGTACCAGCTACAGGCTGCGCGCTTCTTCCCGCGCTCTTTAGGCCTTCGTTCATTCAGAGGAGGCTCTCACTAGGGCGAGCGAAGGCTTTCGCGCCTGCCCCGCCCGCCCGCTGCCCCCTGCGCTCGGTCCATTGACGCAATCGTGACCCGGTTGTGCCAATTCGTTAACCCGGCTGCATCATCGATTATATCTACGTACATTTCACATTTGGCCTTTCAATAAGCCAGTAACTAACTTCACAATTCAATCATATCTACATACATGTCGTTTTCTACGCAAACTTCACTGGTTATTTTAAAAGAATGAATCATTTGATAAATATCGTGGACTGGGAGTCATTTCAATGCTCCTTGATATAAGGAAAATGCCAGAAAAAATATTTTTACGTGTCTCATGTATATTATTTAGATACTAATAAAAAAATTGTCGGCTTTCGTGGCGCAATTGGTAGCGTTGTTGGCTACGATTACGGATGTCTCGTGTTCAATTCCCGGTGCGGACAGTTTTCAAAAATTGATCTTTCAATCGATTTATGTGCGTAGTCTGAGCGTTTGTGATGTATAAAACTCTCTTCCACCTCTCCGATACTCACGGGGCGTAGCAAGAGCGATTAACTAACCACTAGTCCTGTCCTAACCCTATCCTTCTATCCCTACTCTCTTCGAAAAAGAAGGGTTGAGCAACTGAGAAACAAACACTTCCCATAGAAAAATTCTGTTGAGATACCTCCATTATGAGACCATATGCTCCTGACATGGAAAAAATTAAATTAAAAAAATAATGATTTACATTTTTCGACGTAATTTTGTCTTCCAAAGTACGTTTTTGCTAGATATCAACGTTTGACAATTACGATATTTTACGAACCAAAAATATAATATCTTGAAAACGAAAAACCTCTTTAATCCCAGACATATTGGACATTCTGAAAACTTGCTGATCATTCATCTTTTATTTCGTATTCTTTCCGTATACATAAATAGATTTCAGAAAAACTAGCTTTACCGATTTTTTCTAGATTATTATTCTGTAATGTATTAGCCAATTTTAACCAGATCCTTACCAGTTTTGTCTGGTTTTTCTAGTTTTATCGTATAATTATACGATAACACAATTAATATCTCTTTTTTTTGTTTCCGTAATAATACGATATCGAAAAATAAATGTGAAACAAAATTATAGAAAATTCGTCGCCTCAGGTAAACAAGGTTCCATCTGCCATTTTTTTACTAAATCACTTTTAAATGCAGTTTTATTCGCATTCGAAATACGGTTCTATCTGTATTTAAAAAACCTTACAATTTTCTATTCATAATTTAAGACATCGACTGAGGGTGCTTGATGGAATTTCAATATCAAATTTGGATTATTGAGAATGAGTTGTAAATTTGTCTAACGTCAATTTAAAAAAAGACGAGCAGAGTATTTTATCAAAAGGTCTTAAATATTGTCCGCCTTTGCCAAATAGAAAGTCGGATTATGAAAACCTTGCTATAGATTTAGAAATTGCATTACATAAAGATTTAACCAGCAAACATATTTTTTCTCGCATCCTTAAGAAAGATTACTTAAACAGCAACAAAAATTACAATAAGTTTAATGAGGAGTTGGCTACTCTTAAAAATATTAAAACTAAAATTAAAGATAATGATATCATTGTCACAAAGGCGGACAAAGGAAATACCACGGTCCTGTTAACGCGAAAAGACTATGTTGATAAGTTTAATAACTTTCTCGATAATAACGATATAGTCGAATTGAAAAAAGATCCTACATTAAAATTTAATAAAAATATTAAAGAGATTATAAATAGTTGTAGCATTACAATCAACCCTAAGGATTTGTCCTTTTTATCTACTAGAAATCCACAAGCCCCCAAATTTTATGGGCTACCGAAAATTCACAAGGATTCAATACCAATCCGCCCGGTAGTTTCATATATGAATGCTCCAGCGTATAAACTTTCCAAAAGAGCTAACTCTCTCATCCGCAATCACAGTAAATTCAAGCCATTGTATAGTATTAAAAATTCATTAGAGTTAGTAGATAAAATTAAAAATTATAACATTCCGTTAAACGCCAAATTAATTTCTTTTCACGTTGTTAGCTTATTCACTAATGTACCTGTAAACAAATGTAAACAAATCATCAAAGATACCCTTAATACGCGTAGAGTTAATCCCGTCATACCTACGGAATTACTTAATATATTAGACGTTTGCGTTGACCAGAACTATTTTCAATTTGATAATAGATTCTATGAACAAACCGAAGGCCTTGCAATGGGAAGTTGTTTGTCACCACTATTAGCAGAATTTTACATGAACCATTTAGAAAACCTTATTTTTAGCAATAAAACAGAAGTTAGAAACGTAGTTTATTGGTTCCGTTACGTAGATGACATCCTTTGTCTATTCAATGGAACTGAGAGACAAGTTTCTAACCTTCATAATTTTCTTAACTCACTAGATGATAAAATTCAATTCACTTTAGAAGTAGGGGGCAAGAATATAAATTTCCTTGACCTTAATATTGATATTAAAAACTCCATTCATGAATTTAAAATTTATCGAAAACAGACGTTTTCAGATGCGGCCATCCATTTTAACTCAGACCATCCTTTCCCATATAAATTGGCTGCTTTCCATTCTCAGGTTCACAGATTAGTCACTATACCTCTAAAAAAATTTAATTTCGAAAACGAACTAAACATTATTAAACAAATTGCCATTAATAATGGCTATGAGGCGTCTCTTATAGATAGTCTTGTATCAAAAAAACAACGTAAATTAGCAGAAAAGATGCTATATTTCGGGAACTTGTCTAAAGACATAGACCACCCTGGAATCTGGCATAGAATTAGTTATTTAGGTTGCACAAGCTTTAAAATTAAAAAACAACTCGCTGATAGTGTTAGACCGGCGTTCTATTGCAAAAACTCTCTTGGCAAATTACTTATTAACAATAAAGATAGAGTAAACTTTAAGAACAAATCTGGTATTTATAAATTACAATGCAATGATTGCCAACATTTCTATGTGGGTAAAACCACACGTACATTAGATATAAGGGTATCAGAACATTTAGCTGCCTTTAGATTAAAAAAAGAAACTTCGACATTCGCAAATCACTTGCTAATGGAGAACCATACGTTTAATGCGGATGATGGGGTTAAACTGTTGCATAAAAACATGGGGGATCATAAATTATTTTATCAAGAAATTTTGGAAATTAATAGAGCCCAGTTAAATTCCTTGCCAATTTTGAATGAGCAGTTGAACCTTCCTAATTCTCCGCTATTATATCCTATACGTTGAAACACCTAACAGATGTCACTAAATATGGAATGATTGTATATATTTACCCATTCGTCGAATTACATCCCGTCAAAACCCACAATACTATTATAATTGAAAAATCACTGGTATTTCTAAAAGAAGTTGAAAAGCGGCAATTCGCCACTCTGTTAATATGGTGTTTACAAAATAAGGATTAGGACGATTCCCGAAAATTAAACTCAGGTATCAGTGTGGCTCTCAGACGTATAATATCTTACCTCGTAAATAATATTTGTCGCATTTGTATCTTCTATATAAACGTTAGACACTGTTTACTGTCTCTCAGTTCGAGTCCATTCGTGTGCTCGAATGCCTGAAGATGCCGAAAGGCGAAACCCGGGTCGTTAGTGACAAAATACATGGAAGTGTACAAAATCTCAATAATCCAAACTTACAATTTTCCGTTAATCCATAAAAATTCAAATTAGAAAAATGTTCTATCTGAAAAACATACAAATGTTACAGTGCGTCAAGGTTCAATCTGAATATATAATTAAAAATACCGCGTTTAGGAAATCACATTCTCAAAAGAGGTGGTCTCTTTCATTCAGGTATATGAATGCATAAGTGTATTTCATTCAAAAAGTTACATTTTCTGAAATCTAAAATTGCTTCTCCTAAACAGTTTTAGTTTTTGCAGATAGAACCTTGTTTATCCAAGGCGACGAATCACTAAGAATAAAATAATGATTAAAAACATAATGCTATTATTTATTTGCTTTATTTAATCTTCATATTACAGCAAAGCCTCGAAACAATGGACGAAATCTCGACTCAAATAATAAATTTGTTAATAACATCCTGTTTTATTTGATACGTGTATAAATTCAAAAATCTTAGAGTCGCTGCGTATTATAAATACGTTATCTCACAGCTTTAACGCGTGTTGGCCGATGATTTTAGCTGTGTGCTTACTTTTTTATTCTCCAAAGATAACATCTTAATTCTTGCCTTGCAATATAGACAAATAGAAAAGAATCAATTATATTTTAAATTATAAAAATAGATATACAAATGTAGAAATCTCTTGTACATATTAAAGGATTTTCGGCTTAAATTGACATAAGTGCTCTATATCGATGTTTTCCTGTACTTTTTTTTTGCTGTATTTTTTTGTTATTATATTTGCTAATATACATTTACATTTCTTCAAGCACAAAATTTTGTCTAGTAGTTAAAAAGTGAGTCATAGTCGACTGACTTCCAATGACACTGATTCAATTTGGATTATTGAGATTTTGTACACTTCCATGTATTTTGTCACTAACGACCCGGGTTTCGCCTTTCGGCATTTTCAGGCATTCGAGCACACGAATGGACTCGAACATTCGTGTGCTCGAATGCCTGAAGATGCCGAAAGGCGAAACCCGGGTCGTTAGTGACAAAATACATGGAAGTGTACAAAATCTCAATAATCCAAATTTAATATTGAAATTCCATCAAGCACCCTCAGTCGATGTCTTAAATTATGACACTGATTCAATCAAAAATATCACAAATCATGACTGGCGTATCATTGTTAAGTTGTAACAATACAAACCGAATTCCAAAAATCAACACAAACATCTAATGTCATTCGCAACACAATATTTCACCAATTAAATATCTGCGTATATGCCTATTAGCTGCAATATTTCAGCGCGTAACAAACCGAGTACAATTTCTGAACGCTCGGTGATTTGCTGAGCGCATCCGGTACAAAATTTGTTACTTACTCTGTTTAGTTATTGAACCCTCGTTATTCGGGAAACCGGTGTGCTAAACCACCATTACTACTCAACTGATTCACGAAAACATCCGGTGTTTTAATATGGCGGATTTCTGCCTACAATAATGAGAAAATAATAGTTGATTATCTCTGTTGCATACCTGAATGTCTAATTAGAATATACATGCTTACTTTTATATGAATATGTGATACGTAAAAATTTACGTAATTGAATTTCAAATCTTGAAAAATTTAATTTAAAAAAAAAAGAGAATAAAATGCTAAACTTCTACTTAGATATCTACTACAAGGAAACACAATACCGACACTAGAAATTTGCCATTTTAATTTCATAGATGGGCAACGCATCTTAAAACTATTTTTCATATTATTTCCCGTAAAGGATGAAATAAAATTGAAATAGAAAAATGTCGTATTTGCCTTTTTTTAATATTTTTAAGATTTGTGAAGGGCTGCTGAATCTCGAATACGTGATTGTATCATTGCGATGAAGCAATCATTAATCCTTGTGAAACGGGCGCGTTTATTTAGGGTTATAAATAATTGCACTTTGTGTTAGATAGTATTCACTTGGTCTTGGTACACTTAAACTTTTATTTCGATAGTTTGCACTTAGTCACGGATTCTTTTAACAAAGTGAGTTAAGTTGTAGTAGGTTATGTTAGGGTTGGTCTGGTTTGGTTTGTGCCACTACAGCTTCGTGCAACTATCGATTTCAAAGTGTGAGTATTTATATTTAGTCAAAACTATTTTATCTATGTGAAAATATTTTTTCCTAAGCGCAATATATTTCTTCAATGTTAAAATATATTTTAATGTGGGATCACGTTATTTTTTGTGATGTTTTTCTGTGTAAAGTATTTGTTATAAGTGAAAACTATTTTTATGAAAGTGAATATGATCTAAACAAAAGTGCATTTAAATGTAAGCCGTTTATTTATTTGCGTCAGTGTATTCGAGTGCTTCTGCAAATTAGTTTATTATAAATTGGCCCTTATTTCAAGAAAACATTGAACATAAGTGTCATTTGGTTACGTGTGGGAAAGAAGGTGGTGGGGCCAATGTTAAAAAAACATTTTTTACCCAATGAAAAATAAGAAGCCACTCAATTATTACAGCAAATGACCCCATTATGTTTTGTTGTCTGTGGTGCTCTTTAATGTCCATCAATATATGTTCAATAATTAACAGAAATGAATTTCGACGATGTTTTGGCCAATTGATGTAACCCTCAAAATGGAATTTGTTCAGGAGAGAGTAAAAACTGTTTTTATCTAAAACAATATATAGTGAGTTTCGTTATGAATCTTCGAAATGCACTCCTGTGAATTCTCATGTTTGCAGATACGGGATTATACATAGCGAGTGTCGATATAATAGTGGCTTACATCAAGTGGACGGGTCAGAATTTGCAATCCTAAAACCACTGTAAAATCATGTTTCCCTTCCAAAAAGTCGTCAATTTATTTATCATTTAACCGAGACCTGCTCTGTCGTTTTTAAAATGAGATCCAATCGTTAACTCATTTTCGTATTTTTTAAGGGTTACATCAATTTGCCAAAACACTGTCGATATATATATGTGTATTCAAAATAAAAATTTTATCAACAAAAATAAAATTTATTTATCCACCACGTAAACATTGGCGCTGATTATATTTTAACCTTTTCCTTGCCATGTTATTTATGACCTTGGTGTCATCATCCGTTAACCTTATTATCCAGTTTGAACAATGTATAGAATATAATTATTTTGTTTTTGTTGACAAATATTTGTTTTCAGTAGTGGACACGGAAAATACTTCATTGTTATTTTAAGCTGTACAAAATATAAAAATTGGTTTACTGTCATTTCCCTGAGCTTAATTACGGTAATTTGCTGTCATATTAATTCTGTATAGACGGATGTGTCAAGGAAGTATTTTTTCCCTCTATTGACTGCATTGTTCATGACCCAGGGTTCAGCAACCTTTTACTTACGCCTACCACAATTGTATATACATCTATTATACAATGTATTTTCAAAAAAAAAATCATATCCGATGCATACATTTTTTGGCGGAAGTTTTTTGTGTCGTCATTCTGTGTTTCGTCCGGCGTGTTACGCCCGTTCTTTTTGTCAGTAAGCGTTAATTTAAAGCCTGTGTGCGTGGTGTAGTTTGCTCTTTTTTCGATCAATAAATTAATTTAAAGCCTTTAACCGAGTGATCATCGTCTTTGACTTCAGTTACTACTCACAGTTTCAAATTCCAGGGCGGATAGTTTCATTTTTCAATCGATTTATGAATATATTTTTGTCTAAAATTCTCCCTCCTACTCAATATGATCCTAAAAACGAGGCCTACTGGGATCTAACTAACCACCAGTCATGTCAGAGTCCTATCCTTACTCTCTTAAAAAAGAAGAGATGTTGAACCATTGAGTTACGAGCAGTTCTCATAAAAAAACGTCTGTTGAGATAAGCTTCATTATAAAACCATGAGAAACGGACATGTTTTAAAAAATTGCAAAATAGAACTTTCTACTTTTAATATGTTTTAATTGATAGCTTAAAAATATTTGTTTTTTGCATCATTAAATGGAACGGCGACCGTTGTAAGAGATTTACTTAGATATTTAAAAAAAAATCATGCTCAACATGGTGCTTAGCATTATTATATAAATACGTTTTTGTCGTCTCCCTTCAATTAATTTTACATTATTTATTGCCTGACTTCTCGATCTCACTCTGGCTTAGGTCCATTGAATTCATCTGTCACTAATATAAAGACTATCGTGGACTATGGTTTATACCTGTAATCTTTATAATCTTTACTAGAACTTATACTACTAAACCTTTAAAAAGAAATTATTTTTTTTTCCTTGCACTACATTAAACGGGCGCAAAGTATGATTTGCATATTATTTCAAACTAGTGGAACACCCGTCGTATATGACGGTATTGAAATTTAAATACTGAATATCTAAAGTAGCTAGTTTTATTTTTTGATTATAATCATGTCATAAAATGTATACCTACACGTGATATGTAATAATAATAAAATGCTTACAGAGCGGTCTGGGCTATTATATATAGAATGTTTTTGAAGCGTCTCTTACTTGAAAACTCTTACTTATGAAAATCTACTGTAGGCTCTTAATGTAAATTAGTCTTAATATGAAATTATTGACTACTCATAAAATCGTCATATAACAATTTGAACTCCTACGAAAATAACAATAGTCTACAAAAATTGTCCAACATAACAAACATATACCCACAAATGTCAATAAACTAAATCCGAATGCAATGTAAAAAGATTGATTATGAATCGCTTAGACACGACTCCTTTTGAATTTACTACTTATTTACAACTGTTTTACTTCTTAAAAATCATCTTTATCTGAGAAACATAATCCGTATAAAATATACATCAACTAATTAGAATATTATGTGTCCTCGTGCCATTTGTTTCCGATTTCTGATCACTGGCGTAGCGCTTTGTCAATATTGAATCGATTTTTATCTTTCTAGTGTTTGCTTCAATATTACCCGATTTACGACACTGTAGGCCAAAACAGTACATATAGTTTGTTAGGCAATATAAAACCTCGTTCAATGTATTGAAATGTACTTCGACAGGAATTATTAAAAATATCCATTTAAAAGAAAAAAATGTATACTCTTCTTTTTTAATGTGTATATTTACTTTAATGAAGAACCTCTTGTAAACCCTCTTCAAATTACAGAAAATAAATGCTATTATAATGTTTCGGTTTAAGCGTGTCAAACAAAATATTAAAGTTAGATGCTATTTTCCTCACTATAGAAAATTAAATTTGAATATTCTTAACATTTATGTTATATTATTTATTAATTGAATAAAGTTGTATTTACTTACTGAAACTTCACGGTGTTTAGTAATTCTTTTAGAACTAAATATATTTTATCCATGTCCGCTCTCAATAGGAGCATATGGTCTCGTAACGGAGGTATCTTAACAGATTTTTTCTACGAGAACTGCTTGTGACGCAGTTGCTTGACATCTCTTTTTTTTGGAAGAAAGTAGGGATAGAAGGATAGGGCTAGGACAGGACTAGTGGTTAGCTAATCGCTCTCGCTACGCCCTGTGAGGATAAGATGGGTGGGAGGGAGGACTCAGACTACGAACAGAAATCCATAAATCGATTGAAAGATCAATCTATGAAAACCGTCCGCACCGGGAATTGAACCCGAGACATCCGTAACCGTAGCCAGCGACGCTACCAACTGCGCCACGGACGCCGACAATTATATAGATATTTTTATTTCTTACTGTTATTTCTCTAGAAGCTTCGATTACGTCATTAAATCGCCGAGCATTACAATTCATCTTTTTACCACCTCTTGGGCTATTTAAAATATCATTTTGTCAATTCTCAGAATGTTTTAATAATAAGTTGATATTTGCACACTTTTAACTGAGAACTATTCTAATCTGCAGAATTTTCAACGATAACTTAATTATTCCACTGGCTGTGTTACTAAATGTGACACGTGTTTCGCTTCGTTAAGAAGCATCTTCAGACTAAGTATATCGCAAGGTTATTTATTTCTAAGGTAAACAAAGATTCTAATTCTCAACATAAAACTAGGGTAGGTTTATTTACTTCTACTGGTTGTAGGGAGGGGATAAAATACAAACGATAATAGTACTAATTACCATAACACTTCTAATTAAAAAAATAATTAAAACTGTTATCAATTTTTAATTTAATATTAAAAATATTCTTTCACAAAGTTATCGCCGAATCCATCGAAAATGTTATCATCTTCGTTTACGGTATCCACAAATTCGTCCCCAGTCCAGGTATTTTCATAAATTGATTTTTAAGTAAATTTAATGATTTGTGTTCACATATACAAAAGTTGATGTATATCTGTATGTGAAAGGGAATGGTAGTTAAATCGAGTTAAATGAAAAAACAGTTAAATATTCTAAAATAACTACAATAAATACATACTTATAAGAGAAAAAAGAAGAGTTGAATCAATGCCGCTGAATTAGTAAAATTCACGTTTAAACATCCCATTTTTCATTAAAATTCAAAGTAATGCAAATTTTGTTTTGGCTCTCCCGAAAAGTACCTATTTTACACTTAACGCCCTTTTCTTTTCACACATAGATATATTCTCTCTCACTCTCTCCCACTTCTTTACTCTCTTAGAAGCGAATGCGGTTGAAAAGGAGTTATTTTCTTTGTCCACTTTCTAAAATGACAGACGAAATTGCAATCGCTTCGTTGATGATTACGATTGTATATCGTCGAAGAATGATGTAAGAAACATCTGTTTCACGTTTATGTTAATCATATCTTCCAAAAAAACCTTATTTCACTTGACCAAAACCCAATCCTGCCACTATCACGAAACGTGTAAAATAATTAGTCTAACAATATGTTAAATACTTGTGGGGGAAAATTGCCTGCCATGTTAGGGCGGGAAAACTCACCGCGGGTAAAATTATTGCCTATCAATCATAGGGCGGGCATGCGAGGCACAAATCAAGCTGTCAATGGCTTCATCAATCAGCTGTTTCGTGGAAGTCGCCGTTCGAGAAATTGTTATCAATTTCGGCAATATTTGTCGGGCATTTTTAGCTAGATTCCATAATACTGACTTTAAACGATTTAAGTATTGATTGGAAACAATGAAAAATTCATCCACACGCTTCTTTAGTTTAACTATGAAAATTTAAATATTGTTTATAAGAATTTGGGTGTTTCGGGATATCTCTTCGAATGGCGTTGTTTAATTCACGTTTAGTTGAAATCCATGTTGGCGTATATAACCTAGAAGTGGAGCTTCTATTTTTTTATTGATTGATTATTATTAAATAACATTTTAAATACGACACTATTGACTTCATTTCCCATAACCTTTTCCTCTTAACGTAAGTTATTAATTTTGTAATGAGAAGTGATGTGGTAATTGATACTTTCATTGTGTATGCCTAATCCCCCTCACCCACGTCCAATAGAAAGAAAAATCCCACGTTTCAGTTGTGTAATTTATTATTTAAGAATTAGAATCAATGTAGGTATACCTTAAACATAAATAAACTTAGGATAGAGTTAATCTGAACATGCGCCTCAAATGCGAATATTCTTCGTTCGTTGTACTAATGTGTTACCACTGGGTATGGTGTAAGAAGTATTGGTAAGCTGGATCATTGTTTTTGTAAAATATGTGACGTCATATTGACGAAACAAATTTTTATTATCACCAAAACACTTGTAAAAATACAAGCTAGTGATTAGTTGTACAAAATTTTGTAAAACTAAATTCTTTGCTATATAATCCTATTACAGCGGAGTTCTATCAAGTAAATGCCAATTCAATAAACACGCAATGACGTCAACAATTACAAATATGGCGGCTGTCATTTTTTATCCAGCTTACGATGAACACTGGGTTAACAAAAAAATATTTTATATATATTTTTTCCTTTTTACAGTCAATATATTATATATTTATGTATAAATATAGTGTATCAGCACGTTTTGTGTGAGTTAAACGAAATTTTTTTTTTGTCTGAATTACGTTTTTTTCCTTTCCACAGTCGATGTTGAGTTCAGAAGCACATATAAATATGTGTGTCTCACCGAGATTAACTTCATACATAAAAACAGGAACGTTTCCGTAAATATTTTGTATTGGCTTCAAGTAAACATTAAGTATAAAGTTCTTTTCTTAACCTCAAATTTATGGATAGAATGTTGGCATACCTAAATAATGCAACGCTTTTAAAATAAGAGTTACCAAATTAATGCTAAAATGATTTACAGTTATTTTTCCCATGCGAATTTATTCCCGGCCTCGCATCACTACTCAAGACACGTGCTGACGACTTTTATGTGTTAAATTAATACACCTCGCTATTAATATGAAAAAAATACGTTAATCTATTATATTATTCGAATATATTCGAATAAATACTATAATGTTTGAATATTCGAAATTCGACAATTTGTTTCCAACGAACATTTGAAATCCCAAGTGTTGCAACACTACGATTTTTCTTTTCAACATGGCTCGAGCAATTCTTAAATAATAGTGTACCGATCGATGGCGGTATACTTAGGTTACGTTTTGTTATTACGTTTTTCAAATGGTTTACGTCCTCGCACCGCAAGGTACAACAACCACGACATCTACACAAATTAATATGAAATAAATATGTATTATTTTCGTGCTGTAAATTTTCACTAACACGAAAGAGTTATCGTTTTCCGAGCCAAGGTCGCCTGCCGAAAACTGCAGCACTGTCCAAAATTTTTCTCTGCTGAAAAAGCGATTTGTTGTAATTTTATTTAATTTTTAACCTGATACACGCCGGATTATGAGTTTTGATTAATCCACACATAACTTTATGGATATGAGCGGTAAACTATCCATAAACCGACGTAACTCCCAAATAAAATGTACAAATTTGACAAAAATTAGTACAAGCGACCGAAAGTTCCATTACTTAAATTACCCCCAAAATATAAAATTCTTGAACTCAAAAATAAATCATAATAGTTAAATAAGATACGACTGCACAATAATTAATAACAAGTCATACATCTTAAAATTCGTCAAATGGCAAAAATGACGATTCCAATATTCACAAAAGGCCGAAATTTTTTTTCATTATATGCTGTATTTTTAATGCTTTTCATGTTTTATAACCGCGTAAAAGAAAAAATCGATTTAAATCTGCTTCTACAACTTTTTTCAAATAATTTTTCATTTTTTTCCGTTAGTTGAGAAAAGTTTGAGAATTTAACATTGTTGCTAGACGTGCCCACACTAATCATACCCGGCCCAATTTGGCGTGATACCCAGTACCTACCGAGAAAACCCCACCCCACCCAACTCGGTCACCTTTTTTCCCAAACTTAACTTCCGAATCGTGCTGCGGCATAATAATACAACATGTCGCGTAACCAAATTCAATGTAACAATTCAACTCCCGCTGACAGTTTTTTTTATAAACACCGTGTGTCGATTTCTTTTGTAATGTCTAGTTCGTCTACTATCAGTTCTTGATATACCCTCCACCCGCCGTCATACATAAATACACAAACTGTAACGATAATCCGTCCGATAAAAGTCATTCTATGGAAGTTGTATGTTTTTTTTAATTTATAAATTCCGTAGTGTACTCAACTTTGTGTGCACTACCACCCGCTACGTCAATACACCTTTTTTACACTATATTCCATGGTGTATTACACTATATTTAAATTAAATATTCTCTCAGGTTCATTTTCAGTTTTCTATTTTTCTTTATAAAATTACTCCGCAAAATTTTTGCCGTTTTTTATTCTATTTAAACCGTTTTTTTAGAACAAATTTACTTCCACGGTTTTCATTTGAAAAGCAAATATTACTGAAAGAATATGTTTCCTTCGAGACTCCTTATGCTTTACGTTACGAGAAGGCATGGTTTAAAAAATCCACATTGTAATTGATCTAAAACTAAAAATGGTTATTTAAATTATAAAACTTTTTATTCCATAAATAAAAAAGATAATTTTTTTTTCTTGAATAATATTGTTTTTATTTTTTACAAGCTATCTATTAAAAATCAATTTACTTATATAGATAAACTGAAAGGTTTCCATCTTAAAAAAATACCTTTAAAAATAAAATTATCACCACCACTGGTGTAATAATAAAATTCGTTTATTTTTCTCAGTTGAGCCAATTGAATATTCATTTGCCCTTTCTAAAACTTAACCTATTTATAGGGTAGTTTTTATTCATCAAATCAAACAAAAAAAAAATCATTAGGTATACATTACATTACCAACCCCCTATGGAGTTTTATTAAAACGGAAATAGTATTCCGAACTATCGATTTAAAGTATTTGACCCCGTTTCAAAGTTAGCCACAGTTTTCGTAAATTGAATTGCCTTCGCGCGTCAAATGTTTGACCGATAAATCTTATTTGATATATTAGAATATATTTTATTTAAATCCCTCTAAAGATTTGTGACACATTTTTGAGATATGCTGTCGTTGCCGTTTTTTATAATTCTTTGGCACACTAAAGATAGAAATATTCAAAAAAAGTATTGCATAAAATAAATTTATTGTTTAAATAAATTCACAATACCTGACGCCAATACGCCAATCATTTGACAAATAGTGTAATATAATGTTGACTGCACAGAACAGAATACACCAAAGACTGAGAAAGTCAGAATAGAAAAAATAATATACATTACACGTCACCTGAATATAATTGAACAGGCATAAATACCATATTTTCATAATTATTACAATTCTCTTTTTAATTGATCAGTATCTTAATTCACGAAGCTATTAGTAATAATACGTCTTACAAAATGGTCAATACATGTATGAAAAATAGTTGTTTGAAGGCTATAAATCCTTTAATTTTTCAATCAATCGATGTGCCGTATTTCAAAAATAAAACACAATTTGTTTGTACTACTTCCACATGTTTATAATGATCCTGATCCTAACATGTCCTGACATGTTTCGCTCATCACGTAAAATATAATGCGTTTTCACCAAGAGTTGACAGTGAACACCTTAAAAGTGATTATTGTATTTGTGTCAAAGGCACAGACGTCTATGATGTTTACATTCTTTCCCACTATACTCCTATTCTAAATATCCCATCCTAACCCTAATCGACTTAATCACAGTTACCAGTTATCATAAAAAAACCTCTGCCGTGTTTAGGGATTGCAATATATATGATGATCAACGTATAACGCAAATAGTAATAATAAAACTCGCTGGACTCAAATTGTGAAAATCAAATTACTTTCATTGCATTCCAGCATATCTCTATGGTTTCGAAATAGAAATATATTGAGATGGTCAAGACTAATTTATTTGTGAATAAAATTTAAAAATTAACCCGCTACATCTGTAATCGGGAACTGTAAATGAAAAGAACTTGTTTGAAAATAGAATTAAATTTGTAATGGTTCACACTTCCATAAGTGATGATTCGTTTTAATTTTTTATTTTTACCGCCAAATAACTTGATAATTTGATAGTAAATGTTAGCCTTTATAATTTGTTATTAGTTAATGACAATTTCATTATTTATTCCAGTTCATACTGATAAAAACTAGCTTCGGAATTTTCCGCAGTGTAAGTTACAAAAAAAGATTACTTCTAAATAAACAAATTACAAAGTCGGTATGTGTATTCAATTATAAGTGCAAAACGTGATAACTAACTATGATGACAGAACACTTTCTTTGACAGTCGAGTTAACATGTTTCTAAAGAGTTTTTGTAATGATTCAAGTAACAAACTGTTGATAGACGTAACATGTTGGATTTTTTACTTTGATATGCTTGCGGTACTGTGTACGAATCCCATCTGTGATATTGGAATATATTGAACTTTCAATCGATATTATAAATCACTGTAGAAAGGTAAACGAACGTATCCCTCCATTATTTAAATTTTCTTTTTCGAAAATCACGATGTATACAATTTAATACACGTTTTGTGTGTGGGTGACGTCATTTTGCCTTTCCACAGTCAATATATTTTTATATGTAATTGAAAAATATTTCTGGCATTAAATACAGCTGACAGCCATTGCGATATCGCAGCCAATGCAGTCAGTATTTTAAAAGTTTGAAAATCATACGAAATAAACTTGAGAATTTTTATAAGTCAGTCATATTCAAAATGATATTGAACTTGCTGGGACTTGAACCAGGACCACACCTGAATTCTAGGTCAAAGCTCTTACCACTAGACCACAGAGGTCGACAATATGTTGATACGGCTTACAATATTTGGCCGCCCGATTTTGTGGAACAGTCAATGTCTTTGATCAAAATTTTTGGAGACCTCTGTTCTAAACTAGCGCATTAAAATTCTTTTAGAATGAACTCACTACTTACAATTATTGTTCTCGCCAAAAATATTCATTTATAATCAATATTCTCGAGTTGAGAGCAAATTAAGATAACAAATCAATTATTGTAATAAGTCTCCGATAGAAATATACCGTGACTGTGTGTACATCGCAGTGTATTACAATATAACATTGCCAAATTTGGTCCATATTTTTATTTTCATGCAACATAGAAATAAGGGAAACCTCAAACGTATAAAAAATCTAAATGTTTATGACAATGATAAAATTTGCAAACATCTTAAAAGTTTCCATCGCATATCTTAAATGTGTAAGTGGTATTAATTGACCTCTGCTACCCCTTTTTATAACAGCACGTTTTTTTATACAAAAAAAATCAAAGCTTTTAAATTTTTATGGAACTATGCGTATCACGTGTTTCGCCTCATTGCACACAATCTTCAAACTATCGTAAGATTCTCAACTCTATTGTGTAGATATTCATTCTAATATTATTTTTTAATTATGTACCATTTAATTTGAATAAAATATCGAAATGAAAAATTGAGTTCATGTTTTGCTGGAAACAGAGAGGGGGAAAATTGAGTGGTTCTAGATTTCATTTTGAGGGGTTTTAGGACACTGGAATACCCTCTATAGTATATGTGTACCATAATGAAGGAAAATTCTCAGATTGAATCTATGTGACAAGATTTTGATTTTTTTATGTAATACGTTCAAATTGAAAAATCAATAAAATTGTAAATATGTACAAAGTATGTTATATTTTATCTTCCACAATTTTTGGCGGCCAGTCTCCTACGAGGGTCGATAAAAATGATTGTTGTTTACACCACATTTCTAGAAACTCATTCCCATACTGTAAAAGCGATGTCTTGTATGCGGTTGACAAACATACATATGTACATCAATCACCGCAAAATAAATATGCCTTAACCGCGTCCCACGAAAATTGCCGACGTGTACATACCTTCTCATTATGTCACATATTACTACACAAACCGAAATCTACTTTAGTATGTACGAAATTATGTAGGAAAATAATTTAATCTGTAGCACAGAGTTTTCCAAACCTTTTTTGCTCCATTCCCCCTGTCACCAATGTTCAGAATATAATTCTCCCATTCCCAAGATAATCTAACTCTAATTCAAAAGGTGCTTTCAAAATATTCATATATGTAATAATGAAAATCTTTAATAAACGGCAGCAATTAACGGTTAAAAATTAGATGTACAGTAGAGGATCAAACCTGTACAAAATTTTGTTTCGTAATAAATTATCTCAGAACTACTATACTATTGAGTTGTTACACTTTGGAACTGAGGTATATCGATATGATAATATGCTCCACATAGTGGAAATGATATATAATATATAGGTGTAGGTATACAGCATTTTCTTCTAATAATTGTTTGATGTTAGTAAAACTTACGTGTTGAATTTGGAGAACTTTTAATTTATAAAGACAACTTATCTTCATGCATTGTGGTAAACGTACCAGTAGTTGACCGCTTAAGAGAAAAAATTCAACAGAAATAACAGTTAACGTTTAGTACTCGGCCGAATAATGGCAAAGCAAGTGTATTCATAATGGATCAAATGTCTTAATAAATACGACGAGACAAAAATTAGGAAAGCGTCTGTTACAAAAAATTTGTGTTTAATTTTTAACAACCATGTTGATGTATCAGTAGTTGACCATCTAAAAATTGAAAATTCCAGTAGCTAACCACTTTTTTTTCCAGTAGTTGACCATGTCTAATCAGAGGGTTCCGTGACAACCTTTCATCAGAGTTGCCTCAGAGCTTCCTGTAAGACCACTCTCGGTTGAATTAGTAGCATACGCTTACATTCACTAATGTCCTTCTCAATTTTATTAATTAATTCAAAATAAAATACTTACCGCATAAGGTGTTGTTTTCAAATGGCCGCTATGACACCCCAATTACGTATATTGTGATGTGTTAATTCCTCAATCCGACAAAAGATGATTTCACTTGTCTGAACTCTTCAACTTAGAGTAATCCCGCTTCTACATTTCTTAGTTTGGGCACTTTTATTGAAAAAAGGTCAACTGTTGGAACATGGTCAACTATCAGTACATTTACCTTATCATAAAATTTATGATTGTCTTCTCCGTTGCAGAATGGTTGGCAACCATATTTAAAAAGCAATTGTGAGCTCTGTGCTTTTTTTGATGAATGCATTTTTTTTTGATTTAATTATAATATGTACATTGCTCAGTCAATAAAAAATAAAAAGTCCTGTGTAAGTAATAATTAAAATTGACATGGAGACAGGAGACGCCTCCTTACCAGAGGCGTACTTTTTTACTCTGCAATAATATCATAAGATACAATTATTATTAATGAGTTTTTTTCTTTTGTTTACAGTGTGAAGATTAACCAGCTATGCGAGTGGTGGTTGGCAGTGGCGGCACGGCGACAGGAGTTTCTGGCACAGGCGTTCCAGTGGCGCATCTCCGCGCGACTTCGCTGCCTCGTTAGGGGGCGTCCGCCTCGCACGCGTCTGCGCCCGCGCCGGCTGACTACAGCGGGACCACTGGGGCCAGGCACCAGGAGCCCCCTTTCACAGAAGATCAAGGACTCAACAGGAAAATCGTTCTATGGTATTTTTTCAACCACGTTTCAGCAATCATGCATATGCAATAATTATATGACTTATTAGATTTACACCTTTATTTTGTTATGATAAATTTATTTTACCCATCCTGAAGGTGGAGGGCATCATTAACATGAAAATCTGAAAAATTAATTTAAGCAATTACATTCTCACAAAACTACAAGTAATTATTCTATTAAATATGCCGGGACTTGAACTGAGTAGTTATCGCCATTGGTTTCAGTACATGGTTAAATGAATCATATAGAAATCAATTACAAACTAAAAAAAGGTTTTTTAAATTGGAATTGTTTAAATGTTTTTCGTCATTAACGACCCGCGTGTCGCCTTTCGGCATCTTCAGGCATACACGAATGAGCTCGAACGTCAGTTCCCGGGTCGTTAGTTACGAAATACATGGAAATATATAGAAAATTTGAACGATTCTAATTTGATATTGAAATTCTATCAAGCATCGATATCTTAAATTATGAACATTTTTATTGTACAACAAACGTAACAATAATAATTTTGCGTGCAATACACCGATTTTTTAAAGTCTTACGCACTTATTTTCGATGGATTCGGCGGGAATTATGTGGAAATTCATTTTTAATATAAAATTGATGACTTTAAACTGTCTGTGTTACTAAATATGACACGTATTTCACTTCTTTCATCTCAAAACACCAGTAATTAATTTTTAATTGGTAGTTTTATGTTAATTAGTACTATTATCGTTTGTGTCTTATCACCTCTCCACATCCGGAAGAAGGAAATAAACCCATCGCTTCATGTTTAAGTAGAGAATTTGAATCATTGTTTAAATTAGAAATAAATAACTTTGCAATATAGTTATTCTGAAGGTGCTTCTTAAAGAAGCGAAATACGTGTCTAATTGAGTATCACAGCCAGTGGAATAACTAGCTTATCAATTTTATTTTTATATCTTACGCACTTCACTGTACTTACTTTAAATACTGTTAAAAATTAAACCAAAATGAATTTTTAAAATATTCCTTCGCAGTTACTTTAAAAGCACTAACTGTCCAATATTATTTTAGGACGGACTTCGTTAGAAATTTAACAAGACGGAGAATTTCTGTGTTGTTAGAGTAAACTGTAATATGCCCAATTGTATGGAGCATGTGAAATCATTTCGAGTCGACAAGTGTTCTTTGGGGAGAACCTTTTCCTATACGTTTTTTTGAAAGTTGCCTCTAAAATATGCCGGATATTTTTTTATCCAACTCCTTACTGCGTCCCTAGCCCCTACTAGGAACACAGATTGGGTGTAGGTACTTCAAGTGAATAATCCTCGTATTACGGGGTAACTACCGTCATTATCGTGACATCTCAATTGCAGAATTGATTTCATAGTAATTGAAACTAATATAGAATATATCACCGTTGCTCTGAAGACATTAACTTAAAAATACTAGTTTTGAGTAATTGGACTTTGAAGTTTTTCAAATTTTTGAAATGCTATACCTCTTTCATTTAATTTGTTCGTGCAACTCTTTTTAAGTTAAGCATAATTTATAAAAATAAGTGTGTTCTTCCATACGGTAGAGTTTGAAACAGGGGACATTTTGATTTAACTTACTCAATATGTCATTTTTTCGATTAAGTGTTTTGTTCCAGAGCAGTGACGATATGAGACTATTTTATTGAATTTCTATGTAAACTATTTTTTAAGCATGTTCGCTCTCAATATGGACTCATGGAGTTCATCTAAAGAGTTTTTCTACGAAATCTGCTTATTACTCAGCTACGAAACCTTTCTTTTTCGACGAGAGTACCGATAGGACTGGTCTAGAACAGGACTTTTGGCTATCTAATCGCTCTCGCTACGCTCCATTTTAGAAATCGGATGGGTATAAGGAATTTCTGTCATCACAGAAATCCATGCCTTCAAGCAAAAATTCTTAAAAAAATAACTGTATGTACTGAGATTCCATCTCGTGCGTACCGCAACAAAAGCCAACGACGTTGAGCACTCGACCACTGATCTGGCGATGTACTACAATATTACTAGTGTTTTACTATACTTAAATTTTATTCGTTTCGTATCTTCTTCATGGGAAAAGAACGTAGTGAGTTGAAAATAGTCGCATTCATCCGATCTTGTCAAACGCACTCAACTGTGTATGTTTCACGACGCGAGGGCTTTCCTTTAAGGAGTTTTTAAGTGAATATTTTTTTTATAGTACAGTTAAGATTATTTGGTGTTTTGGTATCGGTGATGATGTGCTACCTGGTTGCCTGGCGCGTGCAGTGAATTTTTCTCTTTCTCGCTCAATCATATGTTAAGTAAAGGGTGCAAGCGAGATGTTTGCTCTTTTATCTCACTTGTTTAATCCTTGCCTATTTATTAATTTCCATTCTTCTATGAAAGTAAGTCTACGGTCTTTTATTACAGACATTTGAATATGTTATCTTTTGTCACACAGTGCAGGACTTTTTTGTATGGCACTGAAAGGAGTTTCTACGTCAGACATGATGAAATAGCACTCACCCCGCTCACGCTTCGTCGTCTGTCACGTCGGTCACTCCCATTGGTGGAGAACGTTTGATTTTTTCGTGCTACGCCGCATCGCTATGCGTTCGCGTAGATTTCGCCGACGAAAGTACCAGTCTTATACACAAATGAGGCTATGTGATAGAGATACATCCACCGCACGCCGATGCTGGTTGGATATCGACGATGTTTTGGCCAATTGATGTAACCCTCAAAATTGAAATTGATCAGATTGATTGAAAACATTATGTGGTGAGTTGCGTTATGAATCTTTGAAATGCACCCCTGTAAATTCTCACGTCACGTTGCAGATACAGTATTATACGTAGGGAGTGTCGATGTAATAGTGGCTTACATCAAGTGACCTGGTCAGAATTTTCAAACCTAAAACCAATGTACAATGATGTCGAAATTCAATCATTAACGTATTTTCATATTTTTTGAAGGTTACATCAATTGGCCAAAACACCGTCAATATATTAGTTATACTGTGCACTATGAACGAGTTGCTTGCCCTCCATTGTTTCTATGCCGTTATCGCAAATGTGTATAAATTCGTTGAATTATAATATTGACAATGATTATAACAATTTTCAGGCATGGTGACATATCAAACCTAGAAGTTGACGCCATCACCAACACAACCAACGAATCATTGGATGAACAGAATCCCATCAGTGACAAGATATATGCTGCAGCAGGATCAGGCCTGAAAGAAGAAATCCATTTAGATGTCAAAGGTAAAATATGTGAATGTATAATTTCTGACAATATTACGTATTTTGATTTTCGGATATTTGTTTCTACTCGATTTTGTGGTGAATTTCCCAAATAAATTCTTTCACAGATTGGTTTTTGGATCTGTATCCAAAGGCATGGAAAGTATCTGTAATTTTTATTCCTTCCCACCCACCCCCTATACCAGTTATGCCTAAACTTTCTGCTACTGCGCCCTATATTTAGAAAAAAAAATATTGACGCTCCCTCTTATTTAAAAAAATAACAGACTGCTTTTTAAATGGTTTCAGTATGTCGCAAATTATATTTTTCAGAGATACGATTATAGCTCACGGACCGTAGTTTTCCCAGACCTGCCCTATTCGAAAAGAAAGATTGAGAAGCCTACTAAAAATGCACCATAAGGGGTACAAATATTCTCCACATTTGTAGCCGACATCGTTAAAAATCAGATAGTACTAAATACATTTTTCTTGATACAATACAATGTTCATACCATAATAAATGCTTTCGCTAAATTGTTTCCTGTCTGTAATGATATCATCTCGAAAAAATCTTCAATTTCCGGATTTTCCGTATGAGTATTTATCTAGTGGCGTAGCATTGTATTCAATACTTTATGGAACTCGAAATGATAATGGCGGGATATGATTTCCGATTTTTTATGGGCATATTTCCAGCTGATTGTTTTTATGTATGACTTGTCGCTGAACTCGTGATCCCGTTTGTAATATCTTTATTATTTATTATTTTGATTTTTAATAAATATTATGAATAGTCACGAGGCATGTGATGTTTTTCATAATTTGTGATATAATTAATATTTTTAAATATGTCAACAATTATTACATTGTTGTTAATAGATTATTTGATTAATATGTTGCATGTTGGTTATTTTTAAAACCATTTCTGCTTCCAATGCAGAACTTATAGACACTTTATAGAGTAAAGCAAGGCACGTGATTTTATTGCGCTTTTGGGTTGACAAAAGCCGTTCTCATGGAGAGCATCAATGGATCAAAAATTGCACTCATTCCTTCAGAAGATAATGTAAATAAGCATTCTGCTTTAAAGAGGCCACAGAGGAGAGCATTTTCAGACAAAACACTTTAAATCATTGTCCAAACTACGGCACGCGAGCACCACCAATCCGGCCTACGGTAATCCACCCCCTGCGCCATAGATATCTCACTCGATGGATAGTCCCAATACAAAAATTTGCCTGTAATTCAAAAGTACAGTTTGTTTGGTATGATGAGCTAACTAGGTCTTGGCCCGTGGGACTTAGAGGAGGAGTCAGTATGGCACTCTGGCTAAAAAGTTTGGAGACCCCTGGTCCAGTATGTTAATATATTGTTTAATATATATAAAGCATGTAACAATGATGCTGTTTTGCTAGAATCAAGCTAACCGTGTTTCGTTCTCATTAGGAGTATCATCTAGCAGCTGTAATCTGTCCGCCAGCAATGTAGACTTATATGAAACATTTCAAAGGAGGGTGTTGAAAAAGAGAACCAACTGTTCTCAACACCTTTAGAGAATAGAATTGTGTTTGGAAAATGTGAGTTATTAGCTAATTACACCCTCTACATCCCATTATCAAGATTAGATTGGTGGGTGAAAGGATAGGGCAATAAGGAAACTGTTTTTTAACAATGTCTGCTCTCAATATCCGATATGTAGACTCCTAATACAGCATTTCAGCAGAAGGTTTTTATAATAAGAACTTGGTATAGGTCAATCACTCAACATCTCTTCAGATAAGGAAATTTGTATTAAGCTGCAAAGGATTAATTATTATAATTGCTCTTTCTACGCCCAATTCATTAGATTGAATTAGGTATTGATGGGGAGGAATGAAAACATCACAAATATTTATGTCATTGGGTGCAAATTTCACAAATCTATCAGTCATTAAGCTAACAAATATGCAGTCAACCCTCGTGA
The DNA here is from genome assembly GCA_022494535.1 of Himalopsyche phryganea. Lineage (NCBI taxonomy): Eukaryota > Metazoa > Arthropoda > Insecta > Trichoptera > Rhyacophilidae > Himalopsyche > Himalopsyche phryganea. The sequence goes on from JAGVSL010000073.1 coordinate 2,395,903, forward strand.
CCGGGTAATTGAGTAAAAGCGCTCACGAATGAATGAAAGAGAAAATACACTTCAAATAACCTGTTCAAAATAGATAAGTCGTGCTTCTATGTTTTCCTAAAGTATGCACTTATTCATTTTAAAATTACATTGTACTTCTTTTAGATTGATACACTGTCTTTTATATGCATGACATAGACATGTCATTATTTTGAATTGTATTTCATCGGAGACTTACTATCATATAACCATAGTACTGATTAGGGATTCCAACTCGAATATTCAATATCCGAATATATTCGGCTCTCTTTTTAACTATTCGATTTCCGAATATTCGGACAACTATTCGAATAGTATTCGTAATAATTTTTAATGAAATATTTTACAAAATTTACAAAAGATCACATCACAATTTCTCTAGATTTCAAGAATAATAACAAATACCACAGGTATAGTAGTTATTTTTTACTCTTTCAACATCTTATCATAATACTTGAGTTTTAAGAATGACTCAGGTCTAAAAAACCCTTTAAACATGCAGTAATTTCAGTAATTGAAGAAATACTGTTGTATTAATCCGACGCAGCTGCATTTTTTAAATATTGTAATACAGTGGAACGGTATTGGAATGTGTATTTTAAAAATGTTATGTTATTAATTATTCAAATTGAATTTTTAATAGTAAAGTCACTAATAAAAAAGTAGGCATAATAAAAAAATCATCGCTGGATGTGTGTTATGATTGTATAGTTGAAAAAATATATACATATGGTTAGGTCCTTCTTAACAGACTTGTTGAAAAAATATGGGTCAGTGAACACAGATTCCCGCTGCCATCAACAGAGATTATAGTCTCCCCTTTTCCGCTATTCCCGTTTACAATTAATTAATGTTGCTTATTGTTATGAATTCCAGAATGCCGAACTGGTGATGTGAAGGTTACATCAGGACACGATCTTCCCGCCCGCTACATAATCCACACCGTTGGACCCAAATTCAATGTCAAATATCAAACTGCTGCCGAAAGTACCCTGCATATGTGCTACAGGTTAATAATAGCAAACAATTCTCATACATAGTGAACCACATAATGAAAACAGCTATTGATTTACCATTATAACTTGGCCAACAGCAGAATTAGCATCAATGTCAAAAGGACAGTCATTTAATTAATGCAAGTGAAATTCATCTCTACAATTTTCACCATTTTAGTTCCTGGTCTCATCCTTTTGCATACTATAAACTAACTATAACTTAAAAATCTCCATATATGTATAATACTAAATGTTCTTGTCGTTATCTTTGAACAATATTGATAATATTTCTAAAAAGTGCAAACAGTTTAATTTTTCATTTAATATTTTTATGAAAATGGATTTGGTCAACTAACAATTCTGTTTAAAATTTCTAATAGTTATATTACTTACGAATTTCCAAATGTGAATCAGTTTCTTTCTTATAAGAAAAATATTGATAAAATTTAGCCTTGTATAATTGGCACACCTGTCAGGAAAATCCTCAAATTATTGACAACACTGAGTTCAATGCTAACAGGTCAAGGTTACACTTCAAACACAGAACATGTACATACTATTATTTATTAATGCAATGATGCTACTTTCCAAGAAATACGTTTAGCACAAAGCATTAGATCGAAGCTGTTCTTTTGATACGAAGAAATCAGTTTGTAAATAATTAATAAGGTTTATTTCTGTAAGATTACAGAATTTATTTTCTTTTTGTTGGTAGTTATTTTAAAAAGTCGGCGCCATCTATTTTACAAAATTATAAACAATTTTACAGACTTCTACAATGTTAGGTTTGAGTCTCTACTGAAATCACCTGTTTTATCTAAAGAAATAAAGTTGTTGGTAACATCTAATAATTTCAACTAAATACTGATACATAATTATCTAGCCATGTGAATATTTCTTAATTAAATTGTGTTTTTTTTTCATTTTCAGAAATATCCTTCACAAAGCAAGAGAATTAGGTGTTCACTCACTAGCCCTGTGTATGGTGCATTCAGTTAGAAGGAATTACCCTGCAGATTTAGGAGTCCACATTGCTCTCCGTTAGTATAATTCTCAATCTATTCATGGCTTCTAATTCTTCATTAATTATTTAAAGAATGTACATGCATGTAAGTTCCTTAAACTAATATATTTGTAGGAACGACTTGTTGCTTGGCATTTTAAGCCTTATTATAAGTATAATTTAAGACATCGACTGAGGGTGCTTGATGGAATTTCAATATTAAATTTGGATTATTGAGATTTTGTACACTTCCATGTATTTTGTCACTAACGACCCGGGTTTCGCCTTTCGGCATCTTCAGGCATTCGAGCACACGAATGGACTCGAACTGAGAGACAGTAAACAGTGTCTAACGCTTATATAGAAGATAAAAATGCGACAAATATCATTTACGAGGCAATACATTATACGTCTGAGAGCCACACCGATACCTGAGTTAAAATTCCGGAAATCGCCCCAATCCCTATTTTGTAAACACCATATTAACAGAGTGGCGAATTGCCGAAGGCGAATTGCCGCTTTTCAACTTCTTTTAGAAATACCAGTGATTTTACAATTATAATAGTATTGTGGGTTTTGACGGGATGTAATTCGACGAATGGGTAAATATATACAATCATTCCACATTTGGTGACATCTGTTTGGTGTTTCAACGTATCGGATATAATAGCGGAGAATTAGGAAGGTTCAGCTGCTCATTCAAGATTGGTAATGAGTTTAACTGGCCTCTATTAATTTCTAAAATTTCCTGATAAAATAATTTATGATCCCCCATGTTTTTATGCAACAGTTTAACCCCATCATCCGCATTAAACGTATGGTTCTCCATTAGCAAGTGATTTGCGAATGTCGAAGTTTCTTTTTTAATCTAAAGGCAGCTAAATGTTCTGATACCCTTATATCTAATGTACGTGTGGTTTTACCCACATAGAAATGTTGGCAATCATTGCATTGTAATTTATAAATACCAGATTTGTTCTTAAAGTTTACTCTATCTTTATTGTTAATAAGTAATTTGCCTAGAGAGTTTTTGCAATAGAACGCCGGTCTAACACTATCAGCGAGTTGTTTTTTAATTTTAAAGCTTGTACAACCTAAATAACTAATTCTATGCCAGATTCTGGGGCGGTCTGTGTCTTTAGACAAGTTCCCGAAATATAGCATCTTTTCTGCTAATTTACGTTGTTTTTTTGATACAAGACTATCTATAAGAGACGCCTCATAGCCATTATTAATGGCAATTTGTTTAATAATGTTTAGTTCGTTTTCAAAATTAAATTTATTTAGAGGTATAGTGACTAATCTGTGAACCTGAGAATGGAAAGCAGCCAATTTATATGAGAAAGGATGGTCTGAGCTAAAATCAATGGCCACATCTGAAAACGTCTGTTTTCGGTAAATTTTAAATTCATGAATGGAGTTTTTAATATCAATATTAAGGTCAAGGAAGTTGTTTGTCACCACTATTAGCAGAATTTTACATGAACCATTTAGAAAACCTTATTTTTAGCAATAAAACAGAAGTTAGAAACGTAGTTTATTGGTTCCGTTACGTAGATGACATCCTTTGTCTACTCAATGGAACGGAGAGACAAGTTTCTAACCTTCATAATTTTCTTAACTCACTATATGATAAAATTCAATTCACTTTAGAAGTAGGGGGCAAGAATATAAATTTCCTTTAAAACTCGCTGATAGTGTTAGACCGGCGTTCTATTGCAAAAACTCTCTAGGCAAATTACTTATTAACAATAAAGATAGAGTAAACTTTAAGAACAAATCTGGTATTTATAAATTACAATGCAATGATTGCCAACATTTCTATGTGGGTAAAACCACACGTACATTAGATATAAGGGTATCAGAACATTTAGCTGCCTTTAGATTAAAAAAAGAAACTTCGACATTCGCAAATCACTTGCTAATGGAGAACCATACGTTTAATGCGGATGATGGGGTTAAACTGTTGCATAAAAACATGGGGGATCATAAATTATTTTATCAGGAAATTTTAGAAATTAATAGAGGCCAGTTAAACTCATTACCAATCTTGAATGAGCAGCTGAACCTTCCTAATTCTCCGCTATTATATCTGATACGTTGAAACACCAAACAGATGTCACCAAATGTGGAATGATTGTATATATTTACCCATTCGTCGAATTACATCCCGTCAAAACCCACAATACTATTATAATTGTAAAATCACTGGTATTTCTAAAAGAAGTTGAAAAGCGGCAATTCGCCTTCGGCAATTCGCCACTCTGTTAATATGGTGTTTACAAAATAGGGATTGGGGCGATTTCCGGAATTTTAACTCAGGTATCGGTGTGGCTCTCAGACGTATAATGTATTGCCTCGTAAATGATATTTGTCGCATTTTTATCTTCTATATAAGCGTTAGACACTGTTTACTGTCTCTCAGTTCGAGTCCATTCGTGTGCTCGAATGCCTGAAGATGCCGAAAGGCGAAACCCGGGTCGTTAGTGACAAAATACATGGAAGTGTACAAAATCTCAATAATCCAAATTCCTTATTATAAGATTTCACATTGATCTACCACAAAAAATATGATGCATTAAAATGGCAGCTCCAAACTGTCGGTACTGTATTAATATCGCTGTGTCTATGAAAATATCCCAATGACCATAATTTTGAAATGATGTACAAGGTACACTTATGTACTGCTTGGTTATTATTTTTATATCTTCATTGGAGCCAAAAACACTAAAAAAACCGTATCAAAACTAAATACATTTTTATCTTTTTATAATTGAGTTCTATCAAGGAAATGCCAACACAATGATGTATGTTTGTTCAGGGAAAAATGAATAAACCACATCAAAATATAAAATTTGTCAAAATGTATATCTGAAGAAGCAATAAGAAGATTGTCCATTACATAAATGATGACAGTAATAAGTATACTGCGAGTAATAAACAAAGAAAATCCTTTTTTTTTCTAACGTATTATTCCAATAAGTATCGGCATTCTATTTAAGTCATGTGACTGACATTACTCAATGAAAGTGTTTTTATATTCAACAAACAAAATCCTGAAAATTAAAAAAAAAAATGTCATATTTCGGTTTGTAGATGCGTTGTATTAAAATTAGCTATTTAGTTTAAACTAGGGATGGAAAACGTGACAATGATACCTGATAACGTTATATTAACGAATCAATTGGCATTATTTTTCAATAACGTAACGGTATTATTATCACGTTCTATAACTTTATAATAACCGATAACGTTTCTGAAAAGATATTTTTAAAGTTATTTATTTCATTATTATCCTTTTATTTTTATATTAATTTTATATTTGACAATCGTTAGACAATGGTTTGGTTTTGTATTCTTGCTAATAACGCACAAGTAACAAGCAAGTTATAAAAATATGCATAATGTTATAGAGTAACGTAACAATTCGAAACTCCCTGTTCCATTCGATTCCCTGTTTCAAAGATGAGTAAAAATTATAACATTATTAACGTTAACGATTCAAAAATTTTTTGCGCATTATCAATAATGTCATAATGGACATAATATTGGATAACATTGTAGAATAACGTAACAATTCGAAATGTTCCCATCCCTGCTTTAAACATCATTATATCATATTGCAGGTACAATCCGACGTTTCCTTGAGCGATACGGTTCAGCCTTACACACGGTCGTAATCTGCGGTGACAGTCGCCAAGAGTTGTCCTTAGTAGAAACCCTCCTTCCTCTTTATTTCCCCCGCAACGAGAGCGAAGAGCGAGCATCCCGTTGGAGACTCCCAGCAGACGTCGGAGGTCCAGCCGGAGAACCTCTCTTACCCGACAGACAGATCAGGATTATTGACAACCCACAACATACAGTCATGGACGGTTAGTAAAATTTCTTCAATTATAATTTTGTCAAATTTACATTTTGTCGAAAGGTTACTAACATTGTGTATTTTGATTGCTGGAGTAATATATGGCTATTTTATGAACTCATCTAACGTAAAGAATACATTAAGGGGGAGTTAGGAAGATTAGTTTGTTAGTTAAAAAAAGCTGTGGCCTTTTTTCTTAAAATTTAAAAAGTCATTGTCAAATCAGTATTAAGGGGAGTGGCTCAGGAATGCAGATTAGTTTGTTGGGTTTGAGAAAACCCTCGCTGAGGACTTTTGACTAACTTTTTAAAAAGCATCAAAATTTATGGGTACGCTCGATGCAAGAAATTTTTTCATTCTGGGCGATTACTAAACATTAAAAATTACTACAAAAAAATTTTTAATATCATGTTATTTTAGTAAATTGTATTTTTATTGACTAATAAAAAAATTTAGATATCTATGTAATTCCTAGACTTAGCGATAATAATTTGTCTTATATATAAACTATTCAGTGTCAGTTTGAGTTCCTCCGTTTACTCAAAATGCCTGTAAAACCCGGATTGTAAGTGATGAAACATAAATATGGGAATGTACAAAATATGAACTATTCAAGTTTGATATTGAAATTCCATCTAGCAACGTCAGTCGATATCATATATTTTAACAACTAGTTAATTTAATTACAACTTCTTATGAGATTGACCATTAGAAGTCCATATGCTCAACATCGGGAGGGCAAGTTGTTGAAAACTACAATTTATCATTAATCATTTTTTCGTTGTTAACAGTTACTATCAGTTCTTAGTAAAAAGGCATTTTATTAATATAGGTAAAACACAATATTTTTGTACTAATTCCACGAGTGTTTGTTTCACTCATTGGAAACGTTTTCAACTAATTAATAATTTATGATTATCGAGGTATATGCCAGACACCATAATGTAGTTATTATCGAATCAAAATAAAGCACCAGGCTTAAATTACTCTTGTCAATGATCACAGTGATACTTTTAAGTCGTAGTATGTCATAAAAAAATTAATTCCGATGCCACCGATCTTTACACATTATATTTTTCATTGAATCACTAAAGCTGTCAGAATTCATAGGTTTACTTGTTATTAGAAATATGGGCCCTTATTTGGCTAAGTGCTTTTATACTATGATTCATATATACATATCCATATATATTTTCCATGAAAAAATGGAACTGTTGATTATGTTGTTATCTCCACTACACATTTTATATAAAGAAGTTCAAACTGTGAGAAATAACATAATTGTTATTTTAAACTACATTATTGAATCTTTCATAATTTCGTAATTTTTTTTAAACCATGTCTGCTCCCAATGTAGAGCATATGAAATTGTAATGGGGGTATCTCAACAGAAGATTCTCTATGATAACTTCTTTTTCTCATTTGCTCAACGTCAACGTTTTAGGATCAAATGGCTGAGAGGGAGCTTTTAGACAAACATCCATGCCATTAAACAAATCGATTATGCAATAACTGCCACAAACCCGGTGGTAGTAAATGTGCTTTACAACAATTCTAATAGATATGCATATTTTAAATTGGAATTTTTTCAAACTCATAAGAGTTTTGGATTTTTTCAACCTCTTTTTTTCGTAAGGATAGATGGATAAAGCTAGAACAGAACTAGTGACTAATCGCTCCCGCTACATCTGTTTTTAGGATCGGATAGATGGGAGGGAATTTAGACATCACAGAATCATGCCTTCGAACACAAATCTTGAATAAATTTATGAAACTGGGATTTGCGTCTTATTCAGTTGCAGTATCCACAGGTTCAAATCCTCAAGCAAACTCTTTCGTACGTTGATTTTTTAATACATTTATGTTCAAAGACATGAATGTCTGCAATCTCTACATTCTCTCAACTATAGTATCCTAAACACATGGCATAGAGAGAGTGCTCTCTTAGCCTCATACTTCAAGAGATTAGGAAATTCATATCATTCCCCTCTGAAAATTTTTAAATATAAATGACATACCTACTTAATGTTTAACGTGTTTTTCAGTTTTCATTAAATTAATTAATTAAAATTCAGTTATTTAGTATTCAGCTTTTTGACAGTAGCAAGACATAAACAAAAAATTATAGCCATCCAAACAACAGAATCTCCTTAAAATAAATAATTGTCCAGACTATTTCCTTACGTGGACGAAGTTGTGCGTGCGAGCATGAGACGGCGGGCGAAGCGGCGTTTGACGCGCTTGCCGCCATATGGGCGCGCCGCATATTTTTGTCACCTCTCACATAGGACACTCCCGTTGGCGGAGAAAGATTGATATTTTCGAACTACGCCACACCCCTTCACGCTCGCAACCATATTATTTTGAAACCATCTTGAAAAAACTTCTTTTAACCGCCCCGCCTCTGGGACCTGTCGAAAACGACCGCATGTTTCCACTGGCCTGGAAGAACTAACTGCGTTGTTTTTTTCTAGGTATGTATAAACCCATAGCTTATCACGTTTGTTTTGTAGACATCGGGTATGTATTTTTTTCCAAAAGTGTGTACATGATACGGGCTACATTACAGCGCGCGTATCATGTATATTTGTAGAGGTAGCGCGGTTCATTATAGAAGCAAAACAAACCTCTAGGAAAAAATATTGGGAAGCGTTTTACAATAATATTTTGATAATCTTATCTGGATATTGTTATCATACTGTTGATATAATCATGTATACTGATTAATAATGTGTGTATAGATTACAATTCTCTATAGTTAGAAGGTTTTCATACAAAATTTTATTGTATTACTACACTCTGTAATATTGTTTATTGTCAATTGATAAGTCTCCAAAATGGATCAAAAAAATGATATAGGTATCTATCTCTTGTTTATTTATTGTTTATGCTTTCTCTCATGCTGTTGCCAAATTGTCATAAATTAAAAATATTAGTTTTGAAGTTTTCATGGTTTGTTTATGCAGAAATATTGTTTAGGGAAGACACCGTGTTATAATTGATGGTATTCACCCCACATTTCGTTTTTATAACTTATATACAGTTGAATCTCGATCTATCGTTCTCGCTTTCATCATAAGAGCAATGTCAAATAATCCTGCATTCATTGTTACTTGGTTAATCGGTTAAATATCATGTTCGTTTCACAAATATTACCTGGATTGATCATTTTTGTTGAAAATTTGATATCCAGCTCAGAAGTATGTAGGACTCGATTTAACCGCTATTGCTGTTCCGTCACAAATATTACCCTGATTGATAGTCTTTGTTGAAAATTTGCCATCCTGATACGAAGTTGCGATTAGTGTTTCATCAAATATATTATCCCGATATATTTGTCGAACATTTGTCAATCTGCTCATCCAAGCATGTGCAATCCCATTCAACCGCCATTGTAAAAAAACTGACACGGGGTCAGGTCATAATTTCTGCTGATAACTTACCTACAGAGCACCTATTTACAGACTGTTCAGTTGTCTCGCCAAGTCAGTCAGTGTTCATTTTCGCCTAGTATTTCACACTGAATTATTCTGACACAGTTTTAAGCCGGCAGAAACAGCTACACCTCGATTTTACATACTCTTGATATTTTCAGCACTAAAGTCTGAATATTGTTCGCCAAATATTTTTTCCTTGTAAATTAATGTCATGTTCTCTTTGTATTTTATAATTTTAAAAATGTGTTTATTTTCATTATTGTTTTTATTATTAATATTGTGTAAATGCATGGCGCATTGGCGTCAGCTGTAATGCCATGCATTTTAATTACAAATTTACAAATAAATAAAAATTAATGAACCATATTTGCTTCTAACTTACGTTTGGAGTCCTTATGGGCTACTTCTACTATTTATTGAGGGCTGTAATTCAGTCACTTAATCTTCCTTTTCAAAGAAGGGTTAAAGCAAAATTATAAACTGATAAAAGGAATAGTTTTTTCGGGATAAGAAAAGATGAAAATATTAGTGACCCGTGCATTTGTATAGTATACAATTGCAGCATTACCACTTCATCCAGTGCGATCAGCAATATAATAATTTTGACAGGTGGTAATTTCACACTCATTTTGTTTTATATTGACAAAGTATGTTGAATTCAATCAATAATATGATGTGTTAATTTACACCTCAATACTCTTTGATTATATACACCACAAAAACCACAAGAAATAACTATTGTTTATCTAAATAGTTTCCACCTATTATTTTATGCATTCCTGTCACATTAGCGTACCATTAACAGCTATGCTTTGTTCAGGTGTAACAAATCGTACATCAATCCACTTTTGTCAGAATCTCAATATGGATTATGTTCAATTTGAATACTTAAGTAAATTAAATAGTACTTTAATTGCAGTCACTTGAAATGTTTGCTTCACAATGGAAAACACGTTTCCACCATCTTCCAGTTTCGAGGTCTGCACTAATCATCTTTTACGAAATCTATTAGCTTCTTCCTAGGTTTACCTCTTAATCACTGTTTTTTTCACACGGTTAACCGAAAATTACAGAAAACGTCTATTGCAAACCGATTATAAATAATTTTACTGAATTCTGAATACTATATAACCTAGACATTGTCACATTTATGTACCACAGCATAAATTAGCAGCTTGAGATATTTTAACTACATTATATTGATACTTAAAATTTGTCTAAACTGAAAACAAATATTGCAATATCTCACAAACTTACAACCACTATCAACCCAATTAAAGCTCATCTTTATTCATGATAATACAACATAAGAGTTCTGACCGATTATCAAATGTGGTCTTAAATAATTTGATTCTAAAATGTCATTTTATCTATCCTACATCCAGATATATTATTGAATATATATGTATACGAAAGGAAAAGGTATGTATTTAAGTCGAGTTAATTTAAAAACGAGTTAAATATTCTAAAATAACCACAATAATGCGTATAAGAGTAAAAGGATGAGTTTAATCAATACCGCTGAATTAGTAAAATTCACTTGTAAACATCACATTTTTCATCAAATTTCATACAAACGCAAATCTTGTTTTGGCTATCCTGAAAAGTACCAATTTTAGATTTAACACCGTTTTTCTTTTGCACATGGATATAAAAGTTATGATTGAAGATTTTAGAGTTCTGACGATCCACTGTTAGTTGGTATATCTGAGCGGTATTGTAGTGCCTAACACAGTTAAATATATTTCAGATATTTATTTTACCAATAACTCTGACGCCGTGCATGCTGCAGATTAATTGTCTTAATGAATTAATTACCTAATGTGGCCTGAATTGATTTAAAAAAAATACGTATTGTAGATTTTGTGTAAACCCTTGCACACAATTGACTTTCACCTTAACACGCAGTCAACTATTGAGTAGAAATTTGATACTGCCGCAATGGTAGGTGCACAAGTACAAAAAGAAAAAAAATAGAGAGTAAATGCCACATTACATTTCACAGACCTGCCAATTCAAGGATGACTGGGCTCAATAGGTTATAGATAGATCATTGTCAGTATAACTATATTTACCTCTTGTGGCAACGAAAGTTACGTAACTGAAAACTAATACACTCAACTATACTTACCTATATAGAATGATACTCAAATCAGAGAATAATCAGAAAAGGTAATATCGATAACACAAACAGTTGCTCTTTATAAAAGAAAACACCTACCGTGTACGGAAGCCGACAATTATTAATTATCCATTCTAATTAATTCTTTTCTCACTCGACTCCTGCGTGATTCTTTTTATGCAAATAGCATTTATTTACATTGAGATTATAATTATATTCATTCCTGTAATATCCATTTTAATTATTGCTTTTTCTGTCCAACAAATGCTTGTCATTGAATAATGAATCAACCGTGTTCATTTCACAACAAGATCTTCACTATTTGTAATGTTTTATTATTGATATAACCATTTTACTACCAGTCTTGCCTACAGTTTTAATTAGCAACTTTTATTTTGACTCATATTTTAAAATAGTTTGTTTCAAATAGTGTGTTAAGAATCATGTATTATTTTTTTGTGAATTATCTAAAACCTCATCTGTTTACCAAAATACTTATTGTCCAATAATAATTGTTTTGTGTACACATTCTTTCTTTAAGGTTTAACAAATTCAATTCGATAAATAGAAGCAACAAGTTTATCAAACATTGTTGCTGTTAATCATTGTTGCCTGAGACCCAATGTTTGTAGCAGTATACAAAAGGTTCATTGTGATGCATGAGACATTGCATGGACACCATTTTTCCTCCAGTGGTGGCTAAACAACCTCACACAAAAAGAATTTTTGAAAAATTACCTCATTTTGCTGTAGCATAATCAAATGATTTTTATATATACACCCACATCTCGCTTAACACGATTTCGGTTTAATACGGTTTTCATTTTGGAGATTTTTTATTAAATCTTGCAATTTTAACGTACGAACGTACGCACGTAATCGCAAGCGCGAAGAGTCGAGGACTACCTGTAATTAAAGGTATATTTAGAATTTTCATATTTCTGAAATTTTATTATTGAAAAAAATTGAAAATTGAGTTGATTGAAAAATTTATTTAATTTTGTTTTAACCTTTGACAAAATTGTCAAAACAAAATTTGACCAGAAAAGTAATTTCTCTGGAGATCTAAAAAAGAACCTATGCCCTCTTTTCCATACATTTGTTAGTCTTGCTTTAAACGGTTTCGTCCAACATGGTGTTCTAGCAGAACCTATCTTCCGTGTTAAGCGAGGGATGGGTGTATTTTTGTCTGCTCCCAATATGAAACATATAGCATACTAATGGAGATATCGAAACAGACATTTTTTCAGTCAGTTGCTCAACCTCCTTTCGAAGATAGTAGGGATAGAAAGATGGGCTATGACAAAACTAGTGTCTAGGATCGATAGCTAGGATCGGATGGGTGGAAGGGAATCTCAGACAACACAAACATCCATGCCTTGAAACAGAAATCCGTAAATGAATTGAAAAAATAATTTATGAAACTCTTCGTCCTGGGATTTAAACCTGTGACATCCGTAATCGAAGTCAACGACATTGATCACTACACCACAGACCTGACGATATTTTATATAGATTTGGTTTTTATTTAGTAAAAAATAAAACTTAGTTTGACTGAGTACTTAATCCACCGTATTATTTTGGGCGATTATAAGATATTTTGTTCGTCTACAATATGTATTATTAAATTGTTTGGAAAGGTTCACAAAACTGAAAATCATCATCATTATACGCACATACAAAACAATTTTCTTTATGTTGTGACTAGAAATCTTTGAGAACCATTGTGACACGCCGAAACAAATTTGTCTTATTGAGTGTAAAAATTACGTTTGTTTGTTGTATCACTTTGTTTTCATAGTCTGTGATATCTTGACTGATAAGAAGAAGTAAATAAACGAGATGAAATTTTTTTTCTTCGTGTTACGAGATCCGCATTTTTAAATTACGTGTGACGTTAAAAAGTGGTGTGAATTTTTTCAAAATGGCCGAAGCTTTTCTCTGCCGTTTTATTATGTCGCAAGAAGAGAAAAAAAATCCAAAAAGATGATCAACGATGCCTTCGAGTTGTCATGTATGTGCTTAATAAAATTCTTTAAATGTCTTATACACATTTTATAGTTTTTACATTGTTTAACTGAAAGTTTGTATCGACACATTAACCTGATGTTGATTCTATAATGTTTTTGTTATCCATGGTAAATAAACAAGTTTCATTATTCTTTGCCCTATTTGGTATGTGCATAGATCTTCATTCAACAGACAAAACTTTGTGCCAAATGTGAAAATTCTCAAAACAATTATTTTTAGACAATTTAATCCTGATACATCAAAAAAAAAATGAATCAATGCGGAAAAGCCTCAAAACCTATAATTATATTTTTTTAAGAAAATCTTATTTGATCATTGGAAATTTTTAAATTGAATCCTTCAATATGCTGATACCACGTGATAAGAATTTGCTCAACCTTGTTGAAACTTGATTTCGCATCGAACTCGCAGATTTCATTATTCTTAGCAACAATTGAGTTGAGAGTTAATGATACTAGTCTTAGGCATTTTGCTCTGTCACCACAATTTTCTTCTGCATTTCTTTCAGCTTCTCTTGACATTCTTCATGAGAGGTATTTAGGTGCAAGTTTAACTAATTCACAATGTGAATGATGTGCTCAGTAAGTGAGTCAGCAGTGGAAACATGCAAGCACCATATCAATACAACAGCTCATGCATACTTTCAGTCTCGATTATTATGAGAACAGGACAGTTATGCATATACTTCTGAGCAGGATGACAAAAACGATTGATTGAGATAAAATTTGTGAAAAGACCGTAATATTCAAGCATGCTCAGTGAGTGAGTCAGCAGTGGAAACATGCAAGCATCATATCAATACGACAGTTTTGCAACTTTTCATCTCGGTTATTGTGTGAATAGAACAGTTATACAAATGCTTCTGAGCAGTATGACAAAAACGATTGATTGAGATAAAATTTATGACATGACCGTAATATTAAAGCGATAGATCAACGAAAAAAATAGGTTGGATAACGATGAATGCAGGACTATTTAACACTGTTCTTATGTGGGGTAAACATAAATGCAAGAACGATAGATTGGGGCTCACCTGTACATGGTTATGTTGAAAATTGGCAACATTAATTATCATAGTTTAAGATATCGACTGAGGGTACTTGAGAGGTGCGTGAAAACTATACTGACGGTGATTCAGATTAAATTTATATCATTAAGCAGAATGTTTATTTAATTAATCATTTTGTGCTTGCATTGTTGCAGCTGACGACGAGACGATAGACGTGGAGGGCTTAAACGCGGCGTTTGGGCAGATGCAGGGAGACCTCGACCGACAGCGATTGCTTGGCGAGCAGCGGGCTCACTTTGATCCCGTTGCTGAAATTATGGCACGGGAGATCGAGCATCAAGAAAGGTTTGTGAAGATTAATACTTTTAGAAAAGTCTTCTGAAATATATCAGTTATTGTAAAAACTTTGCCACCTTACATATAGATGTCAGTATCCTAAAAAAATAGGTGAGTTTTATAAGTACGCCTGTCTTCTGAACAATTGAAACGTTCAATGGTCCATTAGTTTATAGTGAAAAGATGTTTTAATATTACTGCTTTTGGCGATTTTCAAACCAGTGTAATTTAAAAATGGTTTAGCTTATATTAAAAAGTCGTTAAATTGAACGTCAAATTTGCAACCTCATTTGTCTTATTCATCTAATTTAGTTATTTCTGTCTTCATTTTTGTGACCTAGGGAAGCTTGAGGAATTACAACTCCAGGGTTGTACCAAGTGTGCTATTATTAAGTGAAATTATTAATATTGTTTGTGAAGTATCCTATATTGAAACACAGTTGTCCATCTGTCATTAAATAATAATTTATTTATTGTGCGGTGTAGTATAACGTGTGCATTGAAATGTCACTATGATTATATCGTACTCATTATTTCATGTTTATTTTCATTTTCTTATATTATCATATATTAAGAGAATGGTTTATTGAAACATTACAAAAGTATTAGAATTCCTATATAATGTTATATTTATACTCACCTCATGACACAAAACCACTATGGACACAAGAGCCACATAGAAGACACATAGTGTCTTTAATGCAGGGGTTTCCCATCTATATATGCATTGGATGCGGTGCAGACAGCAGAACCAAAGGGCAGCCACATGCTACTTCTTGAATTGCTGTGCACTGGCTGCCCTTTCTTTCAAGAGTAATTGATTCATCATTACTAATGTCAAATAAATATGGATAATCTTTAAAGTACTGTTTTTGAGACGATTAATATGCTCGAATGTGTATTCAAGTAAAAAAACAGTGTATATTAGTGACATTTATTAATAAGAAAAATTAGTTATTGAAATTTACACAATTTTTTTTCACAATTTACACAAAAATTCAATTCAGTGTGGAGCATATGGCCTCCTAATGGATGTATCTCAACAAAAGTTGAACTGCTTGTTACTCAGTTGCTCAACTTCTCTTTTTCGAAGAGAGGAGAGATAAAAGGATAGGGCTAGGACAGAACTAGTGGTTAGTTAATCGCTCTCGCTGTGCCCCGTCTTTAGGATGGGTGGGAGGGAATTTTGGATATCAAAAACATTCATGCCTATGAACAGAAATCCAATATATAACTGTCCGCACCGGGACATGAACCGGAGACATCCGTAACCGTAGCCAACAACGCTGCACCACGGAGCAGACAACACAAATATTAATGTTATAAAGAATATCCAGGTAGCTAGAGATAAACTAAAATGCAATATTTAAACTTAAAAAATATTTCAAATATTTGTGATAGCTATTTTTAAAACTTCTTAAACTTCACAATTAGCTAAAAATTTCTAATGAAATCTTTAAGAAAAGTATCATGAATATTGAAATAATTTTCAATATTTATGATGTATGTGTATACGACAATAATAGTTTTCTTTTTCTTTTTATAATATATTGAATTTGAATATTCACAAAAACATAGTGAATAACCACCGAATCCATCTAAAATAATATATAAATATTAAACGCTTATACTGCCATGGTCTAACATTCATGATAATATCCGGATAGGGTTATCAGATGGTAGGACATGTCCTCCAATTCGGTTTGAATATAATATCCTCCATTCATTTTAAAGACGGTCCATCAATAAAATATATCCATAAAAGAAAATTTCACTTTTGTATATCGTGTTGTATTAGTGTGCGATTTTCCACTTTGGTATCACTGAGCTGGTTCCATATCCATTTTATCTGCCCTATCTCCCACCCATATGAATGCAAATAAAGGCTTAGTGTTTTACTTACCCCATTTTTTTTAAATTAAGCATTCATTTTCTTTTAAATAATAATAAATCTCAGAAAAAATATCGCAAGATAAATACGCTTATTTGATCTTAATCTGTCGAAAATTAAGAAATGCCGATTTTATAAAACTCAATAAACGCGCTTTCTGCGTGTTGTAAGTAGAATATACTATTGGTTATATTTTCCCTCTGATATATTCGTATAACTATAATTACTATGATTCTGTCCATCCGAAAAATACTAAAATAAATTAAAATAATGAAAATCTTCTTGGTTATAAGATTGACTTTTTTTTCATTTAAAATGTACCATAATGTTCTCCATTGCAAGTCATTTGTCCTCAATTCAGATTGTGACAACCCTAATTGCGGAACTCTCGGAGCGAATATAAAGTATCCGTTTATGCACTGGATGCCTTACATTCCTCCGGGAATTCGCTTTCTGCTCGAAAAATGTGCTCGTATATTGTTCGCTTATGGTTCCTCTATAAACATCTTCTTCATAAATGATTCTAAAAATAAACTTACATATTAAATATACAATGTAACCAACAATTTTCAATCGTGTCGTATAGTAAATTGGTGTTTTTGATGCCAAGACGTGAAGTATAAAATATTTATGCATTTGGTCGATGTTTTCCTGTCGAACTTTCATCCATTCAGAAAACTAAAAGCCAATGCGTCGATTGACCTAAAAACCGCCCCGTTCCAATTTCGAATGCGGACGCTTGACTTGGCGGCGGCGTCGCGGCGTCTCGTTAACCTTTTCAAGGCGTCTGTCGTAAAATATCGAAATTGAACTGACATTATGTGAAACCGGCGTACTAAATAATCGTCGTTATTCTCGATGCTGTGATAAAATCTCATTTGATTTTTAGTGAGCGTGTTTATTTGTTTAATTCCGTTTTTTACAATGTAGGAATTGGTTTGTGCCACATCCACGTTTGGGTGAAATGTATTAATAAATACAAAATGATTCAAGGACCCGGAATCGTATTTATGGGGTAGGGGAAGGTAGTTCAAATCTCTCCGTCATAAGTTTGAATTTTGCAATTATATTTACTCTGCATCAAAAAGATTCACATAACGAATTCAAAAACGATAAAATCTTTAATTCTTAAATGTCTTTGTTGTACTGTCTAAATTAGGGGTGGAGAACCTTTTAATGAGGGAAGAACGCAATTATTTATCTAAAATGTAATGAAACCGCATTAAAAAATAACTTCAATTTGATATACTTTTTGTAAATGAATGCAAACGAGTTGAAAATTTTTAATTCAATCGAAAGGCAGTACTCTAGGACCTAGAAGGCAGCAGGTTTTCCATGTCTGGTCTAAGGTGTTAAAGGTCACAATACTAATTTTTCAGTACAACCAATTGAGTATATTATTTGAGCTCACGTTTTGCAAATCATTTTTCCAATTTATTTTTTTAATTTCTCCACATAAAAAAGTTACATAAAATGTACGAACACCATTAAAAAATCGCCCTTTGGCAAATTAAGTAAGCAAATCATCCATTTTTTTAAAAAATTCGAATTCGATATTCCGTTGCGACGGAATTCGTGACGTGTTCTGGAATGTACCAAATTTGTGACGTCAGCATCGGGTCCATTGACGTCACGGCTCGCCGGCGAAAACGAAGGCGGGAAGTCGACTGTTTTTTTTTAAATTCAGTTTATTAAATGAAAATGAGAACTTAATAACGGCATATAACACACCAGCACAGCACCAATAAATCATGGAACTAGAATTGATATTTTCTATACACATATGTAGCAGCTAGGGCATCCAATCCCGGATCCATTTTATGATTCCGGAATTTCGGGACTATAAATTTCTCAATCTCAAGTCTAACCTCATGTTTTAAGTTGTACACATTTAAAATTTAATGTGGGTCTATTATTGCTTCAATTGAAATGTATATTTGATTAAATATTTTTTTTGTCATTGGAATGGTTTTTTTTATTGATTTACAAAAAACGAGAAAAAAACATAATGTTCGAAATAGTTAGCATTAGATAGGTTTTACCAGATGGTATCCAAAAAGAAGACATTTCATAAAAATCGACTTTAAAATATTGTCCTTAATCCATGTAAGACGCGGTCCTAATCTTTCCTCCATTTCAAATTGGTTAAGAACGGCTGTTACGAAATATCAGAAGGATGGAGACGACAATACATTTATGATTTTGAGCAATTGACTACCAAGCAGTTCGTGTAGAAAAACTTCTGTAGAAATACCTCCATTAAGCGTCCATATTCTCCACATTGGGAGCAGACATGGTAAATATATAAATATATTGTAATATTGATTTTTTAAGAAAAACTAATATAGAGAATCGTGTGTTCTTCATAATGTATTGGTTTAACGATTTGATCAACTTTAAAAAATAAAACAGCTCTCTACACTCTTAGAAGCCTACAAACCCCCCTTCCCCTCCTTCTCCAAAGACAAATATCTGTTTTCGGTTTGAGCACATATGGGTTATTTTACCCTCTGTGCCATGTGACCATGATCCATAAGACATTTTAGCATCGTTTTTTAATTAACCTAACTATATTTAGCCGTAAAAACCGCCTTTTTTATGACCTGGTAGTCGTTTCTACAAATATCTATACACACGCACAACAATGCACCTGTCCGAACTGACGTGTACCATATCTGCTGCTATTAATCTAATTATTTATAGAAACACTAACTTCTAATGTGTAATGACTGACGTCTTGAGAACTTACGATGATACAAAAAAATTAGTCATCTGCACAGAGCTTCAAATGGAAGAGATATTATCCGAAGCGGTTTTAAAAAATAACTGATAAATAGGGAATAAAAATGACAATGTGTTTACAGTTCTTCCAAATGAATTTGCTGGGTGACTAGTCTTTGCATACTCCTTTGATATATCATTCTCCAAAAGTGGGAGGTAGAACGACTGAATTAAAGCAGTTCTAGTAAAAACTATTTATTTCATATGCTCCACATTGAGCGCCGACAGTAAGCAGTAAAGAAAAAAAAATTATTTAAAATCTTCAATTTAGAATAAATAATTTAAAAATATAAACTCAGATATACTCTATAAAATTCAGAAAGGGAGAGAATAAAGTGATTGACATATTTTGTTTTTAGTAATCAAATTACCTTCAGAATAATGTATATTTGTGTACATAAACTTAAAAATGACAAAGCGCCAAACCTTTGTAACAGAGATCTATTTAGCCAAAACGCATGAACTTATTTTATATATGTAGCTACTTAAAATACAAAATATTGATAATTTAGAATCAAATCGACCCTGATAATAATGTCAATTGATTTTAAAAAGTATTACATGTGTTCCAGCGCTTGTGATAAGACAGTCACGTGATATTATTACGAATTCGATTTATGTTTTATAACATTTAAATGAGCTTGAAGAGATAATATGCATTTAACAGTGACACGTTTTTCCTACGCAAACAAAACAGCAATATTTTATCCTGTACATTTCAATTCACTTCAAGCACTGCCTTTGCACCCTCAAAATGAAGTTAGTTATTGATTTTCTTTCGTAGCTGACACTTAGACCGTGCAAGACACTCCGTAATGGAAAATTATATCAATATGATTTTTATTTGCTCACGAAAAGTGATATCGCATTGTTTCAGAAATAGATAACACCAATACGTCACGCGAAGTTTACCGATTAATCGATATGCTTCGAAGAGGCGTGAAACTGGTTTGCTCTTCATGAATAGTTATTTAGATGTAACGTTTTCATGCTTTCCAATATTATTATTATTTCACATATTTTTGTATCAAAATTATAATTGTGGGAATACTGCATAACATTAGGTTACGTTGTTAATAATTAAAACAGTTCATTATAAGTTAAACAATTCAATTAGATCTACAAGAATAAATTACGCCATAAGGAAATGAGCTACATGGAAATGTACAAAATTTGAATTTTTTGAATTATTCTTGTAAAACAAAGTATTAGTTCTACCTAGTAAATAAAAAAACGTTTCACGCAAAATTGGTAGTAGACAGTTAATCGTGGAAAATTGATCGCACAAATTGATCAGATTAAGAAGTGTTTTCCATATATTTCACGTGTGTTATTTTCTACCGTCCTTCAATGTTTATTCTTTACTTTACTACCGTTTTAATAATTTTGTTTTACGTTTTTTTCTTATTAACTTAAACATTTTTCTCTGTACTTCGGTAAACCACATCGGTAAAAAGACTTAGATCCCTATTCTACAGTATCATATTCATTTTTTTTAATGCAGTTCGAGTTTTGTTGATTGTTTCAGGCTTTTTAGATTATATCATTATCTTCAAAAAGTCGTCGGTTAGTTTGCCTTTGGAGGCGACACTTCAGTTGATATTGCAATAATTTTTATACGGTCAATTTTCGACAACCAATTGATTGATTGCACAATTGATGACACAATATAATTCACTATTTTTTTCGATATTCTTTGAGCTTAAGAAACACCTTTTTTAGAACACACTATAGGTTTTGTAATCTAATATTAACTGTTCTACAATATAAAAATTATAATGTTTTGTAAATATAATGTGTTTTAAAAATCATCATATATTAAAATGTTATCTGACGTGATCTTATAATGTGACCACCAAAAATGACTTTAACTTAATATTGTTTGAACACCAAAACTTTTTATCTGTTCTCATGTTTTCCTAACATTTTAAAGTCATTAGCGTAAGATTCCGTTATCGCCTTTTTCCCACATTAAATATTATATATGTCTATATTAACACATCGTGAACGATTCGAACATTCATATCTTAATGTTTGTATCTCGTTAGTTTTATTGCTGACTTCATACCATATTCACTTCAGTCCATCGGCTTGAAATTTTGCCAAAAGCAGAAAAAAAACTCTTATTTACTCCATACTAAATTCTCTTTGACGTCATTGCGGCTGACGTGCTACGCAGTAGATTTGGAAAGACGTACCCCTATAAGGGCACGGCGGCCCCAATCAGTGGGGTTCAAGATCTTCATAATTTCACCTCTAAACTAATAATAACATCGATTACTTATTCAAATGATTATATAACTTTCCTACGAAATTATCCAAGAATTTAAATTTCAATTTGGAACGCTGTTTTATTTCTAAATTTGTGACTCGTAAAATGGATATTTGATTTTAAATTTCGAACACATGAATATTAAAATTCCAATTTTAAATGGCAATCAGATCTTGATTGCTTTATGACCTTTCGTTTGCGCCGCAATTGTATTTTTTGATCATATTTATAAACGGCTTTCCGCATACTACCAAGAATTCTGAAATGGTGTAAGACGTTTGAAGGGCTTTACAAATGGACTGCCGTTAAAGCCTGCATTTCGAGATAAGGGTGAATGTTTGTGGCGTATAATAAAAGATCGGTTATCCGGAGTCCTGGAAGGGCTGATCAGACAAACACCATTTCAGATCCGGTTAGAAACTTATTTATTTTCCATTCAAGATGCAGTGGTTTAATATTTCACAAATATAAATCTTAACACATAAAATTGATTCTACATTTACTAGCAACTGAATTTACTTTAAGTTATAATACAAATAACACAACGAATTTAAATTAAATCCAACGCAAATCAAAACACAAAAACAAACAGTTCACATGTCTGCCACGAGAATGGATCGTAAGACCTTTGCAAAGTTGGAGCTACCCTTTTTAAAAATGGACTGTCCGTTAAAGCCTGCAGGGGGCTCTTTTTTAACGCCTGGCAACATGAAAGAGCGTTTTCTGAATGTTTTTTGGCCGATTTATACTTATACTTAAGAAAAACCAGGGTGTGTCAAGAGATAGGGGTCAACCTAACCCGAGCGCAATCGATAAGTCAAGATAATTATTGTAACGTATCGAAATTAGCATTCTGAAATGGAGCTACACAAATACATTGATGTCTTTTGTCGATAGTGCTAATGTAATTACAAAAATTGTTTGGTCGTTGCCTGTTTTTAAGAGGGTTGCCTATTTAACTATTTACATCAGCTTGTAATACATGTCATTAGACATCCATTACCTTTTTTCGAATACATACATGTTTTAATAGGTTTTTTTTTAATGTACTACGCTCTTTGTATGTAAGTAAGGATTTAAAAAAAAAAACATTAATTAGCACCGAACTCTTTTTTTATCGACTTTAACTTCACACATTTTCCTAAGTAGATGAAAATTGTAATGTTTCATTTCTCAATATTTAAAAAATAAATACAGATACTTTTACAATTGATTTGGCGTTTCACATTGCAATAATCGATTACACGTGTTTAGCCTCTTCGAAAGCATCTTCAGATTAAAGTTTTCGTAAAAAATTATATGCAATGTCGACATTGGTTCTGGTATATCTGAATAATTACATAATATATTGTCTTGATATATCATTATGTCTATCACGCAGCACATGCTCACTTTAATTGCAGGAAGAGATACAGAGAAAGTGTGTGTGTGTGTGTGGTGCGTTGAGAAAATGTTGACCAGCTGTACTGCTACTTAGTGTATAGCATTACAAGTCAACTTACAAATATAACAAATGGTTCATTTTAAGCAAAATATTTACGAAGTTCGCTTTAAACAGTTTTTTATTATACCCGTTCAACTGATAAAAATAAAATCGAACAAACCTATTTATATAATTATATATAACCGATTGTAAATTAATAAAAATTGATTGTTCATTGATTGATGATTCAATGAACCGCCACTGTTATAAAATACTTGCGAATCGAGTTGAGGAAATCAAAACTTTTACTTTTTGCTACTCGAAGTACCAATTTGTGTTCAACGTCCAAATACGAAATACGTCTTACTTTTCTTCGTTTTTAATGTACAAATTATTTATAACGAGATTTTCGCTGTGATATTTTTTCATATACACATATATGAATTACCGGAATAAGTGGAAAGGTTAATATATAATATTTTTATTGAATTAATTTTGCTATCGATTTTTTATGTTGTATTCTCATCCTTTATGTCAGTGCTCCGCAACCAGTGTGCCGCGAGACAATCCCAGGTGTGCCGCTGCGCCGTGCGTGAGAAAAAATCGAGTACTTTCATATTGGAAAAAAAATTAAAGCCATTCGCTGGGAAAGATCTACGCTTAAATTATTCTCATTGAAAGAAATGTTGTATTATTTTGAAATTTATTGGCATAGTTGTATTGTTGTTTTCACGGATATTACAACTGTAATGATGGACATTAAAATGTCTTGTGTGTAAATCAAAAAAATCCTACCGTAGAAATTATAGAAATTACACATTGCTGCATACATTAGGAAGCATCGAGGACGAAACATTTCCCAGAGGAATTATTACAAACAAACGAGTTGAAGTTATTGGCATGCTCTGACAAATAGAAACTCAAACATTGGAAAAGCGAGTTAGGACTAGGATCATTGAAAATCTTTCGAAGGACCAACGAGACTTAGTACTTAATCTTTGTTATTTTTTAACGAATTTTATGAATGCCTTTTTTTATAATTTTGTGTATGTTAATAATCATTTTGAAAGGGTAAAATAGTTTAATTAGTTTTTATTAAAAAAATGTATTAGCTATAATAAAAATTCATCAAATTAAAACATATTGATAAATTGTAAGTTTTTTCCATGAAATCTACATATTTTGCCATGCAGTGTGCCGCGAAATATTAATGATTGCTTAGGTGTGCCGTGGGTGAGAAAATGTTACGGAGCACTGATTTATGTAATACCAAATCTTTTTCTATTTTTTTTAAGTGGCGTTGATACTGCTGATAGGTCTGTGCGGTGGTGGTCTTGATGATAATGGTGAGATCTTAAGGGTAATTATTCCATCAACAAGGATTGACTACTACGTTTATTAAACGTGCAATCTAACTAGGTATATTAATCGAATATACGAAAGTAAAATTTTATTATAGTACCATGTCAGATCACAATTTGTATCATCTTTAAAAAAGAGATGGGGATTACATAATATTTTTAAGAATTGAATTGCTTAGACGAAAAGTTTGAACCTGTCAAAGACATCGATAATCCAAGAATTGAAAAATCTATATTATTGTACAAATCTACAGCTGGAGTTTTCTCAATAGGCGACTGAGATATTTTTAAACAAATAATCTTATAACTGAATTCATTAATTTATCTTTACAACCTGGTCCGTACGTTAACGTTTCCATGATGGGCGATGAGTAATTTTTTTTTTTCTGTTTTCAACGAAACCATCTGTTAAACTCGACTCGCGGCTAAGTTTACTTGAAGACATTTTGAAGACAATTCGCTGCCCTAACTCGACGGCGGGGTGCATAAGGATGGAGTATTTTCGTCCTTTTCTCTACCTTTCTCGCTTATCCGAATAAAACAAAATATTTGTTCTCTTCTAATCCAGCGGTCGACATTCAACTTAATTGTTTGTAAACACGATACCTACTTAGATTTGTTAGAGAAAACGTCACTCGTGACATTCAACCGGCCACTGCATATTTAGTTTTCAAGTATCATTAAATGTAATTTAAAAAATGATAATAAAGTTCTGCTATGTTGGCTGGCGGTAAGGAAATTTTATTATAAAAAATATACAAAAATGGGCGGTATGTATAAAAAGGTTGACGATCACTGCTTTACATAGAGAATTATCAATTAATAATATAGATTGTATTATTTGTTTTTACTTACTATCGAAATACAAGCTCTGCGCTCTAGACTTACGTAGGGTCATTTGTCATTTCCAGATGGTAACACCCATGCTGATGAACACCTAAAATTGGCATCGTCTTATTTTTTGACCTAATTACGTTACTACGTGCGTAACTCGATCATCCCACATACGACATGACTAAGCTATTTGACATATTGTCATAATTCAATGCCATTTACTATTTGGGAAGCTTTTTCTCTCAGTCTTTTTAATATCTACGTCTTGGGCTGTCTTTTAAGTAATCGTAAACCTATTGACGCTTCGGTTGCGGTGTTAATGGGATCAAATCCCAATCAATACATTGATTTGAACACGTGGACGTCTATGATGCTTAAATTATTTCCCACCCTCCCATCCTCAAAAAGGAACGTTGTGAGAGAAATCAGCTAACCACTAATCCTGTCCCATCCATATACTTATATAAAGGATTTCTCTGAAACAGAGAGTTTGATAGTCTGAGTTACAAGTAGTTCTCGTGGAACAACTTAAATATGTCGAGATCAAGTCTATTAGTATTCCATATTCTCCACATTTAGAGCTAAAATTGTTAAAATAGAATGTCAATTGTCTTTACCCGCCCGAACCCGGCTCATGGGCCGGGCTGGGGAAAAGCCCACGGACCAAGCCCGGGCCCGTGTAAACCTCTATCCCCAAGCCATCAAAGCTTAAAAAAATATGAACTTCATAGAATATATCTATATTTTCTAGTAAGAACTTAGAGTCTCGCAACCATTAGTGTCTTTATACTAAACAATTACCTCCGTATTTACACCGTTATGTTCCACATTACGAACTTAGGTTTCTTTTTAAAAAGACTCATGCTTCCGGTATTTCCCGTATAATTTGTAGAAGTATTTTCCCGCATGGTTAAATGCAGCCACCACAAAAAAACCTTAATGAATGTCGGTACTCGCAGTTGAGTGAAGTTAGTCTTAAGCCTCTGGAGATTCGCTAGCTGGAGCTTTTGTCGCTCCGAGAGGGAAAATCTATTTTCGTCTTCTACCGACGCCACACAAACATTATTATTAGAAGCTTTGTTGCCAGAGGAGTCGACGTCATACATTAATCATTGATACTCTGACATCAATTCAACTACATATTATTTCTTATTAATATAATAAAGTCGTAACAAGAAGACATCGATAAAAAAATGTCTATTAATTTAATAAAGAACACTTTCCCTTGGCGAATTTATTGCTCTCGATTTTCTCGATTAATATATAATAAAAGACTACATAAATTTTGTTTGCCATCATAATGTATATAAAAATCTTTTGTTTTAATCATGTATGTCGACTTATATGCTTATATCATGCAACATATCAGAGTTTTCTCATTGATAAATTTCACTTTTTATCAGATTTTTAAATCCTGGTTGTGTAAAATAGCCGTCCAACTTTTGAGCCGCAGTGCATATTAATTCTGCATTTTTAGTGAAAAAATATGGCATCTTACACTTGATATTAAGTAGCTAATTATTGTCAGCTCCGTGGTGCAGTGGTTAACGGTTAGGAGTGTCTCGGGCTTAACCCCAGTTTCATAAATTTATTTTTCAACCCATTTGTGAATTTATGTTCCTTGGCATGAATGTTTGTGATGTCTTAAATTCCCTCCCATCCATCCAATAACAAAAACCGGGCCTTGCGAGATCGATAAGCTTATCACTTCTCCTGTCCTAGCCCTATCCTTCTATCCCTACTCTCTTCGAAAAAATAGGACGAGCAACTAAATAACAAGCAGTTATCGTAGAAAATACTTCTATTGAGATACCTCCATTAGGAGGCCATATGCTCCACATTGTGAAAACTGTCAGATATGAAAAATAAATGAACATCAATTATTAAATTAAAAAAACCGGGAAACTATTCACTATATTTTTTATTAAAAATATTCTATTTCTTAAAATACTTCCTACTCACGTAATTAAAAAAATTGTAATATTTACGAAACATAGTTATTTTATTATTTCTTTAAATATTGTGACACGCATTTCAATTTATTTTTACCAACTATAATTCCATACGATGCGATAAGTTAACAAATGTGCCTATAAAAATACCTGCTGTTTAAATATTGAATATTATATAATATGCCACACCACTCAAATTCTTATGCTTTCAAAATATGTTAATATAGGACTTATTTCATATACCAGAAATGTTGTATGAAATGTTCGCATGTCCGGAATAGTAATACCTAAAACCTGAATCTCTAATATGTTTTATTTAATATTTGTATTACAAATACGTCTCGAAATGTATGGCCATTTCAATCATTATTCTATTACTAGGAACTTATCAAAACAGGGCACGGTGATTTTGTTGCCAAGCCCTTCCCGTTTGGCTTTTGGTTGAATGATAAGCCATATTTTAATTTTGACACTATACGACACTATGCTTATCCTATGGGAATGTCAAGAGATGGATAATAAAACTTACAAGTCACTCAATTCAGTCATTTAATAACTTTGAAGCAGTATCTGGAAAGTTCACCGACTGGAAAGTTCACCGTGCCACAATTCTCCGATCCTACAATTGTAATTTCTGATTACAATAGAAAATATTATACAGTATCCGTAAAATCATGGGTTACTTAAAAATAAATCAATTACTTCGTTAAACTTTTGGTCTAACGTGTAGGTGGCGCTTACTTTTTATGGTAAAATCTTGTACAGAATTTAATTAGAATTAGTTGGCCTTAGTCTAAAAACAGTGTAGGTCTTGCATCCGTGGTGCAGTTGGTAGTGTCGTTGGCTAAGGATGCGGATGTTTCGGGTTCAAATCCCGGTGCTGACGGTTTTCATAAATTGATTTTAGAATCGATTTATGGATTTCTGGTCGTAGTCTGAGTGTTTGTGATGTCTAAAACTCCCTCCCACCCATCTTATCCTCAGGGTGTAGCGAGAGCGATTAGCTAACCACTAGTCCAGTCCTAGCCCTATCCTTCATTGAGGTTGAGCAACTGAGTAACCAGCAGTTTTTTTTTTAAAAAGAGACCATATGTTCCACATTGGGAGCGGACATGGGGAAAAAAGTTTAAAAACAGTAGAAATAGCATACTTAAAAGATTTTACTAATAAGCACAAGACAACAAAAAAAATACATCTAATGCATTTATTCAGAAAGATTATATTACACTAGTAATCACAGAGCAATCAAATTTTATTAATGATATTGCTCCTAAGACACTCTTTCAATTGAAAGCTCTTAACGCTGCTGTGTTACCAAATAAAGAGCTATAAATCCGTAACGGCTTGTGGCGGTTTCAACTTTGAGTTCCATGATAAAATAGAGATTCCATGAATCTGACCATCCAGTGTGAGAAATCAGTCCAAATCTTTCAATTATAAGTACGACATTTGAAGAGTTCACGGCGTCATATAGAAAGCGATTGCAACGTATTTCGTAAAGACATCAAGCCTATTGTTTTTCTTTTCTTAACATTATTATTTAAAACTTAACCTCTTGCACACTAGAGAACATACAACCAAGTCTTGATGAATTTCTCCTCCGAGACTCCTGGCAAACATTTGAAACACGCATAAGTTGTTAAGCTGCCGAATACACCCCGTAAGAGTGTGATGCCGTAGCGGGTGGTGGTGGGTACATCGTTGAGTACTCTAGGTCAATATAAGTACAACATATTTTCGATCACCGTTGCTGAGTTATATCATTTTAAGGCATCCGCTCAATACCGTCTCGTGGTCAAGAGTTTGAACTCCTGAATATGCATCATGCATCGATTTATGATTGTATACCATTCCGTACTTAATTAACCCCAGTGACAATCACAAATGGCCTTGTTTGCTCCGTGTTTTATAAATCAAAATCTAGCATTCCTAATTCTCGATTTACGAAATAAAAAACGTTTTATTTGTTTGCCAGCTACCACTTCGCCTTATTATATAACCTATGGCAATAAATCATAGGTCAATCTATGTTATAAATATTTCAATATCAACTTAGGTAACATACGTGAAGTGTGAGTCGAATAATGGTTGGATTGAAATATTTTTAATTGCTAAATATTAATAACACCAGTAAAATTTATTTCCGTTTCTATCCGATTCTTAAATTAAAATACTTGCTGCCAACGTAATTCGATTATTTTTTTTACCCATTTATTTTAATTAGAACTCGCTATCCTAAGAGCGAATCGTCTGGAACTCGCTTGATTTCGTTCGGAATTAAATACGACTTATTCAATGCAAACTGTGTTGCTTTACGGTTGCGAGTCATATCACATCACAAAATTTCAAGATTGCCCCCTACTTAGCTTCGATAACAAATGCTTGCGGCAAATACTAGAGATACCGTGATTTGATTTCATCAGAAACTCAGAAGTAAAAGAGTGAACTAATCAGCCCCCTATAAAAGACAAAATTATAAATCGCTGATTGACCTGGCTTGGTAATGTGCTGCGGATGTCTCTTTTTCCAACCAGATGGAAGGTCGCTGATGAGCATCCATATGATGTTCTCTGTGTAGTTAGGATAACTCTAAAAAATATGGAGGACCAAAAAGAATCTAGCATGTATCGTTTGGTAGCCATATACTACGAATATGCCATACAAGTCATTTTGATAATTACTATGTAGAAAAAAAATATATTAATTAATATATCCAACCCGTTTATTCAGTTTGTAGGTACGCAATGCGCATTTTATATTATTTATTTGATAGACTTACTCGTGATGCTTGAGTAATCTGACAGCGATAAAATGAATCTTGTAAGTGTCAAAAAAACGTCAACCAAAAGAGCGCTCATAACCACTGCATAATCCATATATTTGTAAAAGGAAACTCTTATCACAGCCAAGCTACAAAACGTAATTCTCATGCAATGTTTGAATAAATGATTGCGACACATAAACATAATAATATTTACCGACACAAAATTTAGAATGCACATTTTAAAAATGGAATTTTTATTGTGTACATAATTAAAACAATCGCGGCCGGTATTCCAAATTTTAAATTAAATTTCCATTATTTTAAATCACCCATATTGAATGAAAACAGAATTCTAAATTTGAATTTTAAAATGTACATATTTACGGATTAGCATTTCGCATAATAATTTGATTAATTCGTCGATGTTTTGGTGCGAAAAATATTATGGAATTTTACTTACAAATTTTACGAAATGTCAAATATCTTACATTATTTTTGAATAATAATGTCTATGTTACCTTAAGTAATCTAAATAAATTGAAAAATCTATTTGCAGTTACCTAGGCGGTATATTATCATTAACTCTTACAGCGCGAGCCGTTTTCGCACGAATTTATTTTCAGTCAATTGATCTGTTAAAACGCTCAATATGACTAAAAATAGATCGATTTCAACATTAAAAGATGGAGAATTATGTGAAATTTATATTAGTTATCCTAAATACATCAAGAAGTAAACTAAACTCGTCGCATTCTCGCTAAAATAATTCGAAGAATATGAAGAAGCTGTATAATAAGTAATCTACGACTTTGCAAGCAAAATGGCTGAGCCCAGTCTTCATCTACACCCCCAACACGCACACAAGCAAGCGCGTAGCCACTTAAGTATGTGAAATACATAGGGCTGACGATTAATGATACGTATCGGCAGTTCAAAGCTGAAATTGTAAAGACTGGATACCGAGAGCTCTTTTTCAAAAATATATTTCCTTGTGTTCTACTTCATGATCTGTTGCCTAATTTCTCTACCTAATAGTTTGATCTATTTTCAAAGCATATATCCACAAGTTTTTCCTTCTAGTTTGGCCGGAAATACGAGATAAAGTCTTGGATATGTAAACATGTCTAGCGCTTTCATCGGGTTAATTATCAGTAATTAATTCATAAGGAATTTCATTTATAGTAGCAATTTTTTTATTATTTTCCTTTTTTTAATTATCATTTATCGAGCCACAGTATAAATAAATAAAATGTCTCTTACGCGGTGTCAATGTTAGAACATCGATATGACCAAATTTTTGCGATGTCAAGATTGATTCTCTGTTCTAAAAAATTGAACCCGAAATCTCTCTTTGAATAAAAAAAAACACACACATAGCCATTGAATTAACTGATATTTCACTCAAAAAATGCATACAGAAAGTAAAGTCGTTGCTTTGTAAAATTTTGAATAAAACCTAATACATACGAAATCGCATGAATGGGTAGGGTGATCAATTTGTATCACTTGGATCACGGGTTCGCCACAGCTGCCCTTTGGTATTATTTTTTTATGTTGGTAATTTGATATGAAATGCCATTAAGAGGTAATTTTATATGTTTGTTTTAAAACCGCAACGTAATGACTGCGCAGTGATAACATAGCACTCGTCTTAATGAAAATAAGTAA
Organism: Himalopsyche phryganea; assembly: GCA_022494535.1. Taxonomy (NCBI): domain Eukaryota; kingdom Metazoa; phylum Arthropoda; class Insecta; order Trichoptera; family Rhyacophilidae; genus Himalopsyche; species Himalopsyche phryganea. The sequence continues at coordinate 2,427,662 of JAGVSL010000073.1, forward strand.
ATATAATATCTATGTAATTTACTTAATGTTCACGTACATAATATTTACTTTTTTATTGCAACCATAAATATTAAAACTCTTTGTTTTTTCTCAAAAATAGCACAGTTTTTTCATTATTCAAGTATGTGCTTTGGCAAATTTAATATTCTCGTTGGATTTAAATTGTGGTAAATGTAATATAATTAAGTAAACAAAAATATCTTTACCATTGGGACGTCAAATACTAATCATTTAAAGACTTTACTAATAATACTTGCTTTACCATATATAATTATCAATTATATTGACTGAGGGTGCTTAATGAAACTTCAATGTCTCTTTTGAATCTTTAAATTTGTGTAGTCTTCCATATGATTCTCAAACTGAAAGCCAGAAAAACAGTTTGCAAATTATTTTTTTTTTAAGAAAAACTAGCGTGCGACTTTTTTTTAATAAAGTTACATACCGATCGATATATTACGGGAAAAACGTTGTATCCAACAAAAACATTAAAGTTACGTTAGTAATGGATTAACAGTCTAGTAATACTTTGATCATAATAATTTTCAGTAATTTCAAATTTTCAATCATATAACATCAAATTAAAAATTTGGCTTTTTTCATAATTTAAGACATCGACTGAGGGTGCTTGATGGAATTTCAATATTAAATTTGGATTATTGAGATTTTGTACACTTCCATGTATTTTGTCACTAATGACCCGGGTTTCGCCTTTCGGCATCTTCAGCCATTCGAGCACACGAATGGACTCGAAGTTCGAGTCCATTCGTGTGCTCGAATACCTGAAGATGCCGAAAGGCGAAACCCGGGTCGTTAGTGACAAAATACATGGAAGTGTACAAAATTTCAATAATCCAAATTTGGCTTTTTTCGTTTTTCTCGACGTGGATAATTTGTTGTATACATAGTTCTTCCTGGGAACAGATTAATCTCTGATATCATTGGTATATCCTAAAGAAATAATTTTTTATTTATCGATATTTTTTTTAAATAAAAAAATGATATCTTCTTACTTTAGATATCAACTGAGGGTGCTTGATGAAATTTTGTAAATTTCTATGCAACTAACGACCCGGGTTTCGACTTTAGGCATATCAAGCAGGTACACGAATGAACCCGAACTGTCACTAAGATTGTTTCTATTCACAGTCGTTTGCACATATTCCACCATAAGTAACACATATTGATGAATTGAACATAGACAACATTAAGTGACTAAAATGTTGTTTTTTTTGTAACCACCATTGACGTCAGAGAAACAATTAGAAGATGAAATTCCAACAAATCTCTAAATGTTCGATAATTTGTGGACATAGACCTCTACTTTTTTATTATTCTGCAATATTATATAAAAAACACTACGTCGAATAAACATTTACCAACTTACTTATTTGCTTGTCGTAGTCTAAACTGTATCTCGTTGTATTTGAGCAAGTCTACATTTAGAGATTCGAGGGATTGATATTACAAAAAGATATCGTATCAAGCTCCCATTACAAATGTATCTACGAATCCGGGATAATCCGTAGCAGTGAAAGCATCGTAGTTCGTAGCTCTGTCGAGCCAAGCTATATCTACATTTACAAACAAACTCAGCACAATTTACTTCGTTTACCACTACGGCATTATTTTAATTGAATCAACACTTCCTCGTTTTTTTTATAGCATATAAATTTAGATATCAAATATTTTATACATTAATAAATTTGATACTCATTCCATTACATGATTATTTTTTAATGTGACAATGTGATTACATTACCACTGTTGGATCCGGAATAAAGTTAAACAATTGTTATTTATGAAAATCCTCTTCATGTAATTTGTACACACTCTTATTAATTTCAAGAAAAGCCTGTTATATACTCTTCAATCATCCATGAATTCGCAAATCTCATTTGCAGTAGCTTATCTAAAAGCATTCCTTATAAGATCCCAGTTAGCTAATTCTCGCTTTGAATATGTATGCTGATTATTTCATTTTTGGTGATTATGTATGACATAACTGAATAATGATTGTGTTTTTATATCACATGTGAGCAAAGCATGCTATAGTCATTTTTTATCTCATTTCCTGGGTAAAACAACTAATTGTCCGTCTTAAAATTAGTAACCTTTCCATTTTGTTCCATCAAATTTGAATGGTAGTAAATAAAAATCGTTATTTTGCATTAAATTTGACAAAATGCAATTTTTAATCACCGGTGCTTCAAATAATCTTAAAAAAAAACAATTTAGCACCAAACTATTCTGCTACAGAGGTCTTGCAACATCGCAGCCGTTTACGCACCTTTGTTACGCACGCCACTGATCATTAATTTTATATAGATACATAAGTAAACGTTCTATCGAAAATTGATAAAAAAATCTGTTGAACATAATATGTTATCAATGATAATTATTTTTCTTTTAGTACTCTTAGGACTGGGGGGTGGGGTATTTTTTCAACATTGTTAGCTGCTTACTCTACGTGTGAATGAAAACGTCTTCTATAACGCCATAATCATGAAAAGTACTTCAAATGCATAGCTGCACGAGATTCTTTTTAATGATCTAACCTCTTTGTTTAAACATGGACCACACTTGGGTAGATAATATAACTAAAAAAATATCAACTAACCGGCTAAAAACTTTCGGGCGAAACCGCGAAAACGTATCATGTGTGAAAAACAGAATCCAATCAATTGAGTACACCGAGAGCGAGCGACGTCGGTCGGCGAGGGCGTCAGCGTCGCGACGCGCGCACCCTCCCCTCACTTCACCATATTTCCTCGCGGATCGTAGCGGACCGACGTCGCAAACGCTAGTCTCGCTACAGCTTTTCACGGGACGGACGTCGTCGCGAATTTGCGATGCCGGTTTTCCTCACACACTTATACACGGCTCGTGCCTCCTAAGATAGCTAACCAAGTACTACAAGAGTCTTTCTTATACCACATAATTGGAAAGAATCAATTCTTTACTGTGGCCGTGAAATATAAAACAAAAAATACTTAAATATTTAGCAACGAAAGTGTTATAAAATATATATTTATTCTACCAATAAATACAGTGATTTGAATCGACGTTTTACACGAAAATATCACTCTTCCATTCGTTTTAAACGAATCGTTAATATCACGCTATTGCAATACTAAGAAACTTGCCTTATTCGGGGTCAATATTAAAGAATCTCACTCCGATAATTCTATAATATAAAAGAATCGTGTACTTTGATTCGAATCTTATTCATAAAATATTTTAAAGTGACTCATTCATCACACCGTATCAGCTGTGTTTAGCGTATTTCATGTGCTCATTATTTAGTAATTGTGACGCATTCGTTCAATAATTGCTTCTAAATATGGACAAAAATGTCATTTTAATACCATTAAAGATTAGTGATTTGCAGTATTTGAAATTACCCACATTTCTATCAATAATAAGTGACAACTTAGTTTAGCATTAAGGTTCATAAAATTAAAGTAATTTACAAAAAAAACTGATTTAAATTTAATATAATATTACGTTAGATTTCTCATTTATAAATCGTTGTTCGTTTAGTGATTTTTTTTAACATAACAGTGGTTGAAAGCGTTATTAATTATTATAATACTTTTTTTACATTTATAGGTTATATATTTTTAAAAATACAGTAAAATCAAGTGTACTTTTTCGTGTTCTCACATAAAAATATTGACGTTTATATATTAAAGGATTAATATAATAAATATTCTGGACAGCTGTCTAAGTAAACTTCGTGAAGTTCTTCCTGTCCAGCATCAAAATGGTTTCCAGCACGATGACTGTGGAAATGCCTGAGGCGACTACCGGACCTTCTGTCATATCCGGAACATCAATCCTTCCCGTCATAGAGGAGACACCGGAAGAGAGGTAATTCCAAGAACCGGGAGTCTTTCACGTGACATTAAATATATTGCATCACTCAACTGTCAGATACGTCCATAGTATTGTTATACATACGTGCGAAGATACTACAGTGAAACACGCGACTCACTTAAGAATTGTAAACTTTTTTGTCATATTATACAATAGATTTTTTAGATTTAACATTATTGTTAATGTCTTGAAGTAACTATAAAAAAATATCAGACTTCAAATTGCTTTGGTAACACATTAGCAAAACGTAACTAACCAAGAGTGTCTTCATAATTTTTATTTTTATAGTTTTTCTTTCGTAGTAAAAGATTAACATTCGAAGTATCGGTAAATGGTAAGATTTGCCGGATCCTTGATGCAGTGGTCAACGTCGTTCGCTTCAGTTACTAACCTGACGGGTTTGAATCCCAGTACGGACAGTTTCATAAATTGATTTTTCAATCAATTTATAGATTTCTGTCCGAATGCATGTATGTCTAAATACCCTCCCACCCATCCGACCCTTAAAATGGAACCTAGCGAGAATGATTAGCTAACCACTATTCCTATATTTGTATTTTTACTGTTTCCAAAAAAGAGAGGTTGAGCAACTGTGTACCAAGGTAAACTCCATTAGGAGTACATATGCTCCACATTTGGAGCGGACATGGTTAAACAAATATGTCTATTTTATTTTACTATTCATCTTTATGATGTCCTCTAGTCTTTAGTATTATGTAAATAGCAAATTACCTTATAAATTTTAATTTCATATTAAATATATTTTTTTAAATATAAACTCACAGCCGACTCCATCGAAAACGGTAAATTACCATTTTGTCCTCTAACACAATCCATTTTGTCCTAGCACCCTTCTACAGTTACAATTTGCACTAGCTCCGTTTTCAACATTTTATTTACCCTTCATTTTATTATTCAGTAAAACTACTCGGGGAAATTGCTCTGGCAAAAGACGCCCATAAAACAAATAACGAATAAATATCAGAAATAGATTTCTATGTTCGTCACGATTCCTATAAAACCTTACTCGGAAGTATATTGAGCTATTTTTCTTTTCTCTGCAAATACTGAATACTTGTAAAAATAAATAAATAACTACAATTGTCCACAAAAGCATGTAGACAATTTTCTTTGTCCTTACAGACTTTTTCGATTTGTAGCAGAAGATGTAAAATCTTTACGAAGGTGTGTTCTTTGCATACCGTATGTTTGACATTTTTATTTTTCTTTACTGAAAATATGTTATTTCTCTTTCTGTTTTAACCCGATAAACGCGTTGGATATGTTTACATGTCCAAGACTTAATCTCGTATTTCCGGCTAAACTAGAAGGAAACACAAAGAAATAGTATTCATAACTTAAATACTTTGTTTCAAATGTCCTATGAATATCGTTGGAAATATGGAAAAAATAACATATATAAAAGTATAATTGAATTACTATATTAAAAAAAATAGTGCTTTTTTGGACTGCGAAAAATAAGTCTGGGCTTCGAATCGGGTTCGGGTAACTAGTGTGATATTGATACTCGGGCTTGACCCGGGCCGGGCCTGAAGATCGGACCGGGTAATTTTGTGAAATTTCGGCCCGTGCAATTCTCTAATCCAAAAGCACTTTAATAAACAGAATCAAAACACAAACCCTTTCTTCCTTTAAGTGGCATTGCAACACAACATAAAATAGACAACTTCTGACTAATTTCATAGTTTGTCTTTTCGTTGCGTGTTTCGGTTTTTTGTAAATTCTTCAGACTTAATATAATGTATGTCGCATATAGTAACACAAAATCAAGAAGCATATCGATATTAATTCTGTATAGAAAATGAAATTCTACAAAGCTACAATTAGAAATCCAATTAAATTATATTCAAAAATTCCATTAATTATTTTGGTATTAGTGTGCTAGTAGATTGTTGTCTTTAAGTATTGGCCAAGCCTTTGAAGGTTTCCTTTTTAATTTTTCATAATAGTTAGGTATAATTATAATAGTGATTTGAAATGCCCTTGCTAGCTGTATTATGATTTTCTTATTAGTATTAAACAAAAAACATTGTAATTCTAGTTTTAAAAGTGCAACGTGAAATTTAAACATACCTGAAAGTCGAGAGGAGTAATAAAATATTCATTTGATTAATTTCTGTTGTTTTATAGATTTATTTTCCTCAGCCCGAAAAAAGGTTGTGTTTTTTTCAATGCAGAAATTGATTTATACTTTTCAAACAATATGTGTTATTATTTCTATATTTCCAACGATATTCATCACAAATGGGAAAAAATATTTACGTTATGAATAGTAGTATCGTATGGCCGGCTCATGACCCGAATATAGTCCGAAATATTTTTCTGGAAATTTAATTCCTCACCCGAGCCAGGCCCGAGCCCAAACGTTTCAATATCGTTTTTTTCGATATTTTACACTAAATACCGGTTTATAAATAAATATATATCTTAAGCATACAACGATGATTTTCATATATGTACCTTAAATATATCGTTTCTTTGAAAATATTTTTTTTGTATGATCATAAAAGTGCTAGTTCATCCATAGAATCTGTCAATCTTGATCGATCTCAGATGCACACCTTTTGCAAGAACAGTAATTAAGTCGTTTTATCGTAATAATATACATATTACATCGTAACTACAACGTAAATTTAAAACAAAAACAGTTTAAATACCCGGAATTCGGTTTCTGTAATACCGGTGTTGTAAACCCTGGTTCCAGATAAATATACTCACAAAGTAATCAATTGAACGATGGATCTACCTTTTTAATTGAATCAGTTACATCTTCAACTTCACATCATTATCGCTTAGCTTGAGGTTACTTTACTTCTCTAATTAACATGCTGAAATGGTGTATCATAATAACTGCGCAACGCTTCCCGCGTCAAATAGAAGTTGTAAATCGTTTTTTATCCTTTTTAATTGTCTGTTGACTGGCTTGCTGTAACAGATATTGCGAATAGTATTACGAAAATGGCAAACTGCATTTTAAAACAGCAATATTCGAAATCATATGCAATATTATATCAACATTTATTTTTGCCATCCAAAAAAATAATTTTCACGAAATATTTTATGCAAGTTTCTATTATTAACAATGCAATGTCGACCTCTTTGATCTAATAGTAAAAGCTTTACTCTAACGTTCAGATGAATCTGCGTTCAAGTCCCGGCAATGGCAATATCAAATTTTGATTTATTATATTTTTCAATATTTGAAATCTTCGGCATGGGTATGAATGCTGTCTTTCCTCCTCGGGTTGATCTCTATTTTTCAATATAAATATTATAAAACATTAAATTATTTCTTTGGCGTACATGTCTTGTTTCCATTACAAAATTGTATATCTGCATGTAAGTGTTTTCGACTTTTTGTGTTATTATTACTGCAAAATACAACTGACAAAAAATATGGATAAGTGTATTTATTTAATATCATTCAAATTGACGGTGTTTTGGCCAATTGATGTAACACTCAAAAAATACGAAAATAAGTTAATGATTGGATCTCATTTTACAGACGACAGAGCAGGTCTCGGCCAAATGATGTAAATTAGAAAAAAAAATGACCATTTTTCGGAAAGGCAACATCATTTTTCATTGGTATTAGGTTTGAATATTCTGACCCGGCCACTATTATATCGACACTCCCTACGTATAATCCCGTATCTGCAAACATGATAATTTATAGGATTGCATTTCAAAGATTCATAACGCAACTCACTATATAATGTTTTTGATAAAAACTGTTTTTACTCACTCCTAAACAATTTCAATTTTGAAGGTTACATCAGTTGGCCAAAACGCCGTCGATATTATTTATATGTTTTTATTATTTTAGTTTTATATAAGTTATTTCTTAAACTGTTTTTATGCTCCCCTGAAAATTTTTGTTTTTGCAAATATCCAATTTCGCAATAAAGACAAAGTGTTGAAATGATAATAATCGGTAGCGAAAATTTTGTAGTTTTAACAACCCGCTATCAATGCTTAAGTAGTCACAAAGGTTACGACAAATGCATTTAAAACGTTTGTCACTTCAACTCTGATACTAAGTTGCGCTTAGAATGACTTAATGAACAATATACCCTTATCTAATGTCAGCATCATTATTCACCAGAAAATCACAACATAGTAAATTTATGATTAATAAATAGTTCAGAATGTCTTCTTTAAAATGCGGAGAAGAATTTATTGTAGGAAATAATTGTCGCTCGTCAAATAAAAGACAACAGCAAACAAAGGCAGTCAATTCTAATTCCGTATTTAAATATAATGTATCGAGGCTACACTGACAGAACGCAATAATTCAGTTTTTGATGTTGTTCTGTTTTAAATGTGAAAATGTATTCAATTTAATGCTATACGTATTGGCAGAACGCATCAAGTCATAGGATGTAACGGCTTTGAAATAAAAACAGTATTAAGTCATATTGTTCTATTTCATTCTGGCAGAAACTATGGCTCATCCATACCAAATCTTATGATTTCTATGCCAAAAAGATTATTCTATTGAAAATACAAAAACCTTTTTTAAATTGCAAACAATATTACTTGGGAGTGAGAGTACTTTAAAAAAAATAATGCTTTAAATGCAATTATCACAGATTTTTTTTATGACTTATGCTGTATGAATAAACATGTTCACTCCCAATGTGGAGCATATTGACTCCTAATAGAGCGTATCTCAACAAAAGTTTTTCTACAATAACTACTTCAAGAATGAACAGGACAGAACGGTTAGCTTATCGCTCTCAAAACGCCACGTTTTAAGAGTTGGATGGCTACGAAGGAATTTAGCCATCACAGACATACATGCCTTCGGACGCAAATCCTACTGAAAAATCAATTCATGAAACTATCCGTACTGGGATTCGAGCTCGTTTACACCACAACTGAAGCCAACGATATTAACCACCCGGCTATTAGCCCACCATGCTCTTCAGTTACCTAAGTATTGATATTACTACGTATGATGCAGAATTATTAAACTTGAATACTGATGACAGATTACAAAATTTATGTTGTATAATACACGAAACATCAACAAGTGACAGTGACACCTGTTAAAATTCTTGGATGTGACTTAGTTCTGCTGCAAAAGTTATTTTGATTATATTTGACAATAGATATGAAAATCTCTGGTACTTCTATCTTATTTATAAGATGTGTTTTCATTGGCTCACAATTTAACACTCGTAAATATATAAAACCGCATAAACGATCTAAGTAATAATAATTATAATAATTCAATGAACGATATTTAAGGTTTTTGTACTAAAAACATAAATTGGTTACAGGTAGATTAATCAAGATAAATAGATATAGTTATTAAGCTAACAACATTAAAAAAAAATACACGTTTGACATTGTAAGCGTACGTTAAAAAAAGATATAAACAACCATAGACTAATTTTCCTCCGATGATAGCAGTGTCGAAAAACCAAGTTAACGCAATATTCAAGAAATTATTTAACATATAAATCTGACAATATATCAAAGATTTAATTACATTTTTATCACAAATACTCTACGTTTATCGTCTGACCCAAAGACCACATCCGCTCCACCATAATAAACCATTTCTGATACATATTATAATATATACCTATCTGAATGTTTTAATTAAGGAAATATTTTAGAAAACAACAATAAACATGGAAATATTTCCACAATTATTTGGTTAAATTACTTCATTGTATTGTTGTGAAGCTTGAACATTTGTTCATTTTACCATGATTATGCTGTTTTTAAAAAAAATTATAATAATATTGTATTAAGTACGTATTTTATGATTCATCATTTTTTTTCCATAATAACGTGTGATAAATGTTGCCATCGTAAAAAAATATTGTCATTTCAATGATAATAATCTCTGCTTGACAAACAGAACGCGCAAATAACAACGTGGACTATTAGTCATGTGTCAATTAAATGATTTTCTAAAAAAAACTAGAATAATTTTTCACAATTAATTGTGTAACAGTTTTTGTTTATTCTAAATTTAGTTTTTATCAACTAACAATCTCTAATAAAAAATACTGCTTATTTGTTATATAGATTTATATTGAAAATAGCGATATTATCCGAGTTTAATCGTTTGCTATAAACAACGTTAAATTAACGGAACCGTTTAGGGTAGGTACCCACTCGAATAAAAATAAGCTTTCATCTAGCAGTAGTTGGTAACTGGGTTTATATGGTTGAAGAGTTAAAGGTTACTTGACAATATAGTACCTTGGCAAATCGTCATGTCTAAAATGTTACCAACTAGGGCTTCCAATCCCGGGGTCCCGGTCAACTAATCAATCCCGTAATCTCCGGATTGTCACAAATATCAATCCTGGAATTCCGGGATTGAATGTAAATGCTGTAAAATAATTCAAATATCAAATTAAATACTTCATGATTAACTACAACATGTACCTCAGTTTGATTGTGTGCATAGTTTTTTTTATAATACCTATATAATTAATATAAATGTATTGTGGTCTCCCACCTTCTCATATTTCGTAACAGCCGTTTTTAACCAATTTGAAATGGAAGACAAAGGGGGACTACATCTTAAATGGTTGGAGGATAGTATTGTAATGTCGAATTTAAGGACAAGTCCTCTTTTTGGATATCATCTGGTAAAACTCACCTGAATAATGCAATAAATGAAAACATATATGAAACTATTTTAATCATTAAGTATGCACAAAACAAAAAAAAAAATCCAATGCACATTTTTTTAGAATCATATATATATTCCAATTGAAGCAATAATGAACTTACACTCAATGTCAAATCCCGGGATCATAAAGAGGTTCCGAGATTGGATACCTTACTACAACCCTCCTGAGAATTTCGAAGCCCTACATGCACCGATCGAAATATCGATGTAATAACTGTTTCAGATATTTTATCAGAACTGTGACGTATAATTCTGACGATAATGTGATACCGAAATAGCTATAACTGTGTTACACAAGTCTGATGGTACTAAATAGTTTTATATTTTTCACACCATTATAATGGAGAGACAACAATTAGACGCCAATTCAATCAATAAATAAGAGTAATTGTGATTCGCATAACAAGCAGACGTGATAACTTAAAATGCGTTTTTTTTAATAATATTTTAGTCAGAATTTTCTGACGTACTATTTTGATTTTAAAATGTAAAACGAGGTGGAAAGGTCGTATTTGTTTTTCATTGCTAATGGATATGCAAAATTCCGCATTTTAGCACAAAACTGTTTTTAACAAATGAATGTTGAAAAAAAACGGACTTGGGATCATATTGTATAAAATGTATAGCTCTTTTGCGCGTATCGTGTTAACAAGTCGATTTGTAGAATAAATGCTATAATCAAACATAGAAATATCGCAATGTAATCTATGTCACGGTTGACTTGTGCGTTTCGAACCCAGTCATTCATCGTAGCCGTGTGTTAAAGCCGCGATTTAAGTACTGTGCCACTGCCCCGGCTGGCATTAATAAACTCAGGGGAAAGTTATATTTAGAAATTATTACATCAATTTTATTAACGCTCCAAAGACCTTATGCATATTTATTTGGTGTTTTATTATCTTAAAAAAACACTGACCTAATTATTTGAGTAATTAAAATTTTATTTATTTTTAGAATAAAGAATTCAAATAGTTTCTTTTATTCAGTGCCAAAATTTATGCATATAATGATAGAATTTTTAATGTAAATAACATAATTTTGCTGTCCATTATACTTAATCAAATACAACGCGTTGTTTATATAATATTATTAAAAAAATGTCACCAAAATGTGCAAGTTAATAAACACAATAAGTTAATAAACAATTGAAAAGAGCGATAAAAAATTAATGCACATAAATACGTGCGTTCGTTATTCCGAGAACAGAAGACTTATACATTATTTTGTAAATTGAAATTAGGTGCCATGTTTTCTCTGAGAGAACTGCCGTGTTTAATTTTTTTTTTATTTCACTTCGTGCATATAAAATATGGATTCATTTACGATGACTGGTTGTCGGCGAATCTCTCAATACTATATTTAAATTATATCGGTGTTATATCCGAGCATGCTTGCCACATATTTTCTACAACATTCAAAATAAATTGGTATTGGTTATTCGAGATTTCATTGAGCACGATAAATGAATTTGGAAATAAAAAGTTCCATTCTGAGCAGGGGTTCCCAAGCTTTTTTTGCTCCATTCCCCTTTTTACCAATACTGAGAATATAATTCCTTTTTCCCAAGAAAATCTTGCATAACTCAGAAGGTACTTTCACCCCTCTACGATGGTTTTACATGGCATTTACAGTACTTACACTTTTTTCTTTTTGCATCCCTTGTAACCAGGGCACAGAGTTGATGTTATTGCAACATTTACGTTTTAAACTTCCACAACAACCATATCATTGGAGATAGAATAAATGACTTCATCGATTTTCCGCGTTTCTTTTTTTTACTTTACAAATGATTCTTCGCGAAGAACGGTATCCCAATAAACTTTTTTATGCGGGAAATTCAAATTGGGAACGCTGCTGACTCCGCCCACTGTTCATCTCTCGCGCCTCTGGTGGCGTGAGTTAAAACTAAACCACCCTCTTTTCCATTTATACTCAGAACGTAAGCGAGAAGTCTGCATTTTAGCCTTCTCCGTAAACATACGTCACCAACCTTTGCAAAAAAAAACATATTTTCAGTTCAACCTTAAACTAAAACTGTCAAAAGTTTTAATGAAAGTGTATTTATTTATTGTTTGATTCAATCTATACTTTGGTGGGTGGGCATTTTTAGGTTAAAATTAAACACGCTTATTTTATTACAATTTCAAAAAATTCCGATAAAAGCCGATCAACTAAAATTAAATGAAGGTTTTTACAATAATACAAATATGTCATTTAAAAACGTAATTCATTTAACATGAAATGGTTATGTACTTATTCATTTTTTTTTTAAATTTTAAGACCAGTACTGGTTTCGCATGCCGCTTACAATTATTAAGAATCGTGTTGAAGGAGCCGTATCCAATACACAGTCATATTTTAGCTACTGTTGTAATTTACTACCACGTATTAAGTGACCCCCTTATTATTTTGACTGTGTCAACTCAATACAAACAATATCCAAATAAAAAATTGAATGTCAGTTGATATAAATTCGAAGAAATCTTCTAATGAACCCATAAAGTGGGTCGTAGACTTTTGATTCTTTAAAACATAAAATATGGTGATGACCAAGAACCGGATATTACGATGACGTCATTTTTTTACAGTACAGTGACATTTCTTATTACTATCGTATTTTTTAAATTATATCGTTTCACCAATTAATTGTAAAGTACGAAATTTTTATGTTCAATAATACCATTATTGTGTCCCGTACTTTATATGAAATTAAAAATGTTGAGGGTCCCTTTGTTATAAAGGTTTTATGGGAAACACAACAGAAGTCGTTTTATTCTCGGCTATCAAATATACTCCTTCCAGTAGGCCCCGAGGCGGTGGCTAAGTGCTCAAAAGTATCGCCTTCATATTCATAGTATATAAAAATATTTTATGAATTAAAAATTCAACCCATCTTTCCAAACTACATTATATTATCAAGCTAATTTTCAATGTTCTTGAAATATCGACATACCTAGCGAAGATGAGGTTTGAGAGCCTCTGTGAATTAATAATACACTAGTGTGCCGCGAAATGATACTAGTTGTGCTGCGGTACATTTAGTTTTTGCAGAAAAAAAAATAAAATTAAATAACTTGTTATATTTTTTTTATTACCATGTCCGCTCTCAATGTGGACCACATGGCCTCCTACTTTACGTATCTGAACAGATGTTTTCTACGAGAACTGCTTGTTACTCAGTCGCTCAACTTCTAATTTCGAAGAGAGTAGGGGTAGCAGGTGACACACCCTGATTTTTGTTAAGTTTAAGTTTCATTAGTATCCAGAACTGAAATCACCCAGCGGTAACGACAATAATTCGGCTAATCGGCCGACTGTTGTTGCCAAGCCGTTCAATAGCCGCCGGGCACGTCCGCTGGACGAGTCCATTTTTGACGGAAAGGGGTAGCTCCGACGATGCAGGGAGTTTTTTTAATTGTATGCGTACACAGTCGATTACGATCTGTCGAGCCGGGCGAGTTGCGACCTCGGCGCGGCCGAGGTGACGATGTGAATTGTTCGTGTTTGGTTTGCATTGGACTTAATTTAAAATGGTTTGTCGTGTCATTTGTATTATAACTTAAAGTAAATTCAGTTGTTAAGTAAATGTAAATGTAGAATCAATTTTTTGTGTTAGGAATTATATTTTGTGTATTGTAAACCACTGCATCTTCGATGGAAAATAAATAAGTTTTGAACCGGATTTGAGATGGTGTTTCTTTGTGATCACAGCCCTTCCAGGACGTTCGATAACCAGCCATTCGCCTCTCTTCGATCCGGGTCTTCTCAAAGGATAGGGCTAGGAGAGAAATAATGGTTAGTTAATCGCTCTCGCTACACCCCGTTTTTAGGATCGGTTGTATGGGAGGGAATTTCAGGCATCACAAACATCCCTGCCTACGAACAGGAATTTATGAAACTCTCTGTGCCGGGACTTGAACCCGAGACATCCATAACCGTAGCCAACGACGTTAGCGAATACACTACGAAATTATACCAAATGAAACATATTTTTTACTTTTGATGTGCCACGGAAATATATCAAAAACTGTAGTGTACCGTTCGAGAGAAAAGGTTGCGGAGCACTGGATTAGATGATTAGTATTCATTACAAAGTTTCTTTTTTTAATATTTCAACCTTTTCCATCACTTACTAAAATGCATTCGTTGAAATGTGTTGTTTACAATAGAAACATTTTTTACGAATGTTTAAAAAAAGTAGTTAAAGTCCTATTTTCTTTAGAAAACTTTTATGAATCCATAAGCATTCACATTTTCATGTAAGAGCTTTGTCACAATATGGAGTTCTATTTACAAGCTTTTTCTCGCCTACCCTATTCTTTATTTGAAGCTATTATTCACTCCAAATGACATTCCATTAATCTGAGTACTCTACAGTTGTCGTGGACCTGCACTGCCGACATAAACTGTATTCTACTTTATTCATCGTCGCTGTTCTGGAAGAAAACACTAAAACGAAAAAATGACACGTTGAGTTAGTTATATCAAAATGTTTCTTATTTCAAACTCCACCGTATGGGAGAACACTTATTTTTATAAATAATACTTTTACTTAAAAACAGTTTTGTACAAACTCACAAAATGAAAAAGGTAAGTATAGTATTTTAAACATTTGACAATCTTCCTAGTCCGATTACTCAAAACTAGTATTTTTCAGTTAGTGTCTTCAACTTAACTTTGAAGTTTGTCAAATGTTTAAAATGCTATACGTTTTTCATTTTGTTTGTTTGCACAAAGTCGTTTTTAAGTAAAATTATAATTTATAAAAATAAATGTGTTATTTCATATGATAAAGTTTGAAATGAGGAAAATTGTCGCATAACTAACTCAATATGTCATTTTTCGATTTAGTGTTTTCTTCCAGAACAATGACGAAATAATGTGAGAAAGGTACATTTCAAAAGTCTTATCAAAATTTATATACATATAAACGTTAAAATACAAAATATATTTCGTTCTTTATCCTAGTTTAGTCTAGGGATTGTCATATTCTATGACTTATATCTACATCACATCAATTTGAACTTTATTTGATAGATATAAATATATTCCACGCTTTAAAATTTGTTAAGTTTTTTGACTTAAACTCTAGTAAATATATATTTCCTGCCAATGTTGTTATTTTTAATGTATGTATTTATATAATTTTATAGAAAATAATTTTTGTAATGTTAATGTCGTTGACTTCGGTTTCGGATGTCACGGGTTCGAATCTTATTACGGAACAGTTTCATAAATTGATCTTTTGATCTATTTGTTGATTTCTTTTCGAAGATGTTTGTGTTATCTAAAATTACCTACCGCCCATCCGATCATAAAAAACGGGGCGAAAACGATTAACTAACCACTAGTTCTGTCCTAGCCCTATCCTTTTATCCCGACTCTCTTTGAAAATGAGAGGTTGAGAAACAAGCAGGTCTCGTAGAAAATCTTCTGTTCAGATCTCGATTACTAGACCATAATTATAATCTAAACTGGGAGCGAACATAGTTTTAAAAATGTACAATCCTAAATATTTACTCTTGGAAAAAAACGTTACGTAACATGAAGAAGTCACAACTCCAAGTTCTTATCGGTTATTTGTGTCGCTAAACAGGCTCCTTGCGATTTTTCAACAAAATAAGTATTTTCATTATCAATTTTTCCAGCTGCAAGTCTAAAATTTTTTTCCGTCCCCTATTCGAAATTTAACATCTTTCCAAACTTAAAAATATCGTATTTTACACGATCTCGATCCACGTTTTACACCGTCGTCGCGCTCCGAAAAAACGACAGCGCAAAAGAATATTTTACTTTTCCCTAAACAACGAAAGACACAAAATAACTTGAATTATACTTAAAACTATCATACTGACCATAACAATTTTTCGTGAGTTACTCAAAACTCTTTAGCAAGCTTGTTTAGCGACTCAGCGACTCATTTGGCTTCTAAATTTACTCTTAATATGAATCTTAAATGCTTTAAAATGATTATTTAGGAGGTGCGCAGTTCGTTTTGCAAATTTAATCATAATAAAACGGCCAACATGTTCCTGAAATTACTTTTACATACTATTTCTTAATATGACAACATTACGTTCGAATTATAAAATTATCCAATTTTCAGTATTAACGTTGCCTAGCCTTTTTTAATGGGGAGAGATTTTGCAGTGGTGGCGTAATCGTCTGGCTGCATTATTAAAAAACGAATCATTTCCAACGCTAATGCTTGCGGCGCCATCTTTTTGTTTACATCCGTGTAAACAATGCTATTTTCTTTCGTGCCATTAATTTAATGCAATTTGCGTGATGTCCCTGACTCACACTATCGCATGCAATACGACTACTTCCACTCGCTGCCAATACAAATTTGTTTGCTAATCGTTTCATAAAGCTATGGCCATTAGCAGTATTAAACGCGTTTACTATTTTTTTTAATTCTGTGAATCAGAGATTTTGCTTCGCAAGGCAAGTATTTTAATATTGACGAGATAATAAAATATCGTCCTTCTACTTTCCTATCCAATATTGAGCACAACACTACCATTAATCATGGACAATTGATTGCAGGAACAATTCATCGCAAGACAATTAATAGCAACGAATTTACCTTGAACTCAATATATAATTCATCACAAAATTATTAATTTTCGAAATATAGCATAGTATCATAGTTCCATATCTCAGAGTCCTAGGACACCTGCAGATGAAAACTGCAATTGTTTTGAAACACCGGGTTATTTAAACTTATGAAATACGTACTATAGGTGCATTCTTTTCCATGATATCTAAAAATTCATAATATTTTACGTACAAAACCTACTTTTTCATACAAATCATAGTTGGCATAATCCATTGCATCCAATCTGAAAGCACACGTATCGTAAACATAACATCATTTTCCTAAAAATATAAACGTGTAATAAATCAAAAAAATTCAGTTTTGAGTTAAGTATAAGGAAATACTTAGTAACCGATATCTGCCAGTTCCAAAATGTAGTTATAAATGGTTATTTTAGAATTACAGTGGTTATTATTATTTAAAATTGAAACTGCCACAGCTACAAAATCCTGTGAAAACTCGTATTATCAATATTAGAAAGAAATAAAATTATGTTTATAAATATTTTATATAAAATAATAATCCTAGAACTTCATTAAAATAAAGCCTCCCCAAAATCTTGTGTAATTTTTATCTCGGAACTATTATTTTTTAGTGGGTACACTTTAGAACTGAGATGTAATCATGTACACACGTATTTGATTATAGAAAATTACGCATTTTATACTTTCTTTGTTGACTTTTTGACGACAAAATGAATCGATACCATCCGTCTAGTCCGTATTGGACACTCTCCATCGATCTTGCGAGAAGTCGCCTAGCGCGGGTCTAAAAACTGCCTCATTTATACTTTGGGCACGGAAATGTAGGGTCAAAGAGATTTCAAATTCGTACATTGTTGCTAGTACCCTAACATAGTATCCATTTAATACTTAGGAGAAAAAAAAGTATAATATACATATTAACGTAAATATTCAGTTTCTTTTAGCCTCCTGTAAAATTTGTAAAAAGTCACTTACTCACTATTAGGCTATATTTATGTTTACTAATACTATTAGGCACTAATATATGTTATATTTATGTTTGTTGTTGATCTCTTTAATACCCCTTAGGAGGATATTGACCTGACCGAGCACCAAATAATAACATTGTTGTTGATTTACGTCTCTCTCCGTTCCACCGTTATACTGTGCTGTGTAATCTTTCCGTCTCACTAATTCAATTAATGCTGGAGCGCTAATTTCACCTCTAATTCAATTTCGCGGTAGGGTTTGGCAACAGTTCAGCATTGAACTCGCAAAGTTGCTAACTTGAGTATCCAAACTTCAAGGGTAATGGGTGATAGATAACAAACTGTTCTAATTTTGAACATCTTCAAAGACGGATTGTATGGAAAACGAAAAATCAATGAATTTTATCTCCGTATTAATTTGGTTTACAATGGCGTCTTGCATTTTTACTATTATATAATATGCTGCACATTCAACTATCGTGATATATTGTTTTTTTCAATATATCACCTTATATATTTCAATGCATACGCCATATATAAAGATATATTAGTGTCCACAAAAAAACTGAAAACCGCAAACAAACCTTCAGAGAAAAACTGGTGATGTATTGCATATGTTTTCTTTGACAGGAATATTCGCAATACTTCCCTTGCTATTTATGCAACGAATTCTATAAAATAATATGATAGTAATTAGATACGAGTCATTCGTGAACAATCGAATCTAAACGACCAAAATTTGTAAATGAACGAGAGTCGCGAATTAGAAGAATCGTTCAAACGAACGTTGTCATACTGAAACAAAATCGGAGACGTAAAACTGACAAGATCTATTATCGTTTGCGAGCAGCAATGCCAATTCGCGAGATACGATTCCATGTATTATATTGAGGTTATACTGACAGAACGCGTTAAGTCAGTTTTTGATGATTTTCTGTTTAAAATCTCAAAATGTATTGAATTTACCGCTTTCCGTACAAATAGAACTCATATAAGATATAAAACATGAGATGAAATTGTTATTTTTTTATTCTGGAAAAAAGCATTATAAGTAAAACTCATCGATACCAAATCGTATGACGTGAATGCAAAAAATATTGTTCTTTATAATGTATAAATAATCTTTTTCAGAAATAAACAATTATACTTGGGAGACACGAGAGAGTTCTTCGAAAAAAATTATACTTTTTATCCAATTATCTCATTACTTAATGACATCTGTCATTATACCCTAAATACGAAATAGTATTGCTTTTTACCATGTCCGCTCCCAACGTGGAGCATATAGCCTTCTGATGGAGGTATCTCAACAGACGTTTTCTATGAGAACTGCTTGTTACTCAGTTGCTAACTCTCTCTTCGAAAGAAGAGAATATAGATAGAAGGATATAGCTAGGACAGGACTAGTGGTTAGCTGATCGCTCTCGCTTCGACACGTTTATTTGGATTGAATGTGTGGGAGGGAGTTTTATACATAACAAACATTCATGACTACGAACAGAAATCCATAAATCGATTGAACCCGAGACATACTTAACCGTAGCCAACTATGTTACCAACTGCGCCACGGAGCCGATAAATAATTTATCCTATTCATAATTCATACCGATTACCTGCATTCGGCAAAATGAGCGACGGCTTGCAAAAAAGCTAGTTATGATCAATCGACTCATTTCCGAAGCCTAGTATATTATATATCAGTGGCTCCCAACCTTTTTTGACTTGCGTACCCCATGTCAGCCTATTTCGCTAAATTATACCCCGAATATATCGAACATGTTTTTATTTTCTGTAGTTGCTGTTATTTCAAACTTTTAGTTACGGTGAATAAATAGCATTAGTAAGGCAAGGAGCGTTCAAGTAGGGGAGGCGCAATACTTTGTGAAGATTTGTAAAAAACGGCTGATTTATATAAAAAAATAAATTTCCTTCTAAGGTATAATTTTTACTACATTTAGCAATACTAATAAGGTAGCTAGCTTCAAACGCATTTTCATAGTCTTTATTATATACGATGTCAAAATCAGCATATTCTTATTTTGCTCTGCGAAACGTTTAAAAAATATATTTTCCTTGTTTTTATAATGTTAATGTTTTGTTTGTAGATATCGTAAAAGTAGGGCAGGTTTCATACTGCCATTTGAGAGCATTCTCCCACACGCAACACACTTGGGTTTACGACAATCTGCATCTCTGTACAAAAATCCATATCTTATGAATTCGTCGTAGTATTTTCTCTTTTCACTTCTCTGAGAAACATACTGTGCCTTTTCAGCGCGTCCGCAATTATTGATTTATCTTTGACGTATTCCTAGCTATCAAGCGCGTACCCTGGATTGGAAATCGCCGTATAGATCATAACATAGAAACAATTTTATTCGCCGGGTCGTAAGTGACGTAAGTATATAAAATCTAAATAATTCAAATTTGAATTCCATCAAGCACCCTCAGTCGATGTCTTAAATCATATGATTGAAGTTGACATTACCAACATTGATCCTTTCCGTTGTTACTTGAAAACCCGTTCACGATTATTTTCTTTCAAACGAGGCAACCGACCCCGAGCGTTCTATAACAATCTATATATGGACAAATCCCAATAGAATTAAACCAATGTTTGCGGCACTTAGGCAATCTCTTGATCTATGGTTATCTCAATTAAGGTTTTCCCCGATGAGGGCTCTAACGCGGGTGATAGTTTTCCCCCGCCGACCATAAAATCGCCGACCCTTACGGCATAATTTATTCAGAAGAAAACGGGCACGGCCGATTTTGACCTTCTACGGGCGTAAAAGTTAAAAAAAAACTTTAGTGAGGGTCGTGGGTACATTCCGTGCACGTGCTACGCCAAATGTGACGTCATAGGATTTCGAATGTTCACTTGAAAGCTCTGGCTGTTTTGAAAAATGTTTTTCGTCTCGAATACTAAGTAAAAAAAATGGCAGTATTTACAGATTGCTTTCAAAGTACTGTTACATAGAAAGCTATATTATCATACGGTATGACCAACTTCTGGAAACCATTGTCGGTTTCATTCTCAAGTTTTGCCGTAAATAAGTTATCTTTAAATTATAAAAATAGAACGAAATCTATAGAACTTATTCGACAATTTTATAATATGATTTGAATATATTTTAACTTCTATTAAAAATACTCCAAGATACTACAAGATTCTTGTGGAATAAATACTTACTGTTTTTTTTTACCTTATGTATTGAAAATATATTTTTCCGTTTTATTAGACCGTGCAAATATTGATACGAGTGCTGTATTAGCCCAAATATAATGCGACATTTCCTATTTTTTTTTTTTTTTTGTAATAAGCATTTGCGTTATATTCGAGGTCTAATGCAGATTATAACACAGTATATAAATGTTTATACCGAGTTCTTCTTCCACACCACATGTCGTGGTATACTTATAGAAAGACATGTCTGTCGCATTTGGGTAATCTTAACCAAAATAGTCTTCTTTGCGACATTTATATTTATCTTTTTATAATGTCTTTTTATTTTGTATTTTAATTATTTTTTCTTTTCATCTAGCTTTAAATATAAAACTCACGTTATATTCAGGTTATTTAATGTCTTACACGCCATCATCTGAAAGAGTTTCAGAATAAATACTGCAATTTTGAATAACATATCTCCAATTTAATGAATCCAGTAGCTGTGATATTTTAATGGAGACAGTCTGCTTTCGCTTAGTCTAATATCCATTATTCGAATTGGAATACACGAGTCGGAAAAGTCCAGTTTATTACTGAGGGGTGTTTTCTGAAACTTCTGGGATAGTTCAACTGAACGCTCTATATATAAATGTACACGTTCCTATTGGTAAGATGTCCGTCTGCCCTAGTCTATGCCACTAAAACTTTGCGTAGAAATTTATCGGTATTTCACAGCAGTGCTTCCCAAACTTTTTCATTCAACGGCCCACAACATTTGCAAAACATAAACAACGGTCCCCTATCCCGAAAATTTATTTAATTTAATAACTTATGATGCTGACGTCATATGAGATAATCACGTTTAAGGCATTACAATTGTTTGTGGTTTAAAAAGATTTTTTAAACATAATCTTTTTTGCGTACAAATAACAAGATTTGGTATATATGAGTTATAGATACACCATGTTTTTTGCCAAAATAAAAAAATATCACTAAAACCTAATACTGTTCTTCTTTCAAAGCCCTTATACCCTATGACTTCGTGCGTTTACAGGTGCAAAGAGCGTTAAATTGAATACATTTTGACATTTAAAACAGAAAACCATCATAAACTGACTTAATACGTTCTGTCAGTATACTTCGATAAATATATACACCTGCATTCTAAAATCGCCCTTAAACAAAATTTTAATTCTTATATCTATATATATATATAAATGAATGTCTGTTTGTTGGTTTGTTGGTTTGTCCGGATCTTATAGGCTCCTAAACTACTCAACCGATCGCGACGAAACTTTCAGGAAGGACTTATTGTGATCATGCCGGGAAATATTATATAAAATAAATGTTTGTTTGTCCTTTACGCGTTCCTTTACCATTCATACGATTTCGATGAAACTTCGGTGAGTTGTTGTGCACACACCCGTGAAGGGTTCTGAAGAAAAAAAATTGAAAATCTAAAATTAAAAAAAAGAATCAAATACGTACATTCAGCGACATCTAGGGAAAACCTTCTGATTTATTCGTATACGCACCAGACGAAAAACAAAAATATTGTGTTATAACAAGTGTGATATTGAAACTCGGGTTCGGGTCGGGCCAGACCTGAAGATGATGGGCTCGAACCGGGTAAGTCTATGAAATTTCGGCCTGTGCAGACCCCTAATATAAAATCAGTTTAATAAACAGAATTAAAACACAAACCCTTTCTTTCTTTAAGTGGCATTGCAACGCATGCCGGGTACTCACTAGTTACAAATATAAACACATGTAAAAGGAAAAAAGTGGATATATAAATACTAGTAGAGAGGCCGCGACTCATAGTTTAGTAAGCACTGTTTTACAGTACACCAAAGAATTTATATTTTCCATTAAAATAATGCTTGTATTCTGCTATTAAACCCAATTTTAACCCCTGTGGTGTAGTGGTAAGAGCTTCACCCTAACGATCAGATGGTTTATCATTAAAAAATAGTTAAACATTCGAGATCTTGGATATAAACGTTCGTGATGTCTTTTCACCTCGTTTGAAGTTGATCTGGATTGATATTAAAAACTAGCATCGGGTTTATTTAATGTAATTAAAAGTTTCTGGCACCTTGGCTATCATTCGCTTAAACGTCAATTTTTAATCTGCATTTTGTATAACAAAAAGATATATTTAAGTAAATATTCATTTTTTTAAGAAACACGTGATTCAATAATTTATTATTTTTCACTTCCATAGAATTTGTCACTGCCAAAGAACTCGTTTCCTATTTAGGAGAAATATTTTTGATTATTTGAAGACGTAGCTGAAGAAACAATACTGCGCACAATATATCAAAAATAACAGAAAATATATGCGGTCTACAGTCCAATGACAGTCCTACCATTCGTACAAAATGTTTCATTGTATTCTTGTCTAAATTGTAACTTTGCATTTAAAAAAATGTATGTTTATTATTTATATAGGTGCATAATAATTTTATTTCAATATTTGTGTCGCAGATGTCGCATAATATAATGTTAAAAAAGTTTACATCAATTTAAAAATACTACGAAGATATCCAAAAATCTGCTTAGACTTTAAGAACGTTAAGCGGATTAGAGTCATAATAAGATGCTGTCTATCATCCTATCATAACCTTCTTTTACGACCTTTACACATCGCCAAGCATAGATAAGCGCGAGAAGAAAAAAAATATGCAAATTTTCTCATGATTTTTCATATACATTATTTTCTTGTGCCAATCCAAGCATGTTTTAACTCCTTTTCACTAACGTACAAACATTTTTATTTTAATATAGATGGTAAAATATAATTTCTATACAATGAATATATATTTACTAAACTCGCCCGCAAAAATGGATCGGTAATGAAACATTAAAGATTACGGGTACTGGTTTTCGGTCAACTATTCTTCTCTATATATGCGTACATGGTTCTTTATGTAACCATAAATATGATAAAATATACTGTCAATATCGTAAACTTTCCAATGTAACAGGCAGAGAATTTTGAACATTTAAATATGCATGCTTTTCCACTTCATTCAAAAACTTGATTTTATCCCTCTACCTCTACTATCCTACCAAAACTGTATGTGGGTGGAGTCCGCAAAGCCTGCTCTTAGTTTCCTGGCTAAATTTCTTGCTAGAGTGGGTGAAGCGGTCTTACGTGGACGAAGTCTTCTCGAACATGAAACGGCACGGCGTAGACCAAAAATATCAATAGTTCTCCCCCAATGGGAGTGTCTTACGACGAAGAGATGCGGCACACCGCTTCGACGTAACGATCAGTTGGTTTGACATGTGTTTTGCAATAACTAGTGCGGTGGTGCGCTTGCACGTAGGACAGCGTTGCCGCTTCGCCTCTTTTCGTCATATATCAATTCAAATCGCACCGACATCGCCGCGCACTGACTTCGTCCACGCAAAACACGGTGTAATTCTTTATATCCCTTTCCCATATGCAAGCTAGCTAAGTAATACTATTTAAAAGATTCTGTCAGCTGAAGGCTTTGTGTGGTGAAAACACTTACGCAAAACCCTTACGAAAATGATTGTCTTCGAATCATTACACTTGAAGAGTTTACTATTCTTATAATAGACATGCTCAGTCCTTAACTGAATATTCGGATAAAATCTTTGTTAATATTAACATATATGTATGGTGACACAAAATGTATGATGTTGCCGTATTTGAAAACTCTCCAAATTTTTAGTGTATTGTTTTTCATTAATCTTTCGTTTCTGTTTTAAAAATAACTTTATTGAATTAAATGAAAAATAAAAAAAAACTCGTAATTAATATTAAAAATATATACTAAACCGTAATTTTTTTCAGTTGTTTTATTTTGCATGCACTTAAGGGCGATTTTTGCAGTATTACTAATACAAAAAGTCGAATACTCATATGCAGATATACAATTTTGCATTGGAAACGACGATTTGTAACTAATTATCCACCGGTCACTACTTTTAATATCTTTTGACGTTACTGCCGACCAAAAACTCGTAACAATATTTGACAGCTGATTCAAAGCTTTATTCAAATTAGTATGTTTAAATAGATTGGAAATTACATTGTGGAAATACAACTTCAATGTAATATTAGTGTTCCACTCTGTGAATAAGTATTGATAAGCTGATGCGAATTTGCTTAGGTTTTGAATTAAAATCGATATAAAAATACCCATTTTAACCTATTAAATAAAGTTTGATGAACGGTTTATAATTGCTGAAAATGTTACACTCTCAATTATAAACTTTCTTAACAAGCGATGTAAATTTCATCCGAATTAAGTGCTGTCTTGAGAGTCGTTTAACCCTTTTTCACCCGGACGCACGCCATTATTTTACTTACATTATTCCTTGCAAGCCCTTGAACCGGATTTCGATGAAGTATAATGTAGTATGTCAAATTATGTAAATTAAACCTTTGTCTATCTTTGCTTTGTAAGGAATAATGAACTCGGTCAATATTTGATACTAAATGGTTGATACGGTTAATGCATTAAATCCTACTCTGCCTATGTCAGAAATCCTCAATGAAAACAGCTTTATAGAAACCAGTAATAATAAAGTCTGACGTTTCTTTCTTCTAATAGAAGTATCCATATTAAATAATCATTAACTTCCATTTCCTTTTCAAAAATTACAAAAATATTTCTTCTATTAAAAATCGTTTTAAGCCATTCATTCGACACATTTACTTCTAATAGCATTCAGAAAACAAATAATATAACAAATTATTATTGCCATATATTTATAAGAAAAAATCGCAAATTATTTTTTACTGCTCAGAATTCTGTGTTTGTCGTAAGATGTATATTTACTTATGACGAAAATATTATAGTACATATCAATGGTAGTAGTTATTGTGCATATGGCAAATTGATGTAACCCTCAAAAAATACGAGAATGAGTTAATGATTGGATGTCATTTTAAAGACGACAGAGCAGGTCTCGGCCAAATGATGTAAATAAAAAAAAAAATTACCACGTTTTGAAAAGGAAACATTATTTTACATTGATTTTAAGATTAACAATTCTGACGTGCCCACTTGATGTTAGATACTATTATATAGATTATATAGACACTCCCTATGTATAATTCCGTATCTGCAAACGTGAGAATTTACAGGACTGCATTTCAAAGATTCATAACGCAACTCACCATATAATGTTATCGATATAAACCGTTTTTACTGTCTCCAGATCATTTTTTTTGACTGTTCCATCAATTGGCCAAAACACCGTTGAATATTTTGCCACCTTAGCGTCCGCAAATTTGGTTTCCCAACGTCCAGGAATGGTATTGTCTCGTGAATAAAAACGTTCGTATTTTTCACACTGAACAAAACCGAGTTACCCTACTAATAAAGTATTCAACTCTCTATTTTGGGCAATCTCAACATCTGAAGGGTTGAAACCGGAATATTTAATAGCTATGAATTCCAGATTGCTATGATGATTGTTCCTCCATATTTAATAACGCGATCAGGTTCTGTTTGTGGGAAGAGCCCACCGTTTGTTGGAAGTATATTTATTTGCACACAAAAGGTTATCGTGAATCTTCAACACAATAGTACCCTGAGTATTAAATATACTAGTGGGGCACCTGTCATAAATGACGGTACTGAATGTCTAAAGTAGCTTGTAATAAATAAATGTACTGTTGTGTGTGTGCATTTCATAACATACCTACATGTGAATGTGTGATAATAATAAAACGCATACAGACCGGTCTGTGCTATTATATACTAAATATTATAAGACTCGACCGGGTCCGTTTCCCAATGGTCGATGTCCTTGGCTTCGGTGCTGTACTCAAGGGTTCAAATCCCAGTAAGAAAAGATACATAAATTTTTTTTTTCAATTGCTTTCTTATATGAATGTCTGTATTGCCTAAAGTTCCCTTCCACCCATTCAATCCGAAATTGATTAGCAAACCACATAATCCGTTTTTCCCTACTCTCTTCAAAAAGAGAGGTTGAGCATCGTAGTAACAAGCTGTTCTCAATTGAAAAACTTTATTATAAACATGTGGAAGTAGTACAAACAAATTTATTTTTTATTTTTAAAATATAATGCCTTTCCACCAACAATTGACAGTTAACATCTTAAAATGAAAAACTTCTGTTGAGATAAACTCCATTATGAGCCCATTTGCTCCACATCGGAAGCGGATATGGTTTTACAAATATATAAGTATCAGTGGCGTGCGGTGACTTTGAAAGGCATGCTGTGAGGGAGGAAAGTATGCAAAATTTATCTTGTTTTGAAATTCAATTTTACTCTTCTCGCGAGTTTTATACCTTGATTTCAAATCCTCTACAGTCTAATATTCCGCTAATGTATTATTTAATCCCCTTTCTTTTCTTTGCTGTTAATCCATATTGAGGGTAGAGACAAATTAAACACGATTTATCTAACAATCTGAATCACAATACTAACAGTGAGATGCTTAAATCCAAGCGTATGCGTCCGCATACTAACTGTCATGCGCGATCCATAGAGAAAATCGGAGTTTTCGTTTCTGCGCATGCGCGTGTAAAGCAAACCTCTTAGCGCATGCATGCGAAATTTCGTCAGAGGCCGTACGTTTATCGAGCGGTCACGGCTGAATAGATAAATGCCAATCGGGACGCGCACACTTTCTCAATTTAGTGTATAAACGTGAAACTTTAAAGCAATTTTGTTTGATAATTACGTAAAATTATAATTTAATAGTTTTATAAAGATGAGAAAACAAAGCCTTTTCATTTCTGAATTGTAAGGCATGCGGAGCATCTACCGCATGTATGGACGGTACGCCACTATTTTGTTGAACCGAAATTTGAAAACGACGAAATTTTAGTATTCATTCAAAATGTATGTTTTAAAAATATTTTTAATTAGGTATAAATATGTTTATTTTTTAAAATTAAACGTACCTAAATCTATGCTATCCGTTATATCCGTTAGAGAGAATCGAGTGTCATTGATTATGACTGTACTTGGCATGTACACTTGTTATGTCGTATCGATGTCTATCGATGTTTGTTGTGATATTTTTAGCGAATTTCCCTTCAGTATATATGTATACATATTATATATACATGTGTGTTTATCCACATCGGGAAAAAAACCTTGTATTTTTGGATTGCCAAATGTTTTTCTCATCCAATAATAATAAAAATAATATTCCATAGAACATGCGATCACCCCATCCGTATATCGAATCGACATAGCAGTGTGATTAAATGCAGTACTTTCCAACCATTAGCACGTCAGCGCTGACATTAATTAAGCTTTTGGGTTTTCGTGTGTCACAATATATCTTTGGTTATCCCATCGTCCTGAAAGTAACACTCATTTCACAAAAATGAGTGTTACTGTTCTATTTATTATTATTATTATTTCAATTACGAATATATTTTATAACACTTTGTATTAAACTATTGCAAGCGGGTATTATCACTAGTATTCAAATTGGATCTATTTAATGATGTTTTTTTCTTTTAAACCTACGATATTCGGTCTCTGTGGTCTAATGGTAAGAATTTTACCTTAGCGATCGGGTATCGGGTGGATACGGCTTCTAGTCTCGGCAAAGCCAATATCAAATTTAGTTGTTTTCAATTTGGATTTGACATCCTGGACATGGGTGTTTGTGATGTCTTTTTCTCTTCCAATTGATCTTGAGTAACTAAAAAATTCTCTTTTCGAGTTGATGAAGAAAATTTCAAAATATGTAGCGGTTAGCGGTAATGCTAATTTTTTTCTTTTCATTTTTATAAAACACTACTTATATATCGAGGTTATACTGACAGAAGGCATGACGTCATTAAAACATATTTTGAGTTTATCACATCTAAAGCATTATTTTTTTTCAAAATACTCTCCCAAGTACAATTATTTGTGATTTCAAAAGATATTTTGTAAATTATAAAGAACAATCTTTTTGGCATATTAATCATAAGATGTGGTATCGATGAGTTATAGTCATAACATGCTTTCTGCCAGAATAAAAAAATAGGAGTATTACAATACTGTTTCTATTTAACTGCCATACGTAGTACGTAGAGCATTAAATTGCCAGCATGTTGACTCAACCGCTTCCTGGGCGATCACGCAAATATGCGTGAAACATGTACGATTTCGGACGATCACGCAAATACGCGTGATTCCCCATACAAGCGAAATTCATTATTTTGAAGACGATGTAAAATTCCGGGCAATCACACAATACGCGTGAATAATATTTGAACCAGAAAAAACATGTTTTAAATATTTACTTCATAAATATATTTATATAGTAATAAACTATATTTGATAAAAAAATCTTCGAGAGGTTAAAAAAAATAAAAATGTAATTTTTTGTGATTATTTGATGACATGTTATAAATCAATGACAATAAATACAAGTTGTTGCAAAAAAATCTCCCGGGAAGTAATTAATGCGTTCTGTCAGTATACCCACGATATATATATATAACATACCAAACTCGTAAACGACCCGTATTTTTCTCCGTTATAAACCACACAATTATTGTAACACCGAGAAAATTCCCCATAGAATGGTTACCTTCCCCTGATATATATGCCGTATCCAATTTATCTCGGCATGAGATGGCCTTTATCGTTATTTATGTATCGAAAAAGGCTCATCGGTAAAAATTACCGTGCCACAAATCACAATTTATTTGTATATGTTACATAGGAATATTTCAGGCTTGGCGGAAAACATATTCGTATTTACTGTGGCATACTGCCTTTTTATTTGACACGGCCTTCATCAACGAGGGGCGTACTTTACTATACCATTGGTTTAAAAAGGATTCACAACTGTCCTTTGCCATTGTTTGAAGTTTGATAACATTATGATTAATTGTGTCCAAAAGAATAGACGAATGCTTTGATTCCTAGATTTACAATGGTACAGACAGTCGACATATTAAAAGATTTATATCCGCTGATTTTTCTGTGGGTGGACTTAATAACTATTTTTTGTTAATTTCGGTTGTTTTTTTTTTTACTGAAAATAAACTATTATTTACATAAAAAAACTTAAACATTTATATCAATACATATTTTTAAAACAAAGACGAAACAATTTTTATGAACGTTTAGTAATATGTTTCCCATGTAGAATGTTGACGTGATTAAACCGCAGGACGGATGATGATGATGACGGGGTCGTTAATGCAGTCTGGAGTAGATGTCATACGGTCGGGGAATCTCTCGTTGTATTGCGTTTTCCAAAAACCACATATGATGATTCCTGCGCTAGCAGACAGTCTCCTTTTACAATCACGTATTTACTTATATTTGCACTAGTAATATCACATTTCGCAACTGCTGTTGTGTGAAATGATGACTTGATAAAAGTGTCATTTTATGGAAACGTTTTTCTTTTACATACACTTATAATTTTCGCTGACCGAAGACAAAACATTTTCTCAGATCTCACATTTCAAAAATTCGCAGCGTCGTGTTTTCCTACAAATGTTTTAATTTTTGACTAATTCATTATTTTTTGGTATCGTGCACCAAAAATAACCCCCCATTCATTTTATTTATACTTCCATCGCGACATTGATCTTTGAACTTACCTTCTCGACCTACATTCCCGCCAGTATATTTGTTTTATTCGAGTATTGCAACAAATAATAAAAATAACCGTATCAAAAAATGCTTTTTTTGTAATTTGCCAATGTGTTCATTGGAATTTTGCCATTCTCATATCAGGAATTGTAGAAAATAAGTATTATTTTCCTTGAGTCATGAACTCACATAATTGCTTATTTATGGGACTCGAACCCGCAACCGAAGCCAACGACGTTGACCACTGACCCGACAAATGTCCTTTACACCCTTTAGCAGGACTGTGGAGTCGCGCTGTTTTGACTGGAGTCGGAGTTATAGAAAACGAGCGACTCCCACTATCTTTTCTATAAAATGCATTTCTGCGTGTTTTAATGTACTTGTTTTATTTTTATTTATGCCTTTAACATCTCCTTGTCCTGAAACATTCATGTATATATTATATTTATAACATGCTAAATTTGGGTATTTGCCGGATTGGTAGGTTGTTATTTAATTTGAAGACCAATTATAGACACATAAATAGGAAAGGTAGGAACAAATTAGTTTTTTTAGTAGTAATCCGAGTCACTTTTTTGTTTTTGCCGACTCCACATCCGTTTTATAAATAATCTAGTGGAACTAAAAACTACTATTTTTCAACTTTTAAATATATTAGTTAAATTAATAATAATTTTAAAAAATCTTAACACTGTTCTGCTTGTTTTTCTCTCTGCTCTATAAAAAATAACAATTATTTATACATGTGATATATGTTTAATTTGCAATTATTATCTTTATGTGGTATTTATCTTCATATATTTTTAATGTATGCAATTGAGCATCCGGCATTACTTTATTTTTTTACTAGTCACTGTCGCAACTGTACATAATTACACTAGAAATAAAAATAATCGCTGACTTTTAAATGGCGTGAAATACGGATATTTTTTTATTGCTAATAAAATAATATTAAAATATATTTATTGAGATTGCCTTTTGATTTTTACGACAGTCAATTTTCAACTAGACTGTTTAATTACTAGAGGTCAGTGTGAAGTAAGAAGGGAAATGTATCACTTATGAGGATTGATTTTTAGCCATTCATTCGTAATCTCCAAATTGTGCCCAATTGAATCTAAGTATACTATGCTCACGTTGACTTCGTTTGCGATGTTCTACGTTTGCGACGACTCCAATCCCGGTACGGTCAGTTTCATTAATTTTTTTTTCGAAAGCGATTCATTATCCAATGGACTGGTCCGAATCCCATCATTTCTGTTGAGAAAGATCCATTTGGAGTGGATATAGTTACAGAAATTCATCCGTGAATTCGTACTCCGCTAAATTACAGAACGAAAGTCTAGAGCAGGTGTTGGCAAACCTGCGGCCTTATTGGATCTCAAGTGCGGCCTTTTAACTGAAATAAACCAAAAGCATAAATAAATAAATTTCATTATTTTCTTCCATTTACAAAATAATGTACATACATTTTTATGTATGTTTCTTACACGGTCTTCCGAAAAAAAAGGTTCGTAGCCCCTGGTCTAATGTGTGCTGACTTTGAATGATTATAATATTCGGAATTATGAAACGTGAACAAGTATTATATTGTTATTCGTTTGGATTACATCTGCTCTACATTGGGAGCGGAAAAGAATAGAAAAAAATACGAAATGCTAAGCCAAATTTGTACTTATCTAAACATAGATATTGATTAGCCTTTTCTCATAATATGTATATATTTGATACCAACAACTCATAAGTTACGTGCCCACCTTGACACTGACACTGAAATAAATGACTTGCATGCAAGAAACTAAATAAACAACATAAATAATTCCTCAAGAAATATGAACACACACTGCAATCTTAGCGTGCATATTAGAACACGTGATTTATTTATTTTTGGATGAACTCCTTCAAGCGCAGCCATGCATTAAATGCGCTCAATCATGTTCGTAAAATAAATGCAATATTTATTTTCATTAACCGTCTTACAAAGCGTCATAGCTCTAAATTTAGCCGATTTGAATTTCGAATGAAAATACCTAACTTAAAATTCAATATCCAAACGGTACATGATTTTATTTGTATGTGTCGTTGACAAAAACTTCTCTATTTAAATTGTTTTGTGTAGTTTTTCGATAAAATAAAAATATTGTCAACCTAAAAATAATGATTCATTTGTGACTAAACGTGACGATAGTTCGCTCATTTTCACCTAATATTTAAACATACTTAAATTAACAATTCTGTCAGTAGACGTCTTCTAATGCAGTAACACTTTTAATTGAGTAGATATTTAATTGTATTCAAAAATTTGAAGAGTTTTTATGAGTCTTCTGAATTTTATATGCAAATATCTACCACTGGAATTCAAACCAGCTATTGCTTATCGGGTCCTTGGTGCAGTGGTCAACTTCGTTAACTTCGGTTACGGATCTCACGGGTTCAAATCCCATTAATGACAGTCTCATGAATAGATTTTTAAATTGATAAATGGAATTCCGTTCTTAGGCATAAACGTTAGTGATGTGTAGAATTCCCTCCCACTCATCCGATCCTAAAAAAACGAGATTGGCTAACCGCTAGTCCTGTTCTAGCACTATCTTCCTATCCCTACTGTCTTTAAAAAAGAGAGATTGAGCAAGTGAGTAAAAAGCAGTTCCCGTAGAAAAACTTCTGTCGAGATAACCCTATTAGGAGTCCATATGCTCCACATTTGGAGCGAACGCGGTAAAAAAGTGCAACATTATAAAGCTTATACTCTACATAAATTAGCAATTTTATCAGATGGTGTCCTCTAATGCAGTAATACTTTATTGACTAGGTATCTAGTTATATTTTAAATTGAATTGTGAAATTATATTTATTTTTAAAAAATTAACTTAATTTACAAATTTAATATCTACGCAGGGATTCAAACCAGGTATTGCTAGTATGACAAAAATCCACTCCACTTTCCGGTAGAAGTAATATACAAAAATTATTTGCCGTTAGATTTATTTCTAATTATAATATAATTGCATACGTATATCTTACACAAAACTCATACGTGCAATAGACTTATTGCCAAGGCGTTTCCCAACAACTACTGACTGTTTTGAAAAATAATTGTGTGTTTTTCTGTGGAATTTTCTCCTCGCATAATAACCATTTTGTTATTTATAAAGCGAATCTTTTGTTTTCCTACATTTTGCATTTCCAATTTTAAATTGTCTCCCGCGGGTTTTTTCTTTTGTTTTTATTTCACCGGCGGCTGTTGTCGCGATGATTAAAAAACACGAAGCAAACATTTCGTTTTTATCATACGATAAGGGTTTGAAAAGTATTAAACGTTACAGAAATATTTCTAAATAAAACCCAGGACTGCTTACTTTTTTACGAATAACAAATTCAAAATAATAACGAACATCAAAATGAAAACGTACAATTTCACCAAAAAAATATGGAGATCGTAAATTTCGGCATAAAGCTTGAATAAGCAAGTAACGTAAATAGCTTTACAAAAAATGACATCGACTCGAGTGACATTCGACATACCTAATCAACAACATATTTTTTATTCATTACACAAAATTACAAAACAAGGAATATAAAGGAATAATAAAACCAGTGATATGATATCGACGGTGTTTTGGGCAATTTATTTATCGCTCGAAATTGAAATTGTTCAGGAGAGAGTAAAAGTTGTTTTTATCGAAAACATTATATCATGAGTTGCGTTATGAATCTTTCAAATGCACTCCTGAAAATTCTCATGTTTTGCAGATACGGGAATATACGTAGGGAGTGTCGATATAATAGTGGCTTACGTCAAGTGGCTGGGTCAGAAGTTAAAACTAATGTAAAATGATGTTTCCCTTCCAAAAAGTGGCCAATTTATTTTTTCTAATTTACATCATTTGGCCGAGACCTGCTCTGTCGTCTTTAAAATGACATCCAATCATTAACTCATTTTCGTATTTTTTGAAGGTTACATCAATTGGTCAAAACACCATCGATATGCTTTGTAAAATAAACCACAAAACCCGAACAAACCATTATGAGTAGATATATATTTATTATAATGTCATCCTGTACAAATTAATGTGCGTGTAATCTATCCGAACTGATGAAGTGTCCCGGGACTTTTTCCAGGCCGCAACGCGCCCGGGTACTCATTCAAATATTTGATTTATATGATATAGCAGCTGTATTCGGATCACTTTATCGTTTTATTTGTATGTCAAATAACGAGAACGTCGTTTTAAAAGTTAGTCAATCAATCCAAGTGATAAAATATTTCATTTTTTATTAAAAAATATGCGTTTGGAGAAAAGTTAGCAACGGTAATATGGATAAAAGACAGTGATCCGACACTACTTTATTTAGTTTTAAATAATTAATATTTTAGAACTATATACACAATCAACTACAAGCATGGAAATTAATGTTTATTTAATTTTTAAACCAATCACCTATCAAGCAAAACAAATGAAAAATATTTACAGCATTACAAAGAATGCAAACACTGAATTCTTTTATACAGAGTGCCATCACCATTAAACTCAGCAATTGGTAAATATTTACGATTGGAGTAATCCACACTTCCGTTTAATCGGAAGTGTTGCCATACATAAAAATCATCAGGTTTATAATACGTTTTTGAAAGGACTGACGAAAAGAATGTTGATACAGGGAAAACTTTGTTATTTAAAAAATATATCGTCGATTTAACTAGCAAACTGCCTATCTACATTTCAGCAAAATGTTCAGGAGAGCTTAAAAACTGAATGTATCCAGATTTAACCAGTGTTAATTTTGAATTTCACATATAAAGTTCCTAGAATAACATTGGTTAAAAGTGAATTTATTGAGTTTTAAAACTCTCCTAAACATTTTCCTGAAATGTTTAGGAGTTAAGTTTGCTAGTTAAGATGACGATATGTAAAATTCATTGAATAACATTGGTTAAGACAGAATTTATTCATTTTCGCGAATTACTGGAAATAAAGACGAAAAAAGAGTATTAAATGTACTTAATTAAAACGGGTTTGCTAGAAAACGTGAATTACGTACACGTTACATCGGGGCTTCACATTTATTTCTATAATAATATATTTTACGATATAAAAAAGCAAACTATGTATATTCATAAATAATGAGACATTATTTTATTTCATTTCCATTGCTTAATTCCGTGACTCCTTTTTCATTTCCCCTTTGAAGTTCGTTTTTGATCATAACAAAAGAGCATCGAAATAGTATAACACCTTCTCAATTTTCTTTTGATTCTATAATATCTTCCGTGGACATTTCCCGTCGCTTCCGAACATTAAAAATGTGTCGAACAAATAATTTCCCTGCCAGAGGAAATTGAGCGTGATTTATAGAGGCTTTAAATTCAACGCGTTATCAAATCATAGCCACGTTTCCCCCATTTTTTGGTCGCGATGTGTCTAAAAGTAATTTAGGGGAAATTTAACGTCAGGTTGCTATTTGCTCTCTGCTATGACGTCACATCCTGTTTGCCGCGTTAACGACGTCCCGCCGCCGGAAGGAAGCCATTTTTTTTAAAATATGTATTTTTGCAATCTCGGTGAATTTTCTCGCGTAATTTATTTTTATACAATATGAAAGTGATGTAACGTTTCTAATCAATATTTTTAAAAAATCTGTAAACTGTCATTTACTCTCAATCTACTTATAAAAACGGATCCGTTGAATTTGGGTAACCCATTTTCTTGGTACTATGTTATATTGGGTAACAAATAATAATGAATTCAGCTCCACAAAAATTTTTACGGAATTAATTTTTTACTAGTTTAACATAAATGAATTAATTACTTTTAACCACGAACAACTGGATTAATTCAATTTATTTAGATATATACATCCAAATGTATCTGGACATATTTATCAAAAGCAGGGTTCCCCAAACTTTTCCTGCGATAAAAAACTTTGACAATTTTAAAGGAAAAAATTGTTTATTCTGTCATAATTAAAAAATGAGAAACAACTAAAATATGTATTGAATAATTAATTATTGGAAAAATATAACTCATAAAAACATAATTGATTGAAATTCTTTATGGGTTGCTATAAAATCATTTCGATTTTCATAATCACTTGCACTTAAGCCTACTGGTTCAGCCTTCACGGAAAATGGATTCCTAATCTAGGAATGTAAAACCATTCTAGGTTTCCATCGTGGAACGTAGTTTGGGAAACCCTGATCTAAACAAAGTTGCAGGGAATGCAGCTGCCTTAGATAATAAGTGCCTTTAGGTACCTCACAAACATTATTCCGAATTAATAAAACTAAATTTGCAAGTGATAAAGATAGAAAATTTTCTATTAAATATATTTTAAAAATTTATATGTATCATTTAAACCTATCGTATATCAAAGCTGTTTTATTTAACTTTAAATAGGGTTGGGAACTCAAAATATCTGGAGCCTTGGAATTAGCCACCATAATTCAGTTATAATATACTATATTCATCTCTTCCTGCAAAAACTTGTTTTTTAATGATTCTGCAATGTTCTATAAATTAATATGTAAAATATTTACTGCTTGGTATTTTTTATTTATTCATCTCAATTCATGTTATGCCATAAAAATTACTTATAATTAATTTATATTATAAAGGTTTGATCAAAATGTCGAACACGCTATAGATTAAAACGCCCCCAAAGGTTTATGATAAAATTCCGTTTTACGCAGATTTCAAAATGGAATGTGTGACTATCATATTACACATATCACAACAATCACGATTTTTGTTCTACGTTTAAATTAGTTTCAATTGTTTTAAATTTATTTCTATTTTCAATTGTTTCAAATGTTGACATTTCGAAACGAAACAAAATGTTCCAAATTTAAAATCGTTTCTTACTTTTACTTCTTACCATTTCTTCTTTTACGTCGTTAAGATATCATTCGACAATCATTCGAAAAGACAAATTAAGGAGTTTTCTTTTCCAACTCCACTCAAATTGTTATTTTACAAACCACTCATAAATTATTATTTTTTCTATTTCCTTCCCATAAACTAAATTAATATCACTGGAAATAGTTTTCCTTCGTATTATTATTGCCGATTGCTTAGTTTTATTAAATCTTGTGTGAAAGTTTTTACTTTATTTACATTCTTTCCTTGGAATTTCTGCAAAGATTTATGGCTCTTGATAAACACGATTAATTTTTACCCCGTCGAGCTATAATTTTGTACGAACTTGTTGTATATGGCTACCCTTGATACGATTTTTTTTTCTAATAGTTTTTACATGAGTGTGTAATTGAATGCGAAAGTATAAAGCCTTGTTAAGAATGTTCTAGAAATATCAATAAATTAAGAAATGTGCACCCTCCACCTCCTACGTATTGTACTTTAAAAGATAGAAAAACTATTTTTGATTTCAATACTTCTGAAATTATTGTTGTTTCCGTTTTCTAATATTTAACTAGCTTTCTTTTTGTACACAAATCATTATATTATTTTTTATAGAGAGAGCAATTTGTAATATTTATTTAATAGTTATAATAAAGATGTGACCTCTTAGTATTATAAATTGTTATATTAGACCAGCGGTCGCCAACCGGTGATCCGCGAAAAAAAAATTGTAACTTCTTATTAACTTTTTGTTTCAATATCATATTAAAGATGGCGCCAGTGTTTCTTGGAATTGAATTTTGTGCGTTAAATTGAATCGTGTAAGTACAGCTTATTCATTTGATATTCTCATTTTGTTATCAGGTATGAAAGACTTCTGCGACGCGCCAAGACTGAGGATTTGACCGAGGTGTCAGGGATCGGCTGCCTCTACCAGAGTGGAGTCGATAGACTTGGCAGACCCGTGGTTATCTTTGTCGGAAAGTGGTTCCCATTCAGCAATATCAACCTGGACAAGGTAACTTTATAATATCGATAATATTCTAAAAATAGAACAGAATTAAATTCTTATTTTATCAAGCGATCTACTGCTCTATTAGTACACAACAAAAAAATTTGCTTATAAGAAAACAATGATG
Organism: Himalopsyche phryganea; assembly: GCA_022494535.1. Lineage (NCBI taxonomy): Eukaryota > Metazoa > Arthropoda > Insecta > Trichoptera > Rhyacophilidae > Himalopsyche > Himalopsyche phryganea. Next base: position 2,466,518 of record JAGVSL010000073.1, read on the forward strand.
TTGTAAATACTTATATTTTTATATGTTAAATATCGCCGTGGTCAAGTGAGAATGCTTTGTGTCCTATATATGTACTGTCTTCTGATGCAGTGCTCACGGGTTTAAGTCGCTGTACGGACAGTTTCCATGGATGTCTGTAATGTCAAAAATTATCTGCCATCCATCCGATCCTTAATACGGAGTGTAGCGAGTTCGATTAGCTAACCGCTAATCCTGTCCTAAATCAATCCTTATATCCTTACTCTCTTACTAAAAATATAGGTTGAGCAAATGAGTAACAAGCAGTGCTAATAGAAAAAACTTGTGATAAATTTTATTAAGAATCCATGTTCCACATGGGAGCGGATATAAGAAAAAGGGCATAGATGTTTGTGATGTTTGCATCCCTTTCAACCATATTCTTTCCTTATCGCTGATGTAATTTGAATTACTACTAGCTTACATTAAATGAAAACCTTAAAAGCAAAAACACCACTATTCACAAAAAGTCGAAAATGACATATTTATGATTGCACAAATATTCCCCATATTCTTGTGTATGTATGCAGCATAACAGATCAATTGCAATATTCCTAGAAAACTGTGAAAAATGAATTTATAAAATGAGTTTACATGCAAAATATATACAATGACATTACTGCAGTATCGGTTTTATTTGATTTCTCACAATATGACTTTGATGGACAGAGGCGTTTTTGCTTTTAACATACTCAAGTACTCTATGTTTATATACCTGAAATTGCTCAGGAGTTCATAATATTATACTCTTGATTGAAAAAGACATGTTACAAAAAAAAAATAGTAAATTCTGATGCAGTCATTTCTTGTTGAAAATCATTTGTAATATCTTTCAACAGATAAATGGAATCAAAAGTTATCAATCTTGAATAGGTTTAGCATATACCTATTCTAATTTTGTCACCTTTTAAAATAGATGAACAATGTTAGATAGTAAGGATAGATTATGTCAAGGGTAAATTAGCATATTATGCCAAGGGCGAAAACATAAACCCTTACTTTAGGCATGTATTGTTATAATTGTTGCTTTAGAAACAGATAATATCACCATGTTGACCTTAATCTGGCCTAATTAACCCTTCCTGATGTGACTACTTTACTTTGTCTTTGGGAGTTTTGTTCAGTCTTGTGGATGTCTTCGACCTTTTTTTTAATGAAATGATTTTTGACAGTTCCTCAGCAGAAAATACATGTAGAAATTTGTCTGTCTCTGTCACAAGAACTCCTCCCGATCGGTGAACAGTAGCGATGTGAAATTTGTCATTCTGGCTGCCATATTTGGTCAACTGTAGTATTCTCAATTAATTGATGGATTATATTTTGTGGGTGTTACATGAGGTGTACTGTCCACGGTGATATTTTCTTCTCCAACTACATTCGACATTAGCTTGCACCAAAATAACGCCAACATTTAAATGTTAGCGCATTTTATCCCGGGTGAAGCTGGATAATAAATACTAGTAATAAAATAGTAAATAAAGTCTAAATTGTTAATTTTGCTGGATAACCAATGAAGTTTTCAAAAGTTTACTTCAAATAAGAAAAAAGATCTTTTCCAACTAATTTTAGTTTTCTTTTAAATTAATAAAATCTGAGTTATTCTTGAGGCAACTAATTTTTTGTTCGGTAACTAATTCTGTAAATGGTCAGTAAATGTTGTATATAAATATCTGGCAGTTTTGATTTAATAACTGACCATTTTATATAAATTACTGACTGTTTATTTTATTAACTGACCACGTTTATACTGAACATTTATCGAATTAGTTATTGACTGTTTATTATTTCTTACTGACTGAAAATTGAAATAGTTGCTGACCCAAAATTCTTAATATCGATTTCACCATCCATTGAAATGTGATCTGACATTATTTGAGTTCAAGATATGAACATATTTTATAAAAATATAGCAAAAAATTAATTATGGATCCAACCATATCAATAACTCAAAGGCTTTTAGTAAACTTATGTTTTCAATTTATTTCAGGCTCTGCTATACCTCATTGCCCTCCTAGACCCCATCGTCAAAGGAGATTACGTGATTGCCTACTTCCACACTCTCACATCCGGCGCCAACTACCCTTCGTTTGCATGGCTCAAGGAGGTCTACAGTATTCTGCCTTACAAGTAAGTAGTACTTATATAACCTTATATTGTTAAAATATATAAATATTACACTCTCCCCTTAATCCACTTGCCGATATCCACAAAAACATTTATTGTGTTTAGTTCAGTGGTCAGAGAACTGGGGTAAATTACCCCAAATAGGTTAACAATTAAAATCTTCGGAGTTATGTAGGCGCAATATATACTTGGATTACTTACATTCACAGCTGTTTTTCTTAACTGCGGGAAATTGGGAACCTGTAAAAAAAAAACATTGGAAAACAACTCCAGAGGTCTATTTGATTGATATTCAGCACCAAGGATTAGTTTCGAAGTGGTCAGGTCAATTCCCTGAAGTAAGACACGACATTCTATTGATTAAACTAGCGGTTACTTCTTACTTCCAACTCGAGGGACTGATATCATATATTTTGAGAATAATATGCAAAAAAGTTCCCCGACCCTAAATAGTTGATGAAATTGTTCAGATGTTTTAACCGCTTCAAAACATCTCTCGTACTGTTATACAATCAATTGTGCAGTGCAGTATGTGGAAATAAATATCTTTTTTTTAATGTTTGTTTCTGATAGAAACATTGTTTATTTAACAAAAAGGTTTGCCATCTATGACAATGCTTTCCACCGAAATCTTACCTTTTTTTTACACGTAATTCAATAGTAGTTTTACAAAAGCTATAAAGAATTTATTGGATCCATAACACAATAAATTTTTCTCCTGTTAACCCGTCTTTTTTACATAAATTAAAAAATAGGTGTGCTTAACTTTGGCTTAGCGAATGAAATATGTTTATCACGGCTCTCAAAGTTAAACCTCTTACAACTTTACCTGTTTTCACGGTCTATAGCGTGAAACAAAGTAAAACTTTAAAGTGTACGGTTTCTTTTGTTTTCAGATACAAGAAAAATCTTAAAGCGTTCTACATTGTTCACCCCACAATTTGGACTAAGGTAAGCTTGCTTTATAGGTCTCGCAATTTCTTTGTTTCTACTATTACTTAATTGTTTCTCCTGCCAAAGAATAACTTTGTATTCTTCAACCGACTGAAAACTGGGTTGATGTTTAATTATTTTCCTAAAACTTTTCATAAAATTTCCCTTCAGAATATCATAAACCAAATGTGGCAACATTAATTTTTACTTTAACTGTCAAGTAATATCTTCACCTTTGCAGTGAAATGACCTATTTCCAAAACGTTTTTATAATAAAACAAACGATTTTTAGAGTACTAAATTGTATGACGGTGAAAAGAAACTAGTAATAGGTTCGATTCAAAATAGTTTTGTTTTGTAATATTTGCTATATGATCTAGCAAACTTAGTGCATTTATGTAAAGGTCCATGCAGCTTAGAACTCTTCATCTCCATTCAATTAATAACAATTGTGAAAAGACTGGAATGTCATGATAAAGTTGTCATTAAAATCACCCATCTGAAGTTAGTCCCATATCTCAGTAGTTTACAAATGTGAAATAAGTTTGTTCACACCAAGGCGACAATATGTAAAATTTACATCCTTTAATTTTTTTATTGACTGTCAGATAAAAAGGTGTCCAATTAGAATTCATTACGAATGTCAATTTTTATTCCCATCCCACAGAATATAACTAGGAGAGTTTCAACAAGTTTTTTTTAATGTTATACTGATATCAAGAAAATCTTTAAAACGTTTCTATTTATTGCAAAAATATCATTCTTCCTGACATTGGTACTAACTATGAACACTTTTTTGTGAAAAATATTGATTTTAGCAATTCATCAGAAAAAATCACAGTATTTTTTAGAAAATTTGAAAATTCATAGTTGACATTTCGATGTTACCTTAAAACTTAAGCTTTTATAGAAATATGGGGGTTTTTTTTAAATCATCGAATTTAATCCATTAGAAGTGGCCATTTCCAAAATCAAATGAACCCATTTATAATTGAATTACATAGCAACTAGATGTGATCCCACTCTTTTCAATTTCTAATATTTATATTTTTTAATTGAAGGATTTGAATTAATACCAACAATATAGAAAACATGATCCATTAAATTTAGTCTGAAATAGCTTCTTAAAAGAATCAAAACAGATGTTGCTCTTAGTAACATAATGAGACGAATTGGCAACTCCACAAATATTTTTTTATAAAGAATTTGAATCATTCAATTTTTGTACATTTCCATAAATTTGGCACGTTGAGTTCATCCAAGTGTACAAAATTTGAACGATTCAAATTAGATACTATTAATTCTGATAAACTGGGATTGCTCCGTTAACATATTTTTTCTTTCAGATGATGACATGGTGGTTCACGACATTCATGGCCCCCGCTATAAAGCAGAAGGTTCACAACCTGCCCGGGGTGGAGTACTTGTACTCCGTGATGGCACCTGATCAACTCGAAATCCCCGCCTACATTACCGAATACGACATGACGGTCAGTGATTTTCTTACATAGCAAACAAAACCATGAGCTTACTCATATAATACCATATTGTCGATAAGTGTACTGTCTCTCTCGTTTCGCACAATAAATAAAGTCTCTTATTTGACATTCAAATTACAAATCATTCGCATTGGATGCTCAGTTCCAAATTTAAAATATTTGACATTTCAATGATTAATTTATATCATTGTTTTGTAGCTATTCACACGAAAAATAGTGTGCAACATTCCAACAATTAGATGAAGGTCTAAGAACTCATCTTAGAGTAGAGGTCTGTAAGGGTTCGGGTAAGTAATTTATTTTTCTGAAAAATAATTACTTTGACTATCTTTGGGACATGAGTCAGCCGTGCGGCAATACTATTCATAAAAAGAAGTTAATGACTTTAATAATGTATTTCGCAATATGTTGTTATGAATATCGTTGTTAAAAAATATGGTCTCTGCTTACATATTTTTGAGGAATTCGAAGCTGAGAAACCCATAAAATTGAATTAGTTTGTTGAAACTAAATCTGAAACAATGCTTTCTTTATTTATACGTTCCTACATACAAAAAAGTGTGAACATTATTCAGTATCAGTATTAGTATTAGATAGCTGACAGTTCAGTATCACATAAAATCATGTTATATTGTAAATTTTAAAAATAAATTGGGCATTTCGAAACTGAAAAAAATAAACCTGGGCTTCAGGCTAGGTTCGGTTTGCAAGTGTGATATAAAGACCGGGTAATTTTATCCAATTTCGGACCATGCAGACTTCTCGAATATTGTTAGAAGCTGAGTAAGCCAAAGTAAGCTCTCCAAATTCATAATCACCTAAAAATCATTTTTGTTTATTGAAGTCAATATTCATTAGGGGGTTTTTCTTAATCAGTATCTTCATGCAAAACCTTCAGCTGACAGACTTATTCTGTACCCATAAATCGACAGCCCGGTTTGCAGGCTCCACATGGTCTCAGTCAGAATAATGATAGAAAACCAATACAAATTTAATTATCCATTATCAAGAAATAATACGCTATTTATCTTTTTTAGACCATCGTACACTTATCCACAATATATGTACCTAGTTATAGTTTTGAGAGATAGCTTAAACTTTGGTTGACATTTATTACAAATATAGATATTACTAATTTAATTAATTTATTATTGCAATATATCCAAAAAATAAACACCAACACTTCCCAAATACACTCTTAGTACATGTTTGATTTTAGTAATAAGGAATATAATTTATTTTCCGGGTATTCCTTTTACTATTATATCCTTTATTACCAACCGACATAGCCTAGAATAGTTCCCGACAAGGAGTCTGCAAACTTAGTACAGTTAGGTTAAATAAAGTATATGCTTTGATGAATAATAAAAGACATTACTTTACTTCCATACTGACATAATTATATTTTGCTGCCAAAGTAAAATGACAGCTATCAAATAAACTTAAATATGTATTTTTAGAGATACTACATAAACTGTGATTCCAAAGCCAGTTGATTTTTTTTGCAAATTCTTATTTAATACTTTGATTCATCATAATTCATGATGAATGAAATTAATGAATAAAAGTCTGTTACAATGTATACTTATGTTTAAATTTCGGATAATATTTCATTGTTCAGAAAACTCTGTGTGCCATTAGCTGTATTTATACTTATAACGACAGTTATAGCTGTTACTACACTAGAGTCTTACTTGCCAGGAACTTCTTTCAAATTTAATGATCTTTCGGGAGATCTTTAATGAACTAACTAATACTTTGATATCATTTAATTATTAATATTGTTGTATTTTCTGGTTATTTAGTAATTATGTTTGATTTAAAACTGTAAATCCAAATAAATAATTATTCTTAATCAGTGTTTTCCAAACCTTTGCCATGCTTGTACCCAATTAAATATATAGATTAAACCGGTGTAGCTACTTTTGGTTATTTTTAAAGAATACAATCCATATTTTAGACATTTTCTTTTTGAAAAGTAGAAATTATTTTAAGACATCGACTGAGGGTGCTTGATGGAATTTCAATATTAAATTTGGATTATTGAGATTTTGTACACTTCCATGTATTTTGTCACTAACGACCCGGGTTTCGCCTTTCGGCATCTTCAGGAATGCCTGAAGATGCCGAAAGGCGAAACCCGGGTCGTTAGTGACAAAATACATGGAAGTGTACAAAATCTCAATAATCCAAATTTAGAAATTATTTGTATAAAAATTTGCAACTGGATAGAAGTCTTCGCAATTATTTACCATTCCTAAAGCAATATCGGATTCAATATTTGTGATCTTTTAGCGCCACATTATTAATTCGAACCGTGTTTAAAGTGCAAATTTCAACCGTGTGCAACTTCAAATCTTTCATGCTCTGACAACAGTTTGTGAAACACTGAATAAATAAACCTGAATCCAAAAATTAACACATTTTCCTCATTAGGTACGTAATATTTGAAAGCAAAACAGCATTACAATTCTTTTGAGGTTTACTTTTATTTCTTTAACAACCGCACTTTGTTTGATATTAATACATACACACATCATGCTCTCATCTATTCACCCGCTATTATCAAAATGACTTTTAAAAATGGTCAGATAAATCCAACCGATTGATTTTTTTCAAATGCATCACCGTGGACAGTTTTCCTCGAATGGGTAAGACATTTACAAACTAATTAGTTTATTTCTTGATAACTTAATTAATTACCCTTCTCACTTTCACGTGTAATATTTTTTTTATTTCAGATAAACGGTCTGCATTACTTCCAGCCGGACCCGTCGAGTACATAAAACAATCCGAGATGATTGACCCATCTCCAGTGATAATTTTGCATTCGGTGCACACAATAATGGTTCCATAAATTAGGAAAAAAAACAATAACAAAACGGCTAGAGATGTTTTTGTTTTGTTATAACGGACTGAAAAAATATTTAGTGATCTACGCCTCGAAAAAAATACGCATAGCAATATCACTCAATAGGTGACTAATAATGGTAGAGTTAATCAAGTGTAATTGATAAAATTAAAGCATTAATTATTTACTTATAAAATGGTTACGATTAGATTTATCGAATGTTAAAATATGCACGGAGGAATAATGTTCGATGAACCATGTTGCCAAATTTAACAGTCGCGCTTAAATGTGTCAGTAGTAGAATAGGAAGTGGTGAGTCAATATAAGACTCTTATTCAAATAACACTTACGCACAGACTGCATATATTCAAATATAATATGTATACAGGGAAATTGCTGACAACTTTATGCGCGAGGTTATTAAAATAATCTCTAATTTGTTCCTGGATTGATATGCCATTTTCTCCACATCTTTTTTTATCAATTTATCATAGATTTAGTGTTTTTGTTTTTATAAACAAATAGCAACTACCTTGTATCTTTTTTTAAATACAGTTAATTCCTGCTTGCTAATTATTATCTTATAATTAAAAATTATTATTATACTAGAGTACTAGCTGGACTCTACATAATTTTGGATAAAGTATTCTCTGTTATTAACTACTTGCTAATGAAAATTGTTAAACAATAATCCACTTTCCATGAAATTTGACATGCTATCTTCATTTCAAGGAATTGATGTAAATTAGCCATGGACATAACTCTTGTATATTTCTTCGCCCATTTACTTTTCTTTTCTGTAGATACTAATTTACGGTTTTAATACACATTTTTACTTGTTGAAGCTTACTTTATTAATAGTAATACTTACTTTATGATGTGAATATATATTTTGTTGTTTTAGGGATTATTGGCAATTGATTCAAGACATAGTAAAAACTGGGAATTTCTGCATGATTTCTTAAAATATTATACTTTCTTTTCTATCAAATATGATTACATGTGTTACTATTATTGATACTGTCATCCATTGAATTTCTTTTACAATCAAGGCTTACGCTGTTTTATACAATAAATACTACTGTTAAATTTCACAGTGATAGATTAACTATTTTAAGTTATCCGCTTTGAGGGGGCGCTAGTCTCACGGTCGTAATGTAGTCCATACTACCTTATTTGTCATTACCGCCACGCGATCCGCAGCGTTATTGATTAAAATAATCAATTATTTTTTAGTCTTACCGTCTTCACAGAACTGTAGGACTTTTAAGTATATCCCGAATGGTTTTCGAAACGTTTCATATTTCCTAACATATTTGTTTCCACAGTATTGTATTTGTGAGTTTCCGTTTGACAGCTACAAGGCGTAGATTGGCTATTTTAATTCTGACTTTCGTCGACAACCAAGTTATAACTGTAGATGAATACAGCTGTTATAGTGGTTTAAGATATATTATTCCTCCGAGTATTATGAATTTGTAATGTTTAATATTAATCAAGAGTCTGTTAATGTAGCTTTTGTTATTTCATGCTGAAACTATGCTTTGTCAATGCCTAAGCTTTAGGCAAGCGATGAAAGAAATAGTATCAGACTTTGTGAAAGTTTCCCAGCATCCGAGAGCTAAATCCTTCAGGATTCAGATAAATGTACTTAAACATTTTAATGATAATTCACTGGGCCTCAATGACTGGCAATGTTTTATTTATTTTCAATAAATTGATGATAATCTATCATATTTAAAGATGTATTTTTTCATCAGTACTGGTTATTACACATAATATAAAAGTGTTAAATTAACTACAATACAAAAATGATTCTGAATTTTTTTCACAATTGCTCGTAGAATAAAAAAATCAATGTTACTTGATAAAGAATCTTTAATTATCGCAACAATGTGTGTAAATCGTATTTTAAATGTAATATTTTATCTTGAATAAATCGATATGATTCGTGGTTAATTTTTCTTTGATAATATTATCAATCATTAATATAAATAAAGTTGAAACGTTGTTGAAAAGTTGTAGGTAGTTATTGAAAAAAATAATTAATTATTAATTGTCTTGCATTTTTTGCACTCTACCTTGTAAATACACATGCAATTTTCGATTCTTTGATAAACATACAAATAGAATACGAGTGTGCGGCTGAATCGTCGATTAAAAATAATTGAAAGTATTATGTATAAGCACCAAGAAACAATCATAAGAACTGATACGTGTGCGACGCTATTGTGTACACAAGACATGTTTTTATCTTATATATTAAAATGAAATGATTTCTCCACATCATCATGGAATATTACTTTTATTTATAAAATTAAATAAGATTGTTAATCATCACACGAGAAAATAATTCTTATATTATTAATGAATATTTTTCACAAACAATCATAACTCAACGTATAAAAATAATATAGAAACAGATAATCTTTTTACATCCATTGCCATTAACATTCCCAAGTCGTCCCGGCGTTCCACAGTTCCTCATCCTCAAGTAAAATCAGGCTGACTTCACACCTGGTCCAACGCTGTGCAGATAATCAGATTAATTGACATATTTTCAAACATCACAGTAATAAAAATGTTTTTTTCATCTCAGCTAAATTTTTCGTAATATATATTTTGTTATAATTATCACAATCGTTCTATTATAGTTTCCTTATTGTTAGACTCGTAACTCCCTGAATACTGATGATGTAATTTAATTGAAGTCTATTTAAATTAATTATTTTGAAAAGTAAACTGCTGATTAAGTTTGCCTATTTATTTATACTGTATATAAAAGCAAAATTAAACAAGAAAATCTACATTAAAAGCTAGTTTAGCAACTTGTAAGTTGATGGTTTGTATTTATCTGTATGTATTTTTTTATTATGTTTATTTATGAATGACTGAAGAATATTTTTTAAGATATAAATTTGTTATCAATATGTTAGTCAGACAGTATCATTGAAGTTGTTCTCTCATTAACTATGGTATGTAATATCGGATTAGGAGCTGTCATTCCAATGGCCGTTTCTGAAAGCTAATATTGGTAGGAATACTGTATGGCGCTTTTATTAAACTAAGATGTCATTGTTATTAAAATAGCCCTAACAATGCTTATGACGGGATCGTTCCCAAAAAAGTGATAAATATTTTCTGTTGTTATTTGTAACGTATAGGTATAAAAAATGTTGAAATTACAATATACTAGTGATTGTTTTGACAAAAATAAAAAACTTATATCTGATGAACTGAGTGAAAGTTATCAGTCGTGCCAACAGAAGAAATCGACGCTCTTTTTAGAGACACGGTTTCAAATGCAGCGATCGGAATGAAAATTCAGTGAGCGCTATTTAAAAAAAAACATGTAGATTTAGTATTAGTGTTAATTTTTATTAATTCCCACGTCAAAGGCCATGTTAATTATATATTTAAAATCAGTGATGCATGTAGAAACATTAGTCATTATAATATTCATCATTAAAAAAATGTATTTTTACGAATTCAACGCTGTTAAAAAATATCATTTTTATTTTTAAATATTTACCCGATACTTTGTTTAATGAATTTAAAAAAACTGTCACAATAATATTTAAAAAACATTTAATAGATTTTAGATTATTTAAGGTTTTTTTATTTTACTTATTCATTATTAAAAAAAAGTGATTAATAAATGTTATTTATAATGTTCTTTACTCTGATAACCATCAAATTTATTTATAATGGAAATTTCATTTATTTCTTATAGTAAACTTGAATTTACGTTTTTACCAGCAGTTTTTACGATATCTAGTACTTCTTGCTGATAATCAATTTATATTATGTAATTGAAATTTCCAATATTTATTTTATTTTTTCTACTACTATAACACATTCTTATACTGTCGATGTAGTCATAAGATTTTCTTATAATTGATCTAAAGAATAGATTGAAAAAAAATGGTTCTAAATCATTAATTTTATAGCTACCATTCCCTTCATTTTAATACTAATTTAGTTGTTAAAAGCTCTTGATAATATAATTAATATTATAATTTTGTGAATTCTAAATATTTTAATGGGTGCCAAGTTTGAGATACGTTTTTTTTATTGATTGGTATCCTTAAACTTATTTTTATGAAAATTCTACCACCTCCATTCAACATTTATAGATTTAACTGAAAATATAGAAAAAAAATTAGACAGATGTTATACATATCATTACAAAAATGATCATAATTTTCTAAAATTCAATCTCTACTCTTTATACCTACTTTATTTTTGTAATGGAGTATTTTATTATGTAGCTATTAGAATGTATATTTCTCATAGAGAAGAGGTATTCTTTTTTAAAGATTTATTTAAATATACCTAGGAATTGAAATATTTTTCTACTTAAATTACACATTTATAGTTTTCATCTGTATATTTCTTGAATCAGTGTAAAAATAGTTACGCTTTCTCATTAAATGTTTGTCTACTTACATTTCTTCGAGTTACTACCAAATTTTGCTAAAATGTAATGCAATTATCACAAATCTACAGAAATCATGATTTACAGAATGTCATTCAATTTTGAAGAAATTTAGATTATATAATTTTTCATCTTTTCCCAATATAAGGGACCTTCCAAACTTTTACCAGTCAAAGATGTTAACTTAGAATTCAACGCCAAAATACTTTAATATATAGTTTATAACTTGGCAGTAATCCGAAATTTTTAGAATGCTAAAACTTTTTTTTTCTCTACAATTTCTTTCGCTATTTAAATACAACCGTTTATAATGTGGACAAGAAAGGTCCATGAAATTATCTGTAGTCTTCGCGGGACCTAAAAGCAATTTAAGCAGAATGAAATCTGTTTCTTACTATTTCAATGAAATTTTACTCTTACAAAAGCAGTCTTATCAGTGAAATATTGTGGAAATAATTAGTTTATTTTTAACAATGATATAAAACATACCATTTGAATGATTGTGTTCATATAAATGAAATTATCTCGTTAATCAGCTTGCTACCAATTTAATCCTGTAAAAAATACATCTATTTTTATAATTATTGGCCCAGATATTTGAAAGAATCAAAAAGATTTGCAATGATACATATTTCTGACACCTTACTGATAGACCTATTTTGCGTTATATTTCGAATCAAAATACAGAAAAGTTTGTTCAAAAATTAATTGTCATCAACGCGATGTTTAAGATTTGACAGTGAGGTTGTCAGATGTAATGTTAAATAAATAGTTAGTTTCCAACAAGCATTTTCCACACCACAATGTTGTCTATTAATAATCATAATAATTTCCCATAGAGATTGAATATTTTTACAATAAGAGTGAAAGAAATATATAATAGAGTTGAACTTTTATTGATAATCCTTGTAAAAGTATCTAAATCTGTTGTTTAATTAAAATCCTTATGACCAGCGATGCTGTAAAATATTTTTAATAAGCTTTTTCCACTCGAACTAGTGTTAAATAAAAATTATCAATAATAATTAAAGCAAACTGTATACAAATAATGCAATATAATAATAAATGCTAAATAAAGAACCTGCACTGTGCTAGATATTTTTACCCAATAGAGTTGTTATCTGAAACAATACGTGTCTTGTCTCAACTCAATTTGTTTAGCTGATATACGACATTCTGTTATAGTCATCAAATCGATCTGAATAAAAAACATTTAAATATTACTGCATCGTCTTTTCATTTCTCCAAGCTACCCTACAAAATTCAATCCCAATCTACAGCATATATTTTCAAGGAATATCAAGGCTGCAATAACAAAACTGGACAAGCATAGATTAATTAATCTATTACACAGTTGCCATCTTTTGTTCATTTTGCAGGAAAGCACAATGAAATTTATTATAGAGTGCGATAATTACAAATAGATGTCGCTAGGTTATTTTAAAATATATTAATTTATAATTCACCATTTATCACTTTTTCTGTAAATAATAGATGGCGCTTTATTACAAATATTAAATAAACGCCTGTAGTATGTTCACTAAGGGCATTATAAGCTCCCCATTTTAGTACAGAATTACAATAAGCCCAATTCTCTCACACACGATCAGCTCGAGGTTATTGAATCAACGATCAATGTCACCACCATCAAGATTTTCACCACCCACAGAGACCTACACTTATAACACTAAAATTCCCAGAGATGAAAGGAGAAATAGGGCCTAGCCCGGGAATCCTACACCTAGTGTAAAAGCTATTCATACAGAATTACCCAAAATTAAGTCGGCGTCCTATGAAGTATACTCAACAAACTGATAGATAATAAATGGTCACCCCTCGAATTGGAAAAATCAGATATCAGAAGATTGTTTGATTTTCTCTCAATACTACACCTGTAATTCAGCCAATGAGCCAGATCTCCTAGCAAACTTTAAGAAACTGTACATCAAAGCACTTTCCACCAGGTGCTTTAAAGTTTGCCATGCTTCCAGTTCCTCGACATGAAGGAGATTTTTCATGATACAATACGAAATCGCCTTTTCAAAATCGAAATAGCCTCGAACTTTTCATAGCACTAATCAGATCTGTGTAACGAGTCAAGAGTTCTTGCCTGGTATGAGGCCCCATTGTATTATTACAACAGCAACTGCAATAATTTTGTTAGTTGTATAGGAAGCAATTTTAATATAAAAAATCAAATTTGATGTGGATTTATTCAAGTAATAAATGTTTAAATTTTCATCAGAATAAATAATATTCTATACCGAATCGAATTTTTAATTTGACAATTTCTTGCCAAAAATAAGACTAGCCACTCGAAAATCATAGGCCTTGATGGCATTAACTGCATTTTTTATTTTAATTAAAACATATATCAATCAACAATTTCATTTGAATTCCTTTCTATAAATAACATCACAATTATTACTCTTGGAAGGTGGGAAATCCATCCTTCTTCAACATCTTTTGAGTCACTAATATGGTGAAAAAACAAAAGAAAATAGTACACCATTTTTGTATAGAAATTTTTATTTAAGTATAATATATATTTCAAAAAAAAAAATAATTAATCTGAATCTGGTAATATAAATACATTTGTTTTTTTTCTATAATGCAGGTGTGGAACCCGCGTTGACATTATAATAATTTACTATGAATTCACCAATAAAAACACTCTTAAAATATTTAGGTGGACCACATAATATTACAATATAAATGGAATGGATGGCTAATGTAGTCTTTGACAGATAAAATAAATGCTGTTGAAAAGATTTAATGTGTAATCTATAGCTAATTATATCTCCTACAACTACCTACCAGTTTATAATACACATAAGCCAGTTAAGAAGTGTGTAAAATAAGTTTATTTATTACAATCAGTGACACTGTAGATAAGAAAATATTGATACTTTATTATGGTATTTTTCATAGACATACCAGCCAGTTAGTGTCACATGCAAAATAGTTATTTTTCAGTACTGGCAATTATTAAAACAAATTAATGCTTCCTTCATTTTTAAGACTGAATGTCAAAATTTGAAAATAGAATAAGATTGACAGTTCTATTCTTATTGATTTTATATTATGACATTTCTACTAAATTAAGTGTAAAAAGAATTAATACATTTTTAATTTATTATTGTTTGCGAAAAACATTCACATTAAGGCATTTTTCTTATTAAAGGAAATGCATTCAAACAAAAATCTTTGACACTTAAAATAAGCATGTTCATAAATATCGATTTTTTGTTAAAATATCATTCAACAGTGATCATTTTTAATATTGTAATGGCATTTATATAATAAGAAGCATTAGAATTCATCAGGCAGTTGAATTTTGTAAATTATTATCTTACATAAGACAAACGGTGTTCAAAGACCTACATTTTTTTTACTTTTTGTCATGCGTTGGGTAAATAATTATTTTTACATTTTTGCAGGAATGATCTTTTACTACATGTATATTTTATACTTATACTCCTTCAATACTATAATACTAAGGGCAAATACCATTATGGTAAGTAGATACCATTTAAAATCATGTAATTTTATCTTTGCAATGTTTACGAAGCTTTAATTCATTACCTATGTCTAAATTTATCATCTATTATTATCGATCGGATAAGGCCACAGAATTAATAATTGACAATGTTATAAAAACGGAACGTGGAAAATTTGGTTTAATAGGAATCATTTTTAAAACTACCGAGTGATGCGTTTCACTCGTAAAGTTGATCACAAAAAAGCAAAATCTAAAGACACTTAATATTTGGTGATTCTTGCATCATTCAAGAGCCAATTTTTCTTCTATATTTGGGCAATTGTTATCTGAAACAAAAGAGGAACAATTTTGCAGCATATCTGTCTGCATTAAATTTGAATTGTTCATTATGAAAAGTGGGTGTTGTATTCAAACTGAAGGCGAAATAATAGTGGTTTTCGAAAGGTCAAGTAGCAAACTAGACATAAACCATACTTTAAAAGACTTTCAAGTATGGTGGAACTGAAAGCGTATAATTCATTTTGACAAGGTCAAACCCGGCTCATCAATAACATGGCAGTTGTATTGCGATCAGCTAGCCTGCTTCAACAAAGGAAATATAAAAAAATTGCTTGACCTTTTCAATCATAACCACAATTGATTCACCACCTATTATTTCGGCATAACTGTCAAAACGGATTTACATTCACTTATATATACAGCAATATTAACTAATATAAACAAAGGCAATGATGTCGGAAAATTCAGTTGTGTAATTAATAATCAAAAAAATACTGAAATAAAATCGTACATTGACTTACTTGCGGCGATCGGAAGGACTCTTGTAGTTTGAGCCCCCGTTGCTTTGCCACTCCAAAGTGAATTCGCATTCTAATATTTCAGCACCGCGTTTCCTAGTGAGACCCGTCTCTTCTAAACTCAACTCACACATTTGCATATCATCCACGCCTGAAAATTTAGGTTATGAAAATTAAAATTACACAGATTAGATAAATAGGAATTTATTTAACCTTTCTGAGAGTAAATGAATTAGTCTTAGACTTACTATGGGGAGTGAGTTTTTTTTACATCTAAATTGTTTTATATTTTTTCATAACTATATGAATCGTGATCGTCATTAATCCAGGAGTACAAATCATTGGCTGTCACGCAAACACACGAAATATGTATTTAAAAACTATTGTTTCACAAACATCGTACGGACTTACCATAGACAATGACATTTTTCAATAAACAAGCAAAGTTATGCTAGCCCTCTTTATGGTATTGAAACTAAATTACTATTAATTCATATTATTACAGATGATAAAATGCTTTTTTAATTAAGTGAGGAAATGTGTTAAATACACATTTTTTAAGCTTAAAAAAATTATGTTTGAAAGTTTTGGTTTATTGAGAGACTTTCAGACTCAACACACAATAATACACAATAATAAATATTATTTATTACATAATATAACAATAGTTTCATGTTGTTTGTGCCGCATATTATTTAGTTGCTAGGTGTTTATAAACTTTGTAATGTAAATATGTGGAAATAAGAGAATAAAATAAAATGTTCTATAACTGAATACTTCAATATTTTATCCAATTATAACGGAGTTCCACTAAGTAAATGCCAATTCAATCAAAAATTATATGGAACCAATCAATATTGAAGTAAAGCTCCAAAAGATCGTCAGGTGTCTGTCATTGTACATCTTTAATAAGTGAGTATTTTTTTATGAAATTTGGTTTTTTTAAATATAATAACAAAGCTGGGCGACCGAAATCTATTCAATGCAATTCTTGGAGATATAACCGCATTCTATCCATTTTCATTTTCATACGAGAGAAAAGTGAGATATTATGGGCGGTCGAAAATCCACATTGTTACGTAATTAACAAGTCACAAAACACAACAAATCAAATATTCAATCAAAAAACACAATATAATAACTCAAATCACTATATAAAACCTTCAAAATCATAAAAACTTCGATAAATCGCGAGAAAAGTAAGGTATTGCTTGCGCTCAAAAATCCATAGTTTACAATATATGAAATTGTTTGAACTTGTTTGTGTGACGTCATAGCAGTATCACGTGACTTACGAAAAAGTTAAATATCGTCGAATATGAAGTCAAAAACTGTTTTAAATATTCGAAAAGGTACCTACAAATAGCCGTAGACGGAATTACAATACATTTTCAAGCCTATAAACACATAAATATACACGGACGATCATTGACGTCCATACTCTTCCAAGGAAATTCCGCGCGGACAATCTATATCGTACATACTGTCTTAAAGGTTAAGTAACCTATTTATTCAATTAAGTTACTGTAAATTAAATATGCATATTTTTAACCATGTCTGCTAACCAATGCATATGGAACCTTAATGTACCATCATAATAATAATAAATCAATCAAAGGAATGAGTAAAAAAACTAGTCAACTAATCGCTTTCTCTATATCCTGTTTTCAGAATCAAATAGAGGGTGAATGGGAAGGATTCCCAAACTATATTCCGCGGAATGTGAATAGGTGTTCCGGGAAAACCTGGACTGGTTTTATATGCTGCTATGGCTTCAATAAATTAAACATGTTCGACTTCATATTGATATTACCTACCAAACAAAATAAACAAGTTGTTATGTTTAAATTTTAGGATGTGAAGTGCTCCATCACAGGAAATGTTTTGAAAACCCTGCCCTATCCTTCTATCTTTACTTGCTCCGTAAAAGAGAGAAACTGAATAACAAGCAACTCTCTCGTATAACATCTTCTGGTGAGATAAGCTCCATTAGGGAGAAATATGTTTCAAATTGGGAGCGGACATGGTTGCAAAATAAAAACATTATATTATTTTTTCAATAGGTTACAAAAGACAAGTATAAAAATGAACCATAAAAAAAGGTAATCTTGAAAACATTAAATCTTTAGTCATCTCAAATATTATCACATAAAATTCAATCGAATGCAATATCTGCGATTTGCTTCAGTTTCATTGATCTCTTGAATTTATTTCATAGATTTGATAGTTGTGTCAATAATCCAATACCTGCGCATAATAAGACAGGTTGCTTATCGGGGTGGAGTTCCATCTGCCTGGCAACATATTGCCCGTCGAAGTGTGCATACCACCATCCTCTTTTTTCACTACCACTGCTGGTCACTTCGCCCTCGGCCGTCGGTCTCACAAACGGAATTCGGAAGTATCGGTGCTGAGCTCCAAGGATATCTGTCTTTTGCTGCATCCTCGGTCCTTTTATAGCTAAGAAATAATGTGTAATATATCATCTACAAAATATCATATAAAATAAATCATTGAGCAAATGCATCAAATTAGATTAACAATAGGTTTATTCTATGCTAATTACAGATATAATAGGTCTCATTTTAGCGAAGACTCTTCTAACAACCGACAACTAAAGAAGTGCACTGATATTTGGGAGTCACCACCCTGAAACTAAAATTTATGCCATAAAAGTTAATATTTTTTACATTACTTTCACATGTTTATATTCGCATTGAATATTTTGTCTCTAGAAATTAATGTTCTTTTTTTTATATAGCTGCAAATTTGCATATAAAATAAATGTTAAAATCTTATTTGTTTAATACAGTAAAGGCTTGCATTTTTCTGGTCAGAATTTTAATTCAGTTTCAGTTATAATATTTAATACATTTGTCAGAATTTATATTAAATGGTCAGAATTACAGAGGGCGTAATAAATAATTTATGGTCAGTATTTCTAACCTAACCTGACCTTTTATTCTGACTGTATAATAATTTAATTCAGACCGTTCATATTTTTATTCTGACCAAAAATTGATTAAAACTCTGACCGTTTAATTTGTTGCCTATAATAAATCATTTTCTATGCGTAATAAACTTAGAGCATTGAAGTGATGATCTTGGATAACTTTTATTCACTTTTCGTTTTTAATGCAAAATAGTTGAAAAAGATTGTTCTACCTCACACCCTGAACATGACATCGTTAAAAAAATTCTGAAAGCTATAGCGCCATTTGGAAAGCATTTCTCTATTAAAACTTATAGTATACTAGTATCGAAAAATTAATTATATCAACCTTTACATTTTCGACTTCTCGATTTACTTGAAGCACCAAAAGATTGTCTGCTATAAATCCAACTAACCTGCATCCATAATGGATTTGGGGGCACGTTCCGATTCCGCCATAGTGGTTCTTTTTTGATTCTTTGCCTTCCATGCATGGTAAACTTTCAATCGGCGATGGAACTCATGACGGCAAGCCTTAAACAAGAAAGATAAGTATTAAATGGTGGTTCCATCCAATTCTATTGGTTCTATCAAGTTATTGTTAACATTAATATACTTTTCAAAGAAACGAAAAACGTATAACATCTATCTATACAAATAGTGTAATAAAAAAAGAAATCAATTTTAATTTAATATGAGATGTTTGGAGAAAATGTGAGATGGTAATTTTTGTATAAAAAGTATGACAAACGTCTCATGAGAATGAATATGTGATAAAATTATTGATCTATCATAAAATTTTACCTCCAAGAGTTCAATATCGCAGGAAGTATTGATTGTGTCTCTCAGTTCAGAGTATTTCCATTTGGACAAGTCATACTTCTGTTTTTCTTGCATTGCCTGCTGCATTCTCACTTTTTCTGACCTACAAAATAAAACAGAAATGTTAGAAAATTGCACTGCTAATACTCGCGCAGTTGTCAATAAATTAGTTATATTAGAAGCTGTAAAATTATAAAATCAATATTAGTATGTTGTTAAAAATTAAACATGCAACAATAAAAGGCAGGTGCATGCAAGCAGAAAACACCTAGATGTGAATGTTACAAGCGAGCATTGTGAAATAATACATAATAATTTTTGTTTTGTTGTTTGCAGTAGATCAAATTGGCTGTTTATTTCAAGTGTAGCATTGTACAACAGATCAACCATTATATTGTGGCTACCAACCAAATTTGGAGCTTAAGTAATCAATCGTGGCTGTCATGAAAGTTTTTTTTGTTACTAATGTGAAAATAAATATGACAGGCAAATGGCCAAATGCTAATAGTTTGCTAACACTAGCGCACTTGTTAAATGGCCAACTAATAATGGTTGAACATTAAATGTACAATAGATGTAGCATTCTACAGTAGAAAATTAATCTAATGAAACAAGACTACTAGAGTCTTGGAATCAGATAATTTTAAATCTAGAAACGAGTAAAAACCTTCCACTAGATAAAAGAAAAATGAATAACCTGATTTATTACTCCACTGCTGAAAACACATTTTTTTAAATATTATTTTAACCACATACAATATACAAATGTCTATAAATTGGTTAGTTTAATATAATAATCATATACTTCACATGCATTAAATTGATCAAGCTTGTTAAATTTACGGCCACAATAGTTTTTTAAAATGAAATAGCATTTTATTTTCAATTGATAATAATTGATACAAATATAGAATAGGATAAAATAACATCGTCAGAACTAGTTCGTACTGGCGTAAAGCCGAAATAGCTATCAACAACCTGATAAAAATTTTGTAGAGCTAAATACTTTGTTATTTTATCCTATTATAATGGCGTTCTACCAAGTAAATACCAATTCAAGCAAGTTTATTAGGGTTGAATTATTTTTATACGAATGGCAAAACATCCCTTGCATAATTGTCTCTTTTTATAATTATTTATAATTACGGTTCCTCATAATGTAATTTCAATTTACATAGATTTTTGTAAATTTAAATCGTAAATTGAAAGGCGGTAGGCAACTTAACTTTAGTTATATATACAGTGAACTCCGATATATTGGCCTCGCACTCATTGTATTTTTTTAATCAATATATTTGTTTATTTTTGATAGCATGGCAGTTACGGTTACAGATGCTGACCACATCCTTTAGGAATGTCCAGACATGGGCAGTAAATGGGGAAAATTGCTCAAGATAATACAACTATTAGTCGGATCTGTTGGCTCTATAAATCATGCCAACTTGGTTGCATCTATGGCAAATAATGAGACATTCAAAAAGCTCACGGCTTTTTATGGAGGTCTCGAGGCATAAAAGCTTTTGCTCTTTGCATGCATCAAGTCTTTCACAATTTGACAAAAGAACAATGTTTCTACGCTTAAGAATACAGTAGCAGGTTTTTGGGAGATAAAACGTTGAGCACTCTAGGGAATACTGAATAGAACATAGCTGCAACTATTCCATATAAAAAAGACAGCGCCGCAATTTATCAGCGACCTGAAACAGCATACAAGTAGATACTAAAGGGTCAATTGAGTCGCTATGTTTTCATGCAAATACAATATCAATTGTAAGCTGTAACAAATCATTACGATATAAGTAAGAATAAATTGTTAGTGCTAAAATAGGCATATCATTGGGTTAGTGCTACAAAACATGCATTATTAGCAGGGGTGTAGTAGCTTTTATACCTGTTCAACTTAATATCTCCACTTATAGATCCATCCAGAGAAGGACAACTGTCGGGGCAATACAATGTCCAAGATTATTTTTTTGATATCAGGAATGGTAATAATATTAAACATTAGCAAAAGGCAGTGATTAAAGAGGTGGATAAATTATATTATTTATGTGAATTGGAACCAAGAACAATATGTTTATATACAATAATATGTAGTATATATTACAAACTATAACTAAATATTCAGTTTTTCTTTAGACGCAATTTAATTTCTAAAATTGAATGTTCTCATATGTATTTTAAGATATTTACAAAATACGTAATGTGTAATAAAAAATTATTTAAGATATTTATGACAATGACGCAATACAAAAACAGAGATATTTCTGACCTAAGTATTAAACACTGTTTTCTAAAACCTATTTTGAGATTGTAAGCCAGGTTTATATTTTCACAGTATAAGTCAAAGATGACTAGAAATGAACCTGTTACTCCTAAAAATATCTTCAAATCCAATGAGAATTAGAGTTATGGTAAGAATGGTTTACTCACTGAGCCTTGAATTATTTTAGAATAAAATAATTTACGACCAAAAACGAGTAAAAATCATATTTATAAATTTTCAACGAGTTTGTTTTTAAGGGTTTCAAATAATGTCGGCGTCCGTGGCACAGTTGGTAGCGTCGTGGGCTACAGCTACTGATGTCTCGGGTTCAATTCCCGGTGCGGACAGTTTTCATTAATTGATATTTCAATCGATTTATGGATTTCTGTAGTCTGAATATTTGTATTGTCTAAAACTCCCTCCTCACCCACTCATCCCATCCTCACGGGGCGTAGCGAGAGCGATTAGCTAATCACTAGTCCTGTCCTAGCCCTATCCTTCTATCCCTACTCTCTTCGACAAAGAGAGGTTGAGCAACTGAGTAGCAAACAGTTCTGGAGGTATCTCAACTGAAAAAATTCTGTTAAGATACCTCCATCAGGAGATTGGGAGCAGATATGAAAAAAAAAATTCAGAAATTTTTGATTTTTTTTCATACTGTCATGGACGAATTACGATTTTACATGAATTCAATTTCAATAGCTAATAAGTATTTCAACACAAAATCATCAGAATGATCAAAGAACATGTTTATACATGTCCTACGTTCCTCCAAAAATAATTTGACAATTCGAAGAATTGAGTTCACCTTTATATGCACTGTTTTCACACACAATTTCAACAGCAGTGTATTTATTATTAACTTTTTCTAACAGAATAGCAAAGCAACAGAATTTCGAAAAAGAAACAGTCAATTGCATTTGGCACCCGAGTCAATTTGATGCTGTTAGGACTCGAGGGATTCAGACAACTTTTAGGTTCATGATTTAATTATAATGACATTGGGAAATTCTTGGCACATTCAATGTGCAAAACTGTAGATAAAGGTAGAAAAAACATTCTAGTAAACACATCCCATATAAAAAACGTTTCCGCTGATTGTTTCACTGAAAAAAGTTATATTTAAATTAATCGTAACATGTATCTTACAATATAATTTAAGTAAATAAATATAATACCTTCTCAACTGAGGAGGAGACCCCTCCACGTGACCGTTTGTTTCGCTGGCCAGCCTTACTGCCATCTCGTGGTCACGTCTTTCTTGTTCTAACCTAAGTAACACAATTTTACCACATAATTTTACTGTGCAGGAGATATAATGATTAATTCTTAAAATGATCAAAGCGGAAATTTAATACGAAAACAGAAATGATAGAGCGTTGACTTCCTAGTTCAAATGAGAATGTTGCATTCAACAACCATGTATTCCTCTCCAACACTCTAAGATATTCACAATTAACTGTTTGTTTAGGGATGATTGTGTACTTTGATAACCTAACTTGTAACTTGCAAAAGAAAACTAAACAACAAAACAGTTTTTAGTAAATTTCCACCAAAGTGTCAGAGTGAAAATGATTTTTGGAAATATTTAGTACCCTAAATTATATTCAATTCTTAAACAGTCATGTAACAAATTCATATAAGAATGGGAAGTACGCTGTTGTCACAAATTAAACTTGTATTAAAAAAAACACAATAATAAAATGTCACAAGTTTCATTCAAAGTCTTTTCGGAAGCAATTGTATTTCAATTACATTTGATTACGCTTTACGTAATGTAGTGTAGATATGAGCTGGATTATCTGGTACGTAGTTATTAATTTAAAAAAAATTCATTGCTTGTCTAAACTCGGGAAAGATTCTATCGTAATAAACAAAACTTTTAGTCTGTAGCCATAATTAGAAAATTTTAAAATTGGACCTAATGTTAAAAACGCTGTGCATCACTGCTATATATTAATGACTTATTGATTTATGGAATTGAGACATCTCAATTATGAATGGTTTATCACATATTGACTCAAAAATCGTATAATTTTGTGTTGTGCTATAATACTTTCAAAATAATTATGTAAAATATGTGATCCTAGACAGTAGCTGTGTAATCAAGCAAAACGGACATAAAAGGTGGAGCAATTACAGTGTAAACATGACATTACATTTTGTCTCAGTTAAAGCAAAATGTGCATAGAAAAATAATCAACATCTCAATGAGTCGTAATAATTCATAGTGCAATTTAGCATTCTAACCTGTCTCTATTTAATTTTTCATCTTGTGCAGCTTTGTTGATCTGTATTTGAAGTTCTAGAGCGGCCACTCGATCTCTTTCTTCTTGAAGAATGCGTTCTGCTTCGGCAGTCTTGCGACGAGCTTCCATTTCGACTTTCCTAATGATTAAAATCAGTCAGTAAAACATAATGTATTTTATCAAATTTTAACTGTGCATCCATTTTTACACATACTACCTCCTGTCACTTATAGGTTATTTTATTTCAATGAAAAAACTTAGTATTTGGTATTACAATATGTTTTGCTTCCACAGTTACATAGATTGTTAATGTGTCAAATTATTACGATGGTAGTAATCTAAATGTAAAAGCAACGTTTTAACCTAACAGAACTCATGAGTTGACAGCTTAGTTCAAAGAAAATAAAGTCCAAGAAAGTCAAGGAAGCAAACGAGGGGTGTGAGCTTTATCTCTATGGTCGTGAAGAAACAGGGTTACTCAATGGAGATTTGGACACTATATACTGTATAAAAGCATAATAGTATAATATAATACAATAATAACACTTACAATCTTCTATTTTCTTCTTCTTCTCGTAATTTTTTCTCTTCTCTTTGTTTGGCGTCTTCTCTTGCCTTCATTTCCTCTTCTATCTTGCGAAGTCGTTCTTGTTCCTCTCTGAAAAGGAAAATATGCTTTCAATTCGTATAGATAAGAACTATCAGCAAATTTATTGTAGGTATTAACATTGATTAAGATTATGAGAAACATATACAGCGGTTTTCCGAATCCTAACCGAAACGAACAGGGTCAAATTCAGATCTGTAAAATGTTTCACTCCACAAAGGCATATTACATAAGCACAGTTGTAGTCATACATCTTTGATCAATCATATCATCATACTATTTGACAAAGATCTCAAGGCAATATATAACTTTTCATCAAAGTTTTCATCATGTCTGTTGTAGATAATTTCACTAATACCAAATAATTGTTGACATGAAACAACAAAACGAATTATATCCAAAGTTATCATAAGTTGTACAAATAAGAAACGAAAGACAAAGATTGAAGAATTATGTAGCGTTTTGAAAAGAAATAAATCATTATGAAATAAGGCAGAGAATAACTACTTCATAAGAGAAAAGTTATAACATATGAACCACAGTAGAAATGATTAAGATTGTATATCTTTACATTGAACAAATTGTGAATATAATATAGTCATTACCTGTTCTTTTCTTCCATCATGGCCGCCTGTAGAGAAGTCATTTGCGCTTCTACTTGTTTCACAAGCTGGTCGTATAGTTTGTCAATTGTTGCACTGTCGATCTTTGGATCTTTCTAAAAACATAAAATAAAACAACAATTACTCCAAATACATTACGATTTCAAATATTAAAAAAATAGATACAGAAATATTGTCACATAAAGAGATTTTGCCAACAGAAGGAAGGATCATATTGGTGAGATATAATATTGTATATTCTTAGATAAATATTGTATTTTAGAACCAAACCTTTATTTTATCACAAGCCACAATGATACCCTTTCTAAGGGATTCTATTTTCTGCTGTCCGGCGACTCGGTTTCTCTTTAACTGCTGAGTAACTTTTTCCATATCTTTCATATTCTCTTGCAAAGCCCTAATCTTCAATATTCCTCGGTATCGCGGTCTATGCTGTTTCTTCACAAGATATCCTCTCACAGCTTTTTGAACAGTGATCAGCGCTTGACGGCGGTATGCTATTTTATTTTTCACTGAAAGAAAATACAAATATTTCAAAAATGAGTTGTGAAGAATCAAAATCAATAATATATGTCTAAATGAAGTAACGTAAATTTATATTAAAAAGGTCATTCCTGACTGAAGTCAAAAAATAATGAGAAATACATCAGAGAATCAGCCATTATTAAACCATTTAATGAAACAAACTTAAGAATAAGTTATGTTTTGAGCAATCCACAGATTCAAGAATTATTTTTTTGTAGCCATGTCGGTTCCCCGTGAAGTCTTGATGAATTTATCTCGGAAGAAGTTGTTTTACGAAAACTATTCTGATGAGGCATAGGGCTAGGACAGGACTAGTCCTAAGCTAATTGCTCTTTCTATGACCATTTTTAGCATTGAATGGACAGTAGAGAATTTAAGACACCATAGACATACATGCCTTCCATAATAATCCTTAAATCAATTGAAACCGTCAGTATCGGGATTCAACCAACGCCAACAATCGACCTTTAATGTTATGGCTACAGATTATTCTCATTACAGTGTAATTTAACCAAGATTACAATAAAATATCGCAACTCCGGCTTCGTCGCCTTATGGATAGATATATATTTTTGAAAATCGTGATTTTTCATTATTTATATAATTATTTTTTACACTTACATTTTATGATAGATAGAGCTGCAAATATACTCTTTCGCCACCTTGACTTGACGAGCCAATTCTTAACTGAATCAACGATAGCTTTCAAGTTCTCCGGATCGGACTTCATGATCGCATCGAACTCGGAATATTTTCCAGGACGGAAAAACACCCTCGTGAGGCCGAAAGCAAAATCTCTGTTGTTTAGCTTGAAACTGTGCAGAACGGCCTACAAAGGTAGAGAATAATATTTAAGAATGTGCTTATGGTAAAAATATTCACAATATAATGGATATTTGATGTATAATTTTTCTATTTTCATATTATGAAAGATTTTCTACAAAATATGAAACAGTTGATCGAACCTTGATTTGACACCTTCATATGACCTTATTAACTGAGAACCGATCCAACAGTGAAGGCATAGCTCCTACAGTTAGATAGTTTTGAATATTTAGCGAATAGATCATGCGAAACTGGGGGGATTATAAAGCCCAGAGTGGACGTACCACAGGCGCTTTTTAATATGTAACACAGTGCCATCTATTATTTACAGCAAAAAGGTGATAAATGGTGTATTATATAATAATGTATTTTAAAATAAACTAGCGACAACTATATGTAATTATCGCACGCTATAAACTGTAATAAATTAATGTCTATATCTATTGATATAGAAGTTATATTGATTTTATGAGAGTAATATATTTTCAAGCATATCATTAAAAATCGCCCACTTCGCCCACAGTTCTATTGTTCTAGGTACCTGACAAAAAAGTGTTAATATTGATTAATATATATTACCTCGCAGAATGTCTTGGGCTGAAGTTTACTGAGGATTGGAGGTAGATACTTGACATACATGGAGTGCAGTTCTTGGAACGGAGCACGAGAAGGATAACCGTGTTCCATCAGCTCCAGTACGGAAACCATTCCACTGCACTGCAGCTGAGTAAGAATCAAGTTGCTCTCACACTCATTGTCTACCATCTTTGTGTTGGGTTTTACGCACCGGATGAAGTTTGTAGCCTTAAAAAATAAAATACAATCATTAAATTTCCTGTTACCTTTAGAGTGAACATATTGCATTAGTAAACACATTGACCGTTGCTGACGTATATGGTTCGGACACCTCTTACAGTTATTAGTGCACAATGGGAAAAATAAATTAACTTACATTTTGTCTCAACTTCTCCATAAGTTCTCCAAGTTGTGTTTGAAACTTGGATCCGACAGATATAAAGGTAAGCTTTCCTTTGGACGAATGATTGCTGGAGCCATTTTGGAAAAGTCCTTGAATAAGTTTGTTACTGGACTCTTGCACCAAAAACTCAAGCGATGCATGAAGAGCATCGTTATTCTTCTCTATGAATTGGTTCTGGGAGTGAATTAAAGATTGTTGTGAAATTAGCATTAGTGTAATAAATGTAAATGGAGTTGTGACCTTATAACGTTTGGTGGTTATATCACCAATTCTAAATAATATACTATTCTCGTGCAGGGATATAATAATGGCCACAATCTTTGACCGTATTCCATAATCATTCTGTATCCTCTATCTTTGATAATATAATATCTCAATGATCAACCAATCATTAATTTTGATTGTTCTCTACGCTCACAGTAAATTGTGTAAATAAAAAATAATATCGCAATCAATCAAACCGTATTGTTGCTAATTAAATAACAGCATCAATTCAGTTCCATAGACAGGATGATAGTGCTGACGTCTCACCAAAAAATACAATTTATTTATCAGTTAGCTAACCGTGTTGTAACAAACAGCTCCCGCAAAATGTCTGACTAGGAATCCTTCATCGTCTCGAATAGTCCGATGAGACTTGAGGCGAGAGTTCCTCGGCAGAGCCAGCCTGCTTCCGGGAATCGATCCCCATTGCTTGTGTACAGACTGAGTAAAGTGGGTGAAATCTGGCTTCGGTAATTTGGATTCTTCGTCTAATAAATTGAATATACCACCGCCTTTGCTTTCAATTATCTCTGTAATAGTAAAAATTCACATAAAATAAAGCATAAGGATTTATATACAATATAATAACACGTTGGAGAGGAAATATTCACAGCAAAATACTTTGTACATTCAGCTGATTTTGAAAACTCTTGTCAAAATACTGAAATACAAAATGAAATACTGATTGTGGTTGATAATTCTGAGAAAGTAGATTCTTTGAACTCGAGAATCCAAAAAAGTGATAAATCGCAACCTTAGTCATGCACAACTAGAGACTGCAATACCATATAAATATACCGTTAGTGCATATAACAATACCAGTAATACAAAAATTCATAAAAATAAGCAAGAAAAAACAATAATACTTACAATTAGCAATGATTGCAAATTTGGTAATGAGTGTAACTTCTACAAGGACCAACTTGTGACAAGAACAGAAGGCTTAAAAAACAATGCATTTGTGTGATAACGGACCTGAGTGTCAATACAATATGTACCCACAAGAACAATATTGACTTGTGCTCTTGACTAAACTTTTTATGTTATATCAATAAACATTTTGATTTTGTTTAATTCTCAATACTGAAACACCAGTATTGTGCATTTTCGTCACTGGTGTTTTGGTTATTGAAACAAACAGCAGAAATATAGGGGTCCTGGTATCAGTAATAAAAGTATTGCAATCTCTATGTACAAATAAAATTACTTCGGATGTCAATTCTTAGACCAACGATTGTAATCATTGTATATGAAGATTAATATATTTACCAATGCAGTCTTGATTGTCAACATATACAATTTCTGGAATGTTTAATCCTTCGGCTTTGTACAGGTCCTGTTCATTTTTGAAGATCCTCTCATTGAAGAACTGCTGCAGTTTTTCATTACAATAGTTAATACAGAACTGCTCAAAACTGTTTACTGTGAAGTATTCTAGAATAAAAATAATTGACTGTTAGTTTCTTAGGTAATAACATAGAAAGAAATTAGATGAGCATTTAAATCTGTCTTATTTTACCTGTAAACCAGTATAGGCAATAAGAATTATAGTTGGTCAAGTATAAAAATAATCAGACCGAAAAGAGTTCGTAAAGTTTGTCCTATGGCATAAGAAACAGTTAGCACGTTCACTGCTAATTGAAATAGGAGTATATTACTGAAGCACTAAAATGCACTAAGAAACTAGTGACGCAGAAATAGTAACAGGCCAGATAACGTGCCTAGCGTGATATGGGTACAATACATGATGTAGTAGATATGCACTAGACAAGTTTTCTGCACTAAACAAGATAATATAAAAGGCTAAAAATTGATTAATGTTGTACGAGGGTAAGTTTGAGAGTAGATTGAAATCTACAATAAAAAGAATATATACAGTCAGAGAAGAAACATGTAAAATAATTTATACTCTATTAAAATAATAAACGGTTGACAAAAGAAGACTTCAGTTTGAAAAGAATGACTTTCAATTCTGATGTCAAAGAAATTGACGAAGTTACTTTTTCAGCTTCAAGTAGTTATATATTGTGAGATAAATTTTCACATACCAAAACCAGCAATATCCAAGATACCGATGTAGTAAACGGAAGCTTCAAATGGTATACTCTGATTGATCCTATTGACGATGTGGTCAAACAGTTTGCTATATACGGCTTTCGCTAAAGCATCACGAGCATTATTGGCTTCATATATTTTCAATGGTACCCTGAAACGGATCAAAGGGAGAATTAGGAATGTATTAATATTATAGAAGTAGAACAGAAAAATGCTTGTATTTCTCTAATTTTTTGTTGTGTTTTTCAGCTTCAAATTATGTTGGAAATATATTGTTTTAATTTTTAATATCCTAATAGTGGCAAAGGAATAATTAACATTAATTAAATAGATTATATTTGAACAATTATTATCTATGCAAATATTTCTCCATGATCGTATTATATTTTTCTAAGATTCAATGCATAAGTGGGTAATGAAGATTATTTTTTAAATACATAATTATTTCCTACATAGGTCAGCTTATTGCCAGTATTCAAAATTAAATGAGTCGCCGTTGCTTCAATTCGTAACAAAGATTTTTAAAATCAATATTGAAAATGAATAAAAAATATACACTTTTCTTTTACACTCAATTTGGCAAAAAAATACATTCTTACCCATTTGTTGCTTTGATGTGATCACAAAACTACACGATGGGTTACGGAATGTTGACTGATTTTCATTCAAATAAGAAGTGGATTCAAAATACAATTGGATTGAAACTCAACTCACATGATAGCGGTACCCTTGGCACCACCTCTCGAGCTCTGCATCAGTCTGGACACCAAAGACATTCGGAGTTCTCCTGGATCCGCTCCGAGCAGTCGAGCTGCTTCTGCCAGAGCCACTTCGCAACTTCTGCGTACCCTACATCCGCCTTTCAAATCTTCAGACTCTTCAAACTGAACATTGCCCAAGTGAAGAACAGCTGCCACTAAGCTATATATGCTAAAACGTTCCTGTTCTGATATTTCCAAACGAGCGAGAGCCTAAAAATAAATTATAAGTATTGAAATCAAAATAAATTTTGCAGTTGTCAATTATTTTATGAATGTTGAAATATTAAATATGTTAAGGTTACCTGATCAAGTTTATTAAAATCTTCAACGTCATCCAACATTGGATCTTTTAAGCCACCTTTTGATTCATGTTGTTTACTTTTCTGACTAGAATTCAATTTCTTTTCCGTTACTGAATTTGTAAAGAATTGCGTGCAACCGTTTTTCAAGTACTGAAACAAAAATACTACATTTTAATCACCCAGCATTCATGCTGATC
Source organism: Himalopsyche phryganea (assembly GCA_022494535.1). NCBI lineage: Eukaryota > Metazoa > Arthropoda > Insecta > Trichoptera > Rhyacophilidae > Himalopsyche > Himalopsyche phryganea. The sequence goes on from JAGVSL010000073.1 coordinate 2,498,087, forward strand.
GCCTTAACAGAATGAGGGTTACTTCTACTCGGTTGTTCGGTCAATTGTTAATCCAAGTCCTCAAATGTACAAATTCGTACATGGATCTGTACCCAATAGTCTGTGTGAAGATTAAAGCACGGTCCTTTTAATTCAGATTGGGAGGTTAAGCTGCCTAGAACAAGTACACCGTATGTACGACAATGAGCTGGCAAAAAGTGTGATATCCAGTATTCCAATAGGGGGCAGATGATTCGCTGGCTGGACAGAGCTGAAAAACCTGACATTTGTTTTAGGAATCCAGCTGTAGGACGGCCACTTAGGACAGAGAGAGAGTTGGAGAAAATTAGTCTGTTATGTTTTCAACTCTCCCCACTCAACCTATGCCACATTTTCCATCATTTGACAGACTTAAAACCAGTTCTGTTGAAATGCTCCAAATTAGGAGTGGCCATGTTTTAGAACTTGTCAATTTAAGACCCTTTGGACCCCAGAGGGCCGATTTATCAAAAGTTTGAATATTACCGTGTAATCATCAGGTTTAGTAATTTTAAGGGCCTGCCGAAGAGATGCAGGAGCCCCAGCACACAGCATGTAGAAAACATGATAGTTTCTCTCTTCTGGCCCTTGAATGCAAATTCTGGACTTCTCCAGCAAGTAATGAGAGATGTGACCGCCGGCGACTGTCCATTTGCTGCTGAAGTGGACTTCCATGAATTTACCAAAGCGAGAGCTGTTGTTATTTCGAGTAGTTTTCGCATTTCCGAAAGCTTCTAGCACAGGGTTAGCTGGAAAAAGTTATCATGATGTTACTACATATTTACATATATATTATATGTCTACATAATAAGGAAATTTCTAGGCTGCTGTTAAATTATCAATATAACAAATTTCAAATTTCACCGAGACAAAAAAATATCATAAGGCTTTATAACTGTCAACCATTTCTCGTTTACCTCTAATCCCAGCAATGAACAATAGACCAGTTTCCTCTACTCTGTTCATGTGTTATTTATCAAAATCTAACTGGAAACTGTTGTCTTTGGAATTGGACACGGAGACGACTGTCAAATGACTAGGAGCTGATTCATATAAGGGAAACCACAAGAGGCAATCTGTACTCCAGTACAAATGACCTGAAGTTACTAAATAAGACATATGTGGTATCATGCAAACTATGTTGAAGTCACATGGTAACCAAAAAAATAAAATAATGTAAATGTCACAAATATTAAAATACTATCATGCTAAAAATGGTAGATTTTATACCATTTTTACATTAAATTTATGATCTCGACTCTAAAGATAGAGCGGAAAATCATCCATTATTTAAATTACCAAAACTTAAAAACCGTTATAGCCTCAAAGAGATACAGTTAAAAAAGAATTTTATTAAATATAATTGTTGGTCAGGTAGTTAATAACTTAATAATGCAAATAAACTCATAGATGAATGCAGATTTGTAATGAGAGCTCACCATCTAATATTTTCGTTTCCACAGGTCCCGCCCCACCAGCCCAAAGATCGCAGAGATATTTCAAAATGTACTTGGTGGATTCAGTTTTACCGGCACCGGATTCTCCAGACACAATAATGGATTGGGATTGTTTCAGAGATCTCATGTCTCGGAATGCCTTGTCAGCTGAAATAATATTTATGTTTACACAACACTGAAAGTATTCAAAGAATTATGATTAACATAACGGTGACGGGATTTACTTACCAAACAGGTGTGAAACAAATGCCGATCAAATCAATTATGATAATTACCATAATGTAAGTTCAATTTGACGATAAATAATATTTTATCCAAATCGCATCATCATACTAATAAAAATATTTTATCTTCAACAAACAACAGTGTTGACATTAAAGTTTTTATTAAATTTTGCAGTTACTTTATTATAAGTGGTATAAGGGGCTGCTCAGAATGACATCTAAATGGATTGAATGTGGTCTAATTCAATTAACAACGATTCAATATTGTACACAACGTTGTATCTACCACCACCCACTATGATTTCACACTTTTCTTAAAGGATGTATTCTCAACGTAACAAAATTTTTTGTTTCAAATTATTACACAGAATTTCTGAAGAAAAATTCCCCAAGGCTTGGTTGCATGCACTGTAGTATGCAGAAATTAAAAAAGATATGTATTAGGTTTTGAGTTGAGATCCACTCGCTCTCCATAGAACTCCATGAACTCTTTCGATGCCTTATATTATAATTTTCCCTAAATGCAACCAGTCGTATCGTCATTACCATTTTTTGCCGTCCATAGCCCATATGTGGATATTCTCACAGGATTTGATTAGCATCCTGAATCATATTGCCGTATTTACATGTTGAAGTTTAATAATTATAATGTGACGATTTGTGGCATAGCGAACAGAATAATGTCACAAATTACAATATACTGTATCATTTTTGTGACGATAGATTCACTCCAGAGTTCAGTGAGGGATTTTTATGATGAAATGCGACAATGAGTATGCAAAATCGCAAATTAATGTACAATAATTGAATTTAAAATATTATCTATTGTTTTCAGATTTGGTAAGGTGTTATAGTTTGCGGTAAACTGAATACGAGAAACTTCTTTGATTGAGGATGCAGCAAGAAATATCAATAATTGTGGACTCACCGATTGCAAAAACGTGAGGAGGAAGTCGACCCAAGGACTGCCCGTGATATTTTTTGATTGTGTCTGATGAATAAAGATTATTTATTTCTTTATACGGATTAACTGCTACTAAAATATTCGCTACGAATGTCTGAAACGGGTAAATTAAAAAAAAATATTAAATTTGGCATAATTTTAAATACATATTCAATAAAAACACCAAGTTAAGTGACTTACGTATATTTTATCTTTCTTGTAGCGCATTTTTACATTGTTGAGCAGAGTAGCTTCATTTAGAAACATCAAATTACCTGAAATAAGATCATGTTCAGAGGTTAGCAACATGTAACTATTTGACTAGACACCTTAAAAAAAATAGATTAAAAAATGTTTAAGCCAGAAGCCAATAAATTCAATATTGTTTTGTAAACTTTTCTATTGCTTATATACATTGCAATTAGTGGTTGACTGATTAATAAATAGACATTCTGTTCTTAATTGGAAATACAATACAATGTAAAAAATAGACAAAACTAGTAATTTTAGCGTGATCCACAAAAACTTCATTTATTACTAACATTGCAGAGTAGACATTTAGGTTTTTACTTTTAGATACCTCAGTTTTCAGATGTCTCAATTTGAGTAGGACTGTCTCAAGTTCAACAGACAAATCCAGAGTCCCGCATTACTACTGAAAACTCTAATAATAATGCTTTTATTAACCGTGTTCACTCCCAATTGACTCTTCATGGAGCTTATGTCAATAGTATGAGAACTGCTTATTACTCAGTCACTCAATTTGAATAGAAGAAAAATAGAGAGATAGGAATAGAACAGGACTAGTTAGTGATTAGTTAATTGCTCTTGATAAGCACCAATTTTAAGAGCTTAATGGGTGGGGAAGAAATTTAATAAATAATAATTTTGAATGGCATAATTTCAAAAACTCACAGTTGTCGTCGACATCCTTGGTCGAGTCTCCAGCTGGGAAGATGTCTTCATAGGCGCAGACTCTCTTTGGATATTTATCGTCCAATGGAAAAACTTCAACTTCATCAGCAAGCAATTCGTGGATCCTACTAAGGATGAAACCCTCGTTGGGGTCCCTAGCCCACACTACCTGTCTCTCCATCTCAGCCTGCCGACTTCTGTAACAATGAAAAAAGGAAATTATATTGATTGTAAATTATTCAAAATTATTCAGTGATAGCACAATCAAAAACGATGGTAAGGATCGAAATATGTGCAACAGCAAGGAACCTGGTAAAAAAAGTTAAGACACTGATTCATTGAAATGGTGTAGTGCCAACACTTTATCAGTCTATCAAGTGAATGCCTCAAATAATAATTATTCAAAAATGCATTGTTGCCAGACTAGATATGGCAGCCTAATCGCTAATCTAATATGGCTATTATTGCCAAAATTTTCTTTTATACTATTTTCAACAATATCTTATCATTTGATTGAACAATCTTAATTACTAATTGTGTGATTAATATCTTATTATCTTATTCGTCGAACCTGTGCAAACACTGCAAGACAGGTTGTCCACCTCTGACTCAGTTGTTGGAATTTTAAAAGCAAGATAATTTACTTTTAAGGTGTTAGCTGTCAATTCTTGGTGGAAAGGCATTATATTTTAAAAATAAAACACAATTCATTTATACTACTTCCACGTGTTTATAATGATCAGGGCCGGTTTCGCTCATCACGAGCATCATTTGATCATGCTCGTGATGAACGAAACCGATCCTGATAATTATAAACATGTGGAAGTAGTACAAACGAATTGTTTTGTTTAAAAATATATATATTTAGTTTGAAAATATGTGATTTCACACAAGGATACGGGGGTGTTCCGAGACATTTTCTCGTGGATATTTTGGTAAAATTCATTTATAGGGCTTCCGTTTATAATATAGCTAGTAATATGAGTAAAAGTGACACACTTTAACTATTCATAATGTAAATAGCCAATAGTAAAGCCATACAACACAAGATTAATTTTGGCTGTCCAAAAAAAAGTGGCTCTCAAAATGTGGGCATCAATTGCTTCCTTTACCGTCACGCTTCGACTTACTACAGAGTTATGTTATTTGGTAATAAATCGAATTGCATACAAGAGATCTGAACGAAAAAATCCATATTTTTGAAAAATCAGTTTAATTGTCGGTTCGTCTAATACTTCATTTAATATATTGATCGACAAAAAGCAATATGTCGTAATCCAAATACTTTTATTAGTGGGTTACAAAATATTAGTGTTTAAATGTTATACTACATTCTGACAATTGAATTACCAAAAATATGACTTTTTTACTAAAAACTTCACGAGGAAACTCGAGGGATTACTATGGAAAAAATAAATAAAATAAATGTTAATAGCTTTAGACAGTTTGCAATGTTTATATTGAATGAAGGACATTACTTCAATATTGTTTTCAGATCTTTCTTCGAATAAAATTATTTTTGACACATACTTGTATTTCTATATAAATTATATCAGTAGGCCACAGCTACAATATATTTAAAATAAATTATTTTCAGTGTAAGTCACATGTAGTCAAAACAAATATTCGTGGTATATAAAGAATGAAGTAATTGAAAAAAACCCATAACATTTTAGGGATGGAATTACGAAAAAGTTTGAGAAACACTGCCAAAAGCAACTAAAAATACATATACTGTCGCCTTTCCTACGAAGCTTCATATCTAGATGATAGCAAAGTGTTCAGACGAGCTGGTGATATTAATCGAGTTTCTATGATATGGTTTTAAAATGGTTTTTGGTGTGTAAAATTAAATAGAAAGCATACTTAGTGAAGAATCGTTTTAATTCAATAGTATGAGAGATTAATATAACAATTACGACGTCGATAAACCCTTTAATGTACAATTCAATTGTATTACTAGTTATTATTCATTATTATAATCAGATGACAATGCCAACTGTAAGCGTTCGTTATATTATATAGATAATTTTATGCATTATAACTCCAGTGACCTATAAAAAAGTAAATTTTTTCGCATGCGCTGAGAGCGAGTGTGTGCGTGTTAGGTTACAGATAGACAGATAAATCAAGTCAAATATATTATATTGTTATTCTAAAATTCTCTAAATTAGAAATATGTCAACCACTGCGGTAAAGTGGTTTACGCCTATTGTTTTCATTCTATTCTCTCTAAAATGAGAAATTGACTTACAGCCGACCGTATTCAATATCGGTTTCGAGTTCACATATTCCATTTGACTCAAAAATTGAATAAAAGAGAATTCTGGTGTATTCCTAGTGTGAAAATTATTCTAATAATATATTACGTACTGTATGGATACGACCTCCCATATAGTTGAGTAACATTTTTGTTGCCTCAAATAATGTACCAGAGTTACGATAATATCAATTGCTTACTATGGATGCAAGCAGAGCGCATCGGACACGGCTGGGAGTGAACGGTAATCTTCTCAATTCTTGGGCAATTTAGAAGAAATCAAAGCAAATCGTAACTGACCTCAAGTGAGTCGTCGACCACTGACGGCACGCGTGCAGGATAATAAAAACCTTTGCAAAAAAATCATGAAAAAATTATCTTCATCACCACCTGTCCCGTGGAAACACATCATAATAAAAGGATATAAATATAATAATTTGGAGCAGTATCGCTGCTACTTTATTTGATAATTTGTTCGGTGTAATTTTTTATACTATAATGATTTAAATTGAGTTTTTTTTCTATGCATAATCGTATTGCCATATACATCGAAAAGCCAAATTGTCACCAACGCAAAATATGCCCAAAATAAATTGTCCCATTTATACATGTTAGTTACTTGGTCACATGCTGATTTAGTAATACGCTAAGTAAAAATTCTAAGAACATTTATGAATATTAACGTAATTTTTGTGTCAATGTCGAAAATTTTAGCAAAATAACTACGGTCCATCATTCATCATGGTTGGAAAAATTCAATTTTGCGAACCAGAGTGATATGTATTAAGGTTACACCGTCAGCTGTCAAACAATACATAAATTAATTTAAAAAAAACCTACAATGATGCAACCAGAAATTATTTTGTATTGTTTTCGGCGCTTCATTGTGAATACGCATAACCTTGGATAGGTGGTAATTTTGTTTTTTATCGTCGCATCGATAAACCAAGCGGGACGTGCACCAATAGTTGACGTTTTCTTCAATCGTGAACCGGAAACTTACATCTGAGTTATTTTCATCAACTTCACGCTGGGAAATTGCAAGTGTCTATCAAATCATAGTATTTCACGTAAATTTAATATCTAACAAGAAAAACGTGTGATTTCATGTTATTATGCGTAAGAAATGCTCAATTTACTACTAAAATAGGTTCTTTGGAAACCTTCTATGGATATGATATTACAATAAAAAGTGCATTCCAGCAACAAACTATCAATGTGTCAGATATATCAACGTAAATACATATTTGAATCACGTCATAATTTGAAACAAATCATCTGAGATTAACTCAAGGAGAAAAAATATTACCAACACATATGTCAAAAATTCTCACGATATTGTATTTACAAGGACATGGACAAAGTATCTTCTAATCGTTAAGCAGTGATCTTACTTGGATTTAAGTCTTACCAACCATATAGTTCGACAAACAGTAATGTGGCGTAAACCACAGAATGTAATTTGTGGGTTACGATGTAATTTGTGGGTTACGATGTAATGCTCTATATTGTGCGATGTACTATTTATATTATCCACACCAAAAAACATTCTTTATACAATGCAAGTAAAAATTAATAAAAATGGTTTATTCTCAAAAAGATGTATTGATGAAATTAGGGCTTCCAATCCCGGGATTGATATTTTAACAACCCCGGGATTTCGGGATTCACTGTAAATGCTAAAAAATAATTCATAGTTCAAATTAAAGCTTCCAAATTAACTACAACGTATACCTCTGTGTATGTACATATTTTTTATAATACTTACAAATGTTTTATCCTCCTTCTCATATTTCGTAAGAGTCGTTCTTAACCAATTTGAAACGGAGGACAATATTTTAAAGTCGAATTGAAGGACATGATTTTTTTTGGATACCATCTGGTAAAACCTAACATAACAATGCAATAAATAAAATAATTTTGATCATTATGTTTTTTTTTTTTACTTTTTTCTCTTTTTTTGTAAAAATCAATAAAAAAAAACATTCCAATTGAAGCAATAATGGACGCAGATTAAATTTTAAATGTGCAATTTAACATATGAAATTACACTTTTTATGACCAATCCCGGGATCCCGGGATCATAAATTAGTCCGTGATTGGATGCCCTAGATGGGAAAAGCTTTATAAATTGTATTATTTTCAAATAAAAATAATAATTAGTCTTCTTCATTAGTTATCTATCACTTTTGAAGCCTAGCTTAACCAAAAAAAAACTCCGATTGCAGTCAGTATATAGCTGAGTGCATTTATTTACTAAAAAAAAAAAGATTTTTGCCGAAATTTACGATTAGCTAATTCTGTGTGAGTGATTCAACATAATTATAAGTAACATATACTAAGTAAAAAAAAAGAATACGAAAATACTATGTAATCATTTAAATTTTCTCGTCCTAGTTAACTTCACACCAAGTTAGATTATATTAATAGTATAAGTGGATAGTTAGTTAGACGAGAGTTCATCAGAGCATGTAAGTATAAAGTGATTTTTATTTGGCTACGCTTTCTTCAATCTGTCTGATGGTTAATATGAATAACAAACTCAGTTCAAATGCAATTTGTATACGAAATACGAGATATGGTTTTGATTTTCATTATTTTTATATGCATCCAGATTAGTTTATCGATGTTCTTCATCTAAAAATATGTAAATGGCTATAGAAAATTAACGTAAATCTTTGCAGATATATAGATGATGCAGTGCGTTATGATTAATCTTAGCAGGGCTGTGTAATTGCAGTCGGAATCGTAAACCGGCCGACTCTTTTTTTTCATAATGAATTTAATTTTTTTATATATTGTGCATATTTTTATTCGTACCAGGAAAGAAACGGAAAATTTCTCGAAGCGGAACGCTCAAAACATATTTTTTAAATATCTATATTTTAATCAATTTCATCTAAATTTTTTCGGCAATACTTATTGAACGAAATTGTATTTCCAGTTTTGGTCATTTACCAACCAGAAAGGAACATTTGATCTTTGACCACGTTTACCACTTAACAATCGTCTTGATCAATAAATAGCCTTGCCATCACAGTGTTTGGTTAAATTACGGCTGTTTATAATTGTCAATAGGATTGCTGAACCATGTCTGCTCAAAATGTGGAGCATATATGGCCTCCTAATCTAATTTAGATATCTCAACAGCAGTTTTTCCAGAAGAATTGCTTGTTACTGAGATGTTCAACCTCTCTTTTTCGAAGAGAGGAAGGATATAGGGATAGGAAAGGACTAGTGGTTAGATTATCACTCCCGTTACGCCTCGTTTTCAGTATCGGGTCATTTCAGGTCATTTTAAACATCCAAAACATCCATGCCTTCGAACATAGCTAAGGAAAAAAATTGGACAACATTTTTAAAAATTGGAATCGAAGCCCTTATTTAAGATAAAGTTGGGTTGGAGCGGTCGTCAATCTGCAGTCCACGGACTCATCAGCCTTGATAGAGCATTGACTTCAACGCAACGCACCTCAACCTGGCTTTGATTGTTTGTTATTATTTAATTCTATCATTGAAATAAACACCGCAATTTTTATAAATATATTTGTAGGTATTTCGTTAGGCTTCATTAGTGTTGACAGTTCAAAAAAAAACAACGGCGAATTAAATTTTTGGGCCAACCGACTCACGAAACGAATCACCTGGACATGGTTCGGTGGATAGCTTTTAACTTTTTATCAGCCGACAGTCGTACTACGCGCGAATCCATTTGGGGGTCAATCGTGGACCCGATCAGTTTAGTTTTTGTTATGTAGGCTATTAAAAATGAAGATAATCCTACTGTAAGTTATACACTAGAATTAAATATTTAATCTAACACAGGTTCCTAAACTTTTTCGGATCACGATACCTTCTATTAATAGCCGAGCTACCAGCGACCCCCGCAACATTTGGATACTTAATATTCTTAATAAGAGTGATAAAAACTATTAAAAAGTTTCATCGGAAGAAATTAAACCAACTTCAGAAGATTACGGTTCAAATTATTTATTGATTGAATAAGGTAAAATTATTTTTTACAAGATAATTTTTTAATATACTATTTCGGCATCATGCACAGCTAGTTCTGACGTTTGCGTAATGTCAAAACATTTATCAACTAAAAATACATAATTCTTGCGGAACTAGTAACTTCGATATTTTTTTTTACATTATCAAATTATTCGTCTGGTATAAAATGCTTGCTTAGTAAGCGAGACTTTCTTTCCAAGCTTGACCGTGTAAGTATGCGAGAAGGTCATGTATTTCGTGCAACAGGAAACTCCTTGAAATTATTTTTTTCTTTTTCAGAACAAATCAATATGATTACGACATTTTCTTTTTACAACTATATACATATTTATATTGTAAAGAAAACTTCACGATTTTATTAATTGTGTTTTTAACGGGTATCATGGTTTACCAGATATGCATATTGCATCATAGTATCAAATTATTGCAAAATTGAATTATCAATAACATAATTATCTACAAAGCAAAAAAGCTTTCACTTCTATATGAAAATCCAATTTAACCCTATCAAATCTGATGCTCGATCTGTACAAGTTTATTCACATACATTTAAAAAAAATAGGTGGTAAATGCAGAAAGCCATACATATGTGATTGTCAAGAGTACAGTTAATTCGGGTCGTCAATATTTTATACCACTTTTACAGTTCAAGGTAAATAGTTGATTCATACAAATACACACCGATTATTATACTAAAGTGTTTTTCATACAGCTGCTCACCTGCCAAAGGATCGACAACTTTTAAATAATGAATTGAAAAAATACTGACTACGATGTAAAAAAAAATATTTTTAATTGAATAATTGTACTTTGAAATATCCATATTAATTTTGTATCAGTCATTTTTTTTTTTGTAATGTGACAATAGTTATTATGAAAAGCGTTCGATACTCGAAAAAGTTTATGAATCTGTGATCTATATGTATTATGATATACATACGTATATAATAATTATAATGTTTCGAGACATGGCATGTGACGTAAACAGTAACGATACCGATATAAATACGTCAAAATAGCTAAATGTATAAAAAACCTTTTTTTTATCAAATCGAGCATCGTTGCTTTACAATTATTTGATCGTTAACATTTTCCCACTGGCATTTTAGTCGAAAGGTGGGTAAAGGTCCCAAAATGTCGTCAAACTCTTCCGGCGCGTTGTACGAAGTTCAACAAAAGAAATCAATTATTTTGTGATAAATAAACCTTTACAAATAAAACATAATTACGAATAGCTTTAAACTATTATTTAGCCACTTTTACCGCCATGGTATAAAAGTCATAAATCATTTGAGATATTTTAATCGAATCCGACGTTTTCAAGATACAGCACAGTTGGTAGAAAGAGATTATAAAATCAATCACATCTTGTCTGGATTCATTTAAGTGTTTTTTTTTTCAATACATATTTGGCATTACAGGCAATAAAGGGCCAGATATGTTTAAATATTTATATTACATGAAACAAACTCAATGAGAATGTTTAATTCAGTCACTCGAGATCAGCCCGAGGAGAAAATACATAACATGACCAAGATGTCAAATGTTCAATTGAAAAATATCAATTTTATATTGAACAATTTTCTTCTGACCGCTAGAAAAAATCTCTTATAACTAGACCACAGAGGTGAATTTTGAAACGGTTTACTACTCGGCCACGGCGTTTAGCATTTAAAGTCAATATAAGTACTTGAAATCAAAGACAACAATTCAACATATTTACAGCAGGAATAGAAAACTGACAAGTGTTGGAATCTTTGTAATGAGACGCGCGATTTATTTAGAAATATCGGATTTAACTAATCACTCGATAATAGGGTGGTATTATGCGAGTTTTTAAATAATAAACAGATGCACAAATTATTGACATCAATTTAATATGGTTCTCAATGTTTTTCGAAATGTTCAAAAAGTTTACGCACCTCTGGTATAATAGGTACAGTATGTTGATCGTATTAAAATCAGTGATTGACTTGAAAAACACCGGAAATTTTGCGTAGCTGACAAGCTACAAATACTATACTATTTTATGTGTATATTATATCAGTGCAGTCCAACCAATGATCTGCCCACCGAAATTTTATGTATGTTGTACAGTTTTATATATTGATTTTTCAATCGATTTAGGTATTTCCTTTCTAAAGCATGGATGTTTGTGATGTCTGAAATTTCGCCCCCCCCCCCCCCGTCTACCGTAGCGAGATTGATTAGCTAACCACTATTCCTGTATTAGCCCTATCCTTCTATGACTATTCTCTTCGCAAAAGAGGGGTTGAACAACTGGGTAAAAAAACAGTTCTCACAAAACTTCTGTTAAGATACCTCCATTAGGATGCCATATGCTCCACATTGGGAACGGACGTGGTTTAGAAAAATATATGTGTATATATATATATATATAAGATTTAAGAACCAATAAACAAGATCCTACATAAACAATATGTATTTTTGCATTGCAGTAGGGACCACAAAATAAATCTTTTATTGGTTCGGTGGTGTAAAGAGGTTTGGGAGCACTGTATTATATTATGTATGGTGAGAGGGAACGGCTAAAAGTGCAAAGAAACCTTCACCTTTATTCCGCATTGGATCAATATCATAGCCGGTTATGACTCAGATTGTACGACATGTAACTTTACCGTTATGCAAAATATTCCTTACGCAAGATTTGGTAAAAATATTATAATGATTTGAACCTTACTGAGCAGGCACTGTTAGCGCTCGGACACTAATAATAGAACTGCTTAATATCGCTTCATCACTTGGTGGGTAGTAAGTATTACGATAACAAACCTGATGCAATTAACAGGATAATAAATTAAAATACAGGGGGCAAAATATTTATTAACATTTAAATTAGGAAACTGTAAATTTGTAAAAGCGTAACTACAACAAAAAGTAAACCTGTTATTTTTTATGACTGTCTCGAAATGTTACAGTAGCGATACAGGTATTTGTAGTATAAATTGCATGAAATAAATCGTGCTAGTATTTTGCTGGCACGTTATGGGTTTTTAACGATATCATGTGACATTCGTTATTTTTTTTATTAAGAAGTTGACAAATCATTGTTTGGATTCTTCGTAAAACCGCTACTTTTGCAATAACATATTATATGAAGAAATAGTAATTTGAGTTTCAAGTGATGAATAACGGAATACATATTCTTCTATATTTAGAGATGAGATAATGAACATTTAGTAATATATCGAGGGTATACCGACAGAACGCATTAAAGTCATAAAAACAAGTTCTGAGATAATCGTATTTAAAGCATTATTTTTTCCATTGTACTCATCTCCTAAGTACAATTCTATGTGAGAAAGGAAAAGAGGGTTATGTTTAAAATTGATACTTTCAGGAGAGTTAAAACAAGATATGCATTTGATGAAAAATGTGATGTTTAAACATGAATTTTACCAATTCAGAAGCATTGATTCGACTATTCCTTTTTATATTATATGCGGGTATTGTAGTTATTTTAGAATATTTAGCTCGTTTTTCAATTAACTTGATATATAATACTAAATAATTGTTCAATGACTTATTTGTCATTAATTTGAAGGACAGAACAATAAATATGTTCAGTCGGTACAATTGACACTTCTAAACATCACGATATCTATCCCCAAGAAAATGAGTTGACTACTTTTCAAATCAAACAGTATCGAGAAGTTAATTTTGAATGATTTTTGTTGACATCCAAAGTCTTTGTCAGCCATTTAATTACTCAATTTAGTTTTATTTTAATCCTTCCACTGCAATGAACACACAACGTATCGACTGTGTTTTGGCATTGGCCAAAACACAGTCATCAATTGTGATGTACCCCTCAAAAAATACGAAAATGAGTTAATGATTGGATCTCATTTTAAAGACGACAGAGCAGGTCCCGGCCAAATGATGTAAGTTAGAAAAAAAAATGACCACTTTTTGGAAAGGAAACATCATTTTACTATGGTTTCAGGATTAAAAATTCTGACCCGGCCGCTTGATGTAAGCCACTATTATATCGACACTCCCTAGGATGTGGCATCCCGAATCTGCAACTATGAAAATTTACAGGAGTGCACTTCAAAGATTTATAACGCAATCACCATATAATGTTTACAATAAAAACAGTTTTAATCTCTCCTGAAGAATTTAAATTTTGAGGGTTACATCAATTGGCCAAAACACCGTCGATATAACCATGAAAAAGTCTATACAAATCAACTTTGACGGAAAGGAAAGAGTTAACTGGTTTGTGTATCCAAAAATGCGATGACGCAAAGGTTTGAAAGTCTGAGTATTACTAGGAAATATATTATATTGTATGAAAATGAGTTTTCGTGTATATGACGAATCAGTGAAACGGAGCAGGGTTTAGCTATACATTCCAATGCGCTCCGAAGTGCGATAGTGATAGCATATCTTGAGATAAACAAAGCTCATGATAACGTAAATACCTACCTACCTACCTACCTACCTACCTACCTCCCGAATAGGTAAAACTAATTGTTATTACGCGTGAAACTACGATACTATAAAAATAGTTATGAAAAAAAAACACTGCAGACAAATTTCCACTGTTTCTCTCGAAACTATGAGGTTGCCAATACGTAGGGTAATTGTAGCATTGATTGGCCGTGTACAACTTTATCTCATTCATTGCTGAGCTAATTATTTAGATATTAATGTCGTATCGATTACCCTACAGTTGTTAATTACGAGTTGTTAATAATGAGTTAATAAGTTTGAAATATTATTGTGCGTTGTAGGTACTACTAATAAATCACACTATTCTTAGGTGAGGATGGAAAGCGATGACTATTTATTTGTTGTTAAAAGTTTAATTAGGGAAGTATAGTCGTCAACGCTTTTGGGGGTTCTATTTTGTTGCAGTGCCCACAGGTCCGAATCCCCGTACGGAATATTTTGTAAATTAATTTTTCAATTGATTTATGATTTTTTAGGCGTAGGCATAGATGTCTGTGATGTTTGCATCTCTTTCTGCCTATTAGATTCTTAAAACAGGGCGTAGCGAGAGCGATTAGCTAACTACTTTATATATGTATTTTCCTAGACCCATTCTTATATCCTTAACAAACCTCTTCAAAAATTGAGGTTGATGAGAGACTGAATTGTTATTCTTTCCTCATGGAAAAACTTTTGTCGACATCAGTTCAATTAGGCTTTAATTCAATTCAACATCAAGAAGAGACCAATTCTGTAGCAAAGAGCCAGAAGCTGTTGTGTCCAAAATCTCAACTTATCAGGGCGAGCATTCAAGTTTGTTATATGGGATATGATTTATTAAGTAATTTGATATAGCATGTTTGTCACAAAGAATTAGAGATGGCATTATGTATGGTAGACATGTCAGATTTTGACAATTAACTAATATCATCTTAACCATGACGTATCAATCAAATCCCAAAAATGAATAATTTATATTTTGGACAGATCAGTTTTTGGTTCTTTGCCACAGAATTATGAGCAAGAATCTTGCTGTCTGTCTTGCAAACACGGCTAAATATGGTAACAGTCACTCTATTTAAATTCAACTTAGCATACGACTACATACGACGCGTCTAGCTGCAGACGATTTTAATAGTCATAATTTAATATTTACGTACCTACACGTCTTCCAATATTTTCAACGAAAATATTTACGTAAAAGACGTATCAAAATCATAATACCCGCCAGTGAGTCAGAGTCCATTTCTTGTGCAACAGGTAATTCTCAGTGGCAAAACAGTAATAACATGTAATAGCTTACTCAACAATTTTTTCTACATTATGATTTGGACCATTGTTTGTTTTTACTGTGAGAACAATGAAAATGCAAGTACGGACATATTAAAAAAATAGTTCTCATAGGCAACTAAAGAATTGAATTGAGGCACTTACAATAAAATTGTTTGCATTGAAAATGGAAACAAATTGCCAGGGAAAGTTTAAGTTGAATGATTACCACAAACAAAAAATACTTATTGAATCATTTACCAATATTGTGGTACAATACTTTAATACAGCGGTAATGGTGTCCGCATGAAGCACATTACATTTGTGGTATCTAAAAAGTTAGGCATTTTGACATCATCGTTAATTAGAATCGTTCGTGTATAAATTTCTTTCGATTGAAAATAATTTGAAAGCGGTGTATCTTATATTCCACTAAAAGATAGGGGGGAAGTATTAATTCAAAACATAATAAACAATTTCATATTACAAAAAAAAGCAATTTGTTGTAATCATTCTATAATTTGATATTATCAGATTCGGTTTCGTTCGGCTAGTCCCCATTTTTAATTGATGAAACAATAAGGTTGAACTAAAAATAGTGCATTCAAATTATTGCTCATTTATTAGAAAGTATATAAAGAAATCGATTTAATGTTATGAAATGATATAAAATTAAAGTTGATAAACTTTGTTATTCCATACATATTATTTATATCTTTCGGCCAAGGATCGACACTGATTCGATGAACGCGTCGGACATGTTTAGATATGTAAACACTCATGTATATATATACAATATATAATATATATATATATATATATGTAATATATATGCTTTAAAAAATAGTTCAAACCTTTAGGTAGAGAAATTAGGCAACAGATCATGAAAATGTCAAGTAGAACACAAGGAAATATATTTTTGAAAAGAACTTTCAATATGCAGACTTTTGAATTTCAGCTTTGAACTGCCGATACGCAGCATTAATAGTCGGCTCTATGTATTACACCTACTTATGCAGCTACGTGTTTGCGTGTGTGCATGTTGGCGGTGTATATAAAGACTGCCAGCAGCCATTTTGCCTGCAAAGTCGTTGATTAAATATTTTTCAACTTCTTCATTTTCTTTAGCGAGAATGCGACGAGTTTAGTTTACTTCTTGGTGTATTTGGGATAACTTATATATATTTCACATAATTCTCTACTTTTTACTTCTGAAATTGATCTATTTTTAGGCATAGTGAGCGTTTTAACAGATCGATTGACTGAAAATAGATTCGTGCGAAAACGGCTCGCGTTGTAAGGGTTAAATACTGTACCAAGTAATTATTAATCTCAATGTTGCTGCTCAGTCAATGAAAAAATGCGAGGCTTATAAATAATACTGATAAAAAAATAGTGCGTTGAAATACCTGCAACACAAAAACCTTATCTCTTTCATAGATTTAGTACGTAATAAAATTATTTTAGTAGTAAAAACATCTTATCAAAATTAGGATGCAGTCAAAATGATGAATTTAAAAAGGAATGCGATTTTGTACATATATTTTAAATCGGTAATCTTATCAAAAAATAATATGAAGTAAGAATATCTGAAATTCCTGGATATTATATTACAGTGATATCAAATAGGGGGCCCAAACATAGCTCCATCGACACAAATAATCAGGTCTGCGGAGGAGTCGTAAAAAACAAACGACTCCGATTACTTTTCTACAAAATGCATTAAATAGTAAATACGCATCGTTACAGCATTACCGCCAACCCGTATCCGTGGAGCGTTTATTGTCCGCCCTTAAAAACGTTAAATCTAACTTGAGAGCTTCCACGAACGTTCATAAAAAAAAAAGAAAATCCGACATTCGCAAATCACTTCCTATTGGAGAACCATACGTTTAATGCGGATGATGGGGTTAAATTGTTGCATCAAAACATGGGGGATCATAAATTACTTTGTCAAGAAATTTTGGAAATCAATAGAGCCCAGTTAAATTCCATGCCAATTCTGAACGAACAGCTGAACCTTCCAAACTCCCCGTTGCTGTATCCTATACGTTGAAACACCTAACAGGTGTCACCAAATGTGGTATGATTGTATATATTTATCCTTTCGTCGAATTGCATCCCGTCGAAACTCACAATGCTATTATAATTGTAAAATCACTGGTAATTCTAATAGTAGTTGGAAAGCGGCCATTCGCCACTCTGTTAATGTGTTGTTTACAAAATAAGGATTAAGGCGATTTTTGACATTTTAACTCAGGCATCAGTGTGGATCCTAGACGTATAATATTTTATCTCGTAAATAATATTTATCGTATTTGTATCTTATATATAAACGTTAGACACTGTTTACTGTCTGTCAGTTCGAGTCCATTCGTGCGCTCGAATGCCTGAAGATGCCGAAAGGCGAAACCCGGGTCGTTAGTGATAAAATACATGGAAGTGTACAAAATCTCAATAATCCAAACTTGATATTGAATTTCCATCAAGCACCCTCGGTCGATGTCTTAAATTATATCAAATACAAATAATTAAAGATATCCTTATATGAACATATATATGCGATTAAAACATTTTCTAAAAACGCCCTCCAACCCATCCGATCCTTAAAAAAGGACGTAGCGAGAGCGATTAGCTAACCACTAGTTCTGTCCTAGCCCTATCCTTCTATCCCCACTCTCTTCGAAAAAAGAGTGGTTGAGCAACTGAGTAACAAGCAGTTCTCAAAGAAAACTTCTGTTGAGATACCTCCATTAGGAGACTATATTGCTCTACGTTGAGAGTGGACATGGGAAAAAAACTTTCTATAAAATTAATTTGTTTGCGTGTATTAATGTACTTGTTTCATTTATATTTATGCCTATAACATCTTCTTGTTCTGCAATATGCATATATATTATATGTTTAATATGAAAAATTTGGCTATTTGCCGGATTGGTTGGTGTTTAATTTGAAGATCAATTACACATAAATAGAAAACATAGTCCAAAAACCGTGCAAAAATTAAGACTTTTTAGTCGTAATTTGAGTCTGAGTCGGAATCGGAGCTGGAGCTGGAGCCGCGTTTTTTTAACGACTCCACACCCCTTCAAATAACAGTAGATACCTGGATAGTATGGGTCGATACGGCCTAGCGAACAGCGTATCAAATAACTTCACAAATAGACTTTGTGATTGAACAAGTTAAATTCTCCTGTTTTTTGTTTCGATCATAGTGCAGCACGTCGGTCGCCGAGAAATATCCAATTTTGTTTAGTTTCATTTTTACTAAACATCTTGCAAAATTTACGTTTATTTTTTACTAACATGATGAGATTTTTAGTCCTGTGTCACTGTTTTATTTAAACTCCTTATTTATGAAGATGAAATCGAAGTGTATGCTAAATATTTTTTTTTTCCAATTGTTCTAAAAATATGAATACTCTTGGCAGCAGTAGTAAAAAATACCGCACACCCATTATAACTGCAATCAATTCGATTTTTTTACTTATAAAATTTAAAATGCATTTTCATACTGAAAAGGTTACTTTTCATTTTCTTGTGCCAATTATTGCTTCACAATGCCGTATGCTGTGTTGCAAATACACAAAAGATAGTTAGTTAGACTTTTAATAATAGCTGTTTTATTGCTTTTTTCAAAGTGTCCTTTGTCCCTTATGTAGCTACGATTAGTTATTCCTTAATTTGAAAAAAAAATAATCAATGACAAAAAGTAAATATTGTAAAAACGCCAGATACCCATACTGGTTTATGTATCATCTCAAACGATTTGCATAATTCAAATAATTCGTACAAAAAACGATGCACATTTACATTGTGTAGTCATAAATAATAATGATATACGAAGCTTGGCTAGTTTTTTTTTCGCTAATTACCGCTGCATTCATTCATGTTTTAATGCACAAAGTAATTTGTATCTATGGGGCGTGCGAAGACCAACAAGGACTGCAAACCACAAATCGACAAAACTGTAATCAATAACCTACAATAAAGCCAACCAATGGATCGTTGGCGACCTTATTCCCAAGGGTTATCCTAAAATGAATCACATACTAAATCACCAATATGCAAAATCAATTCCTTTTAACTCTTAGAAATATGAATATGTACATAAAATATATTTGCTTGTACCAGAAATAAACAGCGAATAATCAAACTTTTGATACTAAGCGACAGATTACATGACCAAAGTTGTATATATACCATAAAAAAATCACACGGAAAATATTACAATATGTCAAAGTATTTATCAGTCGTATAATAGATATTATCAATAGCCCTACGCAATTTTTTTGAGAAATATTACAATTCCGAGACAAATATGCCCACACCCATTTAACCACAGAAGAAACAATGAAGATTAATCAAGTATAATATAAAATTTATTAACTCTTTGGCTGACAAAGCATATCGTTTGGCTTGATTCATACTGTGACATTAAAGTTAATGAAAAATATTTTTTTTCGGTCAACTCAGAAAAAATAAGATGCCAATATAAATAAGCTAAAGTACTGGAACATGAAACTTAAACAAAGTTGTCGACATCGCGTGAGCTATTATCAGTTGTTTGAGCACCGACGAACTATGATATATATTATATTAACCCCCTTTTACTTAAACAAATTTATATGAGGTAAATTATTAGACCATGTAATTTAGGTAGATATATGATAAAATCGTTTTTATGAGTATGTATGTACTATTAACTGACGCGCTGTAGAAAATAATAGGAAAACTTAGAACGATAGAAAATCGTAAAATTATTTTTTGATTGGCTGTGAGCTTGACGTTTATTTAATGCATTAAAAATGTGAAACTACGCACATTTTCTGTGGGAGTCGCTACTGGAATTCATTAATCAAATTATTGACCCGAGTTTACTGGACCATCGAAATAATAAATACACATGGCGCTGAATTGCAATAATTTACATGAACGTTGAGTGCGAAATATGTAATGAGCATGCGTTAGTGCTGGAATACAATTTTTTGTTACTTTTTCTTCAGTAAGTTGTATAAATTGTAAGTTGTAACTTACCAATAATTGTTGTAACCAATCCTCCTTGTACAAATATTAAATATAACTTTTACATCTTCACATAAACTTGAACAGTAGTCCTACAGCAATAAATGTATCACTTCTAAAGATAGCATATAACTAATACCTGATCAAAGAATAAAGCATCTTAATAATAAAATTGTAATAACCTTCAATCGGTATCAATATGTCTAAAGACTATCTCAGAAGATTTGATAATTTTATCGGTAAACTTTAAAGATAATGTAACATTTTTTCAATCGATAAATCCCTGAAGTGCGCAATCGATTAGTGCATTAATCATAGCGACACTGATGTTGAAATGAGACAACAACTGACAGATTAAAATGTTACATAAATATATTAAGGGTATTTATTCGGTAGATTTTCCGTATCGCATCTATGTATTTATTTACATTTCTATTTTTTTAATTTTTTTCCATGTCCGCTCCCAATGTGGAGCATATAGTCTCCTAATGGAGGTATTTTAACAGAATTTTTCTACGAGAACTGCTTGTTACTCAGTTGCTCAACCTCTCTTTTTTCGAAGAGAGGTTATATTTTTTAGTCAAGAAAAAGTACAATCAAGTAAGTCTACGTAGTAAAAGAGTCGATATCAGTTTTGCGAAAAGAAAAAAAAAAGCTTTACGACGGTTTACCATTTTGAGTTTATTATAAATTTGACTTCTGACCGAAGATAGGGAACATAATGACTTTTATAACCTTTTCAGATCGAACAAATGTCTTTTTATCTGACTGAAGTTTCTTATAGAATGATGGAAGAAAGTTTATTCAATACATGGAATGTAAAAAATAAATTTAAACCCATATTAGAAATTACTTTTTGAAAATCTTGAGATCGTAGTTTTTTAATCGATTTCAACTGTTGGTAATTCATATAATTTTTAAATAAAATTAGAATACAATATCTCAAAACTGTACTTAAATATAAACGGGTGGCCGTATGAATGATCGCTCTCGCCTAGAAAGAAAAAAATCTTACACAATTCACCTCTGTATTGTTGATTATCCGAGCTCAATCGTAATAATTTATATTATCATCAATATCATTCGACAAAAAACGCGTTTAATGGATGCATTGTGATCACATAACGACATTGTCTTATCCGACAATGGTAATGAACACTCCTTTTTATCGAGAATAAAATTACAGATTACATCAGTTACAGTTAGTATCCATATTGATCTCGGTCTTGTTCCATCCCAGCGGAAAATTATTGTTTAATAGTAACTCTGTATGTAACGAATTAGTGCTGTTTTAAATAAAGGGTTTCAAAATTTACGAGACTGTCGACGCCAACTTTTATTTTATTTTATTTACGAAGTTTTAGGATTGCGATAACGCGTATACGCAAGCAAATAAATTAAATACACACGACTTAACGACCGTCAAATCATCGGCAATACCTCGTTAAAACGATGTTAATGCGCAGAAAATTTGTTACTTAAAATTGCGTCCTTAATATTGGCCAATTGATGTAACCCTCAAAATTGAAATTGTTCAGGAGAGAGTAACAACTATTACCTAATATGAACTTTGAAATGTACTCCTGTAAATTCTCATGTTTGCAGATACAGGATTAAACGCAGGGATTGTCGATATAACAGTGGCTTACATCAAGTGGTCAGGTCAGAATTTTTAAACTTAAAACCAATGTAAAATGATGTTTCCCTTCCAATAAGTGACCAATTTATTTTTCTAATATATGTCCTTTGGCCGATACCTGCTTTGTCGTCTTTAAAATGAGATCAAATCATTTCCGTATTTTTTAGGGTTACATCAATTGGCCAAAACAACACCGATATTAAGGACCGTTATATCAAAGATTTTAAATCATTACAAAGTACACGGTGACATCATATACCTAGAACAGAGTTGCTTAACATGATAATTGTATGCCTAGTATTGCTATTAACCAGATTTCATTATGGCGTATTTATCTCAGAATACAAAATTGTCGAGATTTATACAGTGGCGTAAATTGAATTGCGCGTTTTTATCGTGTCAGACTAAACGAATTTTGCAATAATTACGTGAACCATTATATTTCAAGATGGTGTTCGATGCAAAACACTGTATTGGGCAGTGCGGTTAGGATTGTGATAATACTAAATAATACTTCATTCACATCATAGTAACCGAACTACGCCAATCCATTTGCTTAAATACACCTAATTCAATATCCAAAATAGCAAAAACAAAATCTTTGGAAAAGTTGAAATAAACAATAAAACATCAGATTATTGCAAATTATTATTGAAACTAAATTGATAAAATTGCTTCTTATGCATGGCATAGATAGACAACGCATCTCTATTTACTTTGTGTGAAAGTTAATTGGACGTAATTAAACAGAATGTAGCCAATCAACAAAAAATATAATATACATCAGGTGCGTGAAGGTTCACTCTAGGCTCTGCTAAAAATGGCTCGGCTGAAAAGATATATTCTTTAAATAAAACACTGTGAAAATATTGTGCTATCATATCATAACTTGTGTAACAGTCACACTACTGTATTTACAATTTAAAAAATCTGAATGATTTATATTCTATATAAAACAGTCAGTCAGTTGGTCATATTCCACATTTCATAGAAATAAGATTCAATTATCACTATAACTAGCATATAAATAATATTCAGAGCTGCAGCTTTACTCCATTTTTAATTAAATTTGATTGCAAAAGTGCCATTATCTCCGTTTGACATTATTTTGAATCGGCTACATTAAATTGCCAGTCTTTGGAATAAAATGAATAATAATTCCGTCTGTTGCATTCATATTTGAATAAGAAAATAACGGTTTCTTGTATTCAATTTAGAAAAAATACCGTTATTGTCCAAAGTTTGTTAAAAGGGTAAAAACCACAAATATTTCTTATGGGCTGCCTACCACTGTAGCGTTCAACCAATTAATGATATTCCTGCCTATAGCATATGGAAGATATAATTCTGTGTGCTTAAAGAAGAGGGCGATAAGTTGAGTTATTTGAGTTAATTATTCTAAAACAACTACAATACATACATGCATATAATATAAAAAAAGAAGAGTCGAGTCAATGCTGCTGAATTGGTAAAATTCATTTTTAAACATTACATATTTCAAATTTCACACAAATGCAAATCTTGTTTTGGCTCTCCTGAAAAAACGTCTTTTTGGACATACACTCAACTCACCCCATCAAAGATATTATTATTAATGTGAACCATGACGACATCTGGAGTAGCTTCGCATATCAAATTTCTCTTATGTTTGCGACTAACTATACTATCACGAAACGCGCTATCATATTCTAGGTTGTGCTTTCAATGTAAAGAAAGTCGGTCAATGAAACGCAGTTTCCTTCTCTCCGCAAACGAAAGCTGGCGGTATTTTCTCCACAACAAGATAAGAATATCCATTAGTCTGCGTAGTATTAATTCTGGTACAACTAATCTACTAATTCGAAGCGGTGTAAGTTATACTTGGATTAGAATGCGAAATTAATTAGAAATCGTTTACAAACAAACGAGGCAATTATTCAATTATTATGATGTGAATTTATCGACCTCGAAAATATAATACATTTTTGTAAATGTTTATGGTCAATCTTGCGGCGGCAATGGATATTTGAAATATGAATATTCCTTTTTTGGAAAAAATAGCGTTTTATCAGCATATCACATAGTAACGATTGAATAAAAATTAGATACTAGGTAGCGTTGAATATATAATTACAATACACCTGATTCTCTTTTTGCACCGTTTTTTTTTACACGGTTTCGAAATAGCACGGTCTATTGAATCGGAAAAATATGTTTTTTAAACTGATTGCTTCGCTTTAAAAAAGATATTAAAATATTGCAAAAATAATTATCACATACTGCTGCTTTTCTTAGAAAGATGAACACTGAATAAATCTACTTTTTATGGTTAATTTAATTGAAATTGAAAACCATTTCATTCATTATGCGTAAATAGAAACAAAAATCACTTTTAAGGTGTCAATTGACAATTCTTAGTTGAAATGTACTGTATTTTAAAAATAAAATACAATTCGTTTTGTACTACTTTCACATTTTTTATAACGATCAGGACCGGTTTCGCCCATCGTGAGTATTGATCAGTTGAAGTAGTACAAAATAAATAGTGTTTTATTTTTATAAAAATCTCAAAAATTGTAATTAGATCAGATCATTGGGAAATTCAATATGTCCATTTCTTGATATAATTGCAAAGATCTGTCTACCGCGAACATGTTTATATGAGAATAGTTATGAAAAAGTGTCTAGATATCTCGCGCGTAATTGCAGTCGCTCGGAGATCGATTCATTTATCAAATTGTTACGTAACGGTGAATTTCAAAATATTATTGTGATAAGTATATTTTTTTAGACAGCCAACAGTCAGTGAGAGATCGAACAAACCGTGAAGAACCGAACCGTTAGACTGCCGAATATACAATCGAATCTTCAGCAGGCGCCCATTTTTGAAATCAAACACTGTGAAGTGTTACCAACGTCGAAAGTAATCACGACAAACATTCAGAGCAAATCACGGTTCAGACCTTCAAGTTTGTTTATGGTAGATAAATGCATAAAAAAATTTGAATTCAGAACGCATACAAAAAGTAAAGTGACAGAAACAATGATTTTCAAAGCTAGATTATTTTGGCGCGAACTGTCAAATTTATGTATTGTCAAAATTAAAATATTGACACTATACAGAGATTTTTACTTTTGAACATCTAGGTATAAAAATATATCAATACTGTCGGCTGTACTCAAATTGCAAATTGTTACATTCCTTCACAATTTGTTAATTACGGTTCGGTTCGAGTTTTTGTCGGCTTCAGTAGCTATTTGAAAGGTAATATTAAAGTCATAATTGAGATAGAATTAATTTGTAATCTGTTCGAAATTAGTAATCAAAATCGAAAAGCGTTTCTTTTAAATTCAATGGATATTTCTGAAATTAATAAATTATGACACCAACTTTTAAAGTTCTCGCAATCAATGATTCTTTCACCACATACTTTTACATAATTTAAGACATCGACTGAGGGTGCTTGATGGAATTTCAATATTAAATTTGGATTATTGAGACTTTGTACACTTCCATGCATTTTGTCACCAACGACCCGGGTTTCGCCTTTCGGCATCTTCAGGCATTCGAGCACACGAATGGACTCGATCCCACAATACTATTATAATTGTAAAATCACTGGTATTTCTAAAAGAAGTTGAAAAGCGGCAATTCGCCTTCGGCAATTCGCCACTCTGTTAATATGGTGTTTACAAAATAAGGATTAGGGCGATTTCCGAAATTTTAACTCAGGTATCGGTGTGGCTCTCAGACGTATAATGTATTGCCTCGTAAATGATATTTGTCGCATTTGTATCTTCTATATAAGCGTGAGACACTGTTTACTGTCTCTCAGTTCGAGTCCATTCGTGTGCTCGAATGCCTGAAGATGCCGAAAGGCGAAACCCGGGTCGTTGGTGACAAAATGCATGGAAGTGTACAAAGTCTCAATAATCCAAACATACTTTTACGTTTAAAAAATGAGGATTGGCAAATTGATGCAGCTGGAATTAACTAATACTGATTTGAATATTTGGGATCATAAGGGAAGAACAGTTTTTGCAAATATAAAATCAGTTTCATAATTATGAACATGTGTAAAGCTTAAAAAACTATATACATTAGTGATTGGTAGTAGGCGCTATATTTATATTATGATCGTAAGTACGCCAAGTCACTAAGTATTGTACAATATGTATGAGGACGGCAGCATCAAAAATGGCTATTCAACAGTCAACCAACAACGTCATATACAACTGTATATTACGTATAATGAATATTGTGGGTGTTTTATTATATTATTTGAGAGTGGCAACACAAAGCTATTCTATTTTCGAATATATTATTTAAAATGTGACTCGAATAATTTCGACTTTGACTCTGTTCAATTTTCCCGTTGCAGTCTAGCAAAATTAAAAATATAAAAAACACAAATTCATTCAGTGCACTGTCCAAATCCAACAAAAGCAATTAAAGCCATATGGCATACCCATCAGCAGCGAGTTGATTTTAGTTACCGTTCTGTGAACCAGAATCCGAAATTATTTCTGACAAACATTAATTATTACATATGTGTGTGAAATTCAATTTTGATGAGTGGATAGAAACAGCCGGTAAGCATTGTAAACTCATATTTTTTACGACAAAAAGAATCAATTGATGTAGTCGTTAGCTTATACAAAATGAAATTTAAGATGCATCACAGTTTCCATGTTAAAGTCAAACTACATGTAGTGTAATAAATGTTAATTGAACGCAATAATATTAACCCTTACAGCGCGAGCCGTTTTCGCACGACTTTATTTTCAGTCAGTTGATCTGTCAAAACGCTCACTATGGCTAACAGTAAAAAATGGAGATTTATGTGAAATATATATTTGTTATCTGAAATACATCAAGCAGTAAACTAAACTCGTCGCATTCTCGCTAAAATAAATCGAAAAAAATTAAAAAGCAGAAAAATATAACTTTGCAAACAAAATGGCTGCGACCAGTATTCATATACACCGCCAACACACACGCAAGCAAGCGCGTAGTCGCATAAATATGTGGCAATTACATATGGCTGCCGATTAATGCTGCGTATCAGCAGTTCAAAGCTGAAATTCGAAGGACTGAATATCGAGAGCAAATCTCAAAAATATATTTCCTTGTGTTCTATCTACTTGACATTTTCATGAGTTGTTGCTTAATTTATCTACCTAAAGGTTTGACCTATTTTTTAAAGCATATATCCACAAGTCTTTCATTCTAGTTTGATCGGAAATAAGAGTTAAAGTCTTGGGTATGTATGTATGTATACACGTTCCGCGCATTCATCGGGTTAGTGGGGGATTTCAATTCCCAGATAAAATTGTTAATTATCATTCAATACTTTCAATAAAAAATTATCCTATATTTTCGAGGTACTTGTTATTCCACTGTTTGTGTTACTAATTGTAACACGTGTTTCGCCTTTTTGAGAAGCATCGTCAGACTTACCAAGGTAAAAAATAATTATGATTTTTTATTTAAAAATGAAGAGTGGATTATTTTCGATTCATTCTTGATTCTGTGAATATTAACTATCGAAGTCCGTGTTTGAATAAAACATACTGTTATTTTTAAGAGATATATTTTCATTCACTACGTAATAATAAACTCATGAAATTTATATTCGAGTTACTTTCCCTTTACTTCAGATTCAATGCAGGCACGCGTTTGGGTTATTTATCTCATGAAATCTCGAGCAGCTAAAATGATATTTGCAACCGTGATATAGGAGAGTGTCTTTCAATAACAGTATTAACATCCTGCTTAAGAATTGTCAAATGATGTTCTTAATTCAGGTTTTATCGTTTGCTTTTAGTTCATCGTAATAAGATGAAAGATTATTCATTATTTAGCGTGTCTCGTGAAGTCGTAAGTTTCTTAGATGATACCAAAATATAATATATTTTGAGTATCCCTCTGCAGATTAATGGTATACTATCAAAAAACAAGTACTAACTCAGTCAATGTTTTGTTTACGTGTGTTGATATCTAGTATTTCAAAGCACCAAATCAGCAAAGAACTATTTCACTGTGAGCCCACGGTATATTACGAATAATATTGTCACATTCAAATAAACCTTTAAACGCCAGGTGCCACCAACGCATCAAAAGTCTGATGTATTATAGATCACATTATTCAAGAATAGTGCCAGATGCTTAGAATTGAAGGCGCGATATTAAAGACAATACAATGAAGAAACATAAACGAACCGACCCAATCGAGATGTTTGATTGGATGGCTAATGTCTATGAACAGAGTGTGAATGTATTACACACGCCGAATGCTAATCATCATCAGTTATAAAATGGATGGATATATATTATCACGTATATATCGTCGCTGTTCTGGAAGAAAATACTAAATCTAAAAAATAGCATGAGTTAGTTATACCACAATGATCCTGATTTCGAACTCAACCGTATGGAAGAACACACTTATTTTAAAAATTATGCTTTTACTTAAAAATAGTTTTGTTGATCGATACTGGACTACGTGGAAGTATATTAGAGGAAAACAAATTATTTATCTGAAAATTAAAATATTCTAATCGTTTTGTTCTGGAGCAATTCAATTGGACATTGCGCATGCGTGAGTTTAGCTTACCTATGACTATGTAGTCCTAAGACTTATAGACCCTCAAATAAATTCCACAGCTGATGTTTTCCAAAATCTACCGGATGATAAAGTGAGAATTTTAATTTCTCCATAGATTGTGACAGGTTATTACTTATTCATATTCCAAAAATCAAATAAGCACCATAAAAATCGAAAGAAGTATTTAAACAAAATAAGCTAGAAATTTCTATATACAAAATCATGCAAGCTACGTGTTCGATTTCAAGATTCACGGTTCGTGAAATATTTTACTATATTGACACTATAAAATAAAAACGTAAAGAGTAAAACGTACGTAATTACGTAGAGTAATTGGTTACCCTAGTCGTTTATGATAACTTAAAAGCTATGACAAAATAGCGACATGTTTAATTTCAATCATGAGCGACCGTAAACTTGACATCCTAAATAAACCAGGGGTGTCACTGACAATAACAAAAAACACAAGACGGCCTCTAATTAACAAATAAAAACATGAATATCATGTATACTGTTATGGTCTGTAAATAAGTTTAGAGTAAGATATACTGTATATATACTGTACTCAATATACCAATATCGAAAGTTGCTGAGTATTGAGAATTTATGAGAAAGTCATAATGAAGAGGGGGTGAATTATTGGTTATCCGCATCCAGGATACGCTACAGGATCTCAATATAAACGGCACTTCTATCCGATTGTTTTAGATACAGTGGTTTAGTAAAATTAGAACATTGAGATTACATTTACGTTTAAGTTACAAGTAATTAATTACAGTTACAAAATTAGGAAAAATTACAAAAAAACACAGAAGCAATTTTAAAACACATTATACTGAAGACCAAATTATGCATCATAACAATTAAAATGAAAACGTCGCGTTTCAAACAAAACTAAGACATCGCCCGTCCGACAGGGCGAAAAAAATAGGGATAGTAACGCACGCGATGGTGTTCGAAGGAATACTGAATATAAGATTTTTAAAACGCAAACCTATTGCGATTTGTCACATTTTTTGACGGGTAGATAACATTATTTAAACGGTTATCGCTCTGTAGGTATACGACCTATTTACCCCGCAGCGTATATTTCGAGCCGAATGTTCTTCACTTAAAATGACTGTACTGTTACTTCGCCGATTCACACAAAAGAAGCTAAATGAAATGATATTTGTTAGCCAAGCGGTACAAAAATGAATTGCCATATTAAAGGCGAATCAATGTATCGTTTTAGGCACGTTGCAAAACTGGAGTGTATCACATACTACTCCATGTTGTTACCAAAAAAAAAAATACCTGCAGAAAACTTAGACTTGTAATATAAAGGGAAATGTGCATGCTTTATCTGTAAAGATCGCTTTATAATAGTCGAGATTTTAAAATATTCTAATCGAAGTGTTAATTAGTAAAAACAATGTGTATGCGAATATTGCCAACCCTATTCTCATTGCAATACGCCTGCTGCTGTTCACGAGAGGAAGTTCATTGAACTTTTCGCCAGCGACCATCTTCGCACAGCCAGTCGTACACAGCTAGCCGAGTTTACCGCAAAAAGATATCACGGCACCGGCCGGTATTGCGTTCTATACTATCTTGTGGTATACCGATATGTTGCGGTGTACGTCGCATAGTACATTATCAATTAAATAAATTGTACACGTAGAGCAGGGGTGTGCACATAAAGGGTTAAAAAATGGGTACACGAATTTTCAAATACATAGAATTATTTTTCACAGTGCAAAACTGCAATAATGAAGAATACCGCAAAATTGAACATTTATTCCATCAACGGTTATAAATTAATTGCCGGATGAAAATCCGGCCGGCTCAGTATAAATCCATACGCATTCGTCGTCATCTATTTATTTTCATAACTAAAAAAGGAATAATTTCATTTACAAGAACTATATTTAAGACGTAAAATCGTATTTTAAATACAGAAATACGCAGTATAAACAATGTAATGAATTTCAGGAGATACATTTAAACTATACATAAAAGAACAACTTTGCGTTTTTTCATACTTACATATTTATGTAGAGCAGAAAACTGACTATTTTCGGTGTCATATTATTTTTATTCTCGGTTTATTCAGTAATCCAGTAGTTTTCCAGATGGCTGTTATCCATTCACTCAACGCGTCATTTTTACGATGAAAGAAAGTTTGGCAAATCGATAATTGCCGCTCCCGATTCGGCTTCGTAGCGTTTAAGGAATCCCGAAAAAGAATATATGTGACAGCCCTGCCTAATATTGATTATTTTTATTCAACCGTGCCTGTGACTAAGCCATATTGATTTGACCTTAGTCGCATTGAAACGACCATACCAATTCACCAGGATGAGCGTAATGATAATTATTTGTTATTCAACACTTTCCAAGCGAGATTTACAAATGATCATTTGTATATTTTTCTAATCACGAGAAAGCAGATTTATAATTTTACAATTGCATCGTTATCGTGTAATAAATCATTTATCATTTCTAAAAGAAACTGAAATGGTCGACTCATTCGATTTAATTTTACCATAGTCATCATTATTAAACTTTCAACCGTAAGATGTGTAGTCTAAAAGAATTTTTGTATTGGATGGACGGTAGAAGAAAGCCGCAATGAACATGTTATATTCGATAAAACACATGTATGGAATACAATAAAAACTTAACAAATGGCAGTGTCACCTGTCAGCATTCACTCAATACGCTTGATGTGAGTGATATTATTGACTTATAACGAACCATTTTGATGCATGTACAATTTCCAAACAATTTAAATATAAAAAATACCAATTGTATAGTATTGTGGGTATTTGTGAATGTAGTCGTGTGGAGAAAGTACCAAAAAAGCATTATGTTTTTGTAATGGTATTGCATCGAGGTTTGCCAGGAAACAGCATTTGTTTATTATATGTATGGCATTTTAGAAAACAATATTTAAGCCCAAAAGTTTAAGGCAGTGTCACGATTCGAAATTATAATGTGAGATCATATGAAATGCAAATTGTCTCAGGAATAGTATAGTCTAATTTGGAGAATATGGTACATACTTCGACAGTATGTATTGAAAGAGGATTTGTTAATTTAATAAGATAACCTTCCTATTCTAACATTCTTCATATGAAAAGATATAATAATGAGATATAGAGATTACTAGTGTAAGCCAATCTCTGTGTGTCCCATTTTCAAAGATATATGGAAGTTCATTCCTTATAATTCAAATTCATAAGGCAAATAACAGGTATAGTCAACCCTTCTATAACACGGAGAAATGTTCCGAGTTATGCATACACGTTTAGTTTTTTTATTGTTTAAAATTACAAAAAATCAAATTCCGCCAAAAATTGCATATTGAACGATCAACCTAAGTTCAATTGATAATTTTATCAAAAAAATATCATGTATCTAATTTTACTATTAGAAACTCTGCTAGATAATTATTGTATTTTTTACTTGCACGTGTTTATTATGTCTTGTAAGGTTCACTTATAATATTATAAAATATTGCTAAAAACGTGTCGTAGGAAAAATGCTGAATAATGAACAATAAGGTTTTAAGTGTCGATTTTTGGAAAAACTAAAGTAATAAAGACTTTAAAGTTTTCATGTCTATCTACATGGTAAAAAATCATTTAAATGATATAAATCTATAAACATTGGGAATCCATCATCTTGCAATATGGCAACACAAGATTAATAGAGCATTTAAAACTGGAACACTTTGTTCGAGTGAATTTAACGAGAGCTCTCCATGAATACTACACGTTTTATGAATAATTGAGCGTATGACAAGGTTAACACGTTGTCATTGCAATGCATTGTTATATGAGCATAATTAAAATAGTAAATACACTGCATAATGTGGGTGTTGGTGTGTTTGTTTTTATATCAATAATTAGGACTGCCATATGGTAGTAAAATCGATTCAAATGATACAATTTAGCCTGTTTATAATTGTGGCAATAGATCAACAATAATTATTATATACATAATTTTTTGGTTAGATAAAATATTCATTAAATCTAAATAATCTGTGTAAAAAGCAATTGGCCTGTTTATAACTTATACCGTTGAAATTCAAATCCTACTGCAAAAATAATATCAAATAGCAGTTTTGGCGCGAAACTGACATCATGAAGACGAGATTTTATTTTCGCGCCATAATTTTGTGTGGCAAAATTATTTTATAGTTTGTTAATTAATTTTTAACAATTTAAAAAAATGATTACGATTCTCTCAAAAAGGGAATAATGATATCATTTCGTCATATTGATGTATGCATTCAAAGAATAGCCGATACATCTTTCTGCCTACAGATTTTCTTGAATTATGTAATCAATTTCGTGAATATATTTTTCGACCTTTGTCACTAGGCGGTAGAGGTCAATATCAGCTTGCTTGGGTCAATGAGGACGAGTGCCGAGTAATTATTCAGAAAACTATGGATTGACTTTTCAATCAAAAGATTAATTTAGATCCACAATTGATTTCCGCTTCTCCATTCAGTCTATGGAAAGCAAGCGATGAATAATTGGCTAGCAACCAGAAAACAGGGAGCTTTTACATTAAAAAAAAAGTACGACGTTGAAAATTTCACTTCGATGTTTTTTTATGTGATCTAGTAAATTCGAAAACTATATTTTAATTATCTATAATAAGTGACATGGAAGTTTGGTCCCCCTATGGTTTGGGATAACATTATACGAGTGCATGGTCACGCTGAACTATTGTTGGTTAATTTCTTCCTTCCTACGACCGTTTCCTATGTCAGTGGTCACAAACCTGCACCTTGCATACGAAATATTGTTTAAAAATTTCCAACCATGTCTTTCTGAGTAAAAGTTATTTTACAATTTACAAAAAGTGATTTTTACTCAATCGCCCATATTTTCGGGAGATTGCAAGGATATAATGAGTGGGCAAGGAGGACAAGTAGTCGCCTTCCCAACGAACCGTTTTCAGGATGGGACGGAAGGAAAGATGATTTTAGCAACATAGATTCATGTGTATGAGTCGCCAGTTGCAAGGGCTGTTTGGCTGATCAATACATTACCTAGTGAGGTGGACATATTCAGAAACGGTTTTAGTGTATTGTTTTTTTCAATTTATATGTAAATAATATTCAGTTATTTATCAATTCTTATTTTTTTTTTGATTTACGTACTGTCTTCATTATATTTGTCAAATGTCAGGGCGCATTGGCGTCAGCTGTCAAGTTATGTATTGTCATTTTGATTTTACAATAGAGTTCAAAAATAAATCGGTTGACAAACAAATGTATGAAAGTGGACATCGATAACCAGAGGACGAATGAAGAAGAGAAAAACGATTTTTTCTTAGTATGTTTTGCGATGTTTAAAACGGTAACCGGACTAAACATAACAGGAAAAATACGGAACAATTTGAAGATAAGATTTTTGTCGTATCTATTATTTATTGAACATATATTTATGATTATAGATATGAGTGACTTTTCATAGAGTTTATTTTTGGCGAATTAGATATTTTTTTCCAAACAAATTTTAAAATATTTAAAAAAGTGCTTTGTGTTATATGAAATAAACAGTATAGTCATTTGCAAATATTTGTGTTTAATATCTACAATAAACACATTTTGCATATTTTGTTTTTTATGAATTACTAAATATTATAAAAAAATAATAAACATATTATTTATTTCTTATAATGTTCAATAAATAATAAATGCGACAAAAATCTTATTTTCAAATTGTCCTGTTTTTTCCTGTTCTCTTTAGTCATGGAACCGTTTAAAACACAAGTAGTCCAATGGCATATCCGGAGTATACGACCCCTGCATAAAAAATTAACATTCCCTATACAGCGAACGACTGACTAAAATACTCACGGTCAGCAGTGAACCGTGTATCCTGGCGACATTTTTGTTTTTGTTTCGTATCACTTCGCCACCGAACAAAACAGATGGATTTGACAAATGCGTGTAATGACGTCATCAGACATGCAGATCGGCGTGCATAAAGCATTCACACTCCAAATATTTGGACAGACATCCTAACCAACTGAAAATGCGCTCTGACATTGAAATCGTAGTACAGATTAAAATCAGGCACACAAAACAATAGCTGTGCGACCAATGACAAGGTCTCTCAAAAGAGTCGCCATAATATCAACCGAACCTCTACATTTCCAAGGTATTCAACGCTGCACCAGCTACCAACCTTACTGTGTGTATCCTGTAACACAGCAGCATATGTTTCCAAATAATTGCCAGGAGTATATCAGCATCAGTAACCCAATATTTGGTAGCTATGAACTAAAGTTTGCGGAAATAAAGACAGTTTCTGTGAATAATATGGACACTCCCAACGTATAATCACGTAAGTGCTAAATGTGTGATTATACGTCTTTTGCATTTCCGTTGTCTACAGGGAAAATTATATTGAAAATAGTAGTACTGTCCCAGTTTTGAAGAAGAAACATTGCTCTCCTGTAAAATCTCACCGCAGATACAGGATTATACGTAGGGAGTGTCGATATAATGCAATAGTATTCCACCAGCCCAGGGTTTCCGCAATGTAAAATAAAGAATTCCGGAAAATCAAAGATTTTTACTCGTAGAGCAGATTTTATTTTCTGTGCTGAGAAAAACAAAGGATATTTAATGGGGAGTCAATTTACACAAGGGTCCACGATTAAATTTAATTGGAAAACGCTGGACTGTACACGTGAATAAAAGAAGGTAATAAACTATTGATGACGCATAAAAATAAGTGTTGCGAATACCAATGCCTCCATCTTAGAAAATACGTAATTAAGACTCGATCACGTAATTTACGTCTTATTTTCAAAGTTGTATTGACTAAGCCAGTGATTTCCAAAGTGGTTCCTACGGACCCCCAGGGGTCTTTGAGACCGCTGAGGGGGTATGTGACAAATTAAAAATAATTTAGGGGTACATGGACAGCGTCGGGCGGTCCGCGAAAGGTTTATTACAAAAAATATCCTAGATATATTTTCATTGTTATGAAAGTTGAAATAAATTGTGATTTATCTTAGTGTTGGACCCTATTACAAGCAGACGCACAAACTAATATATATCCATACTAATACGAGAGCAATTTGTTAAATGATCCACAAATCAGGAGTGGAAACCAATGTTTGAACAAGATACCACAAATTCTGGTTCCAAAAACAGATACCAATTTTATATCCTGCATTATGGGTCACTGTACAGAGGCTGTCTTCCTATTTAGTAGAACGTGGATTTAGTGCAGTTATGAACCTGTATACTTAAAATATCACAATGTTTTATTTATATTTTATTTTTACATCACCGTTTACCATTCAAGACATCAAAATGAAATTTATATTTTTTTTATTATGCAGTTACGTAAAGATATTTTACTTAGGGGGTTCATGGTCAGGTTTTTGCTTTAAGAAGGGGTCCATGGGCATCATAAGTTTGTAAACCACTGGACTAAACGGAGAAAATGGGATGCATGAAGTAAGCACCAACGGACTGTTTAGTGTGTGTATATTGCTGTAACGTCACGCCAATAGCCACAATCATGAAATAATAGTTATTCTCATTGAAAACTGCAAAAACCCATTAATACGCGTTATAAGAAATAATACGGTGTCAAAACAAAAATCTAGCGCCAAAACAATACGCATATGACAGATGGAAGTCTTCCGCAACGTCATCACACAAATGCCGGAAGTATTAAGCATAGACTAGTCGGGGATAAATAATAGAAGAGTTAGTCTATGATTTTGCGAAATGAACAACAGCTACATCATAATTTGACAGTACCACGGTATTACAGGATTCAGGTCGGCTATTTCAAACATTAAAATTAAAATTACTGTTTCTAATTTAAATAATAGGATATTTTTCTTAAAATCGAATTCCAAAAGTAAAGAATACGTTCTATAAAATCCAGCGATACCCTGATCAATTGTTTTCCCGCATTTATATTGACGGGGCCTTATATAACGATGATTCGGAAATTCCACTATATTATCCATGAATCAAATACACGAAAAAAAAGAATGTGTACAAATATGTCATTTTCACGGATGACTAAGCATAATCATTCTAGTCTACGCAGGTTTATTTTTAGATAATCGATTGGTTAGTTTTTCAGTGTCTATTCAGGTTGAACTAAATCACAAAAACAACTCACGCAAGCGTGTTTTAATGAATTCACAATATTTACAAAAGACTTCCGTAATACCTTAGTACCGATTTGTAAACGTAGTATGATCATGTGAGAAGACCCGAATCGAAGAGATGGCGAATGGTCGGTTATCGACGTCCTGGAAGGTCTGGGATCTCAAACAAACACCATTTCAATTCCAGTTTAACTCTTATTTATTTTTAATCGAAGATGCAGTGGTTTAAAATACACAAAAATAATTCCTAACACATAAAATTGAGTCTACATTTACATTTACTTAACACATGAATTTACTTTTAATTTATAATAGGGGCCGGCGGCTCACCCGGCTCGAAGGCTGGCAAACTACTCTCTCAAAAATCAGAAATCGGACTCCCGCACGTCGGAGCCACCTCTTTCCGTCAAAAATGGACACGTCCAGCGAACGTGTCCGCCGGCGATGCCGATCGCTCTTAACGACAAGAGTCGGATCGGCTTTTACGAATCATTGTCATTAACGCTGTGCGTTTTCAGTTATGAACCCTAATAAAACTTAACAAAAAAAACCAGGGTGTGTCACATGATGCATTAATTTGTTGTAGGTACTAGAACTCGCGTTAATGTGACGGCTATGCAATGAATTATATTTATGAAATAGTGCTATTGAGCTGCAAGTAAAAGTCGACGACAGATAAAGGTAAAACGTTGTTTTTTATATGAAAATACAAATATTTTCAGTGGATTCCCAATACAAGATATTACTCATATGTGATGAATTTAAATTTACACATAAAGCAATCAAAAACATAACATGTTTGACTATAAAAACGTAGAATAGAAAGTTTGTAAATATTGATCATCTACAAATTACAACTTTATAATTATGAAACCGTAAAAACGTAATTACTTTTTAATGACATATATTTTAAAATACACATCCATTGTTTTTTATATGTGTGTTAATAATAAGGTAGCTGTAATATTCTATTTTGTTCAATCCGTGGTGCAGTGGTCAACGTCGTTGGCTAGGTTTACGGTACGGAGAGTTTTATAAATTAATTTTTCAATCGATTTATGGATTTCTGTTGGAAGGCACGGATATTTATGATGTCTTATATTCCCTAGTAGTTCTGACGATGGCGTAAAGCCGAAATAGCTATCAACTACCTGATAAAAAAATTGTAGAACTAAATACTTTGTTATTTTATTCTATTCTTATATTCCCTCCCACCCATCCGATCCTAAAAGCGGGAAGGCGCGAAAGCGATTAGCTAACCACTCCTCGTCCTGTCCTAACCCTACTCTCCGTGAAAAAGAGAGGCTGAGCAACTGAGTAACAAGCAGTTTCGTCGAAAAATTTCTGTTGAGATACCTCCATAAGGAGGCCATATGCTGCGCACAGGCATGGTTTAAAAATAATATTCTGCCTATTTATTTGCACAAACGCCATAAACGTGTAATAATTGAATAATGTTGTTTTTCGTTCAAAAAATCAATATTGTTTTTATATGTAGGTTATTTCTATATTGGAATGGAGGATAACATTTTTGCAAATGTAATGATGAAAATATCGACGGTATTTTGGCCAATTGATGCAACCCTCAGAAAAAAAGAAAATGAGTTAATGATTGCATATCATTTTAAAGACGACAGAGCACGCCTGGTCAAAAGATGTAAATTATAAAAAATAAATTGACCACTTTTTGGAAGGGAAACATCATTTCACATTGGTTTTAGGTTTAAAAATACTGACCCGGACACTTGATGTAAGCCACTATCATACCAAAGATACATAACGGAACTCACCATATAAATGTTTTCGATGAAAACAGTTTTTATTCTCTCCTGAACAATTTCAATTTTGAGGGTTACATCAATTGGCATAAACATCGTCGATATATTATGCTTAAAGATTTTTCATTTTAACAGAATATGCAACAATAAATAAGCTTCAAATTGACATTTAAATATCTCATTTTAGGAGTTACGAGCTTCCCACTCTAGGTTGACATGATATTCAGGCACGATAGACAACTAATGACATTCCTAGACTATGCATTTGTATGATTTCCACACGTTTTGAGTGGAGCAATATAAATCATTCATAAAATATTCAATACGTAATAAAATCAACATTGTTTTGTTGATACTTCACCGATACCTAAAATAACATATATTTGTACAAATGGTATTTTATAATTTGAACGGAATTCGAAATATTCAATTATTAATTATCACATGTATATTTTTATGTTAGTTTTATTTACCATGACATGTATTAAATTTTAAAACAGTTGTCATAAACCAAACAATTATTACAATAATACATGATTACCTATATCGCATGCTATCCAAAAGGGAACAAAATTTTGATGATGTTTACATTTATTTGTCATAAGGTCGTCACTTACTTATTGTCATTATTTCGAAGATTATTAACCTGATGGACATACTAGAAGGAAACACTTGTGGATATATGCTTTAAAAAATAGTTCAAACCTTTAGGTAGAGAAATTAGGCAACTGATCATGAAGATGTCAAGTAAAACATAAGGAAATATATTTTTGAAAAAAGCTCTCGATATTCAGTCTTTCGAATTTTAGCTTTTAACTACCGATACGCAGCACTAATCTTGAGTTATATGTATTACACCTACTTATGCGGCTACGCGCTTGCTTGTGTGCGTGTTGGCGGTGTATATGCAGACTGGCCACAGCTATTTTGCTTGCCAAGTCGTAGATTAAATATTTTTCAGCTTTTTCATTTTCCTCGATTTATTTTAGCGAGAATGCGACGATTTTTTATTTAATTCTTGATGTATTTGGGATAACCAATTTATATTTCACATAATTCTCCATTGTTTACTGTTGAAATTTGTTGATCTCTTTTTAGCCATAGTGAGCGTTTTAGCACATCAATTGACTGATAATAAATTCGTGCAAAAACGGCTCGCGCTGTAAGGGTTAAAAATAATATGTATTCTGCCGTTAGGCAATGCCCACAGGTTGCTCCTGTTAATATGGACCATAGATCAGGGGTAAGAAAACTTCGGCCCGGTGCGTTGTTTTAGCCTCAAATAATTTTGATGATAGGAAGTAATAACTTCGATCCCCATTTTGATGAAATTTTATCACTGAAAAAGCGATGAGTAGAGCTTATTATTATTAAGATACGTGTTGTTTAATAATTGAAAAAATTGCCAGTTTGTATGACAGATAAATTAATAAATGTGAACAACGTCACCAAAATGTATGTGAACGTTAAATTTTATTATTATAACCGCCTAATAACAAGGTTGGGTAAATATCTGATAGTCAGGACATGGCCTAAAAATGATATTTTTCACCGAAAACTATACAAAATTAAATATTTCAGGGTAGAACAATCTTTTATGAACCTAAATATAGGGGAAATATTGGTGAATGACGAAAGCAAACATTGGAATATAGGTTTAACGATGATATGTCGCAAACATTCATGTCGGTTAAGTACCAACCTCACGAAACTACGCAGTTTGTATGAAGGAACAATGACGGCTGACATGGATTGCAATCGCTTCTGTAAGTAAGCGAAATTAAAGGTTTTAGGGTACAAACCAAACCAGACCAAACCTAACATAACCTAACCCAACTTACCACATCATTTTGTGTAGTTTTCGGTGAAAAATATCATTTTAAGCCATGTCTCGACCATGAAATATTTACCCAAGGTTGAACCTATAATATTTTTATATAAGTAGAATCCTATATAAATATTAATATCAGCGAGTTTGCTTCCTGGCGCGTCGAGTTTTAAAAATGTACGATCTTGCCCTTTATGGAAAAAGTTTTCCGTCCCCTAATAAAGATTTATCAACCTCTCTTTTCATGTAACGTGAAGACATAAGACGCTAGGAAATGATTAGTAATTATATTCAAAACACTCATGATTCTTTATCGTTTACTTCGGCAAATTATATCGATCGATCGGTCGACCAGCGATTTGGGAAAAAGACAATGTGAAGCCTCACCTGACGTCGCCTTTCGTGCTATAAATAAAAAAGCACCCACGATTCGTGGCTTAAAAGGTAAAAGCAACTTAATCCGCTAACGTTCAAGGTTTTCAGAGCTACAAATGCAGGGTTTGCGACATTATAAAAAGTAAGATTATATAGCTTGACCGCTTACACTAAAAAATGTAGTACAAAAATCGTGTGTTCGTATCGGCTTCAGTTTAGAAATAAAGCGATCTTTAGATGAACTTCGTCCATTCAAGGTGTTATGTATAAACCAGTAATGTTAACATAATATATATAATATTGTTAAAATAATTAATTTCTTCCTTTATAATATACTATTATTTTTTACCGGGCTTCGCCCAAGATAGAGAACGCTTATATTAAGTTATTAAATTTAGACGTTAGCTGGCTAATGTTGAAATTTGAAAATATCACCGTCAACCGTACCTCTTTTGTTACACCCACAAAATTTAGTTCACCAATTAATAATAATGAAAGTTGAAACCATCTATAATAAAAGATGACAATTTTGCCACATGCAGTCTTGTTATGGCGCCGTAGAACTTCTCGATATACAGCTTTTTGATCTGCATTTAATAATAGCTCTTGCAGCGCCACAAATTAAACATACGACCAGAGTCATACGCTAATTCTCGTTGACAATTATTCCAGATGTACATCAAGTTGTACGAATTTACCAAACTCACTTTCTACCAAATCAAACACATGAAACTCAATATTTAACACAAATATTTGCGTTCGCGTTACTACCTCAACTGTCACTTGCAGAATATATTAGTATTGTGCTGGTGCTAGGCGACTATTATTATTACTTTTTTCATCCTGCATTGAAACGTCAAAAATATCGCGTTTCCAGTTTTAGGTTAAAAGTTAAATATTGAGAGATGAATGTTGAAAAAAGCGCAGTTGAACTAACAATTACGGCCAGTATGACGTATGAAAATTTCACGTCACTGGTGTACGCCGTTTGGGAGGAGTTGTTGTGACCGACAGACATACAAACATAGAGATTTCTACATGTATTTTGTGCTATATAGTAGATATAAAATGAAAAATATGCTTTAGTCGTTAAAAATGAATCAGCCAATAAACGCGTTCAAACACTCTTTCAAATTTGAAAATGAAACATGATTTTAGCTATCAGTTAAAATATAAATTAATAGATCATTGTGGAAAGTAGCAGATAGTGCCACACTATTAGGCAGCAGGTGAAACATCGAATTAAAAACGTTTTTTAGTGATTTTTCAATGTACACCCGCCCTTCGCTTTACATGGATGATCAATTACGCTAGATCAACGTGTTAAGCGAAACCATGTTAAACGATAAGAAAACAGGGGGATATGTTTATTTTATAAAAAAAAGTAAGAAATAGGTAGTTAAGGTTAGTAAGAAATAGGTAGTTAAAGTTATGTAGATAATTTACATTTACTATTTTTAAAAAACATTAAAAAATGTTATAAAGCAAAGATAAAAAAACGATTTTTCATTGTGACTGTATTTAAAAAAGAATTTCGATAGAACT
This sequence comes from Himalopsyche phryganea, assembly GCA_022494535.1. Lineage (NCBI taxonomy): Eukaryota > Metazoa > Arthropoda > Insecta > Trichoptera > Rhyacophilidae > Himalopsyche > Himalopsyche phryganea. The sequence goes on from JAGVSL010000073.1 coordinate 2,540,573, forward strand.
GGAACCGTTGTTAAATGAGGGATGGGTGTACATTATTAAAATATGACAGAGTTGGTATTTTAAAATTTTTTTTAAAGCAGAACTTCACTGGTAATTTTCGAAATGATTTGTCATACTGTCACTGTTGTAGTGTTCCTGTCCTACAAAAAATGTCAAAAGGTGACACAACGTACCATGTCATAACACATAATAATGTTCATCTTGCCACTTATACATTATACATATTATATCGATATCTCAGTTTTTCACAAACACACTCATTTAGTAATCTCTAAGCTTACGAATCCAATTCGTGTAAAAGCTGTTATTCAAACATTTTCTTCTCCGTTTTCTGTTTCACAATTATTTATAACATAATTCCCTCATCTACATATTCCCACTCTAACTCAAAAGGTCCATTTCTGCATAGATTTAATAAGGAAAATCCTAAATATAAAGCAGCCATTACCCCCACCCCTTTGGAATTCTAAAATCCCCTCAAGGGGGAATTCCCCACCAGTTGGGAGTCCCTGCCCTAGAATATTCAGGGTTATAAATAATTGCACTTTGTGTTAAGTAGTATTCACTTGGTACACTTGAACTTTTATTTCGATAGTTTGCACATTGGATTAGATAGTATTAACTTAGTACAATTAAACTTTGATTTTAATAGTCTCCACTTAGTCACGGATTCTTTTAACAAAGTACCACAGACTAATTTTGACAGCTTGACTTTGAAACGGATTATTTCAATTTTGTATGTTATGGACATTGAAATAAATTATATTAACATATTGCATGTCCACTTAGAACCCTGCTTCTTCATAAATACCACTCCTATAATATACTAGTGAATAAATTCTAATGTGTGGAGCAAAGACAATACAGGCAGCCTAATATAGAGTTGCGACAAGTAAACTAGTCTATGGTGGAAAATCCTATGTTGCAAATAGTAAAGAATAAGTGACATTTCATTACAGCATTGTGAAACTATCGATTTCAAAGTGTGAGTATTTATATTGAGTGAAAACTATTTTGTCTATGTGTTAATATTTTTTCGTAAATGCAACATATTTATTCAATGTTTAAATATATTTTATTATGTGGCATCACTTTATTTTTAGTGAAATAATTTGTTTTTTGTGGAATGTATTTGTTATAAGTCAGAACTATGTTTACGAAAGTGAATATCATCTAAACAAAAGTGCATTTAATTGTAAGCCGAATATTCATAGTTGCAGGTACTTTTGACGAACCTTTACAAAGATAGATTTCCGAAATATATTTTTCCTATTTTTTCTTACAGTTGATGGCCGGCCGATCTACATCAAATTTGGCAAACTTATTTTTTTCAACATAAAGATGTTATGAGCTCCCTACGTTATTCGTCAAAAGAATTCGAGGTTCCCGGCAATCAATAAATATGCATGTAAATTATAACATTGAATTAGTTTTGTCGGATTATAAAAAATCGATGAAAATATTAAAACAAAACTAGACTACAGACAACTCACTCCATTAATTCAAAATATGTGGATGCAATGTCAATTTCCCGAGTATAATTATGTAAAAAAATCTATTAACATAAAACGGATATTATCGTTACAAAATTTTAATCTACAGATGGCCAGGCTACCATTGTAATTGATATAAAATTTATTACAATGATTAGCATTCGGCTAAAACGCCGTTGAATTATTTATTAGTTCCCATAAAAAGTCGAATACAAAACTACATCTCGCATAATAAGGTATTGCTGAACGAAATTTAGAAAATATGTTACATTAAAAAGTAGCACCTACTCATATTAATAGTACAAAAATGCAATTCTCAATTAATGACTACCTGTAATTAAAAAAAACCAATAGATTTTGCAATTCTTTATGCGAATATTTTTCCCAATTAAGATTAGTGGTCAATCGTCATTAGTATCAAAAACGTCAAAATAAATTCACGTCGATATGGTCCCTAGACAAAGTGATAATATCATCTAGTTTTCTTAATTTTTTTTTAAGTAATAGTGAGTACCCGGAATGTGTTGCAATGCCACTGAAAGAAAGAAAGGGTTTGTGTTTTAATTCTGTTTATTGAAGTGCTTTTGGATACAAATATTTTTTGTTTCCATCTGGTACGTACACGAATAAATCAGAAGATTTTTCCGAGATGTCGCTGTTTGTACGTATTAAATTCTTTTTTAGATTTTAATTTTTTTTCTTCAGAAACCTTCACGGGTGTGCGCACAACAACTCACCAAAGTTTCATCGAAATCGGATGAATGGTAAAGGAACGCATAGATGACAAACAAACAAATATTCATTTATATATATATATATATACACATTAACGATACGAACTGTCAGTTCAAGTAAAGTTCATTCGTCCTTATTTGCTTCATCTTTTAATTCCTCCTAATCTGCAAATCATCTGATACCGGATTCACACATCATAGATTGTAATTCAGTTCCCGTGTGTTTACTTTTTGTAGCAAATAAAATTGATGAAACGAAAATTCGGACATTACAGTAATCATCTCATTTGGTGAACCTTCCAACCCAAAAGCGCTTTGGGAGAACAATAAAGACTGCATATCTGATAATATTTTGAACATCTTTCGTCGAGACGATCCTCACGTTGCCCTGAACTATACCGATGGCATCTACAACGATGCCTTCATCAAGCTTGAACAGATGCTTCTTCAAATCCTTGCCGGAGATAGGCATGATAAGTTCTTCACGACAGCATGCATGTAACATAAGTGAGAAAATCCTGCGAGAATTAGCGTATAACTCTGATTCGATGTTTAATTTTGTGGCGTTGCAGGAGCAATTGTTAAATGCAGATCAACAAGTTTTTTTATCGAGAAGTTCTACGGCGCCATAACAAGAGTGAAGGTAGGGTAATTTATATCTTTTATTGTACCTATTTTTAACCTTAAACATTATTATTAATTGATCGACTATATTTTGTGGGTGTTATAAGAGGTACGGTCCACGGTGATATTTTCAACTTTAAACCAAATTTCAACATTCAGCCAACGTTTAAATTACCTAATATAAGCGCCCTCTATCTTGGGCGAAGCCAGATAAAAAATAATAGTAATTTATATTTATAGATTAACAAAAATTAATTTTAAAAAATAACATTTATAGGTTAACAAAAATAACGTAATTTTTCTATTAAACGTATTTCTATATTAAAAAACAGATAGATATTATACAAATTTATAAAAAATATTAAGCGAAATCTGTATTGCAGTATTTTTTTAAAAATCTATTTCAGCTATGAACATTATCAATCGACTGGATAATCGGTTGCTCACAAACTAGGCCACTCCTCAATACTAAAAAGATTACTTTGCTAAAATGAAAAAAACTGACCAAGGTAATGAATGACCTTCCCCTTTACGGAAATTATTAATCAAATTTGATAATTGATGATTTCGAAAAATTACAAGGTACATACATATAACGTCTAATCGCTCTAGTTACGTCCCGTTTTAAGGATCGGATGGGTGGGAGTGCGGGGGAATGGGAAGAGGTTAGACATCCATGTCTCCGAACAGAAACCCATTAATCGATTGAAAAATCAATTTATGAAACTGCGTACTGGGATTCGATCCTGTGAGCACTACGACCGAAGCCATTGCCTTGACTACTCGACCATGGACCCGACCCTACCCTTATATAAAAGGCCAGAGGTAGATACCCTTTGACCTTCTAGGGCCTAGAATCTAGGCCTTCAAATTTGGCATTTTAATTGAATCAAAATATTCATTCAATCATTGTCAAAATAATGTAAATACATTTTTAAGTATATATGTAGATGATAAATGAATACGGTCTTCTAATATGAAAAAGTTCCCCAACCTTGCAATACGACTTTTCATCAGGTATAGTTTTAATATCAACGTTCTGTTTAGTGGGTGCTTTGTTCGAGGTTAATCGTTTGGGCACAAAAAGGTTTGAATATAAGTATATTCTTTCTTCTGTTACGATTTCTACTTTCGAGTAGTCGTTGTTTGCATCTTCGGTGCCATCAAGAACGTACATAATTTCATGACACGTCTTAAAAGATTATTCCACTATTTTATTAGTATTATTTTATTCTGAAAAGCTGACACCCTCCCTGCAACTTTCTAATTGCGGAGATTGTCACAAGTGATTGTGAGGACGAGAAATAACGTGGTTTTACCCGGGAAAAACCCTGAAAATTGGGCAGGAATGAACTTGCATGGGAAAATTGGCGGAAAAAAAAATTATAATATTAATAATAACTGTATATCACTTTCAGCACACACAAATTTGAGGTTACGATGAGTTATTAGTTCGATTGTATAGATGGGAGTAAGGAACTTTATTCAATATCGGATCATCCTGTGACATCTATGTACTACGGAAGCCAACTCTAAATATTTACGGAAACGTTCATATTTTTTAAGTGAAACTCGGCGAGACACACATTTATATGTGCATCTGGAGCCTGTTTAAACAAGGGTTATAAATAATTGCACTTTGTGTTAGACAGTATTCTCTTGGTACACTTGAACTTTTATTTCGATAGTTTGCACTTTGGATTAGATAGTATTAACTTAGTACACACAAACTTTGATTTTAATAGTCTCCACTTGGTCACGGATTATTTTACCAAAATAAGTTAAGTTGTTTGTGTAATGTACTGTAATGCGTGGAGCAAAGATAGTAAAATCGGCCTAATATAGGGTAGAAGAATAAGTGACATTTTATTACAGCTTCGTGCAATTATCGATTTCAAAGAGTGAATATTTATGCTGAGTGAAAACTATTTTATCTATGTGAAAATATTTTTTCGTAAGTGTAATATATTTCTTCAATGTTGAAACATATATCACCTTATTTTTAGTGAAAAAAATTGTTTTAATGGAACGTATTTTGTTATAAGTGAAAACTATTTTTTATGTCATATTTAACAGTTAATTCCCAATTTTACAAGTTTTTTCACCCGCCATTTCCAAATTCTAGGATTTTTTTCAACACTAGTCATGACCGCAGCACTTTTGACAGTGATTATAAGACATCACCTATTATCAGCTGCAGTCAGAATTCAGATATATGTAAAATATTCGTGGAAATACAGCAATACAAAAAGTTAAACTTGTATTATTAAAATGTTTGTAAACAAAATCGGATTAAAGTATGGTTTTGTGAACGATTTTGTGATTGAAGTTCTGCGAGTCTGACATTTTTCTGCACGGAAAACATAGATAAATAAGTGCCACCATTATTTCTGAAAAAAGGCTATGTACGCAATTGATACGGCATGGTACTGAAAGCAATTTAAAGATTGTTTTATGTGACCATATATTATGACATTTAAAATTTACTGCACAATTTTGAGTGATACAGACTTGGAAATTAATTAAATATTGACGTTATGCTTTTCCATAGATTAAGGAAATTGGTTAGAATAACATTCAAATTTATATTCTATATCTTACGTCCTCGTCAGTATGTTTAATCATTTATCAGTTGGTAGATATTGAATCACGATTAGCGGAAAATGATAAAACATTACCTGATGCCTTTATCAATTCAATATTTCAATTTTGCAGATAAATTCTTAATTAATATGATTCACAAAAAATACATTTGATAAGACCTACCTATTATATTACTACTTATCGCTATCTCAATTAAATTGATAAAATATTACACACATAAAATATCACTTGCATGTTATGTAAATTGATTTTTTAAACAATTATCATGATTTAGATATTGTATGAATATTGTTAGCGAGCTATGGAAATGAATAAAGCAACTATATATATATGAAAAAAGAATATTATGACAAATAAATAATTTCCTTGCCACACCGTAAAATTCTGTCATTATTTTTATAAGTAGCGCATGTCGTAGGGAATGTGTATTGAATTATTTCAATTTTATTATAGCCTTTTAGTCATATTTTTAGATTTCAGAAGATAAGAGTTTAAAAAAACTTGAAAATTTTCAGCGCCGAAAAACAATAGAGAAAAGAAAAAAGTCAGCACTAGCTATATTATACATTATTTCGAATGAGTAAACTAGGCATGTTAAATTATCACATTTTTGGTTCTATTTCAACATTCTGGCAAGAAATAACTGGAGTGAGAAGTTCAGTAATCTTATTTTTTGCTGCTGTTACAGTCGATGTTTATTTTTAAATTTTTGCATAAATCTACAATAATGTAATTCGTTTAAAAAAAATTATAATTATTACTGGCTGCACAAGAGTTTCGTATGCGGTGTTTCGAAATGACTGTGATACCTTTGGTAAGTACCTACATATAATATAAAATAATTTCAAGTAATCAGACTTTGCATAATACGCTTCTGCAAAATTTGTACAATTACAGAAACTCTTTCACGAGTTCCTGGAGCTATTTCCAATGCATTAGTATAATAATTGAAACAATTATGGAAGACAATTAAATATTTTTTCACTTGGATGGATTACACAACATACTTATGTATTACAAACAACAAATTACTTAGGTATGTACAGCAACTCTGTTAATCCGCCAACTATAAACTATCATAAAATACGTTTCAAATAAGCTAACTAGAGATAAAGATATTGTTTTAATGTACGTATACGTTTCTAGGAGTATGTTAATTCTGCAGATCATAATCTTGACAGAAAATATCTCCTTTCTTAGATAACGCCGTCGACATTAATTTGACAACCTATCGAAGATTGTGTTTTTTTAAGTACAGGTTTGAAAACTGTTCAATGATCAGATATTTATCTCCAGTAAAGAGAGATTTTTTAATCTTTAAATTCTATTACGTATGTATTTACTATAATACCTTCATACTAATTAAGATTTGAAATACAAAAAGCGTATGTAGAAAAAGACAATTTCGATTACAAAGATAATTTAGAATCCAACATAATCGAAAATTATCTGAAATAAATCTTAAAGAAACAATATTTCATTAAATTTTATATATAGAAAACGACCGAGCATACAGAAAGTACATACTGTAGATAAGCTACTACTACATAAGCGAAAGATAGAAAATGAGTGGATTAAAATGATTCCAATGATAAATTATTGCGTCGGTATATATTTACTTACAAAATAATTAGACATGGTTTATACATTAGTACTGCAATATGAATACAATGTGATGTTGTGAAATAACTAAAAGTTGAACAATTGGTCATATTATCAATGTTTTAAATAATAATTAGATTTAAGTACAAAGGCACCCACTCAAATCTTGCACAAAACTTTTTGACAACCGCTTATCACTGCAATAAGTATAGTATGCTTTGGTTTTAAAGGTTTTAAAACCAAATATTATAAATAAAATACAACAAAGTACATTTAATCTTGATGTTTGTTTCAAAGTTTTGTAAACAACGGTAAATACTACAAAATAAATCACTTTACCTGATATAATTTTCATCAGCAAAACTCACAGGTATTTAACGACACTCCACTTCACAAACTGATTAGGAACAGAGTTGCCATACTGACAATCTCTATTTTCCTTACTGACGAAGCTATCTGCAGATAATAGGGAAAATATATATGTTTTTATTTTGGTGGCAAAAATAGTCTTTTAAAAATGTAACTTTTATGTGTGTATATAATGGCCATTAAAGGTGAAAATATTTTTTTTATTCGTTTTAAGATAAAACGAAATAAATTGAGCGTGTAATGAGCATATTGGATTAGTTTTAAAATTATCATATTTATCTTTTACAATTTGAATCGATACTCACCGAATTGAAACTTCGGGTTTTATTTAGTAAGCTGTCCCATTTTTAGCCGTTATACTTAAAGGTAGATATACGAAACTGTGACTTGATAGCTATATGCAATATTTACACATATTTCAATTGTTCTGCTCAATTTTAATGGCGTCACTTTCATTTGTGAAAATAAAACAACTGTAACCAAAACTGGTACGGATACATTTCAACACAATATAAAAGTGCGCTTTTCAAATCTTATATTGGAGCTATCAAACGTCAATCATAATAGTATTGTAAATTGTTCCGCTGATCCTCTGTTTTTAATAAATCAAACACAGAAATTAATGTTGTGAATGCAATTTTAATAATTACATTGTAAAACAAAGAGATGGAATAGGTTTATGATTGCAAGAATTGCGTTTTATACACGTCAGCTGTTTCTAATAATAAAATTCATGTAGTTTAGTGCTGCAAGTGCAATAAAACTATTTGCCTTGGAGTACAATAAAACTAATGCAATTAAATAGAATGCGGTTATGACGAGTCGATTTTTTTTCGGTGCCGCTTCTTTTTTTGTATGGTGCCCCATATTTTCTTGTATATCCGTCTCGTCTTGTCTCTTTCGCCTTCTTGCAGTCATTAAAATGTCATAATAAATCGTCGTTACAAAGAGGAGTAGATATTGAAATGCTGAAGGCTTTATTGAAATCTTCTTTTCAATTTCTTTTTAATCTATTTTTCATAAATTTTTTAAACTTTCAATCAATCACTAATATTATCACCATAATTACTCTAACATCTTTGGTTTTATTTAAATACACATAATTTGATTTGACAATTTTGGTTCACATTGTTCTAACAATAAACAAACCAAATATATTTCCACAAAGTTACTGCAATCATAAGAACTGGGATGACACTGAAATAGCTATCAACTATATCCTATAATTCTTGTAGAACTAAATACTATGATATGTTGACTATATTTAAAACCTTATCTTCTTTAATTAAGATGCAATGTATAAAATTAAATAGGTGGTTAATTTGTTTCTTGCTCTTGTTGACTTTCACCCATTTTATATTTTAAAACTCTTCCTTAATTTAAAACATTAGAATGAATTTTTAAACAATAAAAGAGTAGTCAATGCTCATGGGCGTTTGTCCTATTCGTATTGCCAACGGGTTTGGATTCCGATGGGGACACATTCATAAATAGATTTATCAATCAATTTATGAATTGGTGTTTAAAGACATGAATGTCTGTGATGTGTATATTTCTTCCCACCCATCCAATTATAAAAACGAGGCATAGAGTAATAGGTGATACTTTTGCAGCGACTAACGCCTGACAGAACACAATGCATAAAAAACAATAAGCTTGTGTGATAAATGATTTGTGTTTCAATACATTTATCTTGAAGGAAAATGTTGAGGAGTATCGTCAAGGATGTATAATGCCAGAAGGAGCCATCTGGCGGCATATAGACTATGTTGCATAAACTTATTTTCAATTTCCGTTTTACTTAATTTTTAATTCTGGTATTTTGCACTTCCAAAATCAATATTTTGGTTTTAAAAATAACAGAAATAGCATTAATGCAATCCTTATTCGTACACAATTTTTTTGATGTTTCCCTTTATGGTACTATATAAAGTGATTTATCAATGGTAATAATTAATTATGTTTTTTATTTCAAAATGGCAAATGCGTATATGACCACAATTAAATACAAATGGCTCTAAAATCGACAGTCCTTAGCTGGATCTCTATTATACAATAACATGGTTAAGTACGATAAATAAAAGTAATATTCATTTTTCGTATTTTTATTTATTAAATTTTATATACATATTTATTTACAAATAACTTGGTGGTTACAAAAATAATAATATTCGGCAAAAACCGATTCATAATTTACATATGACAATCGCTCCCCAATAATCGCTGAGCAATTCGTTGTAACTTTAATTTCAATTTCACTGAATTTAGATTAGATTGTCAACTGAAACCCATTTACTGTATTCATTTATAAAATATAAATACTTAATCCAATCAGGTTTATTATAGAAATATACAAAAATGCAGTTAAAAAAGGGAAAAAATATTATTCGACCACTTACTCCCCGGACGCTTTTGTTTGGATAACGCGTAAAGCTTACACATATGATACTGAAGATGTCACCACTACCTAGTTTGCAGTTGGTAACCATTCTTGTGGAATCGTACAGTTGGCAGCGCTGACTTAAGAATAGGTTTCCCACATTTTTATTATTACTTTATTACCCTTTCTTTCTACCATTCATAGCATAAATATAATAAAATATAAATATTCAAAGATTTGATTTATTATCAAATTCGGTGAATTAAAACTGTAAAATTGAATTACAATCACAACACAAGGATTATAATTTTGAATGTGCTGTTTTCTTGTATTAGAGGTTTGATAAGGTGGATTTAATCGTCGATTTGCACGCCGAATGAAGTGACTATAGTCGACTATTCGTGTATTGACTGATCATCATCATTATTGACATGAAAAGATTTAGAATGAATGAAAAAATAAACTTAATCTAGATTTTATTGTATTGGAAATCCAAATGACTTAACCTAAGATGAGAGCAAATCAAAAATTATTATTTTTATAAATGAAGTTTGTTCCCTGCGCAGCTGACTTCAAAGTTATTAACATTCGGTTCAGGATAGATCTACATTAATGCATAATGAACACCGATGAATTATAACTATCTTAAAACTGAATTAATTCACCTAAAAACTTGTGATTAATTACAAAACAAAACAGATACCAATCATTATTCAAAAAAAGTAAAAGATTAATTTAATTAAGAGCAAAGCCGAGATGATCTTTGTAGAAATTACATAACATATGATAGGGAGAGGCTTAAACTTAAACATAGTTCAACTGTAAACTGACACATACTGAGGAAATATATTCAACTGAATATTTATAATTAGGATATGAAAACGATTACTTGTTTGACATAATATTGATAAAACATCTGTTGATTGGCAGTCATTGATTCTTTTTTTTTATTTAACAGATGGACCCACATTTACAACAATTTTACATGGCAATTAAATATAATTTTTCCTTCGTTTCCATCTCACTGAAAAGGTGCAGAATCAATGTGTACTTTGAGATTGTCACTTAACATTTTCAATATTTCCAGCTGCGTTATGTCAGAGTGACACAGTCAACGATGGCATAAAACTAAAATCACATGAAGGTTTCTTGACCTTGAAGATTTCACAAAACTGGATTACGCCTGCTTGGGATGTGCGACTGGTGCGGGCGGAGGCGTCTTGAAACATTGCATTAAGAATGCTGTGTACATTACGAAAGCTATTGAAATTGCAATCAGAGCGTACATGAATATGTTCAATTCTGGCTGCCGGAAACGATTCTTCCGCAGCCATTCCAAAACTTCATCTTCTGAAAGTACATCTCCTGGAAAACATAATAAACAAAATATTATTAAGTCGATCATATGCAATATTGTTTTTGTTTTCTACATTGACTGAAAATTTAATTATTCATGGAATAATGCATTTATTCCATGAACAGTTAATTTTGGTAAAGCTATGATAGATATTTGTCAGCCTCTGTGGTCTAGTGGTAAGAGCTTTGTCGTAGCAATCAGGTGGGTCCAGGTTCCAGTCCCAGCAAGGTCAATATCAAATTTAGATTATTTCAATTTTTTATCTTGGACATGAGTGATTTATAAAAATAAAAATCGAGCTTAACCAGCATGATTTTCCAATTTTAAAAATATTTGGCGCATTGGCTGTAACGCCAGATATTAAAAAAAAAAATATTGTAAAAAAGAACTTCAATTATCATTTATATATAACACTTAAAATAGTATTCGAATTGTGTTAAAACATGCAAAGACTATGAAGATAGTATATTGTATTTCTTTTCCAATGCTCAGAGCTTTCGATGTTTTGATATTCTAAACTTTTCTTTTAAATTATTAGTTAAGCATTCGTCATTTAAAATACATAATTTTTAATCAATATCATTACCTCTGTAGATACTGGGGAATCTTTTTCTGAAATATACGATGGCCGGTAATTTAGTGACTCCCCATTTGCGTGCATACCTCGGGTCACCCATTTTGACAAAAGTTATATCAAGGTTATCTGTTTCTCCGTCGATCTTTTCCAGATTGAAAAGAACTGTCTTGCTTTCTGGAGCTTCCTCTTCATCTGTCATAATATATCACATGTTATGTTTGTAGATAGTATAAATTTCACTGCAGCAAAATTGTACAAATAAAATATTACTAGCTAGAGACCTAAAGGTCTCTCTAAAAGAGTAGTCGGAACCAAGTGGAACAATCGATTGTCATTTTTCATACTACAGATTGTATTCAATTAGTATTCAATATTAAAATTCTTATTATAGATTCGGTAAAATCTTTTTCCACACATTAGATAAATTCCAAAGACAACCGCATATGAAAAATTTGCACAAAAACTAAACTATCTATGAAAAACAGAAGAAACATACAATAGCTTGAACCATGAATTTGCTTGAAATAGTTTTTTGCACTACATAACTTCAAAGAGACTGAACTGTAGTGAAAGACAAAATAGTAAATTTTAAATACTTACAAAAGTAAACTGCAAGGAATTCATTCTCGTCTAGCAACTTGTCCAGCATTTTCTTGTTAACTTCCTCGATTTCATTCTTGATTTCAAACACGTCTTGAGAAGTGAGCCACTGTAAAACTGGTTCGACTTGGTGAAGGTCTCCATCGTAAAGCATCGGTATTCTTTTCCTGAAGTATACCAGAGAAGGAATATTGATAATGCTGTATTTTTCATTAGCCTCAGCACTCGCAATCTTCACAAAGTCGATTCCGAATTGATCAACCTCACCGTCTATTTGTTCAAGAGCTTCCAAGATTTCGTCGCACTCGGGACAATCGTCATCGACTGGAAGTCAAATAAAAATCTCAAATAAATTACCTAACGCTCAACATATATTTTCAGTTTGAAGAAGTCATGTATTCATGAAAAATAGACTCACAGAAAAAGACAACCAGCAATGGCGATTCATCCATCAACCTTTCCAACATTCTATCGTTGACATCTTCAATTTCATCAGCCAGCTCTCTGTTGTCATCGTCAATTAACCATTCCAACATTGATTCTTCATTTTGTAAATCACCTTCGAATAGTAATGGGTTTCCGTTCCTGAAAAATAAAAATTGTGGTGAACATGAAAAAATTACATACCATCCTGATGATTTATGAGAGAAGCAAAGTAAGAAAATAATTAATAGTGAATCAAGATCATAGTGAGCCATGACTTGCTAAAGCAACAAGTTTAATGGTAAAATAACGTGTTAACATAAAATGAATTTATATTTCTGACTTTTGTCCCAATTACAAAGCATGTGCAGTAATAGTATTTCAGGAAAATAAATATTTTGTGCCTGTCACTATATTTTTGTTTACGGAGCACATGGTTCAGTCAAAAAAGTGTCTTACCTGAAATAAACCATCGCTGGGAAAGTTTTAATTGAGTAACGCTTGGCAAGCTGTGGGTCTTGTATCTTCACCATGTGTATTCCAAATACATCACATTCGTCATCAATATTTTCCAACCCATCCAAGATTTGGTCACAGATATTGCAGTTTGGTTTATCTATCAAATAAAACATAGAAAATAAGATATGAATAATCTCATTTAATTGAATGGCTATACTAATCCTTTCATACAAAGAGAAAGATCATATGTTATTGTTTGCAAGATTTTTATTTGAACTCAGAGGACCCGTAATTTATCTGTTTTTGGAATCAAGTAATATGGATCTTGAATTACTTGAGAAGGTTAGCTTAGGTTGGATTTGGTCAGTCTGATTCTTTTTAACCAATGTCAAAATATCCATATAAATTTTTTATTAATATTTTCTTACAGAAATAAACAGCCAAATACTGAGTTTCTTCTACCATCGTTTCCAACATAACTCTTGTGATAAGCTCAATTCTGTCTTCGGTTTTTTGTGTTATTAACCATTGTAAAACCTCTTCTTCTTCAGCGAGTGATCCTGGTAATTAAAAAGACAAAGTATTATTATAACATTATACATCAGGTGGCAGTGTAACTTGAAAACATTCACTGAACAATCCCGCTCACACACACTCTCTGTCTGGGCATTGTGTATCATTCACAAGCGCAGTCTATGCAAATATCTATTGTAATTTCTGCTTTATAACATTCAACATTGAAAATATACGTATTTAAGTTAGCTTATTTCGATCATTCTGAATACTACCTTATTAAATGAATAGAAGAGTTGCAGTGATGTGCAGCCTTACACAAATTGCGACTTGCAATATTTAATAAGAATGCTAAAATTTAACAAATTGTATCGATTGATTTGAATAGCAGATCAAGAATCGAACGATGACCAGTTAAAAAAATGTGGTATAAACCCAGATTCTACGATTAGAACTGCTACATGCAGATTTTTTTTATATATTTCACCAGGGCAGTGAAATATCACACACAGGAGAATTTTTTCTAACTAAATTTATTTTAAATTCTTAATAAAATTACATGTAGGGAATATTGCATTTAATTAAATAAATATCAAAGTTATTATTCTGATATTTAAATAATGAATATAAAACTGTAAATTGAACAGTATGAAAACATTTATTATTTTCTGTATACAGTATGCAACAATAGCAATATTCTTCCCCATGGCAAATTATTTAAAAAAATTGGAATAGATATATCTAATTTAATATTAAATTTTTTTTCCATGTCCGCTCCCAATGTGGAGCATATGGTTTCCTAATGGAGGTATCTTAACAGAGTTTTTCTACGAAAACTGCTTGTTACTCAGTTGCTCAACCTCTCTTTTTTCAAAGAGAGTAGGTATATAAGGATAGGGCTAGGATAGGACTAGTGGTTAGCTAATCTCTCTCGCTGCGCCCCATGAGGATGGCATGGGTGGGAGGGAGGACTCAGACTATGAATAGAAATCCATAAATCGATTGAAAGGTCAATCTATGAAAACCGTCTGCACTGGGAATTGAACCCGAGACATCCGTAACCATAGCCAGCGACGGTACCAACTGCGCCACGGACGCCGAAAAAAAAAGTAGTCAATAAAATCCTGAAGTGTATCCTTGGAAACGCTTATGTCTCCATGGGTGACAATGATAAAAATGCTTGTTCAACAAAGGGTTGAGTAATCATCACAACTAGACAAACTTTTACTCATTTAAAAATACCTTGTTTAACCTAACCTAACTTATTAAAATCAAAAGGGACAGTTCTCACCTTCGAATACATTTGGTATGTTGTCTTCGAAGTAAACCAATACTGGAAATTCAACAACACCATACGATTCAGCTATTGTGAAATCTTGTGTCTTTACAAACTTTATTCCATGTCTATCACAGTCATCATCGATGTTTTCAAGCTCTTCCAGAATTCCAGAACACTGTTCACATTCATCGGAATCTATAAAATATGCAATAAGTACATCTTAATAAATATTCATAAAACATTGGATAATAAGTAATTAACTACTCAAGGCTACATTAACCTTCCAACGGGTGTGATCTATGTATAATCTAAGCATTGTATTATAGTTAGTCCACTAAGTCGCTGCCAATTTATTCAATAACACTTTGTTTACTTGTACATATCGCATATGAATATGAAAAGTATCACTATACGAAATATATTATCTTCAAGTTATGAATGACATCTAGCCTGAAATTTGAAAGCCCCCCAAGATTGCATAAGTGTCATTTTTTGATCATTTGCGACCAATACATCACAAAAGAAATCAAAACATCATTGTTTGTTTAGTAGTGTTCTAAAAATAATATATGGAATATCTTAAAGTTGTAGTTGAATTAATTATAAAAAAATATAGGACATGCACAACAACATTTCATACTGATTTTTTACTTGTTGAATTTAAAAAAAAAGTCGAAATTGATTTATACTGGAAAGGTGACCTTTTTGGATAGCGTCACTTTTCATTTTTATGTGCGATGCTATCATTGGACACATAAATATTCAGCTTCACGGTTTTTACCAGAACAGGAATGATATAATATATCTGGATTGATAATGTATAGTAGGGGGCCATCCATAAACTGTGTCAAATGATTTTTGTCATTTATCATCACATTTTGTCACAAACTTTATTTGAATATTCATTTTTGCAACATTAATTTTTTAAGGGTTATGTATGCGTTTTAAGATATTTTTTTCAACAATAAGAAAATGAAAATGACAATTTTATTCTCAAAAAAAGATATATTTTTATGATGTCAAATTTCCAACCATCACTCCCCTCCCCCTTTCACCAAAACTGTTGCATTTAGATTGAATCCACCTCCCCCTAAAGTGTGATGTCATATATGGACGGCCCTTAATGTAAAATAGGTCTGGTTCCGCAAATAAATTTGTAGTATCATTACTGTTATGTTAGAAGACTTAATTGTATTTGCTATAACACACCCGTCGGAAGGCTAATTTTAACATACTACAAACAACATAAATAATCATTCTAGAATCTAACGGATAATAACCAATTAAAGCATTTTCATTTGGATAAGTTGTGTTATTGGAACAATAATTTTAATTTCGAAGTATAATTGAATGTTTAAAAAATGCATTCTTGCTTAATAATACTAAAAGGTAAATAGAGTTAGTGAAGAGTTGGTTATTTATATAATAGCTAGTCGTTACAAAGAAATTGCTATGTATTTTGGTCAGTAAAAACTGTTATTGAAGCGAAGGACCTTATAAAATATGTAAAATACTTTGTTCTCTGGCAACTATTAATTAATAATGCTGTGTATATTAGTGAGTGTTGCTACAGCTTTCATGTTATGCGGATAACTTCCATGTGTTTACATGTTCATTGTTTTTTGTCAAACTTCATGTAATTACTTATGTAACTGCATTTTACATGCGCTTAATTTTTGGTAGAATAACTAATGATTTATTGATAATATGGGTATTTGAGAAGTAAAACTAGCACGCACAACCATTGTTGAAATATTAATAAATGTAAGAACGAACTGGGCTGTTCACTGTTAAATTTTCAATGTTCATCTGTTTATTATCGACATTCAAATTCTGCCATAAAAGGAAAAGTTTACACTGTTCAGACTTGAAATGAACAATGTTACAATGAATGAATTACTATTAATAGTAGATATAAAATACCTATATAATAGTTTCTTCTGTTTGTCTGGTTTTGTTATGGTTGTTTTTGATGAGTCGTTTGGTTAGCTTGTAAGTATATCGAGTGGAACTTGTACGAAAAGCGATGCATATTGAAAGCGGGGCATTTCGGGTTAGGGTTAGGGCGACAGTACGAGAGGGTTGTTAAGTACCCTCGTCTCCTGCGTGCGCTTCGTCTTCAGCATGAGCCGCGGCATCGTGTTCTTTCTTGGCGCGCATTTTGCGCATCACTTTCGAATTGCATATATCACACAACGTTTTGTTCCCTAAACAATCAATGCAAATGAATTAAATGAAACAATGAAACAAAACAAAACCGGTTAGATGAGCTTTGTCACAGTGGAAAGACCAAATCATGAATTTTGACAATATTTCCAACTAAAATTCAATACTATAATAATGGGTTATCTGAAAAGCTTGCAGCGTTTTAAATGAAATTTTATGTTTTAATGAAATAAATTTTACTATCTCAATTTCTGTTTCTACAGTTCATATGTTGTCTGTTGATTTGTTTTACTATCAATTTATATAGGTACAGGCAACATTTTTTTTTATAATAAATTTCTTCAACGTTAAAAAAAATCTAATTTGTTCAGAAAGGAGCAACAGTTTTTGAAAAAAGGTGGTAATTGGTTACACACTTTTGAGACAAATTTTAATGTTTGTGATAGTGAAAAATGTTAAAAGTACAGAGATCTATAAAAAATGTGCTTGAAAATGCTATAAACCTTTCAAATGATCTATTATAATCCTAAGCTACTTTATTTTAAATGCATGTTTTGGCAAAACTGTTACGTAAACTAATTTATGTTGGTCAATTAAATTAGTGCAAATGCAAATAACTTGTATAATTTCAGACATCGACTGAGGGTGCTTGATGGAATTTCAATATCAAATTTGAGTTATTGAGATTTTGTACACTTCCATGTATTTTGTCACTAACGACCCGAGTTTCGCCTTTCGGCATCTTCAGGCATTCGAGCGCACGAATGAACTCGAATCATCGGTTCGCATTGGCTCGTCAGTTCCTCAATAACTCAAAATCTCAATAACTCAAATTTGCAAATAACTTGAAATTACCAACTAATCAATTGAGATTAATGTGCCAATGGTATTACGATGATAAAGAGTTTCATGAATCGGTTTGGTCCCTCTGATTTTTACAATAAGCGGCAATTAATCATTATTATTACAAAATGACGAATATTAAAAAGATGTTTAAAAAAAGTAAGCATTTGAAGCTTGATTATTTAATTAATGCATAACTTTTAAAAGAGATTCTGAATTAGAAAAAAGAGATAAGTATTATGGAATCATCCCATTCAGATTATTTCTTACAAAAGTAAATCGCTAAAGATTGTGATTCTCCGATGAGTTTTACAAGCTCTTCTCCTTCGAGTGCTTCGATGACATCTCCCGCAGGATCTTTCTGAGTCAGAAGCCAGCTGAGAATCTGTTCTTCTTCATAAAGATCGCCTGAAATCAAGAAATCATTTGATTATATCTCATTTATGTATGCAACCTTACTAAAGAAAAACTGCGTACATTATTAACACGTCAACTGCTTATTAAACTAAGGTTATATTGAGGATGCGCTAAAATCCACTAAGGAACCCATCAAGATGAAAAGCAGTTAAAGGGTAGTCTTAAGGGGCACGATACTCAACTATTCCATGAAACATCAATTGTAACAAGCAAGATTTTTGCACCATAAACTGCATGCACATGATGCATTAAATAATGTGGTAGGCACATTTTCAGCACTGAAGTTGTTAAACTCTAGCTTTTGTTCAAAAATAGCAATAGTATTCTTCAAATGTTGGTTCTGGTAATAATGCTAATGGTATACTATATACATGGTACAGAAAGTTCAAACATATTAAAAAGTTTCAACTATGGCAACAAAATCACACCCACAATTTATTTTCTAATGTCATCAAAGTAAGTGTATTATACAGAAGACCTCTGCTTAGCTGGAAAGTGGTTTACAAATCCATGATGAATACTTTTTTAATCCTACTTATCTGTTTTAAACATTTAGAAATGACAAAACAATTATGTGAGTATTATCAAAAACATTCATTTTTGTTAACATGCAATTTACCTGATAGATTATATTAAATGAATATAAACTAACCTGCATAAATAACAGGCTCCTTTGATCCCATTTTGAAGAAGAGTACTGCTGGTAAGGCGAAGACACCAAAATCTTTCGCCATTTGCCTGTCGTCAATCTTTACGAAATTTATACCTGCTCCGTCAGCCTCGTCGTCGATGTGCTCAATTTCAGCCAAAACCCTTGGACATTGTTTACAATCATTACTATCTGAAAAATAATGTGACATTTGTATAAATTATACACTTGCCCAATTCTTACAATCTTGAAGTCCACAAATAATACCATTATGCTTGAAATATTTACTTATATCATAATTCTATAGTGAATTAAAATTGGAAATTTTGCATACAAGAGAATGGTAATGACATTCGATACTTTCAGACTGCAAGTAGTGTCTCTTTAAACATACATGATCTCACTGTTACACAATTAAAAACCAGCAAATTAATGGAATCTAAAAGCACATTAATTATGCCTTTACATTATAAATGGCTAAAATTTCTAGGTTTCTGATTAAGAACTCTTTAGGTTGTTAAATAAAGTCTATAGAGAGAAAGAAAATACTGCCCATCAGCTTAGTCTTGAGTATTACTCAAATATAACTGAAAATCGTAAATTTACCAACCGGCCCAAGACTCGAAAATAATTGGAGCACAGAAATAATAATCTGGGTCCATTCATAGATAATAATATAATCAATTTTACATAAAAAAAACCCTATTACATCCATTTAATATTTATTTGAATGTATGCATTGATATCTAAGAGTCAATGAGTAGTGTAGTGTGAGGAACAACTGAACAATAAAAATCTTCTCTTTTTCACCATTTTGAATTTAAATTTGTATAGGAAATATGACTTTTGAATATGAAAACTTGATCTCTATAAAAAGAGCTTTACCATAATGCAGATAACGCTCATTTTATTCTTCTTGTAAGTATTTATTATTTGGTTTAATGGAGATCTACCATTGTCGACAAATGATGATTTCTTTATATATAATGTTAAATAGTTTTTTTGACTTACAAAAGAATACAGCAACGTAATCCGAAGTCTGTCTTATTTTATGGAACATTTTAGAATTAACCCTCTCGATGTGATCAGTCAACTCCATGTTTTCAGGGTTTGTCAGCCAGTCTAGAATCTCTTCTTCATCATCAATTTCTCCATCATAGTTGATGTATTTTCCCTTTCGGAAGTAAGTGATTCCTGGCGGGTTACGGAAGCCATATTTTTTAGCCATCAGACGGTCGCTCATTTGAACAATTTTGATTCCATACTCTGCTGCTTCATCATCGATCAATTCAATGTGTCTCAATACTCTAGGACTCTCTGGGTCTTCTTCTTTATCTAAACAACCGTAAACCTTATTTAGTGCAGTGTATACAAAATGTCATGCGGAAAGGGGTTGAAGAAAAAGTAGCAAAAAATTCTGTTTTAAACGTGTTTCATCATCGTGAGGAGGAGAAAGGTTAAAAACTGTGATATAATTTAGACAGAAAAGATAGTGAACCAAAAAATACCTAAAATGGTATACAGCCATTTAGATGTTTTCACATTGAATAATGTAAAAACAAGATGAAGTTTTGCAACTTACATATATTGAATTTCATATAAGTAATTTTGGCCAAGCTAATTCAATATGATTTTGCAAGAATGTCATGTTTTGAATATAAAAAAAACAGTATCAAAAAAATATAATATGGTAAATTATTAATTTGGCTGTTGTTGCATAGTTGGCAATGATTCAAACTAACTAGCAATAATTGTGTTCAAATATTTGATGGATCAAATATTTGCTACATTATTTTTCACTAACGGTGTTAACTGCCAACTTTTTGTGGGAATACGCATTTCAAAAAATGGAATAAAATCAGGATCAACTGATTAAAATGTTAATTTATTTTTATGAATTTTGATCTAAATAGATGTCTGAATATCTATCTATATATAATATGAGTACTCTTGATTGTGCATATTAATAGCCTGCTACAGATTTAATGCTCGGTTATAGTAGACATTTACAGCTTTTGATTGATTGCCATGAGTGTGTTAGGAGCAATTATTCAGAGCTTCGTTAATTGACTTGAGTAATTCCTCCCTTTCATAGAGCATCTCAGCATGGATAACGAATGGATCAGATATAATATTTACAAATAATAATAAAATTGTCTTTGCTGATGTTTGAGAATTTGTTTGAAATTTATGGAAATTCTCTGTGTTGTCAAAAAAATAATTAAATACTTACAAAATACAACGGCTAAAAATTCCTTGGTTTCAATGTATTTAAACAATTGTTCACGGGTGATATCTTCTATACTAGCATCATTCTTTTGTTTGACCATCCAATCCAAAACATTTCCTTCGTCTAACAAGCTTCCTAAAACAGGTCACAGATGTTACAATTTGATTTTTAGTTTCAGTTTATGCGAGAAAATATTTACAAGTAAATAAATAAAAATGAAAAGTTTGATTCCACATCCTTTTAAGTGACAAGACATTTTGAGGAAGAAAAAAAAGAACTCACCAAATGTATGATGATCATGCGAAGATTTTCTTTATGGGAACTTAATATCGTTTAGAATATTATAAAATATTTTTCATTTAGCAAATTACATGCTTTTTCGGTGTCTACGGTAGTGAGTATGGAAATGAGAAAATGATTTTTAGTAATAGAAACATTTTATTGATCAACAGTACATGTTCGTGATATTTTATTATTTTAATAATTTTTATAAAATTGATAAAAGAAAAGTAAACAACTTAACATTTTTTTTTGTATAAAAACGTCTCAAACAATCAGTGTTTATTTTTCATAATTCTTATACTTATTTCTTTACCTATAATGTTTTCAATTGTACGTTTTCGAAAAGCTTATAACAGTTTTTTCATCTTTATGAAGCCGCACACACATTATAGTTATATTTCATTGTAAAAATATATTACTCTTATTAAAATAATTATTACATTACATGTACTTAATAATAGTGTTGATTGTCTACTCGAGGTGTCGAGTGGTGGAAAAGTAATGTTAAATTTATTATTCATTTTGAAAAAAGAATTGTTTCTAATATTTTAAATATATTTAAAAATTACTTCTCTGATGTTAATTTACAAATTATCCTAATACTGAAACGATATTTACAATTTTCTATCGAAATATTAAGTAAAATGTAACAGAGTGTATATAAGAAAAGAATTCTATGGAATTCAACAAAATTTTCTGAGTCAACAGAATTGTTATAAAAGATTTAATTGAAATAATCAAACCTACATCTATATTTCTTTATTAATTGACTTCGTCAATAGGCGAGTATATTAATATGCACGTATAAGTATATTATATGTACAATAAAAGTAATCAAACATAACAGTTTTCAACAATATTTTAAATTTATTAACTATTCAGTGAGCTAATGTTCCTATACCTGGATAACAATTTAAATATTTTTTTCGATAACAGTGGCAGTAAAATTATCAGATACATATCTTATTGTAAAGTATATCTACATCGTTTTAATTTACTCAGTCATCTGACGAAATCGTGAAAGCGCTCAATGTACTTCCGCTCAGGTGTAATCCTTTAAAATTACCAAATTGTGACAAACCATAATATAGAAATGCTATAAATTTATTACTAACTTATTTCGAATGATCTCTGGTGACATTTTCGATCCTAGAGTGTGCGATCTGTATAGTGATGGATCTAGTACCGCAGGAAGTCAAAGGGACACAAGAGTATAAAATGCATTGTTAATAACCGGCAAAGCACTTCAGCCCGGTTAGTCACACAAACCAACACAGCTCAATTAGCAAACTGCAACCGAAGGCGTGAACGTTCGAGTTAAGGGGTAAACTAAAGGGTCGCTCTACAGTGTTATTAACGTCAGCATTCCGACACTCGTGTCCGCTCGATGTCCTGTTTACAATAATTACTCAGGGTTTGGCACGGTTAGATTGATATCGCCGAGAGTTTAAGAATATGAATTATTGTATCTTTTTAAGAAATGCATTTATGTCGCGATACCAATGTAACTTGAACGGGATGACGAATTATGTTTACCACCACCAGATATTATCGCTGCCGAATAAACCTTTTTTCCCTTTGGATCCCTTTTCCGGCTTCATGGCGACCGCTTTGGACTTGACATTTTTGGCATTGAGGGACGACATCTTCTCAGGTACGTTCTTTAGGGGTTTGCCGATTTTGGACGGAGTCGCTTTCGGTAGTTTGGTGGCGCTGCCCACTTTGGTCGGACAGCACTGGTAAGGTTCATAAGTCGGTTTCGGTACGGCCTTATTTCCTCCCAGTCCGATGTAGAAACAGCCATCGCCTGCAGTCAGTAAACAATATGTCAGAACACGTACCACAAGAGTGTGTGATCGAGCACACGATTCAACGAAAAAAACAAATTATGCTCCGTGCTGTTTGCTTTGCAAGCATTATTTGCTTAATTTTTATGAAAATACGTGTTGTTAGTAAACAATATCAGACATAATTTTGCAAGCAGAATGGAAAGCTTATCGAACGGTGACATTGTTCAACTGTCCGCAGGCGATAACTAGATTACATTATATAAAAAGGAGGAAACAATTCAGACCGACTCTGGCCGGCGACAGAGAAGACAGGTTATGTGGCCATGCATGCGGATGATAGATATGACCGAGTGATGACGTTTTATCCGAGAATTTTGCGGGTACCGGTTGCCAATTCGTTTTTGGGGTCACATCACCGGGATTCATCATTCATTGATCTTCAATTACCTGTAAAGAAATTTTTGAATTGCGCAAATAAATCTTCTTCGTCGTCATCCGAATCAGAGTCTGATTCGTCAGAGTCGTCTTTCGAGCGACGGTTTATTTGTCTTTTGTTTTTTATATTTTGCTGTGGCTTTTTTTGGTTTTCATTTTTTTTAATTAAAATATTTTTCTTGCTTTTGATAATTATCCGTCTATTTTTACGAGTCTCTTCTTCGCTTTCGTCCGTTTCATCATCGTCTTCTTCGCTGCTCGCGCTGTCTTCGTCTGAATTTGTATCATCGGATTCATCATCATTTTCATCACTATCGTCATCATTTGACTCATCACTATCATCATCTTCATTACTGTCTTCATCGCTGTCATCATCATCATCATCGTCATCGGTTTTATCCTCACTACTACTATCATCATCATCATCCTCACCATCTTCATCACTGTCGTCATCGTCGTCTTCACTGCTATCTTCATCACTATCATCTTCATCATCATCATCATCATCACTATCATCATCAGATTCATTACTATCTGAATCATCATCTTCATCCGGGCTGTCACTATCATCATTACCTGTTGGCATTAGTATATGTCATGCAATGAGCTTGGATTATGCTGCAGTTCTGTGACAGAAACTTACAAGAAACATTATAGATAAAATTGATACTTAGCAAAGTAGCAGAAGCATTTAAGTTGAGCTGTGGTCAGCGACATCAAAAATATCTAGTTGTAATTATTGTGTCATGCACTATAATATTTTCAAAACTAAATGTTTTATTATAATATTGTAATTGAATTACGGTATTCCACAAAACATATATTTTAGTCTCATTACCCTAAACGTTTTTATGTATAAATAAAGGAACAGTACTATGAAACTTAAAAGGATGTAGATTCTTACTTTTCTGTTCAACAAGCCATTGTAGAACTTTTTTCTCATTCTTTAGATTACCTATAACACAGTGAGATAAATTATTTTAATAAAGTACACACTATAGAATGATTACAGACTGTGTGCAATGGTCAGTTTAATTTTTCACTTCAATAGTGTTACAACAAAAGTCAAATTCTTAATGGAAACATGCAAAAAACTTATTGTAGAGAATTTTTAAACAAACTATGATTCATGATTTGGTACTTGTTGATTAAAAAGGCGCCAGAATCTCATAAGTGACCAACATACTAATATTTTATCATTTAATTTCACTTTTGAGAGCAAGAATTATTTCACGTGTTAGTCTACGCTGGTGTTTCTTGTGTTCACCAACCTACCACCAAACTAAGGTTTTTTCAAGCATTGTCAAACCATATTTGAGAGTTGATCACAAGCAAGTTGGAAGTGTATCAAGACTTAGAAAGTAAGATGCATAGGTATTTAGACTGGTGAAATTTTTAGTCTAGGTATCCCATAATATTTGCTGCAACACACACTTAAATCAACAAGTATCAAATATTTACAGCAGAAAGGGATAAATTGTAATTTTTATAATAGCATATTTATGTATATCTGATTTTTCATTGCACAATTTAATTATAACTAATGTAAGAAATAAGAATGTTCTATGCTAACAAGGAGTATTCTTTTAATAAGTACAGTGGCCATTTTGTTGTGTTGGATTTATTTATTTTATATAGTATTTTGAAATGTTCCTATGGTTTTTATTTATAACAGCACAGTACTAAAATAAGTAAATGATTTACTTAAAAATGTAGAACTATAAATGTTATGAACAACATTGTGAGTAAATTTCAAATATTATTGATTTATCAATATTTAGTGTCTCAACGTTCCATGTTCAAGGAAATAATCACATGATCATAATGACATTATTAGTGATGTAAATAATATATTTGTTAATAATTATTCTAGATATTTGTGAACTTACCATCATACATAATCGGAACGCCTGTTTCATAGTAAACTAATGCTGGGAAACTGAAAATGCCTATTTCTGAGGCCAGTTTTGAATCCTTCGATTTGACAAATTGAATTCCGTGTTTATCAGTGTCATCGTCTATTGTTTCTAGCTCTTCCAAAATGTCAGCGCATGTATCGCAATCATCACTATCTAAAAACGATTTTCATACATAAAGACTAAAACAGACATGGTATATTTTGTGGCAGGGGTGGGTAACTATGTAGATTCCTGGACAATAACTTCAAACTTATTGGCTATAAGGTATCTAAGTGGTCATGCACGAATAATCATGTAATCAATCAACTTTTGTGTTTTACACATACATAAGTATGTGTCTTGGCTTTTTTAGTGTGTGTTGGAACATTTTTTTCTCCACTGTTTCATGTGGTTAACATTATTATCTAATCTATTTATTGAGAAGTGACAGGCCATAGTCGCACAATTTTTTGGAATGTGTCAAATCTTAAAAGTGAAAATTAGCAAAGTTTATTGAAAAGTATGCTATACTTACAGAAAAATACGGCCAAATGCTCTACATCATTAATGAGAACACGCAATGTTTTCCTATCAACGATTTCGATAACGTCTGGTTGTGAATCGTGAAGATCCAAAACCCAATCCAAGATGGCTTCTTCGTGCATGAGGTCACCGTCGTAAATAGTCCTGAATTTGTGTCTGTAGAAGGCCAGGGCAGGCAGCTCGTTAAGGTCATATTCCTTGTCAATACCGTCATCTGATGTTTTGACGAAGTCAATGTCTTTTTCTTCACATTCGTCATCGATGTTTTCTAATTCCATCAATATCTTTTGAGATTTCTTGTCACCTTCCTTATCTGAGTATGACAAATAATTAATACCATAAATCTACCTGTCTAACATGAAATATACTAAAACATAGTGTGAACACTCTTATTAAAAAATTAGCTTAATAATTTTGGAGATTAAAGATTTGAGATAAACATTAATACAGATTTTGGTGTCACGGAATTCGGTAAATGTTATTCCACTAACATCTGTTTTTAAATGAAAATTATTATACCATTATTTCAAACACACATTTTGTAATTATTTATGACTTGATATAACTAAAAAAATGTATATATTAAAAGGAATCAAAAGGAAAAACATTTAAAATGTATTTATGTTCCTTAAATTATATTTTCACTTTCACTTCGGAGATAATAATGTGTCCAATTATGTCTTGTAAATGGTTATTTTATTATGGAATTACCAAATCCGGGCTTTACTCAAAACATGCACTAATGTAGTTAGGTCTCTGTGATCTCAAGCCACCGATTTGAAGGTAGGAGTGAATGTTCAAAGCATATCAATTAAAGATATAAAGTACTACAAGCTTTTACTGCAATAAACACATATTGTCAAATTGGTAAGTACTTAAGTATCAGTTGCTCTTATTTTCATCATGGTATTGAACCATCATCTTACTGTAAAATTTGTTTTTGCGATGTTGCTTTTATATGAGGAAGGCTGAAAACTGTAATTGAAAAGTTTTACTACTTACAGAAGAATACAACGATGTGATCATTTTCTTCCAAGATCTTTTCCAACATACGAGTGTTAACTTCTTCAATTTTTCCAGGAATTTCCAAAGTGTTCTCATCAGTCAACCATGAAAGTACTTCATCTTCATCCTCAATATCACCTGCAATCACATTGAAATTAATTCTCAAATTGAAACAAGATGAGTGTTGTTTAATGATTTGAGTTAGTGTAATCCTTTGTTTTTAGTTTTTACTGATATTTCTGACAGCCTGCGTGTTACAACTCTTATTCATTTTCTCTTATTTATAGAGAGTGCTATAATACTTTCAGTATGTGAAATACACGAAAAAATAGTGGACATTGCAGTTATAGAATACTATAAAAAATATTTTATAAATAAGTTTAATTTGTTAAAAATCTGGATGAACCCTTACTATTTTGCCTAATGAATCTTTGCAGAATAGACAATGTACATAATAATGAACATAATTACCCTTGTATATAAGTGGGTCTTTGTTTCTGAAGAAGACAAGAGTGGGGAAGTTCTTGATGCCGTTCTTCTTTGCGACGCTCAAATCTTCAGTTGTTACGAAAATGATACCTGTCTCATCGAGCTCATCGTCAATATTTTCTAGTTCGTCGAGAATATTGTCGCAGTGCTCTCCTTCTTCACACTTGCCACCTAAAAGTAGTTTGTTTTAAATGCCACATTCCTAATTTTGTTTACCAGAAACAATTTTTAAAATGAATTGTTTGTCAAACTTTCCTCGTTATTTGAAGTAGAAAAACAATTCAGTGCAGTGAGAAAACATATGATAGCATAAAAATTTGACAAATTCAAATTAAAATCAAAACTAATATGATTTGTACTTACTGAAGTAGACAACAACGTACTCATGTTCTTCAATAAGGTCTTTAAGAATTTCATCGGTAACTTCTTCAATGGTAGCTGTGTTCTTTTGCTTGATGAGCCATTCCAGTACTTCATCTTCATTCATGAGATCTCCTTCATAAATGGCAGGGATTTTCTCTTCAAAGTACACCAATGTAGGCAGATGATCGATACCGTATTGTTTGGCCTCCGCATCATTATCCATTCGGACGATAACGATACCTTCCTTCTCCAATTCATCGTCAATGTTTTCCAATTCGTTGAGAATCCTTATATCTTGCTTATCGTCTTTGTCATCTTTAAAAATCATCAAAAACAATTATTATTAGATATTCACCATCATACTCACAAACATTTTATTCTTTGCTTTCTTGTCCCGAGTGCATAAGTGATTCTCATAAATGCATCTTAGCTAATAAAAATAAAGAAAAGTGAGATGAATCAAATCAAGAATACAAATAACAAAATCTCATTGGAATAGTTAAGAAAAACTGTCATAAAGATGTTATGAAATTGTTTTCATTTCGATCAGTTGAATATTAACTCGCTTGTAATTTTATAAAACTATATACATGAGAATATGTGAATTTTATTTGAAAAATGAAAGCAAGCAGGTAAGTGAATTTGCTTACAGAAAATGACTGCCAAATAAGGCGCAGTTTCAATCAATCGGTCCATCATCTCGTCAGTGACTTCAGGGATTTCACTGTGCCTCTTTTGATGAAGAAGCCAACCCAACAGCTCATCTTCTTTCATCAGATCACCTTCATAAATATGAGGAATTCGCTTCTCAAAGAAGACAATTGTGGGTATAGTTTCAATTCCGTATTCTTTAGCTTCCTTGTCGTCATCAATTTTGACAAAAGCGATGTCATTCTGGTCACACTCATCATCGATGTTCTCAAGTTCGGCGAGAACCTTTTGACTTTTCTTTTGGTCTTTATCATCTGAAATAAAACAATAATTATTAACACAAACCAACAATATTATTTCTCATATATTTTTTGTTCACCTCCGAATGGTCCGTTTATGATTATTGAATATAATGATTTAAAAACTTGAAATTTCAGCCTCGTTGTTAGTATTAACCGTGAAATTGATGCATTGTTTTTATCCACAACTGCACTGCGGTATCTATGGGCTCTCAGAGAGACTTGAAAGCTCTTTCCATTTTGTATTCTAGTTAAATTAGCTGCAGGCTCTGAGTGAGGAAAACAATGATAGCAAGATAAACCCCTTACAAATAATGACTGAATATTTAAATCATATTTAGAACAGTTCTTCTGAAGAATTGTTTGCAATGTGATTTCAACCTTGAAAAGTTACTTTGACTTTCCCAGTTAACTGAATTTCGAGAACGACTTAAAGGCGAGTTTGTATACCTTTCAGAACGTTAAGCACGTTGATAAGCTTGGCGGGCTAGTTTTTTCAACTATAATTTTTGAGTTAATTGAATCTGTGAATTTGTTGGAAATCGTTGAATTGATTATACAGTCTAATAATTCTCCTGCCTGTATTGTATTTTATATGTTTTACACTTACAGAACAAGACGGCAACATATGGCATCTTATCAATGATCAAATCCAACATTTCATCGGTGATGTCTTCAATTTCATCATTTTCACTTTGGTGTTTGAGCCAAACCAAAAGTTTGTCTTCGTCTTCCAGGTTTCCTTCATAAAGTGTTGGGATTCCCTTTTCGAAATAAAGGAGTGAGGGTATTTTTTCGATTCCGTATTCTTCGGCTTCGTCGGGATTGTCGATTTTTACAAATACGATACCCAAAGTGTCGCACTCATCATCGATGTTCTCCAGTTCATTGAGGACCTTCTGTGATTTTCTGTCATTGTTGTCATCTAGAACCATACATGAAATAATTATTTTACATTTTCATTCCAGGCACTCCGAGTGGTAATATTTTATTTTAATATCAATTGTCTGGGTTATCAAATTGTGAAAATTGGTTATTTCCATAATATTTTAAGATTCTCTTACAAAACAGTACTGCCATGGTTTTTCCTTCCTTGATAAGACGATCGAGCATTTCATCAGTGACATCTTCAATTTCATCTTTTTCCAGTTGATCAACAAGCCATTCCAAGATCTCATCTTCATTTTCAATATCACCTGAGACAAATAAAAAAAAATAGTTTTGATGAAGCATAAAAACGAGGTGAAGCTTTTAGTGAATTTATATATGACTTTTTGTTTTATATTTATAGTTGTATTTATAACCATAGTTTTATTTTGTAGTTGCAATATTATTTTACTTCAATAAATATTCTTACATTAATTTATGGATTTAAAAACGTTTCTGCAATTGCTTCCACAAAAAAATATCTGACAAATAAAAGTGAGGTTATAATACCACCAAAATGGCCGCATAATCTTAGATGGAAGAACAACTTGTGAGGTGCCTCGGCTTAAGTGATCGTAGAGTGCTCTATTAACTAAATACAGATATAATTTTTGGGGGCCAGTAGCCAAGATATGATTTTTGCTAAATTCACCATAAACGGAAAAAACCACTTAAAAACCTTTAAGTTTTTATTCAGTCAACCTCAAAATGAGCCCCTGACTTTTTTATAGACATGTATAAGCATACCATTATTGTAAGATTGTGGTAAATTGTAAATAAATCTTGAAATTTGGCATACCTATATCAGTCATTGGAAGACATCCGAGATTTCTTATCGAAAGTTTTTTAGTCTCATTTTTTTGGCACAATCTTTTTAACCGCCATGCGGTCGGTTTTTTTTTGCAGACCAAAAATAAAGCAACTCACCATCATATAAATTTGGAATTTCCTTTTCGAAGTAGACAATAG
The DNA here is from genome assembly GCA_022494535.1 of Himalopsyche phryganea. Classification (NCBI taxonomy): domain Eukaryota; kingdom Metazoa; phylum Arthropoda; class Insecta; order Trichoptera; family Rhyacophilidae; genus Himalopsyche; species Himalopsyche phryganea. The sequence continues at coordinate 2,571,543 of JAGVSL010000073.1, forward strand.
CAGGGACGGAGTCGATTCCGAAGTTTTTGGCGGCGGTGTCGTCGTCTATCTTGACGAACTGAATGCCATGCTTGTCACAATCGTCGTCGATCTTCTCCAACTCTCCGAGCACTGCCATCGAGTCTTCATCTCCGTGATCGTCTGTTAGAAAATAATATATATATATTATATATTTTGTTGTAAACTATTAAGCAGGGTGTAGTTGGGTGTCATTCGTTTTTTTAAAACAATATAAATTTCGATATTAATCATTGGGCCCGACCCGGACACAGCCTGAAAGGGCCTCCCACAGATCGGCTATTTTCATAGAATTTCGCATTTGCATTTTAGGGCACCGTAGTTATTTCTCAGTTAATTTATATTATAATATTGATTAACATCTAGAATTCGGTAGACTTCATTTATTTAACACATTTGAAGTCAAATTTACGGTTTCAAAGAGTAATCAAAAATTGTAATGCCGATGTAGTCATGTAAACTTCTTGGAAAACTTTAAATTACAAAATAATAACAAACATATGAAACGGGCCCCACTCAAATATTTATGACGCTAAAAAATCACCACTCTATTTTTACGACACTAATAATTGACGTACTGTATTATTTTATCAATGTTTATTTTTGTTGTTCTATACCATGCCTATATATTTTGTTTTTCGACATCATTGTAGTTCGCGAGTTAAGATTTGTTGCATCATGGCAAAAAAACGTAGGTAAGTTAAATTTAGGCAGAAGCTGCCAAAGAGTCATTTGAAGTCAGTCGATTCCGGTGACTAATGCTTCTTTAAATATAAATTTGATGATTATATTTAGTTCTAAATAATATCAAGTTCACCTTATGAGAGATTGCTAAAAATAATTTTGGTACCCGTTTTTTTATTTTGTTAGTCAGAATATAAAATAATCTTATGTATCATTTAAAAACTGGTGGCAAATAAAAAGTTTACTTTACTTGACTCAAATACACCATTTATCTGTCAACGTAATGACAACAATAATAATGTTTCTAAATATATTTATATAACCAAATAACAATATTATAGACTTTTAGAGGCTGCTATTCATTGAATTAAAAAGATTTTATTAAGTATACGAAACATATATTATTCTACTTACTATTATGTTAATTTATACTTAGAATAGTGACAATGCTAAATACTCTTATAATTTTATCTTTAATGCAAAATGTTATTGCGTACAGCTCAAATGCTGCGTTCGTTTATTCGTCCATGTTCACATTTATTTCATTATGATTGTTTCTAAATAAATTTAACCTGGCTAAAACAGTCTTGTAAATGTGTCAGCTGAAATTATAGTTTTAAGGTTGTCAATTACACATTGTATTTATACAAGTAATGTTGCTGTTAACATTTAACTTTTGGGCATGGAATAGCGTATTTTACGTGGAAAATTTGACGAAATCTTGCATGAAACTACACTGTTCTAATAGTAAAATGCTTCTTTTATAAATTATTCACACACACAGTAATATAGTAAAAAGTGGGTATATTTTTTAAAAACTTACAGAACAAGACAACCAAGTTGTCAATGTTGCCAATGAGGGTGTTGAGGGTTTTTGCTGTTACATCTTCGATGACGTCTTCCTCGTCACCTGTGGATTTGTTGGCGACCAGCCATTCTAATACATCTTCTTCTTTACTCAATTCACCTAAAAGAGAAAAAGTACAATAAATTACAATGTCAATACTTCAGAGTATCAATACGCAACAATACGTCTTGTGTTTGTGTTTGTTTTTTATCAAAATATTATCTATTTTACTATTATGTTTATATTTTAATTACATAATTAATGTTATATTTTCATTCAATATGTGAATGTGAATTCAATTTGACTTGGATTAGTCATTAAAAATGTAAAGCAAATGAAATGTAAAACAATCAGCTTTGTTCACCATAAAGTTTTCCAAAGAGATATGTTGTTATTTAATAGAGCAAAAATTATTGAAACTTATAAAAATACCTATTGATGACATATATTCATTCCAGTTTCAATTAAAAAACATAATGGGCGACCTTTATAAGAAACGACATTAAAAGTATTTTTTGTCGGATTCAAATGAAATAAAATCTACATGAAATATGTATATTTTTTAATTAGTTACCACCTGCTAGTTAGTTTAATACTACATAGATAACAGACCTTCGTAAATGACTGGAATTTGATGTCTGTAGTAGACAAGTTTAGGTAATTCTCCAAGATTGTACTCTTCAGAAAGCTCTTCATCGTAGATCTTCACGAATCCAATTCCCAATTGGTCAGCTTCATCGTCGATATTTTCCAACTCTTGCAAGGCCTTTGAGCATTTTTTGCATTCCGGTTTGTCTAACACAAACAAGTACAAAAATGTTACAAAAAGTAAAATTTTATCATATGAAACTAGTTTCACTTCTCATATGACGAAATATTAGTTTAAGATTCAATCGTTCTATGTGACATTGCCGTATATTTTGAGGAACGGAAATGTAGCAATTATTTTTGAAAGTGTCGTACTTATTGTTATATGTTTTATCAATAAATATGAAATATTTAAATCGAAACTAATATTTTGTCACATTTCAGAGTAAACCATTTTCAAAAGCGGGGTGCTAGAAAGCTGAATTCCTAATCAGGTGCATTAATAAGGCTCTGATATTTATGAATAGTGAAATGATTGTATTTAAAATTTGTGTATTTTTGCATGGTTTTTTTAATCTTAAATAGAGGTTATAAATTCATTCATGGAAATTCAATATCAATATTTGCCCAAATCAAAACTTAATATGAAAATAGTGTTTGAATAATTTCATCAACCGTGAGAGATGTTAATTGCAATTGAAAGTGAAGAGTCTAAATTAATTATAATCATAGAAAAAAATCTTAATTTTGCTCTTGGTTCAACACAATAATCGTGAATTAAATTGTTATTGACTTTCTAATGAACTTTTTTTCAACCTAAAATTTCTTTTGATTGGTTTACAGATACAAATATAAAAAATAAACTGTATAATAAATTAGGCAGATCAGTTATTTTTAATAAACCAAAGGAGTTGCATGAAATTACGAATATTGAAATAAAATTGTAAGGGACAACCGTTATATCGATATTGTATATACACAAAAACAGAATAAGAAAAACCAGTTCATAATTTGGCGTTTGATTTCTGGGGTGCATATTATATATCTAAATGTGATGGATAATTCGAATGCATTACTGTAGATTTCTACGAAAAGAAATTATGACAGGTGGTGATTGATTCATTCAAAACTCGCTGCTTTTCATAATACCAATGTGCTGATTAGGATGCTGCGAAAAACATATGTTCAATAGCTTGAAATGTGTAGTGAAAATTACATATCCAACATCCATATTATAATAAAACGAACAAATAAGTGTAGAGAATAATTAAGGACGCAGGCATTCTCTCTAGCTGAAAAAAATACAGCGTGATAAATGTTAGTAAAATAAGCGATATCAATAAATATTCGCTTGTATTGTGGCCAACTAAATATATAACAATAAATTTAAAATAAGCGGGAGCTTAAATACTGTAAAACACAGGCAGATTGACAGAGGAATCACGATTAAAAAGCGTTGCGTTCAAAATTAACTAATTTATAGAAATAAAATACAAAATTAAAACATATCACTTCTTAATATTATTATCGAACCAATAAAGTAAAATGTTATGATGTTTTAGAAATGTCGTATTTAATGGCGATAAACTTTCCGATTATGAAAAATAGGTTGTCAAAAAGAAATTTCAAAATGCTATTCAGAGTAATAATTTTCTTATATAAAAATGTGATTTAACATTTCAGAACATTTTTTACCGACATATTGCTGTGTATAGAATTTAACCGCCTGTTGGAAAACAATTTAGATAAATATTATGAGAGGCGTTTCACCGTTGACGCTGATATATTTTTTCTTTTTCTACAGTAGATGGTTTTTTTCTTTTTGTTTGTATCGCCGAGGTTTTATCCGTCAATCCGCCTCTGCTTTTATAGAAATGGCGGAGATAAAGTTCGAAACCTATTTAATAAACTACAAATTGGAAAGTAAAATAAAATCTAATATCATTATTATAAAAAGGCGTTATACTTCATATGTATGAATAATCTCGATGATTAATTATCTTCAAAATTCAGCACGTCAAAAAAACTTTTAAATGTCTTAAAAACCGATCAATTGAACATGACGTAACTTGGAAACAGTCCAATAATTTATTAGCATCATACAATGAACCTGAGTTCACTGATCTATGATTGAAATTATTTATTTTAATCAATTTTATTTTAAAAATATGTAACATAGTAAAATAAAATAGCATTATCGTACTTACATTAATATAGATTTTGTTTTTTTGCGATATCTCTCGCAATTTAGATACGATAAAATTGGCCACCCTGAATAATCTTATTTAGATAACATGGCTATCAAAACTCCTTTTTACACCGTTTGATTTTGATTGGGTATGTTACGCACGAGAATGTTTTGAGAATATGATACTAAACTTGTACTAAAAGTTGTTTAAGCATGAATTAATCAAAGATTTCAACATTATTATTTTTAAAATATCAATAGCTTTGGGTAAATAAAGCACTTAGCGTAAATTTATAAAGCTTAAATTTAAATGGTTCTTGAGAAAATAAATGAAAATACGTGTGAATAAATATAAATCCGCCACTGAGCTGAACAGCTGAGACCAGCAGTTATATGAACATAATATAATGTTCATTAAAACAAGCAATCTTTCCTTGTAAGTTATTACAACTAAGTATTATATGTAAAATATGGGGGGGATCGCTTTTTGCATACCACGCATAGATAGTAAATTTGGCAAACGACCAACGTTTACTCTGGTTAAAACGATTATACCCGAAGACACGATTTTGTCGAAATTAACATTCCTAGAGGGAGAAATGAGATATTCAAGAAACTATTGTGTATCAAGAGAGCAAATATTTATTTAAATTTTATTAATAACGTTGTTGCGTGGTCCTACAAGCTAAGGAAAGTGGTGTTGCCATTATCGTATATAATAGAACGGCACCTTGTATTAAGTGAAAGCTGAATACAAAAAATATGTATTTACTTTAAATACCTAATATATAGTAATACAGATACAGTGTCGTGTGTAAACATTTTATTTCAGTGATTATTAAAACTTGACTTGCTAGGTATTTAGTCAATACATTTAATAGTAAACGTCCATGGACAGGAACGTAAAGCAAATATTTGATCGTTCATAGAAAAAAACTGTAAAATTACCACATGTATGCTAACAAATGACAGCCCCTTAAATGTTTTTGATTATTGTAAAAGTTTGTATTAATTGTGAACTGTCATTTATTCGGAAAGAAATTTATTGCTGTCTATAAAATGCGATGGTGATACTTTTCTTAAGAAAAAATTACGGGAAAATGCATATTATATGCGCCATATTTGAATCATATGATTATTTAATATAAATTACAATAATAGGGGTACAGAATTGAAAGTGGGGGGAAGTTTTTCGCATTGGCAAAAGAAAAGCTTTAAGCCGCTAAGCCTGGGAAAATATATAGAAAGTAAAAGTGTATGTTTTTAATAACCATTTCAAAAAGAATATCGGATTATCTCCAACAACAATGGGAAATCTACAGTACAGTGCGAGGAAATAGCAAATTGTGTATTCTAAGCATAAATATATATAAATATTCTGATTGATAATTTATGTGATCTCATTAAATGGGATTACATAAAGATTTGATGCATTGTAACGTATTCTGTACAGCAGTAATTGATGTATTCTTGTGCCAACGTATTTTGACATCAAAGTTCGGTGCAATAATATCATCATTAAAAAATTAAATGGCTTTTGGATCTAAAGACTTCTTTATAGCTAGAGAGAAAGCAGTTATTTGTGATGTTCTCGTAAAAAGTATTTTATTTCTTTTTTTCTCAAAGATATTAATTGACATAATAAATAACCACAATTAGTGAATTAAAAATTAAATACCGTTTTTATAAATTGAAGATTAAAAAAGATTGTTTAACTTATTGCATAGATTTGTTGTTAAAAAGTGGCAGAAAGAATACAGCATTTTAATAGAGATTATCTTCATGTTATTACATTTGTGTGTATAAAGTTGTGTATATATTTTGTTCGTTTGTAGTGTGCTTAAGAATGTTAATTTTATTGATATAATATAATATAAAGCCTTCAGCCCAACTGCAACGGGGTTTGCAAAATTGTTTATCACGATGTCAATTCATATTACTTACTGTTTGTGGCACATTTCTGGGCATTTGGACCTATACCGGGGGAAAAAATAATACTATGATCAAGAGGGGGCTTCCTAAATAATTTAATGTAGTATATCTTTCACCCAGAATCAACCGAATTGACGATTCTTCTTGTATGTTTAATTATTGATCCATTTCTGTGACAGTTTCATTTATGCTTGAATCCTATTTCTTCAATTATGTCAATTGGATATGTTATGTTTTATTTTAACAAACTTTCAATAGTACGAAAGTGTTTTAATCGTGTTTGTTTTAAAATGAACACGAATCGATCTATTACTAACAAAACTTTAATTTGAATTATAAAGACATGATTAAAATCAAGCATTGAAAAAAACCATTGTGAAATGTCTACTTTAATTACGTTTAAAAATTGAGTTAGGAGCTTTTTGGTATTCTGCATGTCATAAAGCAGTGCTTCGCAACTAGTGTGCCGCGGCACATCGGTGCGCCGCAAGACGATCCCAGGTGTGTCGTGGGTGAGAAAAGGTTGCGGAGCGCTGTCATAAAATATCATAAAAGTTAAGTGAGCTAGGTAAATACAGGTTGCAAAAGTATTTTATTCTGTAAGAAGTTTAATTAAATAAGAGTAAAATAACGTAAGAAGATCATTTAACTAAAACTTTCAATAAAAAAGTTTCACCATTTTATCACTTTGGTTTACTTCACTTCTCGAGAGCTCAAATGAAAATACAGTAAGTACATTGCTGTTGACTTGACAGACATTGTGAAACCATTTTGGAATCGATTCAAATACGGCATTGATTTTTATTACGCAAAATAAAGATTTTAGTGAATAAAAAGAGCCACAATTACTTTAAAAATAAATATTTTGATATTTCAAAATAACATTCACTGTAATACTTTATAATACCGTCAATTTATGTCCGTTGAGTTTGGCTAGATTCATGTAATTTTGTTAAGAAATCAAAATATGGTACAATCCTCCATCTAGAAAAATTAAATACGTATGTAATTTGACTAACCTGTAGAGTAGATGATAATAATTCATACAAAATTTTATCGGTGACAATATATCGACGGTGTTCAGGAGAGAGTAAAAACTGTTTTTATCGAAAACATTATACCTATGGTGAGTTGCGATATGAATCTTTGAAATGCACCCATGAAAATTCTCATGTTTGCAGATACGAGATTATAACTAGAGAATGTCGATACAATGGTGGCTTAAATCAAATGGACGGGTCAGGATTTTTAAACTTAAAACCAATGTAAAATGATGTTTCCCTTCCAATAAGTGATGAATTTATTTTGACCCAGACCTGCTCGGTCGTCTTTAAAATGAGATCCAATCATTAACTCATTTTCGTATTTGTGAGGGCTACATTAATTGGCCAAAACACAGTCGAATTATAATAAAAATTGTGGTTACGTAATTCAATTAATATTGTAAATATACGCAACCAAAAATTAAATCTAAAAAAGTAAAAAAACTTATCTAGTATACTTGTTTCAGTAATTAAACTGCTAATGAAACTGTCACATAAATATGGATCACTATAAAGATGAATGCAATATAATATTATTATAAATATGCTTTAATTAAAATTATTGATATGTATCGTTTTTTTTAATGTGAGAATTTTGTGTAATATAAAATAGTGTATCAACTATAAAACTTTAAAATTTGATATAGTGTTGTATATAGTACATATTAAATATTTAGAATGTACATGTTTATGAAATTTATTAGTATGTATCAAAGAGAAGGGTGTGTAAAATAAGGTACATCACAATGAAATCTGTTTTTGTCTACAGACTTTTTGTTAGGAAACATTTGTATATGTATAAAAAACACAAATTTTATATTACACTACTTTGTTATTGTAAATTAACAGGTATAATACAATTGAGTCGCTGAGTCGCTAAACACGCTCCTGACAATTTTTCAATAAAAGAGTTTTTAACGTACTTATGAGCTCTATCAAAAGACATTAATTTTTCCAGTTACAAAGTCTTAAATTTCTTCCTATTTCGTTCCCCTTTTCGAAATTCAAATTTTTTCCAAACTTAAAAATGTCGTTTTTTACACGATCCAATCCTCGTTTTAAACCTTTTCCTTATACACCGGAGGACACAAAAAAAATTAAATTACACTTAAAACTATCATACTGTCAATAACAGTTTTTCGCGATTTACTCAAAACTCTTAAAAACCTTCGGGAGCGTGTTTAGCGACTCAGTGACTCAATTATTAATTATAATAATTTAAAAATACACGTATACAAATGCGCAGCTCTTTATTTATATGAAGCAATGTTAAATCTGTAAATTTACCCCAAAATGTTTCTCAACCCATTTCTGAGGCTGATTTTAATGAAAGTAAAGTTAATCAAATTTTTGAAGTTAGCATATAATCACTAAATATTTTTGAAATCAAAATAGTGAGTTTTTTTAGAAAGGACATATTTTATAATCGTAATCTTCTTATTATGACGATTAAAGAATAATTAATAAAAATATTTTTTTTTATGCGAAGTTAGTAATTATGAAGCTTTTTTATTCTCAGTTTATTTTTTAGTAGTAGCCGAGTGGTCAACGTCGTCTACTTCGGTTACTGATTCAAAATTGATTATTCGATTGATTAAAGGATTTGTATTGATGTTTGTGGTGTGTCCACTCTCTCCCAACCATCCCATCGTAAAAACATGGCATTCGAAAGTGATTGGCTAGCTACTAACGATATCTTAGCCTCATTCTTAAATCTTACATTCTTATTCACTCAAATACTAGTTTCTCATAGAACTCATTGACAGCAAACGTAGTCGAAGAAAATGTGTTTTTACTAAACGCCTTTATTGCTTACTATAATGATTTATATAATCCTTTTTGTGATCTATGATATACTTACAGAATAATACTGCAACATACTCTGTATCCTCTATGATCTTGGACAAAATTTTCTTGTTGACTTCTTCTATTCTATCTGGTCTATCCATTGCTTCAAGACTGGTTAAGAAATCCAAGACATTTTCTTCGTCCATTAAGTCCCCTACGAAATTAAAAAAAACAATCAAAATATATACTTACACATAAGACATATTTAAAAAAAACCAGTATTCTGCGATTGCTTTGTTGAAATTCATTTATAACATAAAATTGTTTTTGTCAGTTTGAGTTAATCCGAGCACTTGTTTTCTTGCAGATAATGTAAGACTAAACCAGGGGTTTTAGTGACAAAGCTTATAAAGGTGTATAAATAAAATAGTTTAAAGCTTTATTATTCTGTCTGCTCTGTAAATACGTACAGTTAGTACTTTGATTTTTTGAGAATGATCTTCAGATCATTGATCTATTTTGAAAGAAGTATTGATTTTAGCCCTTCAAAATTTTACCCGCTAGACCAGATGAGTCTACGAATATAGTTCGTGAGCACCACGAATCTGGCCCACAAAGTTACGGTGTAGTTCTTCATTGATTGCATTGATTGCTTTATTTTTTACCTGCCTATGTTTAACTATATAATCTGTATAAAGTCTGCAAAGTGGGATTTAAGTTTCCTGGCTAACCAAATTATAGTAAGATACTGTCTTATTTAAGATTATGTCAGCTGTAAGATTTCTGTGGGAAAACGATAAAGAAAAACCGCTTATGGGTTAGGAATGAGCATTGAAGCCATATGTCGAACCGTTAACAGTCTATATCTCTTTCCTGCATGTATTCATGTATTCTAGCTGAGTACTATTTTATTCTTACTTTAATCTCTCGCCAAATGAACACTTTATATAAACCGTCCACAGACCCCCACAGAAAAAAAGCCCCTTACGAATACTGATAATAAACAAAAATGTTCAATTACTATAATGATTTATTTATGATTTTAAAATTGAAGAGTTTACTTTGACTTGCTATCCCTTGTATTTCTCTTAAATAATGATAGCCATAAAAAACATACGTAATTCAGGCGCATGCAGTGAATCTTATTCTTTCTCGCTTAATCACATGTTTAGTGACGGGCGCAAGCGAGATATAAGGGAATACTGGCGTTTGCTCTTTTATCACTTGCTCATACGCAAGTGAGGCTGTCTAATAGAGCGATATAAACATTCAATTCACATCGATGATGTATATTTTATTTATTATGTTCTAAATGATAAACTTACCATCGTAGATGATCGGCTCCTTGTCTCGGAAGTAGGTGAGGGCGGGGAAGGTTTTGATGCCATATTGCTTCGCGAGTCGCTTGTCGTTGATTTTGACAAAATCAACTCCAAACGTGTCAGTGTCATCGTCGATTTTTTCTAGTTCGGCAAGCACCTTGTCGCACGTCACACAACTTCGCGCATCTGTGGAACAAATAAAAAAATGAGTATACACTGACACTTATCGTTTTCTTTAATATTATGATTTGTCTAGCATAGAATTTTGCCTCATTCAATTTCTGTGACTATACATTAAACATTATTCCTGTAGATTTAACCTTTCTTTTACGGTAGCGCATTCGTAACTATAAAATATTCACATATATGTGCGTTTCCTTTTAGCCCTTACATTATGTTTGCTGTGAGATATATTTGATTTTCGGCTCATGGCCCTACCCGAGATAATTGAGGACGATAAATTCAGAATTTTAATTCCAAGCGTAGCCTGTCAGTAAAGCTAAATTTAATATAAATAATAAATTCAATTGCCACGAGTTTCACTGCATTTCGATTTCTTCATCTGAGTAAATCGTATAAATGATTTATAATGTGTGTATTGATTTCTACTAAACGCATATATATTGAAGTGTGAATTTACGATAGACAAATAATGAATTCTGGATTTTTTAATACTTGTAATAAGGAAATTCATCTAATTACTGTAATTTTTATACCAAAGACACTTTGTTACTTAAATGACTGCAAATATTAAATATATTAATAAAAAAAAGCTTCGGAAATAGAACATATTTAAAAATATAACTTATTTTGTAAAAGTTGCCTCACTAAATCATGGTTTGAAATGAGTTCTTTATTTAATTATTATTAGATAGATGCAAGAATGAAACTCAAATGATTATATAAAATACATAACTAAGCATGGCAATTGTGTTGAATATGTTCTTAATGAACTCATTGATACGACATTTTATTTTGATAAATTGTATTCTTTTTCAGAGATACCCTCTACGGGTCGTGGCAAGATGTCGTCGCAGCTACGGTATATCTACGTGGAAAATGAAGCTCTAAGGTAACAAACATACTATTCTAATTATATGTATCAGGTCATTATTCGCATTGAAATAGCTATTGATACTCGTGAATAGTTCAATATTTTTGTGAAAAATAAAGATACGATGCCACAGAAGAAAGTAGATCTGCTTCTTCTTCGTAGTTCATATGTATTAAGATTACTACACGTTTTTAAGCTACTCCTCCATAATGGACGGTTATATTTATCAATAATCTATCGTTTTAGGATACAAATGACCTAGTACAGGATGGTGAAAGGTCGTATTCATCTATCTGTATTCTAACATGATTTTTTTCATTCAATCGAAAGACTGCTCTTGATAATCTAGAAAGACGCAGGATTTCCACCTTCGGCATATCGTGGGCCGAGTACTTAATTGTTCCAACAGAAATTTTGTAAGTTTTCACTAAAGAACTTTTAAGTTATGGAACTTGGTAGTTTTATGAGCTTTAATTCTTGAAAACTCTAGTTTTAATGTCATTTTTGTTCTATCAACAATTTCCAAATAATATAACAGAATATGGAAAATGACCTTAAAATTAGAATTTAAAGGAATGAAAGCTCATAAAACTAGCAAGTTCCAACACTTAAAAGTGCTCTAGTGAAAAGCTACAAAATTTCTGTTAGAACAATTGAGTACTCGGCCCACAATATAGTAAGAATAGTTATTTTTTGACCAACATTTAATAAACGATGAATTAAATAATGACGTTTATTAGAATAAAGCTCGTTCCTTAGATTATAATATGATTTACTTTTGAGAACTGTGATCTAAAAAATATACAATTCCAGTCAATAGATTATGTGAATATGTGAATACATCGCTATAGCTCTGCGTCGTGAGTCATTCTGCTTGTCGACAAAAACTTCAAACACGCTATCTACATAGCACCTGTCCAATGGTAAGCCATCCGAATTCTTTCTCACCTTAAATCATCACACCGTCTCTTAATGCGATTCGCTCATTTTTAATTCTGATATTCATTCTTTTCCATTCTAGTCTATACTATACTAGTTACATATAATGCGATACAGCAGTCATTCTACGCGATCAAAGTGATTATATTAAATATGATAGATTCGAAACGAAAATACGCAAGCTTTGTAAATGAATCTTTCAAAATCTTGGAAAGTTTCTTTTATTTTAAGATTTTACCAATATCACTAGACATTTATATGTAATTTTCTCAAGGTTATCATATAAATAAAAATACTCTCGCATTATCTACACATCAAGACAATAACTACATTACTATATGTTTTTTTCTTCTGCATCGAACGGTAGTGGTCGTAAATTTAGGCCTGCAAAAAATCTATGAAAATATAAATATTTTTTGATTCTCGTCTGCATAATCCACCAGCGACGTCTCGTCAGATTTACGATTCGCTAACGACTGACTGGTTTCTGAGAGGAAAATTAGATAGATGGAAGCGTCGCCAAGCGGCTAGTGACGGGGACGGCGACCTTTTTAGGAGATCGCCGGCCTGAGAATAGGTCGGCCGGGCACAGACGGATTCCCCTCCCCCTCGAGTCTGCCCCCTCCCGCCTTATAGCCCCTACCAAGCGCGGGAAAACGGACGCCTCTGCCGGAAAATTAGCAAAGTAGTATTTCGGGTGAGATTAGTTTTTACAATGTAGTAATTATTGTATAATTAAATGTTTCAAAACAAACATTGAAAAACATATATCACTGTAGTTGTCACAGTTTAAAAATATGTGATACGTTTTGATTATGTAAAAACAAGCTTGCTTTGATGATTAAGTTAATTTACTTGTATCACTTTATATTTAAATATTTATAGCACGGTGGTATATAATTGTAATTGGCAACTTTGTTATTCAAAGTATTATGTAAATAAATGTGACACGTGTTTTAATATTTTGACGGCCATTGATAGCGTGTTGAGAACCAGCTCCCAAAAATAATTTAGAATAATGATAATAATAAATAATAATATTTTGAATATAACAGATGGCTTCCGCATATTCAATTTATTTCCCATTACCACGCCCCTAAAAGAAATAATAAATTCGAGCGTTAAGTTCTTTTATCTTGATTTTACAAGCTTAATAACTAAGACAGGTTGAGAATCCCTACCTAAAATATAAACTGCCCTGCTAAGTAAAAACACAGTATTTGAGTTGAAATTAAAGTTATTATGACAAAGTGAATAATTTGAAATTTTTTCTCTATGTCCGCTCCTAATGTGGAGCATATGGTCTCCTAAAGGAGGTATCTTAACAGAATTTTTCGACGAGAACTGCTTGTTACTCTCTTTTTTCAAAGAAAGTAGGGATAGAAGGATAGGGCTATGACAGGACGATTGGTTAGGTTAGGTTAGGTTAGGCTCACTAACTATCACTAAAGTAAGAAAAATACCCCTTAATCGCTACGCCCCGTGAGGATGGGATGGGTGGGATTTAGGACCCAGACTACGAACAGAAATTCATAAATCAATTGAAATATCAATCTATGAAAACTGTCCTCTCCGGGAATTGAACTCGAGACATTCGTAACCGTAGCCAGCGACGTTACCAACTGTGACACGGACGCCGGAATATTTTATGTAGGAAAAGCCACAGTAAAATTTATATGTTGTACTAAAAAAAGGTCAAAATGCTGTCATACTTTGTTCAACAAAGTCCGTTTTGTGAAAACACTATATTTTTACTTATAATTATACACATAACACCTTTGTTCATTATCCCAAAAAGTCACTATCTAAACAACAAAAAAAAATGTAAATCAAATAGAAATTCTGTTTCTAATGAATCGTTGAACATGCAAATACTGTGTTTTTATTTAGCAGAGCAGTGAGTATACATTTAGTAAACACACGTGTCACAGAGTTATTAATTTGAATATCATATTGAAAATTAATAACTGATTTAATCGAACATACACTATGTAAATTAATGTAAAGAATTGGAAAACATGCCCCTAAAATTGCAGGCAGTATAACTTAATACATGGGGTACAGAAATCAGAAGTTTCTCATATGTGAGAATGATAGTTAAATACAGTGAGACTAGAAGAAGAGTCTTGTGATATTTAGATATATATAAGCCAATCCGACATTATCCATTGCATCAAAATATATAGACTAGACTAGCATAACGGATATGCTAATGTCTATCGAATAGACATGGAAAGATAAATCGAAAAGTTTATGAACTAATGTTTTGGTTGATCCCGGATCGGATGAGGATGGTCGCGGATTTCTATGAAAACTAGAGGAAGCCTCAATTATGACTATTGCAACACGAATGATGCTTTTGTTACATAACCATCATATCGGCCCTGTAGCGAGGCTAATGCAATTATCAGATCTACATTTATATCTACTTACATATCTCAATTAAATGTGAGGTTTAGGTAATTTCCAACTGAATAAAAGACACGAAATTTCTGTCAAACCCAATTTGTTTGAATATCATCGAGTCTAAAAATGTATAACGATCTGTCCATGTCAATTAAAAGCAACGGAAGACAAAAAGGAAGTACAAGAAAAATGAAACTTATTGATTATCGAGGATCAAGATGCAAATTAAAACGGCATATAGTTTACAATGCCCATCGTTTGCAACCGTGTTGTTCTGAAACTGTCCTGATATTATAAGCATGTTCTACAATAAAATATGTGTAGGTATTTTGTACACAACGAAAAGTTTAATATTAAATTGTTTTTTTTTAATAAACCTCGATACGCATGATTCTTAAATAAACGATGTTGATGTACCTATTACTCGATGGCTGGAGAGGTCCTTGACCCACTTGCCTTCGAAATCCATTTCAACATTATGCAATAGTTTTTGGCATATTTGGCCCCAGCCCAAAATGCGCAATTTTCAGATGATGAACAAACGTAATTAATACTTGAGACTGAAAGTGCAATGTGGAACTCTTTCACGCAGGCTCGTCACTTCTATTGGTGACATTTATCCATTGCACAGGGGCGGATCTGTTAATGAAGCGGCAAAACGCTGCCCATTAAAAAATATTCAGATTAAAACACCAAAAAAGGGTGAATTTCAATTTACAATATTTTATCACTATCACAAGAACAAGTAACATTTTACATTATACTGTGGAAATCTAAGTCCAAAATTTGGAAGAAGATTTAACATTGAGATCTATGCTATGTACGATGATATTAACGGTGTCGATTTGATTATGATTGGAATTTTCTCTGGTTGATTCATGGATTCCGTATGGACCAGGACTATTGTAATCAGAAAATAAAATAAAAAAATCGTGAATAGGACATTATATTATCAATGATTGAATGGTCTACGTTGAAGTAGCATGAAGTAGCGCCAATACACCAGTGTTTTTGTAATAATAATAGTAGTTTTAACAACAATAAATTAATATAAGGTGACCGTGACGAAAAAATCTCCATTTATATTTTACAATAACTTAAAAATATTTTAATGCAGTTCATTTTTATTAATTGTCGCTCTTTTATTAATTATTTAGTCATCTATAAAATAAAAACAAAGGGTATTATTAAAAGCTAAATTTACGTAAAAGTCTACATGCCACGACTTCACATTTAACTATTTATAGGCGGCCAAACTACTTGCTGCGGATCTGCTTACACAGTGTCTTCATAGAATAACGCGTATGCATCTTATGAATGAACGAATTAAACAGATATACTCTTAAAGAGATACATAATATTGGCAACACTCTTAATCGGATTATTTTATTTTGATCAATAAATACCTTCAATATATATCTATTATTTAATACTAGTGAGTACCCGGCATGCATTGCAATGCCTCTCAAAGAAAGAAACGGTTTGTGCTTTAATTCTATTTATTAAAGTGCTTTTGGATTAGAGGTCAGAGAATTTTCATAAAATTATCCGGTCCGAGCCCGTCATATTCAAGCCCGGCCCTGCCCGAGCCCGAGTCTCAATATCACACTTGTTACCCGAACCCAACCTGAGATTCAGATTTATTTTTTTCCGCCCTAAAAAAGCTCAATTTTTGCTTCGATATAGTAATTCATTTTTACTTTTCAAAGGACATATGTTATCGTTACTCGAATAAATTAGAAGGTTTTTCAGAGATGTCTATGTCTCTACATATTTGCTTCTTCTTTTTAGATTTTTCTTAGGTTTTAGATTTAAAATTTTTTTATCAAACCACGACAACTCACCAAAGTTTCATTGAAATCGGATGAATAGTGAAGGAATGCATAGATGGAGAAATATTGTTTCGGGAAGACACCGTGTTTTGATTGGTTATAATCACAAAGTTCATATTATCGATCATTGATATCTCTGTGTTCCAAAATCCTTGAAAACTAACCCTACAATAATGTACACGCGTTCAGTAATAACTACCGAGAAAAGCAGTTCGAGCTTTATTTTTTCATTGTTATCAGATAACATGGCTATAATCCGTTGTTAATATACTAAAAAATCGAATAAAATGAAAAAACTTCTTGATTTTTCTTTCTACTCATTTCATTTTAATTTTATATATATTATAATAAAAAAACGCGCGTGTGCTTTATTTAAATGTTTAAATGATAAAAACGATATGAAAAGAATGATCTTTTAATTTATAACACTATACAATTTTAAGTAAATATTGTTTGTATGATTCAGAGCAAAACAATCACTGTAGTCATAAGAAAAAAATAGTCATTTTTTATTTATATTTAATTAATAATTTCAATAAAGTTGCTTTGTTATATTATCATAACGACTTACTATTTTCAACAGTCATATTAAGTAATATTGTAAATTTTAAAAATCTCAAAAAGAATTTTGACAAATTGATATTTTCTGTACAAAAGATTTATTATTAATTTTTGTGAAAAATTAAAATCTATGAAAACAAGTTGTCATGTCTTTGAAGTTATAGAAATAATTAAAAAACGTCATGTTGGAAAATATGATAGCGAATTTGAAATTTTTAACACCTTCTCACCTCAGCTCACTTATTTAAAATGTAGACTATATCTACCCTCGATTTATTCTCTATAAAACGTTTAATGCCACACTTAACTCTTATGCTAGTTTTTCTCAAAATACTTACAATAAGATTAATAAGCGTCATTAAATATTCACGTCACCAAGGATTTACAAAAACGCTATAATGTTAATTCAAAAATGCTGATTTTGTAGTGGTGAAAAACATATTTTTTCTTTCCATGTCCGCTCCCAATGTGAAGCATATGGTTTCCTAATGGAGGTATCTTAACAGATTTTTTTCTACGGGAACTGCTTGTTACTCAGTTGCTCAACCTCTCTTTTTTTGAAAAGAGTAGGGATAAAAGGATTGCGCTAGGACAGGACTAATGGTTAGCTATTCGCCCTCACTACACCTCGTTGGGATAGGATTGGGTGGGAGGGGGACTCGGACTACGAACAGAAATCCATAAATCGATTGAAAGATTAATCTATGAAAACCGTCCGGGAATTGAACCCGACACATCCGTAACCGTAGCCAGCGACTCTACCAACTGCGCCACGGACGCCGAAAAATATTATCCATTATATTATGCAAACCCAAAATTTCAATAAATAAATATAATATTAAAACAAAAATGTGAAATATTTATTATTACATAGTAGGTAAGACGATGCATATTATTGAGCATTAAAAAAAAGGATTCATTGTATTTATGAAAATAAAAAAAATAATTTCTTGGAAGTAATTTCATTAATTTATCAAGTTATCAGTATTAGATTTTTAACTCATAAATGAGCGAAACAGGGCTTGACATTTTCATAATATTGTATAATCAGTACAAGGAATGGACCAGGCAGCGCCCTGTTACATCAGCGGTCATGGGAGGAAGCAAAACGAATGGAGGGTGACAGGGAATCATGGAGGCGCCTGGTGGCACATAGGGAGCGAATATGGTATAAAAAGAAGAAGAATGAAAGTGTATCAAAATTTTTTTTGAATGTAGTCTTCATTTTTATGAAAAAGTGACTATAAAAAAACAATTTGAAATATGTGGCGAATGGATGTTTTATATTTTTATAAATACAGTGAATCCATACTTTAACTAAAATGCCTTTCTCCCAAGAATTGACAGTTATCAACATAAAAGTTATTAAAAAACATTTTTCTCAAAATCAAAAGAATTCTCACTGAGCACGATTCTCAACAGCAACGAAAATGTAGGTGACAAGGTTTTCCTAAAATATCCACAGCAAGGGCAAATTATTCAGGTTTATTGTTTTGAATCTGTTTACGAAAACAACAGTTTTTAAAATGTGCAATTCAAAACAATTGTTTTTTCAGTTAAAGATATTATTGTAGGCAGTTTTTTTATTTGGTGTACTATTATAATTATCGAGATTCAATAATATTGATTATTCGTATATTGATACTGATTTATTTTTAACTACTACTGTTTTTGTAACAATTAAATCAGCAATATTTAAACACCATTTACAACATATGATAAGCTTCAGATTGTCGTAATATTTGGTCAACATGTTTAATAAACAGTAAACAGTGAATTGTTATTTTTCAATAAATAAGAAAAGTTCGTTTCACCTTATACGCCATTTTTAATTTTGGAAACTATATCAAACAATAATGACAAGATAATTGCGAAGCTACAAAATATTTTTAAGACGGTGGCTCTAAATAATTTCTTTTACGAATTATTTTTCAAAATACAATATGGCGTTTAAGTTAAGAAGAACTAATCTTAATATAAAATTAAAGTAGTTAACTTTGTTATTCCACTGGCTTTATGATTAACTAGCTAGCCTCAGTTTAGTCTGAAGATGCTTCTTAAATAGGCGAAACGCATCACGTTAGTGATAAAGCCAGTGAAATAACAAAGCTACCAATTTTAATTTTATATTAAAAATGAATTTCCACAAAGTTACCACCGAATCCATAGAAAATATTAAAGAACTGATCTTTTGAAAGGAAAAAAAATCACTGTTTAAGGACCTTTATACTGTATACGATTATTTAAATATTGTAAGGTTCAGTTAACTCCTGATTATCCAGCCTAATGGTGGGGAGAGATGGCACGGATAATCGAAAAACACAGACAGCCCTAACTAAATATCAATGTTTAATTCGTTTTAAAATACTACTTTACATTTATAGAGCAGGCTATTACTTACGCATACTATTTTTTTATTCAGAAAATCTGTGATTGTGGTTTGTTTACAGGAATCTTTAACGTTTTTCTAATACCAGTTCGAATTTTTCTAAGAGCTATTATACATTATACTGGAATCCTCATTGGTCGATGTATCTCAATAAAGGTGGTCAGTGTCGTGTTGTGACTAATGAGATTTAAAAGTTTTTCTTTTTCGATTACTTCCTCATAATATTTCTCTTCCGGTTGACTTAGATTGTAAATGATATCAGCATCACTCATACGTTGAAAACCCGGATCAGAAAAACATTCCTCAATGTTTTCATTATCGATTTGCATCAAGCCCTGTAAATCTGTCATTAGTCATTTCATTAGTCTTAGGCTTGTAAGAATTAAAAAATCTCTTTCTATATTTTGATACATGTAAATACTGAATTCATGCACAGATAATAGAGAGTTAACTTAAACATTTTTCTCATTAATATAACATCTGAAACTTTCACAGAACACGAAATATTTTCACTCAACGTGAATTTTATTAATTATCAATATAAAAACATATTATATTGAAAGTAAACATTTAGCTAGTAGCGATAGATGGAATAAAGCCAGGAAAAAAATCTGTTTACAAATAAAGAAGGTATAAATCTTTAAAAAAGAACAAATCAAATATAAAACAAATGTATTTTTAATAATGTTTTATGCTTATGACACCTATGTGATTGTAAATATTTTAATTGCATGCCGTTTAATGGGTTTAGTTTCTTTAAAAAAATGCGTTTAATTCCCGAGCAACATTTTTATGGCATTACCAATCTCTATAGAGAAAAATATTACTTTACGTGGTTTGAAATTAATTGATTGAGTTTAAACTGTCCAAATTTTGTACATTTACGTGTATTTTGTCTTTCAGCATCTTTAGGCATTCGAGTACACGAAGAGACTCGAACGGACAGTAAATAGTCTAAATCGTTTATATATAAGGTAAATTAAGAAAAAATATTACCATTGAGTCTTAGAACTACATGAATTGATTTTAATGCTGATTTGATAATCAATCATCAAGCACCCTTAGTCGATATCTTAAATTAATTGATTGAATTTCGAATTTTTTGGAAGATACAGAACACTTTTTTGTTATCAGATAACAATTGGCCAATATACGAAAAAAAAACAGATGACAATGCATTGTTGGGTCGTTTATTCTTCTCAAGAATTTTAATTACTATCAATTCATTAAAACCGGTATTTCAATATTATATACCGGTATTGCAAATATAAATTCTGCTATAACAAAGAGAGACGATAATTTGACCAATTATGATCGCATTACTGCACAAAGAATTCGTTATCGGTAAATGGAAATGTTATTTTAAATATTGGTATTAAGAAAATATATTTACCATAATCATACGAGGCTTATAATAACAACTATAACTGTATTGTTTCAATGAAGTAATAAAATACCCTTTAAAGGCTATTTACTGGAATCTGTTAACCTTGCAATTCTTGCATATTCTTGCAAATAAGTCCGACTGCAGGAAAAGAATTCTCAGCCTCAACGCTTGTTAGTGGAACTGTCTATGTGGAATGATAAATTTGTACAGTAAAACCAGTTTTTATTAATTTTAAAACCGGTATTTAAAAAAACCGGTGTTGCGATCTCTATTCTCAAGTGAGTGAATAGTTTTACCCGCCGGTATGTCTCTCGGTGTATGTGAACTATATGGGACCAAATTAGTGATTGTACACGTTATAAAATGTGTTATAGCACGAACATGATGTCGGACGGACGCGGACGCATTTCGGGAGTGACGGCGTCCAAAAATAATTCGAACAGACGCGCGACGCCGGCGTTTTGCAATATACGCCAGGGCTGCCACAATGCTTATTTTTTTTATTTTACTTTATTAAATATAATAATTTTTAATCCAAATTATCTATGCAGCGCAGCGTCCTGAGAAACATTTTTGACAATTTTCATTATCACTATAGTTACACAGCTCGAGTTGGGTAAGTATTTTATCAGCTTCTCGTGTAAACACATTGTTGTACCTACTAACTTTACCTAACGATAGATAACATGTTTTAAATAATGATAGAATACATTTTTAAATTAGTACAAAAACAATATGTTTTATTTCAATAAATGTACTATGTCTGTATTACCAAGAATTGACAGTTAAAAGCTCCTTAAAAGTGATTTGCTACGTTCGGCCTCACTTTTTCAAGTTCTAACAACGAGACCATACACTTTCCTTAACCACATTGCGACCATGAATGTTTCAACACTCCGTTTACCTTAGATCAGGAGTATCCAAACTACAGCCAGCTACCACCACCAATTTGGTAGGCGGTAGCTGGCCGGACATGCCCGGTATTCGGTTCACCATAGTTTTTTGCACACATATAAGTAGCGCCGAAAGCGGAAAACAAACCACGAGAAAATTTTTGCAACTGATCAACCAAATGTTTTGTCAAAAGAACTTAATATGAGTGTATAAATCAGGCAAAAGCTGGTTTTCTCCTTGTCGGCTATGACTATCTCCACCGCGATGAAATGTCC
This sequence comes from Himalopsyche phryganea, assembly GCA_022494535.1. Lineage (NCBI taxonomy): Eukaryota > Metazoa > Arthropoda > Insecta > Trichoptera > Rhyacophilidae > Himalopsyche > Himalopsyche phryganea. The sequence goes on from JAGVSL010000073.1 coordinate 2,593,690, forward strand.
TTGACACTTACCTGTAGGTACCAACTGGAATTTGCGCGTAATTCAAAACAACAGGATGTTGGTATGATGATCTAGCTAGATCTTGGGCCTTGGAACATAGTGGAGAAGTCAGTGTGACCCTTAGCCTAAAGAGTTTTTTTTTTGAGACCCCTTCCTCAGATCTTTAAAATGACCAGTGTTCTAAAAGAATCTATATTTTGATTGCGGATGTGGGCAATCCATTGAAATTTGCTGAGTAATGATTAATTTGATGATATTAGTTTCAAAAAATCATAAAAGCTTAACACTCCATGGTTTTAACGACTTCAAATAATATTATTTTCATAAATTGAACCACTTAAAGTATTTTATTCGAAATTTTTCTTCAAAATATAATTATATTACATGGGTTTATTTACAAAAAGAAAAGTCATACGCGATTTCCATGCAAAATATTTCCATGTTTTGCATGCTTATAATATTATAAAAATCAGCTTTTTTTTATTAAAACTCTGTTTATTAACATTGCGTTATTAAAATCATTATAAATGATTTTGGTTTCAGATACAATTATACAATTCTACTACTGGAAACATATTGTACTTAACTCTAAAAATATAGATATGTAAGTGTGGTCGAATATATTAATAGTATTATATTCAAAACAGAAATATTTTAATTTTAGTTTAACTAATATTATCTGAGAATTACAATGTAAGAATGAAATAAAACCATTGAAATCATTAAATCATGGCAGGTGTGAAACTTTGTTGCAGCCCTGAAAGTTAGGCAGCATCGATGTGTGCATACTGCATACACATAGGAACCGAACAACGTTTATCTTAACCTGTCACAAGTTCATAGTTGCATCGCCAAGTCTTTGCCAGTTTATTGAGTTCATTTGAACTAATCACCTATTGTATAATACTACCAACTACTTTCTTCTCAACAGCTATTACAGTCTAATATAATGGTCAATCGTGAAAGATTTAACCTTTATATCAAAAAATATTATGATGGCGGAAAGTGTCAAATTGAAATTTTCATTTGACACTTAATTCTCTTCTCGTTATATTTCCGTTAAGGATACCAGATACAAATCCTTAGTGGTACAGAGGTCCTTACGAAATCATCATATTTCTGGTTAATTAAAGTTTTGGTTATTCTACAATTATGACAATAGACTTTCTTCATAATATACATAACATAATCATAGGGTTTTAAATTGATATTCTCAAATCTCCAACCTATATATATATATATCTGTTCTCAAGCTTCATTAACACCTTTACTCAGATGTAAAATCTTTGTCAGCGAACGAGATATACCACACTTTTTGCATATATATCAAATATCACCGCAGTTTTCCGTTTTCAAACAGAGCTAATCTTAGTTTAGTTTTCACCATTGAAATGTATTCAATGCTCCATGAGTTTTGTATCAGAAGAATTGTACAAACTATGTATAAGGTATACAATTTTTTACAGGCAAGTCAAAAAATAAATTATAAAATAGTGAAACTTTGGAACCGAATAAACAAAAACATTGAGAATATCAGTATTCATTTGTTTGAAAATGCTGATAAAAATACAGTTCTGTTCCTTTGTACTAAGATGTTCTTATATCATGTGCAATATCTGTATAGACTTTACGAATAATGAAACTTTGTATTTAGTGTAAGCATATTTTTAATCTCAATAACACCACTTCATATTTTCTCTTTGTTCTAGTCCGAAATCGATGAGTAGATGACATGATATTTCCATTTAAATTGCGATTACATAAATTAAAAAAAAAAAAGTATTTTACTCTTGGACTGTTAACATACTCCAAATAACTTGATTTGTTTTAAGAAATAACTTGAGATTAATTATAAAAACTCTTCTGTAAATTTGAATTGAAATTTTTTATTCCTTCTTGTGGCGGAAAGAGACAATCATGTCTAATCTGTAGAGAAATACTATAAAGAAAGCATTATGCAAAGTTATGAAAGTTTTGCATCGGAAATACAGAGGAATTACATTATGTTTTCCACTGTATTAAAGTCATTAACTAATAAGAGATGGGGAAACTTTCAATAAGAGTTACACATAATGTTTGCTCTTGAAGCGCTGAATTATCAATAAAAAAAACTATAAACAAGAACATTGACTCTCTTGATAACTGACTAATTGGTCAATCTCTAATATTATATATATATTTTGTAGGAGCCATGTTGTCTGCAGTTAGACGGTTGTCACATGAACATTAAACTATACTGAATCTTTATTTAAATAAAGTAGCCACTGTTGGTAAATTCTTTTCAAATGTAGTTTGTTTCATTGAGTGCTTTTGATATTGTTAACATTTCTCAACCTTGTTTCAAATATATAATGAAACATGAATGTTTTGTTTCGCAAATAGCTTAAGTGCCGAATAACAAAAGCTTTAAAACTTCACGAGAATATTACCCGTACATTAGAAAGAAACAACTTAGTTGTATTGTTAAGATTAAAACAATTATTACGTAGTTTAAACCATCAAAAATCAGAGAGGCTAAGCAAAATATTAACCGCGCTGTTGGAAAAACCGCAGCCATTATTATTTACCTATTTAATATTACCACAAAATAAACGTTAATATAAAACAGTTTTCAGTGGTATACCGAGAATGATGCTGTACACTTAATAACGAAAATAAAACGGATCACAAGAGAATTCAATTATACACATATATAAATATGCACTGGTACAGACAATGGACCGCGATAGGATCGTCGTTAATTGTCTCTGGCCAAATGTATTAATATACAATGCGTAGACTTCGAATGACAATGTTGTTCAATGTACCGGAGGTGTTGTTCCTGCGTATCTAACGCAGATCGGACAATCTTAATTAGAAGTTCAAGTTGATATTTTAGCCTTATGAAACTCCATGACAACATCCGACATATTATTACAATATCTATAATACCACATTTAATTATTTAATTGGCCTGTAAAAACGAAATCGTTTATGAATTATATTGTTTAAATTAAGAATGATTACCCATTGGTTTTCATTTCAATGGAAGATGCTGTCAATTCAATCAAATTTGTGATATCTAAATTGCTAATGTTAATGTTTATTTTGTACTAGCTTTATATTTTATATCTCACGAAGAGAACATTCACGAAAAGCTTTTGCCAAATCTACTTTTTTTAAATATCGTCGAATCCTATTCATACTTGATTGTAATAAATTTTATTACAATACGTTAGAATGATTATTAGAAATTGCTTAAAGTAATATTTTAGTCAGAAGTTTTTGGGATGGCTGAATGAGAAATCTCAGCAACTTCGTATATATTATGTAATGAATCAAATTGTCATTTGTAGAATAATACGCTTAGTGAGAAAAAGAGGACAATTTCGGGTTTTACTTTATATAATTTCGTCATTCGGCATGCAATACCGCGTTAGTAACAGATTAAATAAAACTTATTTTTGATACTATTCGATGCAAAATCTGTTTTTACTCGAATGTGCATTCACAGAATACCAGATATATATTTTAATAAAGGTTTTTGTAGACTATTTGTAAGAGCAATTTAATGGCAATATATTTCATTCACGAATTTAAAAAATATCAACGTTTTCCTCCCACCTGTACAATTTATTATTTGTCGCTAATGCGCGATGGTGCTGAATGCCAAACGACGATTGTTTAACAAACGTTGAATGATTATCGCAAATACAGAAAAAATGAGCTGGCCTGCGCTTTACTAATTTTATATATCATATACAAATCAATAAATCAAAACTTTCTAATACGTCAATATGGGTTTCAAGGTTCAAAATAAGTTTTTGTTTTATGTGTTTTTCCTTTCTTATATTGATGAGTGAAATGACAATAAAGCTCAACAAGTGGGTATAATCTACTATCAAGTTTTCAGTGATTCATTTTTGTAAAACACGAGCTTCGCACGTTGAAACAACTTCTAGCTTTATATTAATGACTTTGGAAGTGTGCCAACGCGCCAACTTATAAAAATATATTTAATGTACCGCATCGAAACCGCATTGAAGGATTTCATTGTTTGCGACCGAAATTAAAAGAAAATCAATAAGAGATTTATAATACTCCCATCTCAGATATATTTATTTGTTTTTACCAGTGTATACAACAGAAAAAATACTAAAATTATTATTTTCCATTAGCAATCAGCGATTATGAAAAAAACGTTACGTTGATTCACAATCAGTTCGCAATTAAAATATTCATTATCAAAAATCTTCTTTTAAGACTAGACTCGTGTACTCTTCGTTAGTTATTGCTTCAACAAAAATGTACACTAGTAATTCAGGAGTGTAAGTAAAAAAAATATTAGATCGATTTTTTCTACTAACTTAAAATATATATGTTTTTTATTTTATTATTTCTTTGGATTTAAAGATTAAACTTAGCGACATAATCATATTCAGTATAAATTTAAAATTGATTCAGAAAAAGGAAACTCTTTCATTTGTATATTTACAGTTCAAAAAATAAGTTTTTTATTTAATTAAAACAATTAATTAATATATTCGTGAGCTCGAATGCCTGAAGATGCCGAAAGGCGAAACCCGGGTCGTTAGTGACAAAATACATGGAAGTGTACAAAATCTCAATAATCCAATTTTGATATTGAAATTCCATCAAGCACCCTCAGTCGATGTCTTAAATTAAATTATAAATTAATTAATACGTTGGTGATTATTCTATTGCTAATGAACCACTATGAAAATACATTTTCTGTTGCTATTTAATATTATTACATCAGATGTTGCAAGAACTGTACGATATAATAAATAACTGGCTTATAAGAATTTAGTAAATGATAAAATGGATTTGTCGTTTTATTCAGTTCGTATTAAACACTCCGTAAAATTTTATAATACTCGGATGTCATTTGGACTATTGCTTAATTGCTTCAGATATTTTCATGAGTCATTAAAAACATTTGCAGTTTTCTTGGAATGTTGCCACATAAATAATAGTTAATAACATTACATATTACTTATCAATTGATATGGCGTAGTTATGCCTACTTAGTACAGTCTTATTATTGAGAAGCGTGTTTTGTTATAATATACTTCCTCAAGTAGTGCTACTAAAGTTTCTGTACTGCAATGCAGGGCTTGAGTTCTCAAATATAATCTTGAATGTATTTATTATACAATTCACTGCGTTTAAAGCAGTCGTCTTCAACCTGTCCGTACCGCTCACTAATGGGTGGTTAACATTTCCATGGTTGACGGTGGATGATTTCCCGAATTATCATCTACAAAAGAAGATATAACACCTGAAGAAATCGAAAGGTTTAGTTGTCACAGTAACGAACTTAAACTTAACATGGAAAAACGAAAATTGTAAAAGATATATACCTCTTCCTACCACTTGCCTGGTAGAATCAGGCTTCAGTGTGGTTAAAATTATTATGACCAATCATAGAAATCATTTAAACATCACCCAGAGATCAGCACAGCATCAGGCTCATGGTTTTCATTAACCATTAAAAATAATTTCGTATATTAAAAAAGTAAAGTTCCGGTTTTTTAATTCACACTATTTCTTTAATATTTTAATATACTATTTCTACAGTACCTATCAACACAAAGGGTAGGCTTAAAAAGCGTTTTTTTCAAATCCTTCATATTCTAGAAATTATTGCATCCGTACACTGGATTGAACTACTGCAATGTTGGTGGGTGGTAAGGAAGTTTTATTATAAAAAATATGAAAAAATGGGTGGTAGGTATAAAAAGGTTGACGACCACTGGTTTAAAGGAAGGCATGGGTGTCTGTGATAGGTTGACAAGAGCATGCGTGAATTATCGGTTTTCAGTAAATCCGTTTATATGTACTGACACTTTACTGGAATTTTACATACCCTACTTTCTTACCATAGTATCATATCGAAGCGTAGAGCATTGTAAGTTATATTTGAGGTATCTAGTATCAAAACTCATAGTCTCCAGCATATGTTAAAAATAAGTTGCAGCATTGTTCTTCGTGTTCACACCTACCATTTAAATTATAAACTATCTTTCTAATCTTACAAACTCCCATTTAAAATGAATGTGAAAATTTTGTTCATTTTCAAAACTCACATTCTCTATTACCCCATAATTTTATAAGCTAATAATCTCCATTCCAGTAAATGAAAGTGCATCATTGTGCTGTCATGGCCACCAGTGTTTGTTTACATATCATGGTGTAAGTGTCTCTTCCACAATTTTATTTGTATTGAAGTATGCTTTTGTAACTGTAGCATGAAAACGGTTTTTCTTGATTTGCCAAATACAAGCATTTACGGAATTCTGAGTTATAGTACTAGAGCCCTCATTTTACAGTAGCAACTTCAATTAATAGCAGTAATAACACCGTTCTTATGTTCTCAACACAAAAATGAGAGTTTGAAGTAACTATCTCCATTTCATGTAATGTCTGATGGCTCTCTTTTGACAATTACATTAAAAACAATTATTACTGAGACTTTGTTCATTGCTGATAAAAATAATATAGCCCAACGCAAATGCAAAAATCGTTTACTATAAAAACCTCAGTTTGCGTCATTGCCATGCAGAAAAGAATACTTCGCCATCTGCAGAAAATGAAAATAAATAAACAAAGAATTTTGAAAGTTGTAAAATTGCAATACGGTGAAGTTATAAACACATTTGATTAACCGGCGATGTTCGTCTAACGATTGATGATTTTAAAAACTGCGCATACAAAATTGAAATTGTTTGAGAAAGTTTACGCAATTTAACAGCTTGCGGTCAAAGTTAACGATTTCTGATGCTCAAAAGCCAAGTTTATTTATTCGAAACATATTGGATCAAGTAAACAAGCGAAATCTATTTCGATTTTTCTGTATTTCAAAGGAGCTAAATAACTTATTAACACTTTGGAAAATGAGGGTTTTTGGCAGATTAGCTGATTGGCTGATCTGTATAGTTTGAAAATTGTTTATAATAAATAAGACTTCAAATTGTTTGCAGCTTAGATACAAAGTTATCGTTAGCATACTTTAAAAATAAATCATATTCAAAATTACAGTAATTTCATTTTATAACTGCTAAATTTTAAAATTTTATTTTTTGGATAAATATTCAATGTTTTATAATTTAAGACATCCACTGAGGGTGCTTGATGGAATTTCAATATGAAATTTGAATTGTTGAGATTTTATTCAATGTTTTACTTACATGCTAGAAAGTTACTACAAAACTGGGTTAAGAAGACATGTTTGTAATAAAATATATTTGCTTAATGTAATTTCCGCAATTTAAACAAGTTAACTCATAATATTATTATTTAATTAGACATCAAGTGAGAGTGCCACCTGTCAATACTCTATCAATGCTATTCATACGCTCAATGCGCATGCACATATAGAGACTGCGTGAGCTGTGGAGCGTTTTACAGACAGCGAGACAGATAAATATGTATTCAAATTTTAATTTAATAAATATAACTGAACTTCTATCACGCGTTGGATTCGTTCATTAATTTATTATTATAATTATGTATTAATAAGCATTTAAGTTACTCGTAGTGTTGCTAGGTATCAAATTCCACCAAGCCACTAATACCTTTACCTATATCACACATTAATAAGGATCAACTATCCCCAATAAAATTCAAATGTAGAATTCGAACTTTTGTTTTATTAGCTGTGTAATAATAACGATGAAAGAAAACAAAGGAATGCGGGAAATCTTTGACATTCGTGAAAGTGAACGATATTTTATAATGTGATAATTAAGTGAAACCTACTGAATCTTCTTAATATAACAATAATGCGTGAGTAAATAATAAAATATTTTGTACTATCTAGATATATTTTTATTATATGAAATAAAACTCAACCAATGTAAAAGGTAACGAAAGAAACAAAACAGAGTGTTATGTTGTGTGCATTTCAATTTGGTCGAATCCAAAACAGTAATTAAACTTGACACACTTATTTATTTGGCATTCTTTTTAAAAATAGATTTTAACACAAGCCTAGCAGTTCCAGAAATCGAAATTAAAATGTTATCAAAAGTTTGCTTTGATGAACGTGTTTTATAATGAACATGACATATCCGGTCGACATGTTGATACGATGTTTAAATCTGACTTGTTTCGTAATATTTCACGGTCTTTCACGCATTAATACTTATATTATAATGAAAGCGTAATTAATAAAACACTTTATTCTTCTATGCCTAACTGTAAAGTCTGTCTTTATGTCTAGCTTATTAAAGTTTTGTTGTGGTACGTGTAACAAGTGTAAGTACATTCATGTGACAATATTTCCATTAAATATTTACTTTATACATACATAATACTTTTTCTATCAATTCCAATGTCAGCTTTTGGGGTAGGGCTTCTGAATATTTATTTATAACTAGTGAGTCCCCGGCATGCGTTGCAATGCCACTCAAAGAAAGAAAGGGTTTGTGTTTTAATTTTGTTTATTGAAGTGCTTTTGGGTTAGAGGTCTACACGGGTCGAAATTTCATAAATTACCCGGTCCGAACCCGGCACGGCCCGTGTCTCAATATCACACTTGTTACCGGAACCCGACCCGAAGGCCAGATTTATTTTTCTCAGCTCAAAAAAAGCCCAATTTTTTTAAATATAGTAATTCATTTATACTTTTCAAAAGTTATTCCGAGACGTCGCTGTTTGTACGTATTCTTTTTTTTAGGTGTTAAATTTCAAATTTTTTCTTCAGAAACCTTCACGGGTGTGCGCACAACAAATCACCAAAGTTTCATCGAAATCGAATGCATGGTATAGGAATGCATAGAGGACAAACAAACAAACAAATCTTCATTTTTATATATATAGATTGAACGAGGAATGGCTGATCTTTCTCAAAAAGATATGATTATATTATATATATGTTTTAAAATTTATTTTCATTTACTACCAAACGCTGTATGCAATGAAAACAAAATTATTTTTAAGGAAAAAATATTATTGTTTGTAAATAATAAATGTCAATCTGTAGTCAAAACTATTTTGTTTATTATGTACGAATAGTTTAAATCAAGTAAAATCCCGTAAATGTCTTATTTACCAAAATCAGTTTCATCCATTTCTCAAAATTGTTTATTACTTTGGGCAACGTGATATTGTTACCATCAATATTCCCCTACTTAGCCAACACAGCTTTGAGTGACATGACGTGTTTCGTTAGTTTTAGAAATAGATAAAACTACTTAAGATCGAATGTTCTTTATAATGGGATCCGTCTTATAAAGAAAAGGCGAATGAATAACAACCAGTTCTCGTAGAATAACTTATGTTGAGATACTCCTATGAAAAAATCTATTAAAAAAAATAATGAACAGTAAATGCCTATAATAAATATAAGTGATTAGTTGATAAATTCTAATGTGATCGAAGCCATTTTTGATCTTTTGATTGTGTTGTGGAATACATATAGATGTGTTTTTATTTGCCTTTCCACCAAGAATTGACAGCTAATATCATCATTACTCATGATGTTAGCTGATTACTCACTAAGAAATCACTATATTTCACCATGGGAGTAGAATGTAGTAAAAAATTTGTCTAACAACAATTTTCACAAAACTTTGCAATGAATTTATATTTTTTATTTGATATTTTTCATAAAATAATTTGGGGAATAACAATTTATTTTTTCATATATGCCATAAAGTCGTATTACTCAAATAAAATATTTTCTAATAGCTTGCGCAACATAAAATGTTTTGTTTGGCGTAATCGATTGGCTGTCAATGATTGGACGGCAGTAGTAGGTCAACCGAAGTACATCTGTCATCACAGACTGAATTTTCAATATTTGAAATTTTGTTCTTTGACGAATCTTTTACTATGAGCTTTCAATATTGAAACGATCGAGCTTTAGCGTCGCGACGCCGACGGATGTGTTGGCGTCCACTGTCCAGCCGTCCGGCTGCGTCAGAAATAACCGGCCGAGAGGACGTCGCGTCTAAATCGGTAAGTCTTGTTACATCTCGATATCGTTCCCATCCCAACTGCGAACAGATAGCTGGTGACTTCATGGTCAATTCGTGAATTGCCTACTTTGTGATGGATTTTCGCTCTCACTGTCGATGTTATTATCATGAACTTTTAAAAGATTCCGCCTATATCGCTACACTCAGTGTAAGCCCGATATTGATTTAAACTAGTAATGTAATCATTTTAACTCATATTAATATTCTATTGTAAATGCAATAAAATCTCTAGATTTCATATAGTTGTAGGGTAATAAAAATGATCATCATCCGCATTCATTCCTATTTAAGTTAAGTTACTCAGCATTTATTTTTACAAATTAAAATACGTCATGGTGATTCATGGCGACGGTTTTTTATACACTATTTTTCATAATTACTCTGAAAGTAAAAAATATGTATTTTCATTATTGTCATTTTTTAATGCAAAAAATGCACGAAACGTCAATTTTCATAAAATGACGTTTCAACGAAGCAAAACAATATTTTATAAATCAGTATTGTGATATTATCTACATTAAATACATCATCTGTTATGTACTTTTAGAATTATCTAAAATATTCACATGTATAATGTATTGTGATATTGCTATTGATTGTATTTTAAATATATTTTTCTATGAATGATGGCCGAGAAGACTTTACACGATTATAAAGGGCTGCATTTTTAATTAAAAAAATTCGTTTCATTCAAAAAGTAAAAAAAAATGAAATTAACAAATATGTTGCGGATTATAATTATTTTTTGCTTTTAAGTGAACTTAGCCCCGCTATTACTTAGAGAAAGTTGTGAAATTATTATTCAATACAAATTATTATTTATTATATTTTGTATCTGTTATATTTTATTAATGAGTGCTTTAAATAATATCGAATGTTTTGCGGGAACAAAATGTGATCGGTCAAATCACAAATTGAAGAGCGAAACGGAAAAACGGAAACCCAGCAAGAAACAATCTAGTTTAATATTCTTTAAATGAATATGTTTTGTAATTTTTTATATAATTTTATAGCTACAGCTAGTATTAATATTAACGTAGTCCAAATAATCGAACAAACAATAACTCTATTACGGATTTAGTTTTTGGATTAACTGGAGCTAAATAAGTAATTTCTCCAGATATTCAATACTGAATTAAATAAGTATATAATACTAACAAACAATCCAAAGAAAATTCCAGTGTCAAACAAACTTTGACAAACTAATTAAAAATAACACAAAAAAACTGTTAAATGTAATGTGTTTACTGAGTAATATTCATGTTTTTACTAGATACCCTGTGATTTTTAGTATCTAATGTTAATTCGAAGGAATATTTGATATTAAACTATTTTAAACGGTTAATATACCCGTCATTAACTATTGATAAAAAAAGCTACATTTTTGACAGGAAGTCTGTAATAAATTGGATTAGAGCCCATAGCCTCAAGTGGCGTAGGAAAACAAAAATAATGCAATCAGTTAAAAAATGTGGATATTTATTTATTTACTAAAGCGTATATCAGCAGAGAATAACTATGTTATCGTTCCTAATTATGAAATCGAAAATAATAAAAAAATCACTATTTTGATCCATGTTTATTATGATGGTAAAATGAATTTCTTGCGATATCAATAGTTGTCTGAATCAATTCAAGAAAACGTAGACATTTTTTAAAAGTTTTAATGTGAAAATTTTAATACTATGGATAATTCCATTCAATTTGTATGAGACTTTAATCATGTCAATCAATCACTCAAAAATGTCAGTAACACAGAATCATGGCATAGTATTGCTCACCCAACTTGTCGGCAACCTTTTCTTCGACTGGTTTTTTGGATATATTATATATTCAATGATCGTATGGTTAATAGCCCATATGATCACTTAATGTATTGTACCAATAATTGTTGTCCAATAATAACTGACATTTCGTAGAGATTAGACAGAAATGATTTTCACTGTGTTTTTAATAACTATGTAAACTTATCAGATTTGAGAGTTCGTGTTCGTTGCCAGATTTTCTTCAGACGTTCTATGATTTAAGTAGTGCAAATGACTGCATTTACTCATCAAAAAAAAGCTATATGTACTTATACCTCTATATCTAAAAGACGTTAAGTCATATTCGTGTAGGTGCGTTAAATATATCAATTGGTTATTTTTCTTATATATTGTTTTGCATTAGAAAACGCCTCAACTATATTGTATTTGGATTATTCATACTTTCGCTTACTGATTCCATACGTGAATATTTTCCGCAGCACTAATGAAATATTTTAGTTTTGGAATGTTTTGGTGACATTGAAATTATGATTCTGTTGTTGTAGCATTCATTGTATATGCTTTCTATAAAATTATTAAGTACTTGATTTTTTCGATTAAATTTGAAACGGTTGTGTTGACAGGTTGAAATCACCTGTATCTCACTTTATTAACGCGTGGTAGCAATGTTCCCCTCCTCGATCTCGATTGCCAGTAGCGAGTAATGAAAATGGCCATAAAAATTAAAAATAATTTAACTAGACGAATTTGGTTGCGGAAATACAGATGTTGAAAAATAACTACTAAGATAGCAAAACATATTTTCAAAGCATAGCAACTAGTCTAGTTTTGTAGATGTTATATTAATTATTTTTCCATCTGTTATGTCTATACTATAAATATGTTTTGGCTGTAAATCAATCAAAAGTGTGCTGAATGAAACACAAAAAGCACATTTTTTGGGAAAAGTTTTTTTCTAAATGGCTGAAATTATTATTTTTGGCTCGGAGACAGCAGTATATTTCTATTCTATTTCTAACGCGATCTCTGTTGTAGACTTTAATATTATGTGAAGTATGTATGTTCCATAACAAGCGAAATTCGACAAGAGCGCTTTTAATAATTAATGGACATATACTATATGGAGTACCCATTGGAGAATTCACGGTTTTTAGTCAGTAATATTTTCAAAAATTATAAACAAATATTCATAGATCGATTTGAATTATAACATTTATTTTAAAAAATAAAACACAATTCATTTGTACTACTTCCACATATTTATAATGATCAGGACCGGTTTCGCTCATCGCGAGCATTATCAACTGATTTATTATCAACATTTCATCAGTTGATAATGCTCGTGATGAGTAAAGCCGGTCCTGATCATTATACATATGTGGAAGTATTACAAATGAATTGTGTTTTATTTTTTAAAATATAATGTCTTTCCACCAAGAATTGACAGTTAACACCTTAAAAGTGATTATTACATTTATCATCGCATAACAAAAAACGATGGCGTTTTTTCTATAATATTTAAATATATTGATAAAATTTATTCTTATTTAATTTAACACAAACACTACCTTTTATCGTTTCTCCAAACAAACTGCCATATAAAATATTTAAAACCAATTCAGTAACAAAAATATATTTATCAATTACAAAGTTTCATGTCTGTAGAGATAATCCTTTTTTTTGTGCCAATCTAATATATAAATAAAAATATACAGGAAGGTGTATATTATATCTATATAATCATTGACTATGAGTTTATTTGAGTAAAAAATTGACAGCTAATATCATTTAATTCTATATATTAATATTAATACCAAATAGTGTCCCATTCCAAGTCACAGTTGGAGCGGAACCGGGCAGTTTCTATTAATTATAGTCAATAATAATCTCAACCATGCTGTTATTTGCAGATTTTACATTGAAAACATAAATATGAAGAATCTACAAAATATCAATTTGGAGAATTGATAATCTACATTCGCATTTTTAAAGTTATTTGTTTATCAATCTTACTAATTATTAAACAGCATTTCTAATATATTTCGAACTACTACAATGACAAACCCAAACGTTTCGTAAATCACACATTAAAATGAAACCAGCACAGAAGAAAAAATACGTGATTTGTTTACAAAAATATATGAGATATTAACAGATATAAATTATAAAAACTTTTAGCATTTGATATCACTTCAATTTTTTGAATCGTATTACCAAGCTAAATATGTTTTTAAAATTGTGTGAGAATTTGTTCTTAATGATCAAAACGGGAAAATTTTCGTATACATGTATCAACCGCGTGGTTAGGGTTGGAGTTTTTCTTGTTATATTAATAATTATAATTTAATTTGTGGTTCATTTCATTTTACTGCATAACTGAAAGCTTTGTATATCTTTGCTACAAGTATTATTTATTCTATCGTTTGGAAAAGAATGTAGTAGCATCCCCTTTAAAAACTAGTTTGTTTCTAATGCTATGTGAAATCAATAATTGGTTGTTGTTGTCATTTATTGTTCTAAAAAAATGGTTTTAAAAGACAATTCAATCATTACAAAGGTTAGAATGAAATCTTTTCTGAAAGCTATCTTCCGATTCAAGTTAGTTATAATAAATAGTTAATCATAATAAGTCAATCGTTCAATTAGAGAATATGTTCGCTTTCCCTTCTACTTTACTGAATGGACTATGAAAATATATGCTAATGATACTTTATTGGGAATTAAGTATCTTTCTTTGGTGTCTAATTTTGTGCATTACAATACCAAGGTTATCAAGACATATTATTTAATAAAAATCAATGCTTGTGGAAACAAAAAGATATTTTGTTTTCATAAATCCACTGGTTATTTGGCACAAACGTCCAGCAGTTCAACACTGAAATAGAATGAAGAATTTATAAAAATTTGCACAATAACGTTAACACTCCGGTTACCAATATACTCGTGATAAATTTTGTTGCGAGCAATAAAAGAAAAAAATTAGATATGAATGGAGAAACATGTGTTTTCAACTAACTTTCGAATTAAAAGGAATTCAGTTATGATCACGATATTAAAATCAAATCAGTTCAGTTGTATGACAATATTTTCAACTGAAAGAAAATTCATTATCTATACTAGAGATCGTTTGATTTTCTCTCACCCAGCATAAATAAAAATAATAAACAAAAGTTTTAGAAAAAGATATTGCAATAGCTGTTTTATATTTAAATTTGTTTATATTTATTTTTCTATTGATATATGTATATATATGTACAACTCTCAGAAATAGTATTGAGTGAATGTTATCGTTGATTTTGATGTCTATTAACAAGTTTATAAAGTCTTTTAAATATATTATGTGTATGAGAAAGTTTTGTTTGAAGTAAAATATTGCATAGAGCATTTTTTCGTTCAATATATTTTTCATATAAACTGATTTATCTAGACTCTAACGACTAAGCCGATAATAGTTATTAAAATGATTGTTTACATTATAATAACATAATATTTTAAATGAATTTTCTCCTAAAGCAACCTTTGAACCCATCTAAATGTATAAGATTCTTATGTAGTCCATTTTAAATCTATAGTAACTACGTTATAAACATATCAGTATAAATAAAAAATAACTTTTACTTCTTGTTGTACCAACCTACTAATTGTATGAATCCTTGATCATTTAATCGTAAATAGTAAACATTTTTTCAGATGAGACATTCACTATATAGTACCTCAATTGGAATGAATACAGAGATGCAATTATTGTGTTTCATCATAAAAAACGGATTTGATCGATTAACCAATATTCGGAGGAAAAACTGTTTATTCAAAACAATTACCACTGTTTTCTTAAAAAATATTTGAAGCGGCTAGAATGGCACAGTGCCTACCTCAAACCGATAAATATGTTTATAAATACTCGTATATTTTGAATACAGTAGCACGGGAAAACTAGAGCATCAAGATTAAATTTATTTAAATGAACGAAAGAAAGAATTTGATCGTTCCTTGGGAAGTGAATAATTTGTCAGATAAAAATGAGATCGCATTTAAACTTATATCATAAAAAAGGAACATGACTTGATGTAGGTGGTAGAGCTTTAATGAAAATGAAAACACAATATATAAAAGATTGTTTAATAGTGAATAATTTTTAAATAAAACGTATTTTTAATTTAGGAATCATGTCGCAGTTGTAAAAATAATAAATTATTAAATTGAGTTTTGATTGTCATTTGAAATGAAAACATTGCAAAGATATTTTCATAGCCATGTTGTGATTATTGAAACCACGTGGCCATTATTACTGCATCAAAATATGACATTTTTTTCAATGTTAATACCTATTTTTTTATTGATTGTAATAACTAGTTGTGTAGTTCAGAAAAGCATTATTTATAGTTCAGTTAGTGCTAGAAGAATATGCAAACAATATTTATTCAATAACTAATATAAATTATTCATATAAACATACAACTTTCGATTGTACGATATTTAACCATTAAGAGATTTGTATTTTAAATTGAATATTTTCATAGATAAAAAAGTTGCTCTAAAAAAGAACGATTAAAGTATGTATTTAATATTGGATTATACATATACGAAATAGAGGTGTGGCTAAAACGTTAAATATGTTATTTTTTTTTAATCATGTCCAAAAGTAATGATAATAACGATTTTAAAAATTCGATTCAATTAGTTAAAAAGTAATGGCACTTTTAGAAGATAATTTTACGGAACACAATGAAGATAGGAACGAGTCACTAGCCAAGTGTGTCTACCTCCGCTCGTGCAAAATGTCCTGAATTGCGGTCACTTGAAATCTAACCACATAACAAAATCACACAAATGAGCGTATTTTAGACATCTTGCCAATACTTAATGCATTTAAAACGTTTTTGTAAAAAATATACTTAGATCTTCTATAGCGAATCACAGGCTAGCGTTTCGAAAGCACGTTTGCACAGCATAATGGAAAGAAAAGCTCGTTCACTAACACCAAAATAAATTAAGCTCACATGAGTGGGCTCTTAAGAAATTCACTCGTCATAAAATTGTGTAGGCCTAGAGGCATATATATTCTTCTGAATAATATATATCTATCTTGAATTAAAATATTTGCACATTTACAGTTTATATTCACGAAAAACATATCACAGTATTCTACTTTTAGTGAGACGGTTGCGAAAATCACGTTTATTTGGAACAGGACCTTGCGCAAACACTATAAGAAATAATAAAACCATCACGTAACGTAGTTATTTGGAGATTTTTCGAAAATATTTTGAAAATGTATGGTTATCCTGCCACTAGTCGAATCGGTGAACGACGCGAAGGAAAATAACACATAAAATGAGAAATCGTGAAACACGATCCAGCCGCCACTTACACCAATAAACGGCGACAAAGTCTTTTTCGTTGAGCACCCTTTCCAGCTGCTTCGCTGTGACCTCTTCGATGATGGCTTCGACCTCCTTAGGCGGGGGCGCCTGGGCGGGTGGCTTTTTAAGGGCGGCTTCGCACGCTGGTGCGAGTGCGGCGATCGCGATCAGTAGCGCGGCGAGAAGCGCGGCGACGAGCGCGGGGGACGAGGGCGGTGAGGCGCGAGGCAACATGACGGCCTAGGCGCGGCGCTGCCGACACTGACGTGGTACTGGGGCTCGGGCGCGCGCGCCGCCCGCAGGAGTCCCCTCCGCCGGTGGCGGTGGTGGCACTTCGAGCACGGCGACAGAGGCGAACACGCCGAAAGAAAATTCAACCCTCAAGCTTAACATAAGAATAAGAGTTCTCGCCTTGCTTCTGCTGTAATATTCCAAGACGTCAACAAACTATTCCAACTATATGAAAGGTTCGCTGAATATCCGATAAAAACAGTTTTACGTTTTCCAAAATTGGATGTTTATTGAAAAATAAATATAATCTGTCCAACGACCTTAAATTGTGAGTAACCGGATCAATTCAAAATTTTTCCTTGTATGAACTAGTTTTAAAGTCAGTTTATTTTAATTCAAAAACTTCCATTCTAATTCAACCAAACCCGACTTCCGTAGTCTATTTTGAATTTTAAATTTAATTTTTTTTTGCATTTTTAATCATGTTAAAAATATATTTTATTTTAGGAAGTGGAAGGATAAAATCATAGATGTGATGCTAGGGATTTAAGAGCTGTATGAATAATCAAATAATTTCATGACAGAAGAGTGTTTGGATTCCGAGACCTGAGAGCAGGGATCCGTACAATATATTGGTTTAGTTTCGGTTTTCGGTTCGGCTCGTATTTAAATATTAACAAGATAATGTAAATACACCCACACCGTCAATGCTTCTCTTTATACGGCTTATCGCTATAACTTAAGGTGATCAAATATATAATTAAAATGTCAAAGGAGAATATTGCCTAGCGTGTGCGGCTTGCCACTGGTGCACTGCAGAGTAGAGGGAAAATTCTGATGTAGCTAAAATGCAGGCAAAATACATTTTTTATTTATGCTTAATTGACTTTCTCTAGGCTTTCTAACTTTTCAGCGCGCCCTGCTTTTAGGAACAAAAGTAGGACAACAGTATAGAAAGAATCTAGTAGTTTGTTTTAACCTACAAGTCATTTATATATGTATAGGTATATTTATTCTTGCTTTAGCGTTAATAGGTGTTTGAACCGTGAGCTTTTCATAGCCAATCTATAATGTGCTATTGATATTTTCATCATATTAAATCAACTTTATTTGAGATAGATAATAATGTATCTTATCGTTTAACTTAACTTCGAAAAAAACCGAAATAAGTATCGGTTCGGTTCCGGTTTTCAATCTGGCAAAAATAATGCTTTTTCTGGTTTTCGGTTCGGTTCCGGTTCGGGTCCCTGCCTGAGAGACTGGTCCGAACCAGCTTTGTTCGAAACAGGCAACACTGAAGCAACTGCCAACACCGTCACTGACTTTGGGTAGTGGATATAGCACCAAAAGAAGAGGATATGAATTTAAAGCTTTTAGCAACATCTCATTGATGACTGTTAAGTATTCAGATGTAATCTTGCAGTCGAAATAATTGAAATAAATTATTTGATACCGAATTAAGTATATGTTTAAAATAGTCTAATAATAATTCAATTGAATCCTACAAATCAGATTTTTATTCTATCAATTTTTAATGAACTCTTTGAAAGTTTTTCCTCTGTATGGCAATTTATTTGGGACAGACCTTTCTCGATAACACTACCTATTTTTCACATAGAGCTTAGATGTGTGATTGGATATAGTTAAAATAAATACTTCATTGACGAATTTAAACAAGTTCAAGAACAAAAGAAATCATTTTGGAACAATTACAGTTTAATCAAAATTGGCTACATCTAATATAGTCTCATCACAGTTGTTCTAAGTAACTTTGTTACTCAATTCAATAGTTCTTAGAATCTGGCCCTGCTACCAGCGGGTCATACATGCTTCGAATTTTTGTTCTTCCCAAATTAGTAACCCGGCCGTGCAAAATAATATAATGCGGTGGGCGCTATCTTTCTTCGCGCCGCGATGTCCAGCGACGCCTAACGACCGCAAGACTAAGCTTTTATTTCCCAGATGGAAGCTGGCTGAAAGTTTAGCACGTCCAGTGGAAAGCTCACGATAATTGACAATACTATTTCACGCCCACGTGCTTTTTCGAAATTAAGCAATTAATGCATGATTTAAATAGATTATGAATCATGTTTAAGTTGTATGTAATGTCTAGATTCTCAGGAAATGTTACAGAGCGTTTAGTGTGCTATATATTATATTATATCGACGGTTGTTTCAACACAAAGAAGTAAGCAATTATTTTGCTTCAAATATTCTGTTCTTGCAAGAATTGTGGCGCAGTAATATTTATTAAGCCTGAAATACTTACAACTTACTATCAACAAGAACAGAACACAGGAATGATAATTTTTGGATGTAATATTTTTTCGTAATATAATAAGAAACGATATATTATCAATTATGTATTCTTAAAAACGTGTGAATTTAAAGAATTTTAGTTCACGACAGGTATTATCACCATTGTTGTATCTGTCATCCCAGGTGTATGGTAATTACATTTTTATGACCACTTGCACCGGTTTCGATTTTTAGGGAGTTTCTGCATCACCTCAGCGTTAAGCAAGTTGATATGGTGATGGAATGAAATGTGTTAATAAGAATTTAAAAAATGGTGTGAAAGCTTCTATTTGCAATATAATTCGATTCAAATAGCTAACAATGACCAATTGCTATATCAGTCAACTTTGGCAGTAGGTATTCTGTGTCGTTAAAAAATTGGAAAATTCAATACTTTTACTCATCTCGATTCCCGGGACAAAATTCGATTCTCGGGATTAAAAAAAAACAATGACTCGTGTACGAGCGATGCAAATGTTGAACCCACATAGGTTATTATTTATTTGTCGTATTTGTCACTTTTAATAGTAGGAATTGCTTTTAGTATTCATTATGGTCAATAGTTAAGCTCATATTGGATAAAAATAAACTCGCTCGGAGATATTTAAAAAAAACCTACACAACACGAATAAGACCAAAGCATCCACTGTACCAAAAAATTTCATGTAAAAGGCAAAACGTACTTTAAGATTGGGAATCCAGCAAATATGAACACCTAAATTAAAACCACAAATGCCAACTGCTTAAACTGTTTGAAAAATGGAAATATTTATCTAATTATATGTACAAAAGAACACTTTCTGAAATTTTTGCTGATCAGTTTCTGAACAAATGTATTTAAAAATGTTACTTTTTTTACTTTTGTTTTTCATCTTTTTCATTATTAACATTATTACGGTCTGTAGCCAGCGTCAGTCCAGCGTCGTCCTTTTCATACGCGGAGTCCACGGGTTCTAACCCTAGTAAAAATATTTATATAAATTGTTTTTTCAATAGATTTATGGATTTTTGTTAGAAAGTATGTGTATGGGATGTCTAAAAATCCCTTCTTAAGACCTAACAAGTTTGATTATCTAACTAATATGTATATCCTAGTCCCATCCTTCTAACCTTATTCTCTCAGAAAAAGATGGGATAAGCGATTACTTTTGTTTTATATTTTTTTTAGATGTAGATAATTATGTTTGTAAAGCATGTAATACTGATAATAATGCTACTTATGAATACAGATATTAATAAAATTGGGTGTCACTATCTATAGTCTCGATTCTCGGGAATTTCCCGGGAATGTCGAGACTTCCAGTAAAGATTTAACGGTTGTCAGATTTTGCGTATCAAACATCTCGGCTATGTTGATAAAATATTTGGCCGGAGTTGTTGTAGGCATATTATTTTATTCCAGATTTAGCCCCAGTAATTTATAAAAAGAAAACATTGAACAAGGTGCAGCGAAATAAATGGAAAAAAAAACGTTTCTCTAAATCGCATAAGTATCAATCATTTGTTGAAATGACCGAATAAAAAAATATTTTCTCAGAGTTCTCTTCTATACCACCATCGACTTCTTGAGTACGCCGCTAGATGTCTAAACATGTCAATAAAAAAATCGAAAATAGTATGTATCATCTTGGCCGTTTAAATAATAGTTTATTTTTAATTTTTAATTTGAACTGTGTATAGCAATTATAATTATCCAGATTTCAGAGTATGGTGCATAGGTGTCGGCTGTTGGGCTATACTTTGACTTTAGGTTGAAATTTTTTTTTCAATTCTATTCACATAATATGTTATATAAACACGAGGTCGGACTATCTTACTCATTTGATCGTTTAAAATTCATTAACATATTTGCTATACCTACCTGCAATTAATTTTTTTAACATGTTATTTTTTGGGATATAAATTATTTTTTTTAAAAGGATTTTTTGTACAGTTTTACAAGCCGTTGATACTGGTTTCAAATACATATAAACTTTACAATTTCGTTTCATTTCATGTTGGACGATGTGTGTTATATAATATTAAAACAGAAACTTAAACGCATCTCGCATATAATATATTTATTGAAATATTATATTTCAGTAAATCGTCAGTAGAAAAGCTTGAACTGTGTCATTTGGTATTTTCGATTTAGGTCTTCATTTCGTGTACACATAAAATAACGTTTTAATATATTAATACTGATTTTTCAATCGATCTATGGATTTCTGTTCGTAGGCATGTATGTTTGTAATGTCTAAAATTCCCTCTCTCCTATCCGATTCTAAAAACGAGGCGTAGCGAGAGCGATTAGCTAACAACTAGTCGAGCTCTAGCCCTATCCTATCCCTACTCTCTTTGAAAAGGTAGAGGTTGAGCAATTGAGTAACAAGCAGTTCTCGTAGAAAACTCCTGTTGAGATACTTTCATTAGGAGTCCATGTGCTCCACATTGGGAGTAGACATTGTAATGAAAAAAAATATTAATGTATTACACTCTGACTGTCAGATGTTTGAATGAAAAAACAGTCATGTGGATTTTACCCCTTCTTACGAAGTTAATAAGTCAAACTTTCAATTATAACGATCTGAAGAAAAAAATTAAGTCAACCA
This sequence comes from Himalopsyche phryganea, assembly GCA_022494535.1. Taxonomy (NCBI): domain Eukaryota; kingdom Metazoa; phylum Arthropoda; class Insecta; order Trichoptera; family Rhyacophilidae; genus Himalopsyche; species Himalopsyche phryganea. Next base: position 2,615,922 of record JAGVSL010000073.1, read on the forward strand.
AAAACACATAAAATACAATTTGTTTTGTACTTTTCCCACATTTTTTATAATGATTAAGACCGCTTTCGCTCGTCGTAAATTGTTTATTTTTTAAAACAATGCCTTTCCACCAAGAAGTGGCAGTTAACACCTTAAAAGTGATCCAAAAATATTGACAAATATGAATGAATATAAATATTTTAGTAAATATTACGAAGTATAGAACTAAGAACATTCGGTTATCGACTTTAAAAAGTCGCCGAAGGGTTTCAGATAGTAGTATAAGACTATAAGTAGAAGGCGCACACTGTTAAGAGATAGGTATGTGGAAGTCTTTGATGAGCGACCAAAACATAGTTAGCAATTCAAATTCATCGTTAGTGTGGGAAATATTTTAACTAGCTCTTCCACAGTTAATTGATGGTAAGAAATTTTTACAAAAATCAATAGGCATTTTTTGGCAGATTGTATGTGTATCCAACATTTTATGTTGCTAAATGTTTGAACCCAATATCAAAAAATCAGGCCATACTTATATTCTGTTAAGAAAAATGTCTTATTGGAAAGGGTATAATAGGCATGCATAAGGCAGGAAGGGCAAAGCAAAAACCAGGATTGCCAAATTCACTAAATTACCTACCCGTATCACAAACTTACCTTACCCTGTCACACACTACATTACATTACATTTGATTAACAATACAATAATAGATTTTTCGTCTTTAAATTAGAATTTTAGGAAATTTACCGTGCAGTTTAGATACCAATAAGTTTAATTTATAAATAACAGATATATAGACTTTGATCTCCAATCAATAGTATACCTCTTCTCCCCTTGCCATATATTTCATAACTGCTCCGTGAAGAAAATATGTGAAATAAATTTTAAATCAACCAAAAGCTGTTTCAAGATCGACATATAGATTGTGATCAATGAAATGAGTGACTTATATAATCAATGCCTTTTTCGATAGATATATTGCGTCAGATTCGATAGACATGTTAGGTACGAGTTATATAACAGTTTTATGGGAATAGTTTGAAAAAAAAAACATGTTTATAATGACAAATAATTTGGAATGTGGATAAAATCGTGATCTTTTCGTGAATACAATTAAAGTTTCTGTTTTAAGCCATTAAAACCACAAATAATAATAAAAGCAAAAGGCATATTAAATAGGTACGAAATAGTAAAACACAAATATTTTGTTTAATTTCACCCATTTTGCATAATGAAACAACTTACGAATGAATGAAAATATATAAATATTATGAACGAAATGATGAGTTGAGCGAAACTAGTCCTGGTCTAATTTCATAATTATTATTTTTGAATAAACACTTAATACAAGATTTATTTTTATATATATATCAATCACGAAGAATTGTGAGTTACCGTCATTCTCGTTAATAATGGCATATAATTTAAATCGTGTAGGTATATTTCACATATTTATAATTGGTTGAAATAAAGTGAAACACAAATAAATTCTTTATACGAAAAAATGTCGGAGTTATTGGAAAACTAGAGGGCTTCGAAACGTGGTTGATCGAGCATCAATAATGTGTTAAGAAGATCTAATTACCACACAGTGACTACCGAACACAAAAAGCTGCATCATTACATTTTGTACATTTTCGGCAATTAGATATAAAAATTTACTTTAACTTATAATCCAAGGAATATAAGACAACCGAAGTAGTTCAGTATTCAAAGCGTTGTTTATCTGTAACAATATCGGAAACGTCTGGCTCAAGGTACTGAAACGATCGCCATCATCTAATTAAAGCCAACACCCAGAGTAGTGGTAGACTATATTGAATGGGACGCAATGTTCACTGATTCATTCCCTCGGAAAATTAACATTCCTTTTAAAATAAAACTAATTAAAATTTTAGAAAGTGCACTACGTGTTTTTATATATAAAATATTGATAACGAATAAGTTGTACATAAGGCATAAACGTTTACAGTTTAAATCTCATTTTACATAAAAATGTAATATTGAATAGTGGTAATAGCGATTCATCTGATGTATCCTATTTGCATTTTAAGTGTTGAAATAAATCTATCACGCTATTTGGTCATATTCACTTTTGAAACATGATATTTCAAGATAACAATAAATAACAGGCAAGTATCGTTTTGTCTCCTACACCTATGCGTGCATATTTTTTCTTTAAACCTAATTTAAATACTAAATCCCAGTAAAGTGATTATGGATCTTTCAATAAAAATAAAGTTAACTAACTTGGTACTTTCATGTCAGGAAAAAATATTTCCCTACTAGCTTTACGTAATGACAACAGTACTGCACTCGGTTGATTAATTATTTAATATGATATTTTTTGAAATTGAATTTTTAAAAACATTTTTCTGGATAAAAAAAACTTTTGAGGCAATTTTTTCACACCTATACCGATGTAGGAGAGAATGTGAATGAAAGAGAAACTTTTTAAATAAAATAAAATATAGCAACAATATAAAAGTGAATTAACAGTTTCAACATAATTTATTTTTAATCATCTGAAAAAATTGGTTTAACAAATAATGACAATATTTCTATCGAATGCCAAGGCTGTTTTCTTATATTATTATTGTGAGAAATGGTTTATTTAACGTTCATTAAATATTTATATAAAACAAATATTTGTTTTTTAGTTAAAAAACTGTCTCTTTCTCGATCAGATTCCTCAAAAGTCAGTGCCCTTATCTCTGATTTGTCAAATAAACTATTTGTCTAATCAAAATGCCTTCAGCATTAAAATAATGTCTTGTTGTAAATACCTATTGAATAATAATAATACTATGTATCTTTATGACACATTATCTTGTTATTAATTTTAATCTAGAAAATAAATAAATATAGTTTATCAGTGTTGCAGTTATGCAAAATATGAATAAACAGTAAATATAAAACAAAGGAAAAATGTCGACAAACTTCTAGGTCAGTGAGAGCGAACCTTTATCGTGTGCGTGCCAAAAATGACGCAAAAACTTTCCGACTAGCTGAACAAAAAAGCATTCATATGTAATACAGTTAAATAATAAATAGTATAACAGGTTGATGATATATAAACTAATGTTGTACAACATTCGATAATATATTCTTTCAAAAAATTAACTAGATTCATCGGCCATTCTATTTCTTAAATAACTTTGTATAAAATTCATTCCAGGTAACAGCGGCTCACAAGCATAATATATGATGTAAAAAATTAGCTATTTCTCAAATCGGCCAACTTTTTTTACGTATATTATTAACTGGATTGCAGTTCGATTAATTGCATTTTTATATCTTTAGCTTCAACCACTCGAAAATCTCCAAATTGAAAGTATCTACTGATAAAAAGCGTGAATACAGAATACTCTTTGTTGTCTCTTAAAATTCCCTGAATCTTGAAGAAAACTCTTTGTTTATTTATTGAATAACATAAAAAATATATTGAGTTCATTTGATTTTATTTGATTTATCTTGTACAAAAAATTGAATCTGTGATTTATAGATAAAATTTTCAGCTCACGTTCTAGCGCAATTTTCATGCGTGCCACATCCGGCACACGTGCCCTGGGCTCACCAACCCTGTTCTGCGTGATTATTTTTATTTATTAAGGATGTTTGTATATATTAAAACGATCATAAGTGTTACGAAGAAGTACATGAAATACATAAAACGTGTTGATGGATTGTCGCCGATATAAATGTTGCATTGTAATCATGCAGTTATATTTTCAGTGAGAATTAGAAAATATAGTAATTAATATTTAAAATAATTTGAAATAGGTATATCAGTGTAAGTTAAAATATGTTTTTCTTTATCAAACTACGTTACCTAAAACATTAGTTATAAATGATATTGTTACTTATTTTCAGGGACCCGAACCGAAAATCGAAAAAACCGTTATTTTTGTCCGAACGAAAACCAGAACCGAACCAATATTGATTTTGACTTTTTTTCGATTTACGAGAAAATTTTTCGCTGATGTATGCCAGATTTTTTTAATAAATTGTATTTTTGTCAGTTGATAATGCTTGCTATGAGCAAAACCGGCTCTGATTATTATAAACATGTTGAGGTAGTACAAACAAAATTATGTTAAAATATAATATCTTTTCATCAAAAATTGACAGTTAACACCGTAATGCAGAAATAGTCGCGATAGTCTTAATGGACATCCGGATCTGGTTTCTTCCTCAGAGAACTTTTATCAGTTTGGAAAATTTGCAGCGTTCTTTGGAGAAAAGTTTACCTTCCCTGCCCCTCACCATTTAATCCTTAGTTGTTGCCTCAACATAGCCATTTTGTGTATTTAAATTAATTGCTAGTTGATGAATTTAATATAACTACTGTGTATTCATCATATTCCTTTGAATGTTGTATTAATATTTCTTATTATCACTGTATATTATAAATATTTATAGTAGAGTTAATGTATCATTGAGGAGACATGATCTCCTGTGTGATACAAACAAGTTCATCGCATAAAAAAAAGGTTAACACCTTAAAAGTGATTTAAATACGAGCTGAACCGAAAGCCGGAACTGAACCGATATTTATTTTTTTACCGAACCGGAAGAAAAATTATAATGATTTGGGTCCATGCTTATTTTATACAGAGAATTATAGATAATAAAAATGTTTTTAATAATCGTATGAAAAATTGGGTTTTATTTTAAATGTATCAGAAAAAATAATGAACCAAAAAATTCCAGTTTGGTTCTGTGTCAACAAGCCATAATGTTTGATAAAAACGTAACTGGACAAGCAAGAAGGAAATGTGATATCAACAGGGTAAACCAGCTGAGAAGGTCTTCACTAAGGTAGATCGAACTCCTGGATTAGTTTTCTAATCAGTCAATTGCCAACCATGGAAGAGCACGCAGGGAAAAACGGATTTCAAAAAAAGTTGTGTGTGGCGATAGTCGGAGGAGGACTGGTAAATACATTATTTTATTATCGTGAAAAAGATTGATTTCATGTTATTAGAATAATATTCAAGTTTTTAGTTCGCGATAATACAATGTGGACGTTGCCCGGGAGTGACGATCAAAATATATATTTATAAAACTGTTTTAATTTTTTGTATGACAATAATATTATTCAATCATTAAAGAACTTTATTTAAATTAGATTAATATGATTCATTATAAACTTCAATCAAATAATTAGATTGTGATTCTTAATACATTTGTTTATATCCATGTTTTAGTATGTCATGGCACGTTAAGGATTCATAAAAAAAACTATGTAGTAAAAAATTATATTGGAAGCCAATACTTACTTGAAAGACTTAAAAATATTTGTTTTGGTCAAATTTGAATTGGCTTGTGTATTGTGTTATCTCAACAATTCAAATTTGATATTGAAATTCCATCAAGCACCCTCAGTCGATGTCTTAAATTTTTTTTGTGGCTTAAATGTATGGAATTATTTGAAAAGAATCCCGCAATTTCATTCTACAGTTAATATTGAAAGATTCAAAATTATCGCTAGATATAAATAATATGTTATAAATTTAAAAATACAATATATCGAGTCTATAGATAATTTTATTTTATGATGTTTATATTTAATTCGAGTTCTTCTGAAATATAAATGTACATAAATATCTCAGAGAGTATTTTTAATGTCTTACAGACGGTATAATATGAGTATAGTCTTCCTTTTAAAATTGAATTTTTTGCAAAATATTTCCTCAGAGCGGTAACGGAGTCATTAAAAAAACAATTTTTATCTCGCAGTGTTAATATTATTATTGCTGCCATTTATTGTTCAATTACAACGCAAATGAATTGAATATATTTTGACTTGTTGGAGAGTTGTTTGACATTTCTATATTGAGGAATTTTAGATCAATTAGTCTCCCAAATAGATGACCGCATGGCATTTCGTTGAATCTATTAAGTATTAAGTGATGTACCGTTGTAGTTGAATAACACTTCAATTTAACGTTTTATACCAGTCATTACAAACATTTATTGTGTAACATCAATTGTTATGTATAAAAATAAACAAACTTGTGTGGTAATCTCATGTACACATGAAATGCAAATGCTAGTGAACATTTCATTTTTTCTTCTAAACTTGAATACAAGAGGTTATCTTTACAAAGCTAATCTTAAAAACAGTCGCATCTGGTCAATCTGTATCTTTTCTCGGAAACACACTGATTAATTCTCAAATCATTCAAATTTTTATTTTGTCATTTACGTCCTGAATCACATAATATTATGTTATATAGCCCTAACCTATTCCCGTAAGATAATTGGTGATACATTATATAAGAAAAGCTTTATATATCTACAATTTTATCGATGCTCATTTTCTTCAAAATGAATTCAGCGTTTTGAATTGTTACAGTATATTATAGGTATCTACGATTAAATAACCATAGTCATGTTTATTTTTACTGTACGGTGTTGTGAATGACAATAATACATGTGAAGTCATGAAAAATATATGATAGGTTGTTATGCTTCTTTTCTTTCTTCCATGTTACGATTATATCATAACTATATGCGAAATAAAGACGGCTTTGTATGTTATTGACTAAGATAGTCCAAGGTTTAAGCCACATGTTAGGCTAAGCCACCATAGAGATGGTTTCTGAATGAAAGAATGATATAATGAGATGATTGTTTACAAACCAAATATTAAAGAGTTGTTTGCCCATTCTCTATCATGCACTTAGATTTTTCGTACATGATAATAAATGAGCAGCTAAAAAGCGTTATACTTATGAATACAGATTTTCTGTAAAGTTGCAATACTTGAATAGGAGTCGGCACGAAATTTCTCTTTTGCATTCACAGAAAATTCCATTTTTGCACATACCTGGCTTGAAACGTAAGAGGCGTTCATGGTTTTACGAACATCAAAGGCCACATTAGCACCACAGTGAATTAATATTGATTAAAATAATTAATTACTTCAAATGCATTATCGTTTTGAACAACTCAAAGTAATTTTTTTTTTTGTTTTGTAACTATTTCTCACTTTTTCAAAATTAAATTTGCCATTATTTCAACAATTGCTATTTAAAAATTCAATAATACATTTTTTTGTTTGCCATTCGTGAAATTAAATGTAAAGTTCCTAATGAATTCTGATTTTTTTTACAATACTCGTTTTATCATAATTGTTAATTCGATGCAGAATTACAATAATACACTTAGAAGTCTGAACAGTGATTTATTGCATTTTTTTAATTATCTTCAAGTTTATTACAAAAAATTTTTATTACATCTTAATGCCTTAAATTGCAATTTTTAGAACCTAATTAAATTCATTCTTTTCATTATTTTAATAGAATTTCGATAGCAATGTTTTTATTTAATTTTCGTGTAAAAAATTTACTTGTTTTCTTTTGAGTAGTAAAAAAGTATAATGTTTAAATAAAATATTTCAAAGTCTTAAAAAAATAGCGTGCTTAAAAGGAATATTTATTCAATTGCGGAGTATTATTATTTTTATCGGATAATGACTGGATTTCCTACTCTCGAAAATGCATTCAGGTCACCAATTATTTTGAATTTCCCGAATATACAAACGATAAAAATCGTTACATTCTCATAAAACTACTTAACTTACAAACTGCTAACACGTTCATTCTTTTAAATTGATAAATAATTCAAAATTAATGTTGAATCATAGATAGTACACCCTTGTGCAAATTAATGTGGACAAAACATTTTATTGATACTGCCGAAGATTTACTCCATATTTCGTTTTCTTTACTCCAGCCTTCGTTTTATTTACTCCAGCTTTCAATGACAATACTATCTTCAAATCGTGCACGTGAATGTATTGTTGGAAAAGTAATTTACTAATTTTAGAGTGTGTATAAGAAATGAATATCTCAACAGAAGTCCGTTCTAAAACTACAAAACTGTCTACACATACTGAAATGATTCAAAGGCAGATAGAAAAAGAGTGTTGCATTTCTAAAAGTGCAGTGCATAAGCTGATCAAACTCCATAGAGAAAATGACTCAGTTTTATCTCACAGAGGGAAAATGTGACCGAAAAAGAAAAATCACCAAGAAAGACAACACCCTATTGTTAAGGAACAGTAAAATAAGCCTCATGAAGTCCAGCGAGGACTTAGAGAAAGAACTAGCCATTACTAGAACAAGTGTACATGCCTCGTCCGCTAGACGTTAGGCGAAAGGCTCGCAAACCCGCTAAGAAACGAATCTTGACTGTTGTGATGTAGAAGAAGAGGATGACAAACGATGGACACAAGATGATAGAAAAAAGCCTTATTTGCTGACAAAAGCCATTACTTAGTTTGGGCATGCGTCATCAGTTTGTTTGCCTGTCGGATGATGAACCAATTTTAAAAGTTCACATTCTGCAGTCAACCAAACACCTAGTGAAGCAAATTTTTCAGGACTACTCCTATTTTTTAAGGATCATTTGTACTCAAAACGGGGATGGTAGATAGCGAAAAATACGTAAACGTTTTGCAAGAACGAATGATCCCTGAACATTCAATGATAAATTTGAAAAACCCGATTTTTCAACAAGACCTGCCACCTTGTTATGCGTACAAGATTGTGAAAAAGGACTTCGCTGACAATGGTGGAACCGTTTTGATTGACCTTAAAAAATTTTACCAGACCTCTATTCAATCAAGATTTTATGGTTCATCTGCAAGACAAGACTTAAAAAACGGATTACTCAACCAAAATCAAAATGCTCAGGTCGGTAGTTAAAGTGTGGTACCGAGATACAAAAACCCATAGCAACTGCAAATCATCGGTAGAATTTATGCCAAAACGCATTAAATTGGTGCTGCAAGCCATATTGAATACATAAAGTATAAATTCTTTCGATTTTGTGACTAATTGCATTTTTTGTCTGAATAAAACCCATTTTTAAAGAAAAATTATCTTGTCCACATTAATATGCACAAGGGTTTATATGTTAGTAAACACTAAAAATTTACGAACTTACTCAATTCTTCACAATATTTTCACTTTATGTAAAAAAGCTATTGTATATTACATCTGCAGTGGTAGAAAAAGTAATATAATAATATTGATTATATATTCACAATAATAATAAAGATTATTTGGAATTATATGGTGTTGTCTGAAAAAGAATGAAAGGTATTTTATATCAGTATAATTAACATGAAAAATCTATAATGTTTGCTATCAAGGTTGAATAGATACTGTATGTGTTGAAATTCTGTCATTAAATGAAGTTAAAGATATCAGCATCCATAAAAAAGAAGTTTGAAACGTTCCAGTAATACCAATGATGTGGAAATTTTAAAATATGTAACAACTATGATTTTACTGCGGTTCGTCTATCTATAAATATAAATGAACGTTTGTTTAATTTGAATTTTTAAGATTTTGTTGATATTGAAATTCCACATTTGGATTATTGAGATTTTGTACACTTCCATGTATTTTGTCACTAACGACCCGGGTTTCGCCTTTCGGCATCTTCAGGCATTCGAGCACACGAATGGATAAATACTTTTTTTCTTTGAGTGGCATTGCAACGCATGCTCACTAGTAGTAAATAAAGCAAAATTGACCTGGTTTGAAATGTCTGCATTGAATCAATTGAGTATTAAAGGATGGCCGGAATCAATTCAATTTTACGATTTGTTAAATATATCGCAAAATATTATATTAAAAAACAAAAACAACGTTTTTTAGATTACGTAAGCAAAGCTTAATAAATGCAATTTTCTTTCAATAAAACATTAAGCACATCTTTGAATTGAAAGCTTTTGGTTACATATAGTTTCGTTTCGTTTCAATTCAAGTATTCTATCAAGTTAATGGCATTAGGTATAGTATCGATATTTTTTAAACGGCTTGCATTAATATCATCAAATTAAGACAGCGGCTGTTAACTTTTTCTAAGTCAACGAACACTTTTGATCGTAAGAAAACTTATCGGAACGCCAAAATCGGCAAAATCTCTTGAGCCTGTAAATTAAAAATAAAAATGCCCAAAATTACATTTTGTTTCAAATTTTACGCGTTACATATTTTATTAGTGTTGACCTCTTGATCCCAATATTTTTATAGTATCCAGCTGTAACTTCTTTCATTTGACATAACTTTTTTTTTAGTGCGATGAACTTGTTTGTATCACATTGGAGACTATGTCTCCTCAATGATACATTAAGTCCACAATAAGTATTTATAATATAAGTAACAATAAGAAATAATAATAATGAAACATTTAAAGGAATTTGATGAGTACACAATAATTATATTGAAGTCATCAACTAACAATAGGTAAACTTTTTCTCCAAAGGATGCCGCAAATTTTTTGAACTGATAAAAGTTCTTTGGGGAAGAAACCAGATCCGAATGTCCAATAGGACCATCGCGACTATTTCTGCAGGACAAATATAGAGTATCTTTTTCAATGGACATAATAGGGCAATCCCAAAGAATATGTTCAGAATCTTGATTTTAATCACCACAAGGACAATATGGGTCTGGTTTAATTTTAAGCTCGTATAATTTGACATAACTAACGACAAAAGAATATAAAGTAAGTCTGTAACCACCCATCATAATAATAAATAATTCATGAAATACTTTACTTTCGCTCTGGATGCCACAGGGTTTCATCAAATAAGTTAAGTTAGGAAAAAAAATATCATTTTTTTGTCAAATTTCAATCATTCATCTCTTGAATGCATGAAGATACTGGAAGGTGTAACCCAGGTCGTTAGTAAGAAAACTTACGGAAGCGTAAAAAATTTGATCCAAGTCCATCATGCGACCTCAGTCGAAATCTTAAATTATTATTTTTATAATTTAAGACATCGACTGAGGGTGCTTAATGGAAATTCAATATCAAATTTGAATTGTTGAGATTTTGTACATTTCCATGTATTTTGTCACTAATGACCCGGGTTTCGCCGAGTTTACTCGTATGCCAGAATGCCTGAAGATGCCGAAAGGCGAAACCCTGGTCGTTAGTGACAAAATACATGGAAATGTAAAAAATCTCAGCAATTCAAATTTTTTATTTTTATGTTTAATTCAACACTCTTTTTCACTGTTTTTTTCAGTTTCAAAATACGATAATAAAATCTTTTGTTCTCATTAAACATGATATCGTCGTTATAGTGGAAGAAGGCAAAAATCTTGTTTTGAGATAATCCATTAAAAAAAATCATGAGATTTAAACCTCTCTATTTACATACCTTAGTCATAATTTATTAATTAACCACTTTATGAAATTATTTAATCATTTACGAATTCGATTTAAGTATTAGTAATTCTTTTTCATTGTAATTTATTAGTTTTTGTCACTAGTAACTGCGAATGAAATCGACTTCATTCAAATTGATCTATTCAAAAATGTATGGTAAATGGCTGAGTTTGTTTTTTCAAACGAATATACTGTCCTAAAATCTGTCGTACTGCATTCATTTTAAAACAGCCGATTTTCGACTTATCGCCTTCTGTCACTATGCCGATGATATTGTCTCCAGACTAAGCCATGATTTATTGATAAAATGAAAATTTCCCTTTAATTGGTCTATTAATTTTTTGGGTAACTTGATATTTCTTACTTGGTCATTTGCATAAGAGATGATTGTGTGCAATCGATCTTATTTTCATGAATTATAAGGCATAAAGGGCATATTATTTGGATTGTTACATTTCATTACCCTGTAATGTTACATTTAAATATTCACATCATATATTTATTTAATAATAAACTATTACTTATCTATATACCTCAAATACAACAACGCTATTGGAAAATTTGTTTCAATTTTTTTTTCCGCAATAAATAAAAATATTTCCTCCACAATAACAAATTATATATTGTGAACGAAATTAGTACTTTTTGAATGGCAGTGACCTATTATACAAGAGATCATCAAAAAATGTTGTTATTCAAATTTTCAATCAATAATGAATCTTATCTATAATTTTAGTTTACTCCGTCGAAATTTTTATGATGTTTTTTTACCCACGTTAATTAATGAATCAAAAAATCCGCTACGTAAACATTTGACGCATTAAAATGGTCAAAATAAGTAAGATTAAAGTTACGTAATATGACGTACTATAACTTGGGTGCATTGACTTCCAAAATGTGATTCAACAATTTTAGCGATACGCCATCTTATATAAACTGATTTACATTTCTTGCTTCGATAATTTATTAATTAGTTTTTTTTTTACAAAAAGGAATTTCAAAATGTTTTTTACAGTATGTTATGTGATCGTTTACGTTTTCCTAAAATGGATATGACATATCTGTGCTTAACCTCGTCAATGATTTTAAATAAAATTACATCAGTCGTCATTCTTGGCTTAAGAGGTGGTCCGGAAGATATTTTTGAAGTGTAAACTTTTCATAGAACTTCACGAAGTAAAATAAAATACTTGAGTATTGTTTGAGGCAGCCGGAAGGACTGGTTATCAGCATCCAGGATAGGCGGAAGATCTTAGTACAAACGTCTCTACTGGATGAGTTACTAGATATGACACGTATTTCGCTTATTTGAAATGCAGCTTTAGAATGACAATCTCAAGATGCTTATAAAATCAGTGGAGTAACAAAGTTATCAATTATTATTTTATATGAAGAATAATTATTGATTTTGGGAAAACACATCTATAAAAAATAAAACAATATAGTGTGAGGTAGGGAGTGTGCGTACGCTGTGCGATAAAAAAAAACACTCAACTCCTTAAGTTCACACACAAAATATCGCGAATTTTCAGGTATTTTATACGGAATGATCGTGTCAATATAAGCATACAAATTACATCATATAAAATTATATTAACTTTCATACTTCTGCTTTCACTGTCGGTGCCGAAATACATTCGTTTGTGATTTTTTGAACGGACTACTTGAATTTTCCTCTGACTCGTTTAATGAAGCGCTTTAGAAGAAAAAAATACGCAAAAATGAATATATCGCATAAAAAAAGGGATCGGTGTATTTTCATAAGTCATTTGTTGAAAATGAATTTTCTGTTATTTAAGGTGGATCAATAAAATATTACAAATGTACAAATTTTCACTTACGTTCATCATTATATTTTTTATTCATTTTGTCTCATTGTATACTCGCGTAGGATGTAAAACATTATTATACGTAAGTTATTTTATTGAACTACGTTTCTTAGATGGGTCATCATTTGTCTTCTGCCGCTCAATTATGCTAATTTTTTTTAAACGTCGTAAATCTATAGATAAGAAGTTGAATGGCACGCCATTCAACTGTCTTTCTGAATTTAATCATCTACTACAATCAGTCGAAACTATGTTCATTAACATATTATCGTATAATAAAATACGCTATGTGGAAAATCAATATCGTGCAATAAAAAAACAGATTAAATCTGAATTTGGTTGCACAGTGATGAAACTATCTATTTTTATTGATTCAATTTATTTTTAATTAAATCATAATACTTTAAAAATTCTTAAAACGACACTTACCGAAATAGTAAAATAAGTCAGTCATTGAAGAATTTGAGTTATTACGGTTTTGAAATCAATTTTCAGTATCTTGTTTCTCGAATGAAAGTTTTTCTCTTTTTTCGTTAAACGTATGAATAATGTTTTAATCTTCAATAATAACATAGTATTACCAATTGTGGTCCAAATATTACTAGAAATAATCGCATAATGAAATTATTTCCATCAATTGATAATATTATATTTATTTACAGGTTGGATCTTTGGCCGCTTCGTTCTTTGCCAAACGAGGTCACGATGTCCATCTTTATGAGTATAGGGAAGGTAAGTTTTCATTGTATAATTGTTTTTCTATTTCTCAATCTTATAACTGAATTCCATCCTGTACTATGGTATTACCAACATTACTTAGCCGCCGCCGAATTTGGAACTAGAATTGTCAGCCAAGAATAAATTTCTCCAATTGCAATTTTATGCAAAATTAATATCTTGTCTACTTTTAATAACTGTGTCTAAAATATCAGTTTTGGAATTCATTGAAATTTCAGTTCTAGTTGAGTATGGCAACATTCCTAACGCGACAGTGGCCAAGTTAAATTGGTACATCTATAGCGGTGAATGTTTTGGTTGGTCGACGACGGTCTATTAACACATTGTGCCCTTGCACAGTTTTATAACTTATACATCACCAGAAAAAAATGAGTAATTTCTATTTATCAATGTATCAAAAATATTTTTTTTTATGTATTTTGATTACGTTTGATATGTTTTTTTATTATTTGAAGTTTTAAATTAATCTTATTGTATATTTTGCATCGAAAATCATTCAATATCATTCCAAGATTGTCCTATTACCAACTCGTATGCATACTGTTGTATCAATTCTAAATTTGATCGATTAAAATGAAGTTTTGACAATTCGCACTAATATGAAGTGATGGTTGCTGAATAGATATTTTTTCAAAGAAATCTAAGCACGACATGACATAACGCTAGAATAATTATTTACATATGTATCTTTTTCTTCGTAGATATAAGAAAAACTCCTGATGTACGTGGGCGTTCGATCAACCTGTCTATGTCGGCGAGAGCGCGCGCAGCTCTAGTCGCCGTGGGCCTTGAGGGCCCTCTTGCGAACCATGGTCTACCTATGCAGGGGCGAATGTTGCACCCCCTAGGAGCCCCGCAGAAAGCCATACCTTATGACACGAGAACGAAGCAGGTGTGTAATACATTTCGACTAATCAAATCTGAACGATTTTAGTTTACGAGCGATTGGCAGGTGACAGGGAATCTCGGAGACGCCACGTGATCCGCCCCACATAGGATATGGTCCGAGAAGAAGAAGCTAAATGCAAATATGTCAATAAAAGGAAAATTTTCTTTCATTTCAATTTGAATATCTACCAATATATACATTGAAGCAATTTATGTTCATAACAGAAAAAATATGATTTTTCTCAGTCAAAATACAGAAAATATTATTTCAAAAACAATTCAGGGCTTATTTGGTTAAAGAAGTCTTTTTCATAAAAATATCTCTAAAATTATATGGATATTTTGACACGCTCGTATCACTTTTATTGTTTAATATCTTACCGTTACCTTAAATCGCACATTTTCATTTTATATAAGAAACAATACTTTCCCATTGGTACCTAGATGAAAAAATATATTTTCACATTTGGGACGGCAAGTCTGTATAACTAGTTACATTCGATTTCAACATACCTACTGTATTTTCTTATTTAAAAAATACATTATGTATTTCAGCACGTCGTTAATTAAATGAATATATTTCTAACATTTTAAAAATCACTGAAGACTTTCATTTAGTTGAATTTTTATTTAGACAGGTTTTTTGTATGAAATTACAAATAAATATTTTTAGCATGAAAAGTTTCAATCGAATAAATTGAAATCTTCCAAGTTACATAATTATTTTACATATATATTGTTTTACTTAGAATCTAAATATTTACTTTATATATAATATTATAACATCATGAAGCTGTAATCTGTAAATGTTTAAGTTGTCAAGCCTTGCCTTTGCACAATGGAAAAGCATCAAATTTACAAAATAAATGTACTTACAGTGAATAATAATATATTATTATAAAAAAAAATGTGGGAGTAGTTTTTGGTTAATAAATTTACTTGCTTGTTCATCTAATCTAATAAGATATTTTGAATACATATACGACCCCTTAAAATGTTTTATATTATATTATAAAATTATAAAAATCATGTCCTATATTTCAAATAAATGGCAGTTTATCTAACATATTTTCGAGAGATTAGAACTTTTGAAATGGCTTTAATATCCCGTTGTTTGTTTATTACTTCTTTTTTTGTCTTCGAAAAAAAATACGATAAACAACCATAATTCCACAATACTTGTTCAATATTGATATCTTACTATGTAAAGTTGGTTTCTGTCCAAATTCTCGTCAAACTATTATCTATTTACTCTTGAACTTCGTACAATACCTCACACGACCCGTAAATTTTAAAGCTTTTAAGCTCTTATTAAAGCACTTTTAAGGCTTTCGCTTCACTTTTTGTTTACGTATTACGTATGTTATGTAATTGATACTATTTTTCTTTTTCTTTCAGTGCATCTATTCTGTAGGCCGAAAATTTTTAAACGAGGTATTACTCACAGGTAGGCAAAAAACGATTATTTCATATACATACATATAAGTGCATTAAAGCAGAACTATCAAGTTTCCTTTTTATTGAATTCAATAAAATTAAAAAAATATAAACGCTCAACAAGACTTAAGAAGTCTTTTTTCTGTTAGGAAACAGAACAAATCAGAGCAAAAATTATTTTGAAAAGTTGTACTTTTCATAATTTTATAAATGTAAGTTATTTATAATATGTACAACCCGATATCTAATCCGACTACAATGTTGCATGTCAATCGAAGTATTTAAATCCCGTTTATAGGTAATTATAATACATGCTACTCTGAATCTTGAATGGTTGAATATCACTGTCATTTTCGTGGAGTTAGATATATTATCTATTTCACTCAATTATCGTCATGGAATGTTTTAAGTTACATGTGAGTAAAAAGCAGTTATAAAAAGCATACATGAAATATAGTTAAAATCGCGACAAAAATGCATAAAAATTAATTGATAACTTCAAGTTATGAGATGCAGTCTTTTGTGTCTCTCCCCTTTATATTCTGTCAAATTATATAATTTATTTTAGTTTTACATTTACAAAACATAAAAATAAATAATTTAATTCAATTGATAGATTAAAAAAATAATAAAACAACTCGGCATAAATAATAACTCGGCTCGGTATCTTCTGATATAAACAGTATTTCCTGATAAGACGTATCAACGATAAACATTAATGAAATAATAATACTTCATTAATGTACAAACTAAAATAGTTGTAGGATATAACGAGATCATTAATAAAACCACAACAAAGTTCAATGATACGTCCACCAGACACAATATTGGGATCAGTGTTTCAGTTGAAATCCGATATTATGTATCTTTCACACAGAATTCCATTGTAATTCAATATTACTTCTTGTGGTTTCACTATAGATATACTATTACAGAAATCCTCGATTGTAAGTAGTTTTAAGTTAGTTGTAAGTAATTTTGCTGTATTTTTTTCACACTTCCATAAAAAGTTATTGAGGAAATAAAAGGAGATTAACAAGTCAATTAATGATGACATTATCATTAACTATTTCATCAGCCATCATGGAAATAATCAATTACATATATTACGTAGAAATATTGTAATTCTTTACCATCTATAATACTGTTGATAACTAATTTTTGACGAGATAACATAGTTTAAGAGAGAAATTTTTTATTAGAAGATAGTAAAAAACTTTTTAGATTAGAGAAGGCTGGGTAAGAAAGTTACATTTTTCGATTTTTTTCTGAATAAATGAAAAAAATACTTGAATGTTACGAATGTTAACAAATTATTTGTAAGTGTGCTGAACCATTTGCAAAATATGTATCACTTTTTCTTGAGAGTAATAACATATCGACTGTGAAAAGGAAAAAGGACTAAGCCCACACAAAAAAATATACTGTATAGCTCACATAAAATGTGTTAATAGAGTACATATAATATATCGACTGTAGAAAAGCAAAAGGACATATCCGTCAGTCTTTAAAAAATATTTTTTTTTAGACAATCACAATGTATAAAATTCAATACACGTTTTGTGTGAGCTGTACAGAATATTTTTTGAGTGTGGGTTACGTCTTTTTTCTTTCCACAGTCGATATTATTACACTTTTCGCACGATATCAACTTGAACAAAAATATGTAAAATTGATAATTGCCCCCTATAAATTAAACTAATTTGAACGCAGGGCTCAGATTCCTACAGGAATCTCGTAAAAATGCTATATATTTGAAATCATAAATGTTTCCGTTCGTGAAAGTTTCGACACCTGTTTTTACGATGTTGTAAAAATATTCGTTTTAAAAACTTTCTACTGCCTTCTTTTGGTCACATGGACTTCTTAGCATCGTTATTAATCTTTATAGTGTAAAAATTGTATCTAATAAATTTATAATGAAAGTTTTGTTTCTCTAAATAATTTTAAATGAATTTTAACCTATTGTTGTTTTTTTCAGCTACTGAAAACTACCCCAACGTAACATTACATTTCCACCACAAGCTAGTCAATGCGAATCTTGAAAAGGGGCATCTTACATTTTTACAGTAAGAATATTATTGTTATTATAGCTGTAAATGATTTAGTTAAAAAAGGCACATATTTGTCCGATTTTACAAGTACTGTGATACCCTGAAATTTGTACCTATCCTAGCC
This sequence comes from Himalopsyche phryganea, assembly GCA_022494535.1. Taxonomy (NCBI): domain Eukaryota; kingdom Metazoa; phylum Arthropoda; class Insecta; order Trichoptera; family Rhyacophilidae; genus Himalopsyche; species Himalopsyche phryganea. The sequence goes on from JAGVSL010000073.1 coordinate 2,634,171, forward strand.
ATTTAAGTGTGATTTTTGTAGTCCTATTTTATTTGAGTGGATTTTCATGATAGATTTATTTTTATATTATATAGAAATATAATTCTAATGCTAGCGTGAAGCTGAAATAGCTATCAGACATGTTTAATATTGTGACACATAGTAACGAGGCAGGTTTGCCTCTCTTCACATTGTCATCGCCATTAATTGAAACTTAGTAAAACTATTTTAATAACTGATTCGAATATTCATTCTTTAGATTCTTGAACCTATCGCTCCCAAAAAATCTAATGAATAAAATAACTTGACACAAACCATTGTTTTGCACCAAACCAGGACCCAGACAAACAAAACGATTGAAAGAGTAGCAGATCTTGTAGTTGGTGCCGATGGTGCCTTCTCTACAGTCAGACGTCACATGATGAAGCAGCCACTCTTTGATTTCAGTCAGACATACATTGAGCATGGATACCTTGAGCTTTGTATACCTCCAAATGAAAAGGGACAGGTAAAAAATCAAGCTCATACAAATAAAGTGACCATTTCTAAAGTACTATGTAAAATATGCTATGCCTATATAATAGACTAATTGAAAGGATAAAATATCAAAGGAATTAGTTCTAATAAAATTTATTAGGTAGTTATAATAGGTAGAAATAATACTTCTGACAATGGCGATACGCCGAAATAGCTTTCAACTACCTAATAAAATTTTGTAGAACTAAATTCTTTGATATTTTATCCTATTATAATGGAGTTCTACCAAATAAATGCTAATTCAATCAATAATTGACATTAGCTTTGTATCATACATTACTAAAAATTGTATGTAATATTATAAATAAGGAGATCACTAAAAGGCAGAGTAAATACTTATTGGTAAAACTATAGTAAATAGAATCAATGTAGTTTAAGAATGTATTCAACCATCTTTCTTTATTACATATTATTTAATGAGCTAGTAAATGAGTTGCTAAAAACGATTGAAAAAAAAAATAGAAAAAATCACTCATTCCAATCCAAACTATTGATCCATCACACCATATTGAAATGAAATGAATCCATAGACAATATATATAATTTTTATCTCATCGTTGTTATATAATGGAGATCTGAAATCAAAAACAGGTTGTATTATATATTATGTTAGTGCCATAGTCGAGTGGTATTTTCATACTTGTTACATGTGACTTAGATAGAGTGATTAGCTGACTACTATTTCTTTGTTCCATGGTGAGTAATTCCATCAAACACTTCTCACCATCTCAGAAAAGAGAGGTTGAGTTACACACAGTCAGATTTAGATAAAATACCTAATGTTTTAATTCTTTATTAGGAGTCCATATGCACCGATTGGGAGCGGGCATGGCTAAAAATATATATTTAGCACTAGTTACTTAGTAGTTTTTAGGTTTTATGACAACGTTAATATTTTTCGTTTCAGTTTGCAATGCCCCACAAGTATTTACACATTTGGCCGCGCGGAGAATTCATGATGATAGCTCTACCAAACCAGGATATGTCATGGACGGTGACACTCTTCATGCCCTTCATCAAGTTTAGAAAGCTAGATAATCCTGAAAAAGTTATTGCGTTCTTCCAGAAATATTTCCCAGACTCCCTACCACTCATCGGATTGGATAAACTCGTTGAAGATTTCTTTAAAGGCACTCCGCAACCGTTGGTATCAATTAAGGTAATACATTACATGTTTTGTAATAAATGTTTATTAATAACTAGTAACACTATAACAGGTGTTACAGACAGATAAATCAAAACAAATGCATTATGTAATGAAAAGGAGTAGCCTTCATCCATCATTGGATATTAATATCTTTCAGTGGTAAAGATTGAATGCTGGTGGGTAGAAAGAGGTATTCACATACTAGTAACTGCAATAATCTGATTGTATGATATTTTCAAGATATCATTGCATCTAGAGATGGTTACAAAGAATTTTAAAAAAACACAACATTCTATAGGTGGTAGATCCCAACTCGTAGACTGCACAATATAATGTATGCAATCATGTCTTAAGAAATTTTCATTGAATATTCCAAGTACAAAATTGAAACGCACTTCACATTGTTACACCCAGGAATTTACCCTACAAGAAGAATGTGTAGCCAATGTCGATAGTGGTGGGAACGATTCAGACAAACCAATTATAATATATTCCTGTTTTATTAGTAAATAAATTAATTTTAAAAAACCACATTACAGTTTTTTTGTTATGAAGAATTGAACTAATGTCGTCAATATATTTTAATGCAAAGGAATTGTTATAAAAATGCATGAGCATAATTTTATTTTTGATAAAATTTGGTTCATAGATATCAGGCATAAGTTAAATTAATACTTATAATCCATGACATAATTTAATTAATCAGAATCATTAGATTTATTTCCACCAGGTAGGCTGATCCTTCCTTGATTTTAATTCATAAGCGTATTTTTTGTTTTTATAACAGTGCCGTCCGTATCATGTGGGAGAACGAGCAATCCTGATTGGTGACGCTGCCCATGCGATGGTTCCGTTCTATGGCCAGGGGATGAACGCTGGATTCGAGGATTGTCTTCTTCTTGACAAGCTTATGACGCAGCATGGTTCTAACTTAAAAGTGGTTCTCGAGGAATTCTCAAACATCAGATCGCCAGACGCGCACGCCATCTGTGATTTAGCGATGTACAATTACATAGAGGTGATATTATTGTTTCATTTTTCATACTTTACATAAATATGACTAGGAATATCTTAGAAAAATATTTGTACACAAAACTCATATGGACTCCTAATAGAGCTTATTTAAACAAAAGTTTTCCTACAAGAACTGTTTTTTAATCAGCTGCTCAACCTCTATTTGTCGGAAAAGGATTGAACAGGACTAGTGAGTAGCTAATCGCTTCAGCTAAGCCGTTTTTTATGATTGGATGGGGATGGGAGGACATTTTAGATGTCATAGACCAATCAATTTATACTGGTATTCGAACCTGAGCACCGTAACTTAAGCCACTGATGTTGACCATATTCCACTCTAGTGAAGAAGTGTTCATCATTTAGCTTAACAAAAATAAAAATTTATGATGTATCAATATCGACAACTAATAATAACATACCTTTTATAGATGCGAGACCTCGTGACCCGCCGCTCTTACATGTTGCGTAAGAAGTTGGACGACTTCCTGTTTTGGGCCATGCCTTCGAAATGGGTTCCTCTTTACAATTCAGTCACATTCACCGATATGGGCTACAGCAAGTGTATCACCAACAGAAAGTGGCAAGATAAAGTAAGTTTTACCTCCTTTCTCTCATCTTTTCATTGTTTGAAGTCTAAATTCAATTGAAAAATATGTAAAACACATATTTATAAATTCCAGCCATAAAAGCATGTCCTTTTACAATATTAAATACATGCACACAATATCCTTTGTGCAGTATTCCCAGATATAAAGTAAGCACTGTTGTTAAATTGAGCTCAGTACAAAATTTGACTTATTACTTCTGTCAAGTTTTTTCTACTTTTTACATAAATAATCCAGTTTCATTGTTTAGAATAATTGCACATGCATGAGTGCCAAAAATCAAACAGTCGTAGTTGCTCAATACAATGCAAAAACATAGATGTGTCTTTTACTTAGGAGTTTTTTTGGTGCCTTTCTGCATAGCTGTATAGCTACAAAAAATTGTGGTTTTGGTTCTTCAACGCAACTTAATTAAATACCTCAAGACTCTTCTGAAACAATAGTGCACTGATGTAATTCTCTCATTTTATCGAAGCTTTCATGAATTCTTCAGTTAGCTATAATTCTGGTCATATGAATGGTTGAATAATAATGTTGTTTTATTTCTAGATACTCTCCAGAGCACTGTATGCTGTGGGAAGTGCAGTGCTGGCTGGACTTGCAATGGTGATTCACCAACACCAATCAGTACTAAAGGAGCCATATGAATTTTTGGTCAATTCGACCGGAAATTTATTTAATAGAGTATAAACATTGAAACACATATATCCTTGCCGTTCTGGCAAAAAAAGTCAATTTGGATTTTTGTGCTCAATTACTCAATTGTTGAGCAATTAATGCATCTATATATTACTATATTGGAATTTAAAAATAATTGCCAACTAACTTAAAATTTTATTTTGGAAGAGAATTTCAATATAAATGAATATTTCAAATAGAAAAATTTTGACTTAAAATTAATGAAAATTCAACATTTTCAACTTAAATTTGTTTTGTCAGAACGAGGCAGATGTTATAGCTAAATAGTAATTAAATTTTTTCGTATTTATCAAAGATAAGTATCGTCATCATTCTGAAATATTTTGATGTATTTATTTATATGTTGATGAAAAATAATTTATCCATAAATTCACAATGACTTTTATAAAAGTGTGTGCATGCTTTATTAAATATTTATAGCTACTGTTTTCGTAAATTATGTTCATTGAATGATAAATAACAATATTTTACATTTGAATCAATTTGAAAATGGCATAAGTACTTAAATAGAATTGTAATAATTAATTCCCAGTTCTTCAGTGCCATGTAGCGAAGAAAGAATAAACTATTCTATTTCTGATTGAATTAATAAACTATATTTTAGTATTATTTATGATGTTTGTTTTAATTTTCATTGCATAAAATTCTTCATTATGTAGCATGGCTACCATGCAGCCCATCAATTGCTCTGGTCACTTCTATGACGAGTAAGAATTCTTTAATTTCACCAATTACACCCTAAGTATAGTACTCGTCCAGGATGCCAAATGAAAGAAGAGATAGGTAGGATTGTGGCTAGGAGGTATTATCGCAGCCATATTCAAAGTCTCATCACGACCACTGACATAACAAGGAGCTGGTTTGTTTCCTAATATCCGAAGTCCTCGCAAGTCAAACCACCCCATCCCCGATATCAGAGTAAGGTGCCATGACTCACTGCCACAAATCAGCTCTGGAAAATGAATGAGTTGAATAAAAAATAACATTTGGATTTAACCGAGTGCAGATATGTATCCCAAACAGTCTGCACTGAATTAAATGTGGCTCCTTATTGATTCTGCTGTCGTACTGACACCAATTAGCATAATTAGGTTTTCATAATTTTAAATGGATTCTAAGTATAATATTTTTTTTCTTTAGATTGATAAAATAATAAGAGAGTACTATTATAATTTATATTTATTTAAAAAAAATGATTTTTTTAAATGCAGTATTAGAGATGTAATCATTATGAAAACCTGGTCGTTTATGCATGGGTATCTTCATCTTATCAGTATCTTTGCTTCCTCTCGATTTAACCCAGTGGCTTGTAGCTTAGCTAAGTATATTCTATGCATAGTCATCAGTGGACTTTGAAGGCGATCGAATCCATCCTGCTTAAAGAAAAGACAACTGTGATTCAGGCTTCCCTGAAGCATCCAAAACAAGTCCAGGTCAATCACCGCTCATTAATTTTGGATATCAAAAAGAGATAGTTCGATTGCTTTCTTATATCTGAGTTATCCATGACAAAATCTAACCACTTTAACTCTAGTATGCTCCACAAGCATCTGTTTTTGAAGCTCAAAATACGGTCAACCTGATCTTTCGTGACATGTGATGACACCATCTTTATAATAATTACAATATGATCAAGTGACTAATGAAATTTTACAATGAACAATCGATAAGGTATTTTATTTTAACAATAAACAATAACATCTTTTATTTTTTTAAAAAATCACTGTGCATGGGAAAGTAGTTTTAAAAATAAAGCTGAAAATTACACGCGAAGGTAAAGTACAGGTTTTATGGCAGTGCCGCTTCATATATTATTTTTAATTAGAAATTATTTGGTACATCTATAAATTTAATATTAATTCCTGTAAATGTTGTAAAACTGATTAAAATTGATTTATTGAGCACATGGAATAAAAAAAAGTTTACTCATAATTTGGACCAATAAGAAAACAGTATAAAAAAGTAACTTAAATCAGTTCATTCATTAAATACTAAGTAATATTCATTGAACCTATTACTATTCATCTACATATTTAGATATTGAAAGTAAGATACAATTTCAATCTATATACATGAATTAGACCATAAGCCAAAATATTTATTATCATGTTAATATTTGTGTCTCTAATGGATTCTTTAAATATATGTATGATGTTGGATTCAGTGGTGGACTGGCCATACAAGCCAGGATGCCCAATCAAAAGGGGGACCTGCTGTATGTTAGGGGCCCTCAGTAAAATAAGTTTTCAACTTTTTCCTTTTACATGTTTTTAAAAATATACAGCATAAAGCACTTTTGGTACTTCTTCAATACAAGTAAATACGTTTTCTTACGATATAAACAACTCATCATGATTAAAAACTTATTATCTGTCTGTTTTAGCTGTTTGTAACATGTGAATTTTTGTAATTATCAATCAATTATTAGTACAGTACATAGGAATTAATATGTGGGGTAGGGAACCCTCACCAAAATTTTGGATAGTGCTCCTTCAGTATTTTTGGATTAGTATATAGGATAGGACCCCCTCCCATTTTTGGGTGGGTCACAATTGACTCCTGGCAACCATTATTTTTTGAGCCAGTCCGCCACTAGTTGAATTTGTTGGTGGCAGTCATTTGGTCTGGCAATTATAATTCTAGGTCTCAAAAAGACAGTTGCCACATGCAAATTAAAGTGACTGGTTGAGTTTAATTTGACATAACTGAAATTTTGTATAATTTAAGACATCGACTGAGGGTGCTTGATGGAATTTCAATATCAAATTTGAATTGTTGAGATTTTGTACATTTCCATGTATTTCGTCACTAACGACCCAAGTTTCCCCCATCAAGCACCCTCAGTCGATGTCTTAAATTATGATATAAGTGAGTTTTAATAATAAAGCTATTGCAAAACTAAACGTTCTAATATAGAATCCTCCTAGAAGCCTTCTACAGAATCATTGAAAATCGAAAAGTTATTATGAGACGAAGTAGCAGATAAATTTTCTATAGTTATATGCGCAATATGCAGTGACAGTATAAATGTAATTAAAAAATATTTTATCCAGAAAAATTTAAACATAAATAATAACACTTTACCTTATTTTAGGAAAATTGCTCCAATTCAAATTTACATTGGAGAAGTAGTAACGCATACACATAAACATAATATTATTATTTCAACAGTTATTTAGTACAAACAAGATATGCTAAACATTCATAAAAGTAAGGACAGACATTTATATCTGATCCTCCTCATTATATTTGGATTCTCCTTCTCGGTTCGGTTCTACGGTTCCCTCTCAAAAAATCTTTTTAGTAAAAGTTTATATACATAAATATTTTCAAATAATTCTTTGTTGTTTTCAAAATATGAAAATTCAACATTATTCACACAAAATCCTAGTAATAACATAGCACATATTATTTTTATAAAACGATATGAAGATTGGTGTATATAAGATAAAAGCATGTAAAATAATACATTTTCTTTTAAATGTTTGTATCTGTTATTATAATAATTATGTTACTCAATTATTAACTGTACGTTTTTTTGATTCTTCAAGTATTTCTTTTTTCCTTCATCGAACATTTCGATTAATCTCTTGGTGAATTCCTTGTGAACCACATCGATCTCTTCATCAGTAGGATCAATGTTTCTCTCCACCTCCAGTGGCTTTCCAACTGTAACCAAGTAATAATCGATTGCAGCAAGCAGTCTCATTCTACATTTATTGTTGCATAATTTCTTAGCACAAAGTCTATTCATATGCGGAAATAATAAATTATAAGATAACTAATTACGCCATTTATATTTATTAAATGACGCAAATGACTGCAGTCTCATTGTGTCCATTTATTGTAACAAGAAAAATGTTTTTTTAATGGAACGATTACTACCACATTTTGTACATATATTATTTGTCTGACAATGTAAAAAGAAATTTTCAGATTCATATCTTTTAACCATTCTTTAAAATAGGTTTCGTAAATTAATGTTTCCGGTTCCAAAAACTATTATATTTGAGAAAATTGCGAAAATTTTGAAGGAAGGTTTTTTCCAGAAACATTTGTTTTGAAGACAAGGTTTCATTCATCCCGAGCATTATCAACTGATGAAAATACAATCAAAATAGGGTTATTTATATACAATTGAATGTTAACAATTAAAAGGTATATAAAACAGTTGATTCATGAACTAAGACAAGAATTTACAGGTAATTATTAAAACTAAGTGTGAATTTCATTTTTTTAATTATAAAATCAGAATATGTGTCAGAGTTAATAAAAGAATGTTAACGATTTCGAATCTCTACAAGCCGAATAGATTTGCTTGAAGATTTTTACTGTAATAATAATTTTTAGAAACTTCATTTCCCATAATATTTTGTAAGTTTCGAAGAAGATTTATTTTTGTGACAATGATTGAATGAAACTTTTAAGACATTTACTGACTGTTTTAACTTTCCTTACATTTGAGCAAATAAAAGTTAGGAATAACCATCGAAAAAAAAAGATTGGTATACTTATATGCCAATATTGTAACACGAAATTTTTGTCGAAATATATTTTTGTTTTGATAGTGCTAGATCGCATTAGTAGGATTTTGGAAAACGCCGCAAATAAATTAGGAATAATACATGTCATAAAATATAATGGTTTTTGGAAGCGACCGCAAATAACGACACGTAACAACAATTTAAAACCAATGTTTTCACTTCTAGAATTTTCAAAAGACAGTATTTAAGTGTTTGATTATTATACATCGTATCATAGGGTAATTTATACAGAGCCTGCAAAGAGGCATGATAAAAAGGAAATGTATTTAGGTACTTACCAACAGTGGTGACCGGTCGTCTTTGAGGGACGATTCCAAATGTGTACTGGAACATGCCTCTTCCCAGCGGAATGACAGGAGCGATTCCTGTCACTCTTCGGAACCAGTCTTGCATGTCGCGAATCTTTCCACCTTTCGGGTTACTGATCTGCTCGTAAAGTTCTGTTTCTCCAAACGAGAAGACGGGGACCAATGGAGATCTAAAAAAATAATATTACCAACATAATATAAATATATCTGTCTGTCTACCTTCAATCAATAAATAAAATATGAATTTATTTTGATAGCGACACAAGCATTATTATATTTGACAGTACTGTACAAAAATACCATACAATTTCTTGAGAACACCACTAATTAATTAAACAGAATGACACCTAAACATAATAAATTAGTCATCGACATTTACTTTTGTTGCGCCACTTTCCTAAGATTTGTAGTCTTTGAAAGAGCTACCAACCCTGTAAATGCAGGCCTTATTTTAACGATCTATTTTCCAAAAATTCTCGTCAGAAATATGTAGGAATAATTTTGTTTTCAATATTTTTCTAATTAAGTAAACAGCATTCAAACCGGAACAAGTAAATTTGAATTTTACCCCCCTCCTCTTCCCTACACCATCCAAAATCGTATTTGATAATTTGCGAACGAAAAACATATGCAGCTGTCCCGAAAGGTCATTATATTATGATAAAAATGCGTTTCGTAATTCAAATTCAAGGTTAAAATAAGGATTGTCTCTTCCAGGATTTCACAACAGGATTTCATACATTTTTATAATTCATAGTATCTTAGAAAACTTACAAAGACACAATATAGTAATTTATTGTTTTAAATTGCTTAATGTCTGTATTAGTGATACATGAAATTTTGAATATTTTATTTTTTCTCACCCATTTTTCATAGCCATCTTGACAAAGCCTCTCCTCCTACTAAGAATAACTTTATATTCTCCTGAATGACAATTCAATGACTCCGCAGCACCACCGACGACCAAAGCCACACACCTCCCTTTCCCATTTTTAGTATTCAACAAAAAATTAATACTCTCTGCTGATGCAGAGCAAAGGCCCAGCCAGAGCACCAGCTCTCTGAAGAAGGGCACCATAAAGTGACCGCCGAGAGTCAGCATGTGCGGGGTCATTTCAGGGAACAGGTCTTGGAATCCGTTGGCGTCGGTGGCGAAACTAGCGAAACAACCCGTCGACAACACTCCATGTGGGAACACGCAAAACAAATAGTTGCGCTCCGGGTCCAGGTCATGAGTTTTTACGAGTTTCAGTGGGAAATAGTCTCTGAAGTATTCCCACCATCTCCATTTACGAGCCCACTCCCAACTGTAAAGAAATGAAGTATGATAAATTATCTTTTCGCCCACCAGTGTGGCCAAAAACATGCCACCCTCCTGTTTAGCAAAAAATAGCTAGAGAAAAACTTCTCCTTGTCTGCAAATATTATTCTACTGTCAGAAACTGAGTTAAATAGTTATTCTACTGAAGAAAAATTCTTTTAAATAAATAATCAATGGGAAAGACATTTTTTAAAATTTCACCTACATGAATGACCACACATTGATATCGCAGTTGGTTCATTAGTAAACGTCCAAAAAGAATATCAAGATTAAATCGAATGCGTTACTTTTTGGATTAAGGATACAAAATATATTTATTTTTTAATAATGAGTTGGCTCTGCAAGATAAGAAATCCTATTCCGGAAATTGCCTTTCATTGAATATTTTTGTTAAGTATCCGTTAGGGTTTTTTTTTTCTTTGCATGTCTTTAATTGCACACAATCTTTACTGTAATTAACTAGACAACATTAGGTAAGATATAAGAAATGAAAATATTTTTTTTATAATATCTAATGCCTATAATATTATAGCTTAATCTAAGTATAAAGATTATGCGTATTCAAGAATGTATTGATAAACGTTATACTGAGCAATTAATTTCTAAGGAACCATACAATTTATTTGTGACAATAACTAGATAACAGAAAATGTACGAAATATACTAACCGGCTTCCTCCAAAATTGCAAACATCTCGGTTCCTCGCTATAATGAAGACGTAGAACAGGACAAACCAGTAATAATCTGATCTGATTAACATGACAGCCAGAAGAATGGCAGCGCCTTCTCCGAATACCATCATTACAATCCATGCTGTGGCTGCTAAGGTTTGAAACCTCCTTTCTCGCGGCAGGTCAAGCGGGGCGAATTTGATTCCGAGAAGGTTTATCAATCCCCTAGAGAAAAAAACGAATCGATTATTATTTAATGTTAAAATAATTATATAATTTTCTTGAACGGTGTGAAGTTTCAATTATTGATGTAAAGTGGAAAAACATTATATAGTACAATTTCAAAATCTTATTCCACAATTATAATTCTATAATATAAACAGGACTGGAGTGAGTATAAAAATGTTATATCCATTAAAACGATTGCGTAAAACAAAAGTTCATTTTTTCTATAGATCGGCTTAAAATATCCCCGACACTCGCGGAAATTTAAGATATAATAAGGACATGACTCATTTAATATTTAAATTGCCCGGTTCGATAAATCCGGAAAATCTCTAGTAAACCTAAAGCACCCAAATATACTAGATAATATTAGGTATACTGTTTGAATTTGGATGTTATTATACATCGTTATTTACGTAATTATTGAAATATAATTCTGAAGATGGCGTGATTCCGAAGTAGCTATATCAACAATACTAATTAATTATATTGCTATTCTTTACCCTATTATAGTGAAAATTTAACACAATACCTACACATATAGCGCTAAATAATAAAATCGTATTCGTTTGTAAAATAATATAATTGACAGTTTGCTATTAATTACCATGCTACTTAAAAAAATTACCATCATTAGTGGATGCTCACGGGTTAAGAATCGCCACTTTAAAGTGAAGATTTGATTCATTTCCTTCTTCGTGGTGAACGATTTTTTTTCATAATTCAATGTTCTATCTTACATCGTAGTGTACATTGAATGCGAGGTTGGCTCATTTTTTAATCAGACCTCACAAGTTCCAACATAAGGTCGTTATTTTATATCACCAGTTTCGTATGTAGTTCTTTAGGACATAAATATATGATTGGAAGGTTAATATAACCACTCATTTGTCCACGATATAGACGAAAACATTCTTCATAGACATGATAAAGAGTGTAAGTTGGGATTTGTAATTGTCTATTTATTATACTCTTTTATCTATCCAGGCAATACAGAAAAAGCATTAACTAAAATCTGAAGCTTTTCGCATGCCTATCCTTGTAGGCCTATCTCCAGTAAAACATCTCAACAACCTGTGAACAGTTATTTCTCACTCGCTGTAAGCGTCCAGAATTCGTTAAATTAATGTTAGTTTTTACACTTTGAACTATATAAATTAATCATTAAGGGTTTGAGCTTTGTTCTCGTCCTAGTTGTCATTAATTGTATAGGCTGGGGACAATAACATATATCGGATTATTTCCGTATTATCTGATAAAGTGTGAGAATAATGTTTAGTTATTATTATATATTTTAAATGAGACTCACAAATCCCCGAACAAAAAAATATACGAAGATGACTCAAAATAGTGACGGTATTTATTTTTTATATGTCAATAACCTACATACGTTTGTTTTAATATATGATAGCGAGGACTTTGAATCTGTATAGTCATTAATTAGACTACAATAATTGTTTTTATATTTATTGTGTAGTAACAATTCACATCGATGAAAAATCAAATATACCATTACAAATGCACAAAATATTATCAATTTCATTTGATTATTTTTCACTGTTTATGTAGCTACTAGAATAATAATAACATAACAATAATATAAAAAAAATCAACGATTCGATGGCAATACATTATATAAACGCACACACACATCATGTACTTAATGCAACAGTAGTTGATAACGCTTATCACATCATAATAATGTCACATTTAAAATTAATCATTTTATCGAACATTGAGCCTTTACTAACGAGGTGGCTTTCCCTTTGCGATTCATTAAACATAACCAATATCTAGTTTCAGTTGTTGCCGATATAAATGTCAATCGTCAATTTTACTTCATCGTTGAGTAATTTAAATTGAATCATATCCTTTTTTTATTATTATTCCATGTCATGTCCAAATGTGGAGCATATGGTCTCCTAATGGAGGTATCTGAACACAATTTTTCTACGAGAACTGCTTGTTACTCCGTTGCTCAACCTCTCTTTTTTCGAAGAGAGTAGGGATAGGAAGATCGGACAATGACAGGACTAGTGGTTAGCAAATCGCTCTCGCTACGCCCCGCGGGGATGGGATGGGTCTGAGGGACAATACGAACAGAAATCCATTAATCGATTTAAAGATCAATCTATGAAAACCGTCCGCACCGGGAATTAAACCCGAGACATCCGTAAACGTAGCCAACGACGCTACCAACTGCACCACGGACGCCGACACCTGAATAGTATAATAATTTTTGTTAATAAATTACCACATACTATTGTATATCATGCATCAGATTTTTGAGCAAGTTCATTGTTTGATATCTCTTTTGAGATGAAAGACAGTAAGGTTTTTTAAAAATGTTCTTTAAATCTGTGTGTATTTCTGAAAAGATTTTTTTCTTAATTTATTATCATTGCACCTAAAAAGAATAGAAAAATATGTATTTAGTAAGAAAAACTGAACTGTGCTGAAAATGGCCACAAGCTAGATGCGCAACCAGTTTTATTTTCAAATAAAATGTACGAAACATAGTTTTCATTGATTAACCGAAGAGGTTGTTAAATTTTACCCAACAAATGTGATACAATGTAGATTCTAGGGTATTTAATAGTAGCATGATAATATCTAACTTAAATAAATCTATTAATCACTTTTAATGTGTTAACTGTCAATTCTTGGTGGATCAGAGCAATGGTCATTATAAACATTTGAAAGTAGTACAAACAAATTGTGTTTTATTTAAAGAAAAACAATTAATGCTATAAAAGGGAGTTCTAGCGGAATTAATATATATATATATATATAAAAATAAAGATTTGTTTGTTTGTTTGTTTGTCCTCTATGCATTCCTTCACCATTCATTCGATTTCAATCAAACTTTGGTGAGTTGTTGTGCGCACACCCGTGAAGATTTCTGAAGATTAATATATAAAATCTGAAATTAATATAAAACATATATATAAAAAAATAATCAAATACGTCCAACTACCGACATCTCTGAACCAGACGGAAAAACAAAAAGTATAGTTTTACTGTATTTAAAAAATCGGACATTTTTCGGGCTGAGAAAAATAAATCTGGGCTTCGGGTCGGGTTCGGGTAACAAGTGTGATATTGAGACTCGAGCTCGGGCCTGAAGATGACGAGCTCGGACCGGGTAATTTTATGAAATTTCAGCCCGTGCAATACTTCAATAAACAGAATTAAAACGCAAACCCTTTTTTTCTTTGAGTGGCATTGCAACGCATGCCGGGTACTCACTAGTATATTATAATATTATTAGTTTTTTAGTTTTGTCAAATAAAACATTCAGTCCAGATGTATTTTACACTATTGCACGTATAAAATATAATATGTATAATTAAAATAAATATAACATTATTTTTTATAAAAACCTCGATGTGCAAACAATGATTATTAACTTTGAATGTAAAAATAGCATGCATATTATAAATAATATTTATAAAAGCTCTATTATTAAGATTTATGTGAAAAAACTTTTTTATAAATTTATACACAAACTTTATTATTTAAATGACTTTTTCATCAGTACGAACTGTTTAATGTATATTTCTACTAGAACAGATACTCTTAAAATGATGCAGGTTATAATAACATCACTAAAGTATGTATAATCTATTTCCAGAATTAATAGCACACTGAAATGATATCTTAGATTTGTTCACCTTGAATTGAAGCGCAATAGTAATCATTAGTTGTATGTAGAACTTCTGATTGATATAATTTTCCATACATAGGAAGCCAGACTACACAGTATTATTGTTAAATATAATTTCATTGCAGTATTCGTCAATATTGCCATTATCTTATTAATAATTGTTTCGTATTTCTGTGGTACAATTGAAAACAATTTCTAGTAACAATTTGATTTAATGTGAATAAATTTGAATAAATGTTCATAAGTCATTCAGATATAACATATTGTATTATCTGAACAGTCATTTTTATGGTAATCGTATACCAATGTTTGATGTTTATTGACAAATTAATGTTAGTTAGGTATCTATTTAATACATTATTTCTTATCACTGTTATTCAAATACATATTAATATGTAATATATTGTATCAACTTACAAAAAATACGCACGTATGCCGGTAATAATGATATAATAATAAGTAAATAATAGCTAACTACAAAACACGCAATCTGGGCAAATAAACAGTATCTGTGATTTCAAGTTTTGCGTTTTTTTTATCCAAAATATCGTTAAGCATAGAAATCAAAGCCAATTTTACATAAAAGACAATACTGAAGTTGAAATTAGTTAACTTTTATCAATCAGATATAATATCTTGACGCCACCCTGTACTTACGGGGAGGACAGGGGTCTTCAAAACCCGTCTACAGACTCTTCCTATTCATGCAAATTTAATATGTAATATCTCTCCTAAGGCGTTCAAAAATAATTTGTCATATTTGTTTGTTTACCGTTATTTGTTTACCGTTAGCAGTAAACAAAAAGCGAACGATGCTTAGGGAACGGCCACTTGTCACTCGGCCTACCCTGAGTTGTCGTTCGTCGACAAAGCCACAGCGGCCGAGTTCAAAATTTACGACCCTATCGTAAAACCACTTGCTGCGTTTTTAAATTGAAATTGTGTATTTTAAACTATGTTTGTGACTCTGTTACTGCCTTCGAGGAATTTATAGGTATAAACTAACTGCAATTAAAGATAAAGTAAACTGACGGGCGGGTTTTAATAGAAGACGAAGGAACCTGTGAATTATCCTTGTCACCACGCCGGACCTGGGGCAGTCAATGTGTGTTGACGCTCCACCTCCCCGTCAAATAGCTTTTCTCTCAATCTTTTATTTAACACAACAGAATAAATTAATAATTATAAGAAACTTGTTCAGCAAAGCATAACTAGGGGTTATATACGCTTGCAATACGGATGGATGTGATTGATAGTAAGTAAGTAAGGTTTCTTACTCCAACTTTAAACATGACAGCATTCATTATAAATGTACATCTATTAATTCTGTGTACGAAAGGAAAAGGGCGTAATGTCTAAAATTGGTATTTTTCAGGGGAGCCAAAACAAGATTTGCGTTTGTATGAGATTTTATGAAAAATTTGATGTTTACACGTGAATTTTACTAATTCAGCAGCATTGATATGACTTGACCCTATTCTCTTACATACATATCGACTGTGTTTTGGCCAATTGATGTAACCCTCAAAAAATACGAAAATGAATAAATGATTGGATCTCATTTTAAAGACGTTAAAACAGGTCTCGGCCAAATGATGTAAATTAGAAAAATAAATTGACCACTTTTTGAAAGTGAAACATCATTTTAGATTGGTTTTAGGTTTAAAAATACTGGCCATACCACTTGATGAAACCCACTATTATATCGACACTCCTTACGTATCATACCGTACCTGCAAACATGAGATTTTAAGGAGAGCATTTCAAAGATTCATAACTCACCGAATGAGTTTTTTGATAAAAACAGTTTTTACTCTCTCTCCTGAACAATTTCAATTTTGACGGTTACACTAATTGGCCAAAACAACTTCGATATATGCATTGCAGTTATTTTGGCATATTCAACTCATTTTTCAATGTTTTAGGCTTAGCTCCCTTTTCCTTTAGCACTTCGGATTATCATAGTGCAATGTGTGGCACTGATAGATTTTTGTTTAATAATAATTAAAATTTACTACGTAAACTTAAGAAAATCACAACAAGAATAAGTCAGTGGGTTTGCCTGAATTTTGATTTATAAATTAAAAGTGCAATGATTTCAATTCATGCCAAAACGTCAATAATTACACTCATCAATCGACTTAAACATGATTTATTGTAACTATTATATATTATACTAATACCTACCGTTTAATAACAATGATTGTAAAATGAAACAACAAAAGTATATTTGAAAAATATAAAAATAAATTTATATTCCTCATTCATCCCAGATTTGACTAATGTTAGTAATCGTCATAGTGTGTACGTGACATAAATCATAGCTATTACTATAATTATTCATACCGCAATTAAAAATGTTTCCTAATCGTCAATTCCTATAATTACAACAAAAAAGTTTTTGATTACAATAAAAATGGAAATACTTTGATCACGAGTATTTTAAAAACAGCATGTTAATAAAATAGAATTAAATTCAATTATTCTTACTTATTAAGTAATAGATGCATTTATTTTACTCACTTTACACCGTCTTCTGCCAGCTGAGCAGTCTTTTCCAAGATAATTCGAGCCGTTGATATTTTTTCGCTCTTTTGAAACTCCATTTTATTTTATTCACTCAATTATAATTCACAAAAATGTCATTCCTTAAAACAAGAAATGTACACACACTTATATTATAGTAACTGTCATCAGCGAATACATTTGTTTCTATTATTTAATTCTGTCTGAACTCGTTCACGGCGACCGTTGATAAAAAAGAAATAATTTTATCGCACTTACAGTCACAATACTATTTATAATTAACACGTTCGATACTAGAATGAAAAAAAAAACATAGCTACATTGTAATAAATTTCAAATTTGAATGTATTGTATTTAAAAATAATAAAAGAATTCGATTGTAAACTGCAAATTTTGGATGGATGCCACAAAAACACAGCTGTTTTACTAATTGTATATTAACCATATAATTTTATATAGTCTGGCTTAATGTATATTTATTAATTTATCACAAGCTCAATTCATTTATTCAAGAGCACTGGTAAGCACGTGGTATAAAATATGTATTTTAAGTGTGGGGCTTACAAAAATTGCTATACGGTATATCCGTAAGATTAGGTAAATTAAATAATTTATTGATTAGGTTGGCTAATAAAATTTCATGTGCTATCGATTGAGAATATTTTTTTATTTCCAAATTATTTAATACTAGTTCACTTATATTAGTTCATTAAACACTGTTTTAGGTTTTATAATTTTAAATGATGCAATATTTACAGCTCAATTTTTTGATTTTTCGTTTCGCATGAAAAGTTATTATTTGTAATATTTATATTTTAACAAATTTATTGTTGCTAAGCAAATTCAACACAGATTGACTTGTTATGTCGACACTACGGATTATTTTAGTATGGAGCGGTTGCTAAGCAACTATTTGCTGTTATCTTTTCTGTTGCTTTTCATTAACACGTCAAAAATATAACGTTTTCAGTTCAAGGTTAAAAGGTGAAAGTTGAGAATTGAGTGTTGAAAATACTTCAGTTGACATAGAAATGATAGCCAGAATGACATGTGAAAATTTCACGTCGCTAATGTACGCCGTTTGAGAGGAGTTATTGTGACCGACAGACATACACACATACAGATTTCTAAATGTATTTTGTACTATATAGTAGAGATGTAAGTTCTACGGAACCTCTCTGCGTCTAATTTTATTAAATCATTCTTATCAGATGATGTTATGTGGCCCATTCAATTATTATATTAAAAGCTTTATATTTTATTACAAATTAGCAAAAACAAATAAAAGTTTGTCGAATCACATTATCATAAAATATCGATGTCTTACTATGTTAATCACATTTCAATACAACTCGTTAATAATTTAGCAGTTCGTATAATGTTTTTCAAATTAAAGAAAATGATTATTTGATTAAGAGTTAGTGCGTAATAATTGATATCCTTGGCACAACCAATTAATGAATTTTATTATATTTTATGAGTTTTATAGATTCGTAAAAGATTATGTTAATAGAAAATAAATATTGCTGAATATTTAAATGCATTTTACAAACATCGTATATTTGATTATCTAATCGAAAAAACTGAGTTCTCAATCACATATTCATAATAAAATAATATATATGTGTTTGCAAGCGCGTGTAAATGAGGGAATCAGTAATAAACGTATTTTTAGATATTTTCAAGAGTATTTTTTGTATTGACAGACACGGAACGTGTTAAGTTAAACATTTAATTGAGTAAATACTTTTAACAGCTATAAACAACCATTTTAATAGTATTATCGATGTTGTTGGGTATTTATCTGTGTGTGATAAATACAAATTAAATTTTATTTAAAGATAACAATACGTTTGATTTCCTCTTGCACTATTGATAACATTACATTTTATATATAATACATTCTATCGTTTTTATATGATAATCTTTCAATATTGGCTTTAACGATAAAATGTTTTGTAATCTTAATCTAATCCAGGGAAGGGGAAACTGTAGTTATTGTAAGAAATTAAGTTCAGCTTATTGATTAAAAAACGAAACGGAAAGAAAGAAATATTTGTATCTATTGGTACAAAACGCAGTTATATTACATTATTTTTTAACGTGCAGCTAATTGAGGATTATTTAATATGCCCTTATAAGATCAAATCAATAACTTCAACATCAGAAAACTTTTAATAAGTGCTCAATAATTATTGTTCCTACAGCTTGGTAAACACGGTGGTCAATGTCTCCTCGAGAAAGAATCGCATACCAATTTTCCTGATCTCCTGATCACTGGAATTTTTAATTTACCATTGGACATTTTGCGTTTAATGCCTTACATAATAATTATAAAAATAAACCAATCCAAATTTCTCTTGTGGTGATAATATATCAAGATCATGGATTGCCCAAATATGCCCACTGACAAAAATATCCTTTTTTATACATGTAGAAATAATAACTATGGTCTTATTGAGCATTCAGATTTAGTTTCGTATATTAAAAGCATCCTATTCAAAAAATATGCCCTTTCCTGCCCTTCAATCCGTGATTTGATCATTTAATTTTTGTAAACTTTAACGTTATTTATTTATTATAATTATAAACATTGCTGTTATTTTAATTTACCCTTAGCGCAGCACTATAAGATCTTCTGTGTGATGGTTAAGCCTATTTCGAAATGAAAGCCAATGAAATGCATCATTATATTATGCTCGTAACGGGGTGGCCCAAATGCATTTAGAAACAGCATATATATTGCGAAGCATAGAGATGATCTTTATAGTATTATAAACATATAAACTAAGTGGTTCGAATTGATTATTGATATTATTCTTATCGTCCATGATTTATTTACCAAGTCATTCGGTTCAGAATTTATCATTATAAGAAAAATAAACTGCAATATGATTCGCAATAAATGCATACAAAATTAAAATGTTATTTACCTCTTCAGAATGTGTCTACCTTTTTTCGTGTGAGCTCGATTTTTAACACTCAATGTCAAAGTTTACGTCTCAGTATTAGCGGCAATCATTTAAAAGTATTATGTAACTTTTATTTAAACAAATAGACTATGGGCTTATAACATAAAATATATAAATAATACAATATTATGTACACCAGTTAGCCAAATCACCGATAATAGGCGCATCGTTATGTCATATTTAAAAAGGGAATAGAATTATTAAATATAAATATTGTCAGTTATTAATAATTTCAACCATAGATGTCAGCAAAGAAGTTTACGCTATTCACTTTATATTTTACTGTTCAGTTGACAGGTAGCAAAACATTATAATTGACAAGAGCGGTTGAAAATTAAATATTGAAACTGAAAGACATAAAATTTGATGAGATTACAAAACTTACGCTTATCAATAAGCCTGATTAGATTTTTTTAAATTGATTTAAAGATTGTTTTGAATCAAATTATAAGTAAAATTATGATGCTAATTTGCGTGATTGATTGAATCGAGACTTCGTGCTAATTGTTGGCACGAATACATCGTCAAGCTTAAAATAAATTCATTACTTACATAAAATTAAATCGAATAAAAATCGCTCATTATAATAACAACACAATCAAACAATTTTTTATTAAATACGCTGTTTTTCGTATCCAGAGAACTCTCGATTATTTCGGCAACCCATCAATACTTTGGATACTGTGTATTAACGGTGTTGCAAAAATTTCGAAAAATTGGGGAAAACAGGGAAAATTGGGAATTAACTGTTAAATATAATATTTTTCATTGTTTTTGCAACATATTGAGTCCAGGTGCACATATACGTATGTGTTTAATTTCATACTTAAAAACAGGAACGTTTCCGTAAATATTTTGTTTTAGATTCAAGTATACATAGATGTCAAACGTGATCCGATATCGACTAAAATTTCTTACTTCCATCTATTATATATCACCAAACTAATAACTCATCACAAACTAAAATTTGGGGATAACAATATGAGGGCACATTAAAAATACTACGCTTTTAAAATAAGTGTTACCGAATGCTAAAAATCATATACAGTAATCAGTACATAATCATTAATATTAAAATTGATTTTTCCCGGTCTCGCATCACTAGGTGTAACTAAGGAGTACGTCAGGATTAGCTAGACTGAAGTATAATAGTTGTTATAGCAGACGCACGGATTTCGGGGGCAATGTTTTTTTATCAGTTGTACATCGTTAATTGTATGCGTTAAATAGGAATGATCAAAACGTAACAAAAAATCCGCGATAAAGAATGCACTACCGCTTCGTAATGTGTTTTTGATTCATCAATCATTACTCAAATTTATTCTTCATATCTTATCGTATTTTTAAGCAATCACTGCAAAATATTTATTAGGTATGAGAATACGTTAATATAATTAGATTCCCCATTAAGACGAAAAATATTTGAGACCCAATTAAGATATCGACTGAGGGTGCTTTATGGAATTTCAATATCAAATACAAAGATTCGTATTTAACACCTTTTTACATTGTCCTTTACGCAAGTCATATTACTTTGGATTTTAGGGTGTTTTCAATGTGATTTTAATCTAATGATCCTGGGATATCTTTTTACTTGTCACTAGTTCAGAATAGCACTTTAAGACTAATAGGTGGGGTCTCGGGATTGAAATACTTACCTGCTACGCATATTTATAATGTGTAATCTGGATACAGTGAAAACGATTTTACGTTTTTGAAGTGATTGTCAATAAATGCAAACGCCAATTCGTTTCATAAATATTATTGAGGATACGCTTTATAAATTTTCACTTTGTACTTCACTGTACGCTTGTTTATAATACACGGAGCGTGTCAGTGTATTAGGATGAATGGATCCCGTGATCCTAGTCGGAGTACAAAGTTATAAAGTGGCAACTCAATGACTTTTTAGGCCTTCAATTTACCTTGCATTTTAATATATATATATATATATTGTATAATATACGTAAATTGGGAGAAATAAAAATGTAAAAGTGTATAATATAATGTTAAATCTATAAGTCGTTCTATTATGTCTGAACGCCACGATGAGCTTCTGCGCTCACGATTCCTCACCATTTCTCCCGATTCAGCAGGTCCCATCTTTTAAATGCTCTGTCATTCTTTCAGAGCTCTATCTAATTAAGAGTAGGAAGTACGGGATACAGTAAAATTCTACATAAAAAATTCTATTTATTGCATAAATAATGATTTTGACTTATAATTATATACAAAAGAATAAAATTGTATAAAACCACTATTCAGAAAAATATTTTTGTCATATTATCACTTTTGTTCACATGATAAGTTTAACTTTTGTTTCAGAACATTGACACCAACTCTGAGAATTGGGTCAGTGAAAGTATAGTTATTTCTATTATAATATCAAACAACCGTTAGTTTAGCTTCTTTCGGGTTGGCTGCATATTTGTGTTTATTTTCTTCAAACAGTTGCTTTAACCTTTCAATAAATTCACTGTGGACTGCATCGATTTCTTCGTTTGTAGGTTGAAGATTCTTCACGATTTCAAGGGGCTTTCCCACTGAAAAGTTAAACATAAACTATTTATTGATTCATAGTTTTTTTGTACAGATTTCAGCTCTTAATCTCTCTAAGCATAGTGGGGTTTTTAGGTTGAGTAGGGGCTCATAAAACAAAATAGAAAGAAGTCCTCCTTGGGTATTACAAGTAGTAATTTTGCACTCATATTATGGCAAGACGAGCAAGATTTTAGTGCTCCTTCCTCGCGAGATAATTATATAGCTTGTCTTTTTCATTTAACAATTGTAGAACTGATAATTTGTTGCATTCGATGACTGTATTCGACACAAATTTACGATCTTAGACAATCTAAAATCTGATACATTATTTTATTTATTTAACGAAGCGTCTGCCTGTAAAGAGTCTAAAGACTATAAAGTTTGCGTAATATTTTGATGGTTTGCGTTTCCATTATTGCTGTTTCTTATTTGTGTTGTGGAGTTATTAATCTAAATAGTAGTTTTCAAATAAAAAATACTTCAACTTTAAAGGACCCAAAGCTCATGTTAGGTTAAGTTAGTTCAATAAACATAAATCAAAATTGTGTTCTACTTTGTCAATAGTTTCAGTGGGATTGAAGTAATTAATAAATAATAGCTGTACGTATATTTTAAAAAATTGGTAAACTGAAAATTTTCACAAATAGAGTAATCTAATCATCTTTTCGCCCTACTCACAGACTGGCACTGGCTATGGTGTATCAGTAAAAAGTCAGTACTCACGAGACTATTTTTACTGTTGAGTCAATGTTGAATTCTTGCATAAAAAATAATCTTTGGCATGCATTGTTTCGTCATTTTTGCATGATATATAATTATTAAAAAATTTTAATTTAATATAAATACGTAATCATTGATTTATAGTTTGACAGTATCTCTACTTACGCACATAGTCATTGTTTATTATTGGTATTAATGCATTATGTGTAGAATTACCATATTTTTTATTATTGGCTAATGTCATTTAGTGTATCTTGAACGATAACCTTTTTTATTTATCATTGTTTTAAAAAGTGATTTGACAAAATTAAATGTTGATGTCTTGCTAATTTTGTTTCTTTGTTAAAAATATTTAAAGCAGGAAAAAAATGTAATCGCGTTATTTATTAACGCTCAGCATTTTTTAATGATAAAGTGTCTCGTTGGCCCAGTTGCAAAGCTCCTAGCTCCATCGACTATATTTTACATTAGACTCTAGCCAATAATAACAGTATAAGTTCCAACTAAAAATATGTATATTTGTTCGATAAATAGGTAGATAAAATCGAATATTTTCTGTGTAAGCAAAAATTTGAATTTCCGCCACAAAAAATCAGTATTATTTGTTTTTTATTATTGATTTTTAGGATGAAAAACAATTAACCATGAATAAATGTTATTCAAAATCAATTCCGCAGTATCAGAAACTTTGCACTTTAGAACTAATTTGACGATATTATGGACACACATTGCATGAGTTTTACGTTTTTTGCGAAATGTCACTCCGTCATCTGTCAAATCATTTTTCTTTCTGATTTTAATTAGTAAAAAGTCAAAGATAAATAAAATCTTATTCGCTTTCGATTTTGATCATCTATAAATATTCGTGATTTATTTAAAATATGTAATTAAACCGACTTTCGCAAACGCATTCTTAACGCTCGGAATTTTAATGAATACAATAGAAATTCTTAAAGCACACTTTTAAGAAAAGTTAATGAAAAGTAAGTGTTGATTTGAAAATGAATGAAAGAATATAAATTAACTACAAAAACCACGATATTTTTTTCCACCAACTACTAAGAAGTATGTAGGACGGAATAGTATGATGATGAACGCAAAACTGTTGGGTCGTTTCACTTCGATAGCTTCAATTGAATTTTATGGTTTGAGTGATGTATGGATGAAAAAGATCATAAGCACAGTTTCTTACCAACTGAGGTAACAGGGTTTCTATGTGGTACCAAGCCAAAGGAATATTGAAAAATTCCCCTTCCCAGTGGAAGAATTGGTGCTACCCCCGTTTTCTTCCGGAACCAGTCTTGAACTATACGTAATTTTCCACCCGGTGGGTTGCTAACTTGCCTGTAGATGTCATTCTCTCCAAATGAAAACACTGGAACCAATCCAGCCCTAAAAATATAGTTAAATCAGACAATTGAGATAGCTGGTCACATAATTTCAGGGCTGCAAATAGAAAATATACTTCTTATTTATTTGTAAGAGGTCCTTCAAATTTAATTATAGATTATTAATTTGTATGATTATCTGTAAATTCTTGTCATAGTTGTTGAACCAATTGTTTTATATATCTGGTAATTATCAACACTCAATTTTAAATAAAATAGCATTGTTAAGATTTATATTTTCTCAGTTGATACTTCTCGCGGTGAGTGAAATCGGTCCTAATCATTACACAAATAAAAAGGTAGAAAAATTATTATTATTTTAACGTGCAGATTGTGCGAAATAATTTTATTGAAATGAAATAACTATATATCGACGATATTTTGGCCAGTTGATGTAACCATTAAAAATAAAATTGTTTAGGAGAGAAAAAATACTTTTATCGAAAACATTGTATGGTGAGTTGCGTTATGAATATTTGAAATACACTAGTGTAAATTCTCATGTTTGCAGTCACGGGATGATTATACATAGGTAGTGTCGATATAATAGTGGCTTACATCAAGTGGCCGGGTCAGAATTTTTAAGCGTTAAACAAATGTAAAATGATGTTTCCCTTCCAAAAAGTGGTCAATTTATTTTTCTAATTTACATCATTTGGCCAAGACCTGATATGTCGTCTTTATAATGAAATCCAATTATTATAAATAATTTTCGTATTTTTTGAGGGTTACATCAATTATTGGCCAAAACACCATCGATACAATAATACCTTAGACAATTTTAAACTATCGAGTCTTCTTTGGCTATAAGTGAATATTATAACCAAAGATACGAAAAGTAGTTGGTTGTAATATTACGTAAGTAGTCTTAAAACGCTTAGTACGCATTAAGTTACCAGTTATAGCAATAATAAATTATTATGATTATCGTTATTGGTAATACCAGAAGGTAAATAATTTACTAACTCGAAGGTAATTACTATTGCTATCACGGCTGAGAAAATATCTTTGTCATTAATTAATAATTTACCTATTGAATGCTGCGAATTGCGCAAGGCTGACAGTTAAATGCAGCGAGGCAACACGAATACAATTTCATTCCATACAAATAAAATATACCCATTATCAACGGCTGAGAGCAAAAGTCACGCAATTTTAATGTCGTATTTGGCAGCAATTGGGTATCTGCATTACAGATAAGTGAGAGAAACAGCCGATGCATTTTTTCATCAAAGTTACGTAATTCTCAAGTTCAGCCGATAAAATGCGATCTTAATAACAAATATATCAATGCTTTATCTGAAAAAAACACGGCAAACTTCACTTGGAAAAATGTTTGAGCTCAAAAAAAATCATAATAGTATAACCATCCAACGGAATTAAGCAATTCCAAAATACACTTCGTTACTTTTATTGGGTGAGTAACTATTTCAATTTCTGGTAAGTAAATTTAATAAATCGTCAGTATCCATTGGCCAGTATTCACGCGGTCAATTTATAAAATATACGGTCGGAAACTTATATAAAATGATCAGATATTAAATTTAAGGGCGAGATCTTATATGAATATAATAGCTCAGACCGCTCTGTAAACGTTTTATTATTATCACATCTAGGTATGAAATTTTCTAATGATCTTAGCGTTCGCAGTGTAAACAATGCACACACAGCTCCGACATACTAACTACTTTAGACATTCAGTATTTCAATTTCAATACCGTCATCTATGACGGGTACGGTTACTAGTATTTATATAAAACGGTCAGTTTTTTAATTAAACCTAACCTGACCATTTGGCAACTATTTACTGACCAAACATAATTATTAATTGACCATTTATCGAATTAGTTACAGACCATTTATGGAATTAGTTACTGACCAAATAATTAGTTGCTCTTTTATTTGTAAGTAAAAAATTGCCCAATTGTAGTTAGCCGGTTTGTAGATTATGAAGTCGACATGCAATAAATTTGAATCATCTTTTTACCCATTCCTCATGGCGATTTTGATGAACCCTTTTCTATTCTTCAAAAAGATCTTATATTCTCCAGAGTGACAGTTCAACGACTCTGCAGATCCTCCAACCACTAAAACGACGCATTTTCCTTTTCCATTTTTAGTATCCAGCAAATAGTTCATACTCTTGGCGGATACTGAACACCCTCCCATCCAAAGGAGCAGCTCTCTGAATAAAGGCATCACGAAATGGAACGTCAATGTCAAAGTGTATGGCGTCATTCCGGGAAAGAGTTCGTGAAACCGTCCTGCATCAGTTAGGAAATTTGAAAACACACTCGTCGTAAGGATCCCATGAGGAAAGACGCAAAGAAGGTAATTTTGTTCCGGATCCAGGTCATGCGTTTTGACTAGTTTTAGCGGGAAATAGTCTCTGAAGTAGACCCACCACTTCCATCTTCTCGTCCATGACCATCTGAAACAAAGAAGAAAACTTAATGATATTATCGTTATACGTTAAGAATTTCAGTCACAGTCCAGCCAAAATAGAAATTGATGAATAACGTATTGAAAAATATTTCGTAGCGTAATTTTTACATTTTTAAATTATACAATTATACCTCTACCCACAAAAACCTAAACCTTATTGATTTGACCATCCTGGATGTACGTAGAAAGGTTCAAAAATTTGCGTCCCAAAAATGATTAAGTAAGCCAGTTTTATGGACACAAAACCAGGCGTTTTAGTGACATAAAAAAGGAAAATACATGCTATAAAAAATTGTCGAAATAAAAGATGATTATATTGAAAAATAAAAATGATTGATTCTATTACCTCTTTGATAGCTCGGAAATGTGGATATTACTGGTATATAAAATATTAAGAGACATTACGAGCTAAATGTTTATAGGTAACATTTAATTTTACTTTTTTATTGAGTTTTATGAGTAAGATTGAGCTCTTACATCATTTCTAAAAATCTTCAACATCGAAAATAATTGTCTTTATCTTTTGAGCTATGGTACAAAGTAGTTCAATGCAGTTATGGAAAGGGAAAACGCCACCGAACACTAAACTTCGAAAAATATAGAAAATAAATAAACTGTCAATTATGAAAAACAAATGAACATCGATTATGTGAAAAAATATGGTCTATTCGATCGAGTATTTATTGTTATTTTATAATATTAAATAGTGTCACATCAGTAAAGCCGGGTATCGATTATAGTAATCAATAAAAAAATATGCCATTAATTTGTTAACATTGATTATATACTGACTAACAGCACAATAATTTAAGTTTTAATTTAAAGCGTCAAATTCTTACAATGTAATGAGAAATCTCTTGTTTGAATTATTTAAAAATAGCATTGTGTAAATATGATAGTTTTTGATGTTCGAAAATGTCATATCGATGTTCGATGAAATTCTAATGTAAATAATAGAGTTATAATGAAAAACTCATTTATACATTATTAAGCTATTTCGAAATTTTAATATGCCCCTTCTATTTAAATCTGAAATTTCAAATATTATGTCACGCAAAGTTATCAAATTATTTGACAATGAATATTAATTCAATAGCATTCGCCAGTTTGTTTTTTACCCTGAGTATCGTTCAAATACCAAATTTAACGCATGTTTATCGAAAAAATTTCATTGAAAATAATGCATAAAAATGAGAAAATACATTAATGTGTTTTAATAATATATTAATACTAAAATTCCAAATATTCGTTTAAAATAAGAAATAATTGAATACCGAATATTACAATAATAATAATAATAAAAAACAATATTCGAATAATAAAATGTATTAATTGTTTTTTCATATTTTTGTCAAGACGTATTGATTGTTAACACATCCAAGTTGTCAAGACGTGTCTTGATTATTATTACAGTATTTTAGTGACATTTTATTGTTAACTGTCTGTTATTTTAATAATATATAGGGCTCTTTTTGCCATGTAACGCGGTGGAACGGCGTTCCGGGACCTTTTCACGATATTTTTAACGTTTTAAAATAAATATGACGAATCATTGTTCGCGCTTATCTAATAACAATCCGTACGTCTCATTGAAATTAATTTAAGATTTGACTTGTCTAAAAAAAAATCTTTAGTGAAAAGCTTCACAAGAAGTGAGTTCCGGCAGATCTCTGATTAATACTATAAACGAATAATATTTGACATTAAAAAAATAATATTCTAAAATCCGAATATCAAAAAAGAACTGAATCTATTCGAATATTCGTTTGGAATTCCTACTTATCTTACTATATGCGATCTACTGTAAATAGGGTTATAAATAATTGCAGATTGTGTTAGATAGTATTCACTTGGTACACTTGACTTTCATTTCGATAGTTTGCACCTTGTGCTAGGTAGTATTCAATTGGTACACTTGAACTTTTATTTCGATAGTTTGCACTTTGGATTTTTTTTTCCATGTCCGCTCCCAATGTGGAGCATATGGTCTCCTAATGGAGGTATCTTGACAGATTTTTTCTACGAGAACTGCTTGTCACTCAGTTGCTCAACCTCTCTTTTCTTTTTCGAAGAGAGTAGGGATAGAAGGATAGGGCTATGACAGGACTAGTGGTTAACTAATCGCTCTCGTTACGCCCCGTGAGGATGGGATTGGTGAGAGGGAGGACTCAGACTACAAACAGAAATCCATAAATCGATTGAAAGATCAATCTATGAAAACCGTCCGCACCGGGAATTGAACCCGAGACATCCGTAACTGTAGCCAGCGACGAAACCAACTGCGCCACGGACGCCTTTGGATTAGATAGTATTAATTTAGTACACGCAAACTTTGATTTTAATAGTTTCCACTTAGTCACGGATTCTTTTAACAAAGTGAGTTATGTTGTAATAGGTTATGTTAGGGTTGGTTTGGTTTGTGTAATTCAGTGCTTCGCAACTGGTGTGCCGCGGCACACCGGTTCGCCGTGAGACGATCCCTGGTGTGTCGCAGGCGCCGTGCGTTCAAATGAGAAAAATCGAGTGTTTTCATATTAGAAAAAATAAAGCCACTTGGTTGCTAAGATCTCCGTTTAAATTATTCACATCGAAAAAAATATTATAATATTTTAATATTTAATGGATTAATTGTATTAGTGTTTGCAGGAATAGTGCAACTGAAATGATGGGAAATAAAATGAATGATGGGGTTTGAAAACAAAAAAATACTACCGTGGAAATTATACATCGCTGTATTTATTGGGAAGAATAAATGATGCAAAATTTCCTATTGAGATTATTACAAACAATGAAAGAATGTATCAAAGTATTTTCAAGTCGAGCATTATTCGAGCACTACTTTCATCCAATCAATTTAGCTTAAATACTTTTTAGTAGTGAAGCTTAGTTAATTTTTTTAGTTACAACTTTTATAAATGCTTTTTTTATAATTTGTAAGTTTCAAAAAAAGGTTAAAATTTCTTTTTTTTCCATGTCCGCTCCCAATGTGGAGCATATGTAGGTCTCCTAATGGAGGTATCTTAACAGATTTTATCTACGAGAACTGCTTGTTACTCAGTTGCTCAACCTGTCTTTTTAAGAGTTTAATTGGCTTTTATTTAAAAATATATTAGTCATTATTTGAAATTCAAAAATAAAACAAATTGTTTGTTTGAGTTTTGAAATTGACATCTTTTGGCTCGTAGTGTGCCGCCAAATATTTATGAGTGCGTAGGTGTGCCGTGGGTGAGAAAAGACAATATAGGCGGCCTAACATAACGTAGAAGAATAAGTGACATTTATTTAGAGCTTCGTCCAATTATCGATTTCAAAGTGTATTGAGTTAAAACTATTTTATTTATGTGAAAATATTTTTTCGTAAGTGTAACATATTTCTTCAGTGTTAAAAAATATTTAATTATGCGGGATCACTTTATTTTTAGTGAAAGAATTCGTTTTTTGTGGAATGTATTTGTTATAAGTGAAAACTATTTTTATGAAAGTGAATATGATCTTAACACAGGTGCATTTAATTGTAAAACCTTTAAATAACCCTACGACATACCTTAATGGCAGTATTGACACCTCTGTTGTATATCAAGAGATAAACATAATATTAATTAGTAATTATGAAAGTAGGATAATAGCTACATTCGTTTTTGTTTTCTATTATTTTATGTATGTCAAAGTTAACAAATAGCGATGGTTTTTAATAAATTGTCGCCTCAGATAAACAAGGTTCCATCTGCCGTTTTTTTCACAAAATCACTTTTAAATGCAGTTTTATTCACATTAAAATACGGTTTTATCAGCATTTAAAAAAACCTTACAATTGTTCGTCTTGATGGATTGACGAAATCAAATTTGAAAAATTTTTTATCTGAAAAAATACAAATGTTGCAGTGCATCAAGGTTCAATCTGAATATATAATTAGTCGTCTCTTTCATTCACGTATGTGAATGGATAAGTGTATTTCATTCAAAAAGTTACATTTTCTGAAATTTAAAATTGCTTCTCCTGAACAGTTTTAGTTTTTGTAGATAGAACCTTCTTTGCACAAGGCGACGAAATGTGAATGCGACGAATAGATATTACGGTTATAATTCAACTATCTCTTATCCTGTTTTTAAAAATGTTAACTCAAAAAAACATGTTTTTACATCTTAGTATAAAAAAATTCCTGTGATAAAAAACGACTTAATTAATCAACTATGCAGTTAGCTGTTTTTAATTTGATTTTCATTCATATAATTATAAGCAACATCTACCTAGTTAATATTAAAAAAATAATGAATTCATACGTGGGAATTTTCAACATAAAAAATGAGAATTGGTTGTAAATTATTCAAAAAAGGGTTCAAAGATAAATGCATGGGATAAGGAAAATGCTTGAGTTATCAACTGAAGACTTCCTCTTATCCCCATTATAAGCAGTGGTAATTGGGAATGATTATTTATTGGTGAGAACGTCAATTATATCACTACATTTTTGTTATAAATTTTGAACTGCACTTAATTAAAGTTTCTTGATTTTTGCCAGACATCCCCGCCACTGGTATAGCGAATTGCTTCAAAATAATATTATTATATGGAACGAGAATATGTTAAAAAAAATGTATTTCAACTGTTTCTGACGTAACATTTTATATCGAAAATATTTGAAGTTTAATTTCAAAGAATGCATTTTTATGCGTAATTTGTACCAAATATTTAAAGGCCTTTCGGCATTTTCAGGAATTCAATTCACAGCTGAACTCAAGGACTGTCTGTAAATAGTTTTTATCATATGAGAAAGAATTGATAAAATTATAATTACTAAGTCTAGGAAATATATTGATGATAATCAATGACGTCTAATCAATCTTGATTGGGAAAATCATCGTAAAATAATTACAAGCTCTGGTGGCGATGATAATAATCAGGTGACGTATTACTGTAAGAAAAAAATATATTTTAATTGCTGAAGAAATCTATGATTATTTGATGATGCCTATTTTAACGATTTCAATTTTACATCGAAATTCTACTAAGCAACATCAGTTGATATCTTCAATTTAAAACAAAAACTACAATGTCAAAATTTTCGTATTTGTGACCATATTTGTTATTTTCATTTCACAACAAACTCATTAGAGAATGTCTAGCAACAAAAAAAGAATATGTCAGAGGTGATCGTCCGTACTTAACAATGAATACAAATTCTCTTGATGCATACAATGAGAGATGATGATTAAAATATTTTTCGTAATGTTAACATAACGGACCGCAACGCATGAAAGTAGGTTAAGTTTTGCCATTCAAGTATGCAGTAATCATAATTCACTGTGACTATTTGTAGCGTTAAAAAAAACAAATGAAAATAATTAGCTGCATACAAAAACTATAATTGGAAAGAAAAGGAGTGGTGCTGTAATACTTGAGCGGGCCGACACTTTTAAGTCGCCGAAAAAGTGGCAGCAATTTTGAAAATATTTAGATCATTAAAATAATGTTTACCGCCGAAAACAATGGAACACTTTTACCGATCACCGTGCAAAAGTGACAGTTAGTTATCAATAATTATTGTAACGTTCTTCGATTCGAAGATGGAATTCCCGAATGAAGAAATTCAAAGATATTATAGATTATTCAATCAATAACCTATATTTAGAATCATTGATGTTTTTCCTAATTGGTCCTATGGTAATGTTCTACGGGTGTGACGTTTAGCAGTTGGCTAACCTGTCTTCAATTGTGTGTTCGTAAAAAATCATTTGAAATTCGACATGATTCACATTAACTGCGAATCTATGTTTTCATCAATTTTGGTGAAAAAAATACAATAATCGTCACTCTGTTAGCGGTTTTTGATATTTGTGTAACACTGGATTATGTACCGTTTAATGGATAAATGGTTATATTTATCCGCAAATCTACAGTTGCACTGGCCGTACTGGCGAAGATAATAAAGCGATTGGGTATAAGATAACAAAATATAGGCCGCTCCATAGTCGCTGCATTAATCATTTAGAATCCAATAGATAAGTTATTTGTACGGTGAAAACACTGAAAATCAATCTACACATTTGATCGCAATATCACGATATAAACTGAAGGTCGATCTTGTGTCTAAATTTGGGAACATTCTGTTGAAAAGGATGTTAAAAGGTTATTAATTATTAAGAAATTTTTTTTATATGCCGATAATAATAACATAATATATAAGCGATTATATTGTGCTGTAATTATTTGTTAAGGTAATAAAAAAACTACGCAATTGCATATACATGTAATAAAGTAGAATTGATTAAAAAAACAAGCTAATATTTCTTAATTTGGGCATCAATTTGTTGGGGTGTTATTAGCTGAATTTGTTTTTTCAATTCGAGTGCAACCGTGCTAATCGTACGTTTGTAAGTTTTTTTCAATTTTTCCGATTCAAGATAAACATAAATTATGACGAAATATATAATATTTTACATATATACACGCATTATATATGTTGTATCTTTAAACCCGCAAAAAATGCGATTACTAATTTAATACTGATAATTGAATTAATTCCACGTAAATAGAGCTGGCCAGTTATGAGCTGTCATCATAATTCATCATTATTTATTAACATTGACCAAAACAAGTCATGTTTGACAGCTTAAATCAAAATGGCGTTTTTAAATTTCGATGAATGTCATTTTTATTTTTCGGAATCTATCTTCCTTTTTAGAGTGCGTTCTGTGCATCCATCGATGAGATTTCGGTGTACGTGATATTTTGTGGATATTTTCTACCGCGTAAATCGAGGGATGAGTGTGTATAAGATATATGAATATGTTATAAAAGTTAACCATGTAATTAAAAAAAAAATTAGGTAAACCTCATATCAATGGGTGAATATTTGAAATGAGATGGCTTAGTTATGATTTAATAAATTTCTTCAAACATACCTTTTCTTCCCAAGATGGTCGATATTTCCACTGCTGACTACTTTAATTATATATAAAACATATAGTACAGGAATCCAATAATATTTGGACATAAATATGTATCCCATTAAATAAAGAGAAAAGACTTCTCCGAAAATTATTAGGCAGATCCATGCTGCTGCAGCTAGGGTTTGAAGCCGCCGCTCCAAAGGTTGTATCAACGGTGCAAATTTAATTCCAAAAACTTCAAAGGGACATCTGAAACAATGAAAATATTATTTTTATTTAGACGTAATGTAATTAAAGTCATTGACTGACGGCTTGGTGGAATTTCAATATAAAATTTGAATTGTTGAGATATTGTACATTTCCATGTATTTTGTTACTAACGACCTGGGTTTCGCCTTTCATCATCTTCAAGCATTCGTGTACTAGATACTAAAACAATAATCGTCACTCAGTTAGTGGTTTTTGATATTTGAGTAACACTGACGTATGTACCGTTTGATGGATAAATGGCTATATTTATCCGCAAATCTACAGTTGCACTGGCCGTACTGGCGAAGATAATAAAGCGATTGGGTATAAGATAACAAAATATAGGCCGGTCCATAGTCACTGAATCAATCATTTAGAATCCAATAGATCAAGTTATTTGTACGGCGAAAACACTGAAAATCAATCTACACATTTGATCGCAATATCACGATATAAACTGAAAGTCGATCTTATGTCAAAATTTGGGAACATGTTGAAAAGGATGTTAAAAGGTTATTAATTATTAAGAAAACTTTGTTATATGCCGGCAATAATAATATAATTGTTATAATAAGTAATTGCCAGTTCAATCAATACGTCTTGTTTGTCAGCAAAATTACAAAATGAATACTCACTAGTAACGAAATACATATAAATGTACAAAATTTCAACAATTAAAATTTGATATAATTTAAGACATCGACTGAGGGTACTTGATGGAATTTCAATATCAAATTTGGATTATTGAGATTTTGTACACTTCCATGAATGCGGATGATGGGGTTAAACTGTTGCATCAAAACATGGGGGATCATAAATTATTGTATCAAGAAATTTTGGAAATCAATAGAACCCAGTTAAATTCCTTGCCAATTCTGAATGAGCAGCTGAACCTTCCTAATTCTCCGTTATTGTATCCTATACGTTGAAACACCTAACAGATGTCACTAAATGTGGAATGATTGTATATATTTACCCTTTCGTCGAATTGCATCCCGTCGAAACCCACAATGCTATTATAATATGTAAAATCACTGGTAATTCTAAAAGTAGTTGGAAAGCGGCAATTCGCCACTCTGTTAATGTGTTGTTTACAAAATAAGGATTAAAGCGATTCTCGAAATGTTAACTCAGGCATCAGTGTGGCTCTCAGACGTATAATATTTTACCTCGTAAATAATATTTGTCGTATTTGTATCTTCTATATAAACGTTAGACGCTGTTTACTGTCTGTCAGTTCGAGTCCATTCGTGTGCTCGAATGCCTGAAGATGCCGAAAGTCGAAACCCGGGTCGTTAGTGACAAAATACATGGAAGTGTACAAAATCTCAATAATCCAAATTTAATTAAAATTTGATATTGAAATTCCATTAAGCACCCTCAGTCGATATCTTAAATTAAATATAAATGCTTTGTTATTTGTATAGTGACATAAAAATTGAGTTTTAACTAGAAATGCAGATTTTCAAAATAGTAAACTGCAAATTAGGATGCATATTTATATTAAAATGATTTTTTATCCGATATAATTTATTTTGTTGCCATGTGGTCGACGTTCTTGTCGGTGTGTCCTATTCAGTAATAGAGTTCACGAGTTCGAATTCCCACACAGACCATTTTACAAATTGATTTATGAATACAATTTACTGAAAAATTGACTGTCTTCAATCAATTAATCGCAATTTTATTTATTTATAAATTTACTACTTTTGAAACACATTAAATTGATGGACACGAATTATTGCTTTGGTTGGCGCTACAACTAGGATTAGAGAATAGTTGAAGAGTGACATTTGAAATGTTTTAAGTCTGAAATCGTGAGTTTGCGATAGAAATACTTTTATGATTTCCTAAAATTAAAATCCCATTAAAAAGGTTTTAACTTTTGGACTCATCACAAAAATCTCTAATGCAAATCCGTTTTTCGTAGCAAAAACTACAATGGCGAAACTGTATTTCTCTCTAAGGATTTCAATAACAGTATTACTTCAACTTAAACCCCGGTATTTGGGCTGTTATTAAAATGTTAATGTACCGAATGTATTCATAAAATATTTGAATGAAAGAGTAAGTACAAAATATTCTATGACTGCTCGACGTGTTGAAATTGTTGAAAATGAGGAAGCTTTTTGATGAACGATATTTTACGATCAAATTTTCATTCAAAGAAACGAAAAATTTAAGGTATTTATCAAAATAAACCTCTTTTTACCATGTCTTAATGGAGGTATCTCAACAGAAGTTTTTCTACGAAAACCGCTTGTTACTCAGTTGCTCAAACTCTCTTTTTCAAAGAGAGTAGGGATATTAGGATAGGGCTCAGACAGGACTAGCGGTTAACTAACGATTAGTTATCACAAGCATCCATGCCTACGAACAGAAATCCATAAATTGATTATGCAATCGAAACTTTCCGCACCGGGACTAGAATTGATTACATCCGTAACAGTAGCCAACGACGTCAACCACTGCACCACGGAGCCGATAACCCGACAACACGTATAATATTTTATTAATACGGATATTAAATGAAATATTTCTGGTATTGATTTATTCGTCTGGTGTTGTGATCCCAGTAGTATTACTTTGCTGATTTTTATCTATGCTTGTAATACCTACCTCTATTTACTATGAAACATCGGTATCGATATAATCGTCCGGATTTGCAATTAGTATTCCGCTTAACAAAACTTTCCAGGAGTGCCTACAATACTTCTTAGTTTGATATTGATATCGCTTTTCTCCATAAATTTCCATCACTGATAATAATTTTAGTGACATTTAAAACAACTTGAAATTGCTGTTATCTTTAAAAGAAAGATATACTAATTTTTCCACAATTAAATATGTTGTATTTTAATTTTCATTTTTTGATTCTACTTTAAAATTAACACTAAGTTACTTGCCTACGTATAATCGCTTGCTTAACAATTGAGTCCATATGCGGAAATACAGCGTTGGTCTTTATTTGGTTTATTTTTGTTAACACATTTATCCAGTAAAAGATTTTTCGATCAATAATCCGCGTTCTCAAAAAAATTACTAAAACCGTCTTCATTCATCAAAGATAAATACTTTCGAAAAAGGGTATCTCCGCAACAACGAACCGCCATTTTCTCTGATCAATATTTTTGAGAAAACGCTGTTTTTACGCATATGGGTTCAGTTATTGAATTAAACATTAAACCATATTTCAAAAGTTTGTGAAAAAATGAATGATGCTTATATCAAAACGAAGAAATGAATAATAAAATAAATGAGCACACACTCGTATTAAACTTTAAATTACTGTAGTTTGTATTTTTTAAATTAAGTATTTTTATTTGAAAAATCATTATTATTTCATGCTTGACATACAGGTATAATATCGGAGTTTGTGCTTCTTAGAGGAAATACATAATTTTATATTATTGTACTAAATGGATATCAAAGTCAATCGCATGGGACTGTGTACATTACATTATCATAAATATATCCCAGAGTAGTTGTGTGACACAAATTGATTTTAAATTATCAATGGACTTAACGTTTAACACAAAGGAAACGTAACTAATCGCTCACGATAAAAATATTATCAATATAATATAATATATCGTCGTTGCACAAAATAAACCTCCAATGTGCAAAAAATCTGTTTTGAGATAAAGACAAAAAACAGTTTTGAAAAATCAGGAAAATGATTTTTAATAAAATAGTAACGGAGTTTAACGAAGTACAGTAGACTCCCAATAACACGGTAGATAGAGCGCGAACTATCTCGGAACGGGCTATTGGGGCTACCATATTCATACAAAATCAGAGCATAAGGCTACAATTATTTTAACCTGTAATCAAGGAGCAGTTGCAAATTTTAACGGAGAGCGAGTTTTCCACAATCATGTTATCGGGGGGTCTACTGTAATATTAATTACAATATTTCAGTTATTAAAATGATCGATAATGTTTAACAGTTTTACAATAAAAGAAATAACATGTTTACACTGTCACATCGGAGGTAAGTGCGCACAGTTTTGGCACATTCGAGCTTTTTAATATGAAATAATAAAATTTTAATTAACTTGTTTATTGGTTCCTGCAAATATCTGTGCTATTATTACTTATAATTATTGTTTGTCTTATTCAATAAATGTTTCGGTTCCAATAAATCTAAATCTAAAAAAAAACTATATGGCTTTTTTCAGTTTCCTGTAGTAGTTATAAATGATAATAGCACAGATATATGCAGGAAACAGTAAATAAGTAAAATAAAAAAATATTGTAATTTCATTATTTATCATACGATGATTTGGAAAGGCTTTAAATTTATAACAAAAAGAGACGGAAGTTTTTGTCAAGGATGCAGAAAAAATCGTAGATTATTTTTACATGAAAAAACCATTTTCGAAAAATAGGCACATCGGAGGTTTATTTTGTGCAACGACGAGATATTATGTAGTGATTCCTCTGCGTTACATAAATACACATAATAGAAAAAGCACGCCCGTATACCTAATATAATATGCAGATTAGATGGTGAGGAAACCATTCGAACTAAGTGTGACTAATTGAAACAAATTTATTATTTGACTTAGTACGATTTCTATTGAATGAGATTTTTATTGGGTTTCTCTTGATATCTATATAACCCACCAGCATGGGGTGTCACAAGATGTACGAGTGTTGGGGGGCAGCGATTGAAATGTTCATTCCGGATTGTGGAATGGGATAATAATTTATTTTAAGAAGTTGAATAGGTGTAACTGTCAGCTATATAGCTGATTTTCGTAAGTTAAGAAAGGTGATTGTGAATTTGTAACGAAAAGTGACCTTTTAAGTTGGGGGGGGGGAGTTAAAAATACGCAAAATCATTTAACGTCATTTATGAACAAGCACTTATTGTCAATTTCTATTTTTATCACATAAAATACAGTAGCTGTAATTAACTAGGCACACAAGCGTGTTAAAGCATCTTAGGAGTTAATTTTAGTAATTAAGAAGCAATGTTTATCGAAAGAAATTATCTTTATTTTTATTTCGAAATATCTTTTGAAATGATACTGCAATTAAAGTGCTTATATAAGTGCAGCTAACGGTTTTATCTTAGTTTCCATAATATATAATTATGTGTTGTAATAACATCATATTTGTATTTTTGGGAGTTTTTCTACAGCCATTGAAAGAATAACTTCAATGCCTACATGATTAAAACTAGTATATCGTTAAAAAAACCTTAAAACAAGAAAATAAATAATAGTTTTTCTATGAGCTTTCATTGAAAGCAGAGACACCCAAAGTGCGGTCCGCGGATTAATAGTCGCCCTCGATAAATGTGTATGTGGCTAATGAATCGGTGCAGATCAAACAAGAATGTCGCCATCAAATGTATACTCGACATAATTGAGAATTAAAAAAATAATATGTGTAATTTTGTTGAAATATTCTACATTTTAAACGACCCAGTATCGTCCATGTCAAACGAGATTATATGATTGTGTAAATTGAGTGTGATCTCTGGATGTTTTCAATATATTAAGTGACATTGATTTTTACTGTAACTTGGAAATTTTCAACAGAAAAAGAAAGCAATCTCTTAAAATTTGATTTTACAATGCATATATTATTTGAGTCGCTGAGTCGCTAAGCACGTTCCCGAAGGTTTTAGAGTTTTGAGTAAATCACAAAAATATGTTATGGGCAGTATGATAGTTTTAAGCAAAATTTAAATTATTTTTCTTCTGGTGAATAAGAAAAAGTAAAATATTTTTTTACACTGTCGTTTTTTCGATGTGTCGTTTCGCGTAAAACGACGATCGAAATCGTATAAAAAAACGACATTTTCAAATTAGGAGAAATTTTGAATTTCGAACAGGGGACTAAATAGGAAGAAATTTTTTACTTGCAACGTGCAACTCTAAAACTTGGTATATCTATCGATAAGGAACATGCGTACAGTAAAAACTTATTTCAATGAAAAATCGCCAGGAGCGTGTTTAGCGACTCAGCGACTCAGTTTTCTTTTGAAAAACATGGCTTTTCCGGCCATGTTAGACTAGCACTGACTTGACTATTAAGCCTAAAGCTACAGAAACAATTTAAAATTTTCGGTGACCTGATTTAATTTTGAGAAAGCTTCGGAGCGAAATATTAAAAATCTACAAAGGCAACTCAAAATTAACACCATTTTGTGGCATTCTGGATCCTTAGGAAATTGAAAAATACATTCAGATAAAAGTGCAGACAATTAAAAGTGTTTTAAAATAATTTTCTTGAGAAATCCAAAAAGTCTGAGAAACGCAAGTGCTCCTGTATACTTACTCACTCTGGTTCGATTTATCTCCAAGTTAATAATTACCTCCCGTGAAAGTCAGTTTTAATTGATGTGTGCAATATAACATCAAAGTAAAGGCAGTTTAGTCTCAGAATTTTCAGAGACTAAAGTGATTTATTTTTTAGATTAAAATACACCGGTTTTGAAATTAAACGGTCTCAAAATGGACCAATTTTTTTTCAAAGATTTTGCTTTAACACGGTTTAAACAAATATAATTACCGTATCTATTTATTTACAGACGAAAGAAACTGGATATAGTATATATTATATTATGTCATTGAATTCTAATACCATAAAAACAAAAAAATTGCTCATTGGGTTCAATTAAATGAAACCTATATCATATATTCCTAACTGGATGGTGTCTTTTTTCATGGTTCATTTGTTAGGTGATTCCTGAAATTTATCCTCTGTTCGTGGGAATAGTCGGTACATAGTTTTATACCCCTGATTGAAATTAAATTATTATTTCGTATTATCGAATATTTTGCATCATGCAAAGGAGCAAAAATTTGTATTCATAAAACTACAACTCAGAAACATTTTTTTTTTACTACATTCTATTTACAATCCAATATCGAAAACATGCATGTATAATTTAGTTATAGCTACCGTTTTCTGGTTTTTCATGGCTCGTTTTCATGGTAATTGTTATTTAAATATTGGAACATAATTAGTTATTTCGAGATAAACAGAATTAAGTTTTTATCGCTAAATCACTATAAGTAAAAATATAACGATAAAACAACAGTATTTTAAAAAAGTTCTCGTATTTACTATTTTTTACGATAATTAAAACAATTTTTTATGTTGTGGCAATAAATATGATGTAATTTTATTTACAGTTTTTCATTACGGCCTTCGATATTTGAATACACTAATGTTAAAAATCTGGATTAGATGCGTAACGATACTAATTCGGAGACGTTCTTTAAAACCCTTCAGTGGGCTGGCCTATTTCTTTTCATACAGTTTAGATTAGTGGTTTCCAAGCGCGAAAAGTATGAGAGCTGCTTTTAATACAAAAACATACTAAATCAAGCTACGAATATTATTCAAGCAATTTGTAATATTGTGTAAGTAAATTAGCATTTTCATTGTGTCTCTTATTCATAACATGCGAGGTAATAAATTTCTTATACCGTACATACATTTGAAAAAATTTCAAGATCAACTTCAAAGTCATGTAGTAACAATAAAACGATGGAATTAACTTTTGGCCAGAAATATTTAGCATTTGCAATTTATCGTACCATTTTTTATCATCGCTCGGCTCCCAATGTAGAATCTCTACAGAAGTTATTTTAAGGAATTGGTTGTTATTCAGTCACTTAATCTCTCTTTACATGTATACGTTTTTTAAATGTGTATTTAATTATCGTTTGAGTAATGATAAAAGAATGGAACTAGAGATGGTTAGTTCTCGCTACGCCTCGTTTTTAGGATGAGATGTAAACTTCACAGGCACACGCTTTGGACAAAACTTCATAATTCAACGGTGTTTTGGCCAATTGATGTAGCCCTCAAAATTCAAATCGTTTTTGATGAAAAACTTTTTTATCAAAAACATTATATGGTAGGTTACGTTATAAATCTTTGAAATGCACTACTGTAAATTCTCATGTTTGCAGATACGGGATTATATGTAGGGAGTGTCGATATAACAGTGGCTTACATCAAGTGGCCGGGTCAGAATTTTTAAACTTAAAACCAATGGAAAATGATGTTTCCCTTCCAAAAAGTGGTCAATTTATTTTTCTAATTTATATCATTTGGCCGAGATTTGCTCTGTCGTCTTTAAAATGAAGTCGAATCATTAACTCATTTTCGTATTTTTTGAGGGATATATCAATTGGCCAAAACACTGTCAATATATTGATTGAAAAATCAATTCATGATATTGTTTGTATGGAAATTCGAACCAGCGGACACTGCAACCCAATATGACGAACGTCCAAGAGTTAGGACCGCTAAAAAATGGAAGAATACGATTATTTATTTATATCTTTTAATCAATTCAGTTTAGTTGTTTTTCGTTTACATTTTAGAACACCTATCAGTACATGCAATTTTGATCCCGCAGAATTCAACAATGTCTACCAGCAGAATAATTTAATGGATTATGCTTTCTGATATAATAATGTGTACATGCAAGTTTTCATAACAATACATCAAGGATGATAGGTGAAAAAGGCCAAATGATTTAAAAGTATAATGAAGTTTCTAGCGGAAACTTGTTGAGCACTTAGCTCACTTTTGCGTATAATGTGTAATTATTCAAGGGTTATAAATAATTGCACTTTGAGTTAGGTAGTATTCACTTGGTACACTTGAACTTTTGTTTCGATAGTTTGCACTTTGCGTAAGCTAGTATTCACTTGGTACACTTGAACTTTTATTCCGATAGTTTGCACTTTGTATAAGATAGTATTAACTTAGTACACTCAAACTTTGATTTTAATAGTTTTCATTTCGAAACGGATTCTTTTAACAAAGTACCACAGACTAATTTTGATAGATTGACTTTGAAACGGATTATTTTAATTTTGTATGTTATGGACATTGAAATAAATTATATTAACATATTGCATGTCCACTTAGAACCCTGCTTCTTCATAAATACCACTCCTATAATATACTAGTGAATAAATTCTAATGCGTGGAGCAAAGACAATACAGGCGGCCTAATATAGAGTTGCGACAAGTAAACTAGTCTATGGTGGAAAATCCGATGTTGCAAGTAGTAAAAAATAAGTGACATTTCACTACAGCGTTGTGAAACTATCGATTTCAAAGTGTGAGTATTTATATTGAGCGAAAACTATTTTGTCTATGTGATAATATTTTTTCGTAAGTGCAACATATTTCTTCAATGTTTAAATATATTTTATTATGTGGCATCACTTTATTTTTAGTGAAATAATTTGTTTTTTGTGGAATGTATTTGTTATAAGTGAAAACTATCTTTACGAAAGTGAATATCATCTAAACAAAAGTGCATTTAATCGTAAGCCATTATTCAACTAGATTACTAAAGCAATTCAAACAACATGAACACCTCTCATTCTCGAAAGGTTACGTAATTAAAATAATTTTGTTTTGATTGTAATTTCGACACTCCCTATGTATAGTCACGGAAGTGCCACATAGTCCACACAAGTCTTTTGCATTTTCGTTGTCTACGCACTCAGTTCTATAGCTAGGCATAAAAAAAATGGGAAAATTATCTACTTCACCGATTTTTCGTAAAGTATAAATACTTAACTAACCACTTATACGAAAGTCTTTACCTAAAATCCG
Source organism: Himalopsyche phryganea (assembly GCA_022494535.1). Taxonomy (NCBI): domain Eukaryota; kingdom Metazoa; phylum Arthropoda; class Insecta; order Trichoptera; family Rhyacophilidae; genus Himalopsyche; species Himalopsyche phryganea. The sequence goes on from JAGVSL010000073.1 coordinate 2,678,229, forward strand.
AGTCCAATGTCGTATCTGTAATATTTCAAAAATTATAAACTGTTCAGCAAAACTTTTTATAAAATAAGAAACTGGATTAATAATAATAGCACTGTTTCCATTTTGAAGAAGATAGATGCAGCCGTTACTTTGCAACTGCGTTTCGAATCTTTGAGACGCTCTCCTGTAAAATGTCACGTTTGCAGTGTTGCAGTGTCGATTTGATAAATCAATGTCGTGTATCCGCAACGACTTGCTTGGAAAGAAAAATTGTAATTCAGAGAGTTATTGGATTTATCTTCTTATTTAATTTTGTACAATAACTTTATTGTGTTTCAATAACATTGTTATGTTTATGTTTCATCAAGTCTTATCAATAAAGCCCAGGTTTCGCCTTTCAGCATCTTCAGGCATTCAAGTGCATGGATGAAATTGAACTGGCATATTGAATTTCTATTAAGCACCCTCATTCGATATCTTTAACGGAACTACTTTTTTTATTTTTCAATATTTTATGAATTCTACATTTTATTTCCATTTATACACCTTAACGAGATTAACGACATAAGAGTCAGAATGAGCATCTTCAATAAATAAAAATTTTGTCTGTCAGTTCCGTGATTGAGTGGTCAATGTCGTTAGCTTCGGCCGCGGTACTCACGGTTTCGATTTCCAATTCGGTCACTTTATTCTGTTCGAAGGCAAAGATGTCTGTGATGTATAATATTTACTCTCACCTATCCGATCTTAAAAACGTGGCGTAGGGTGAGCGATTAGCTAACCACTAGTCCTGTCCTAGCCCTCTATTTATATAACTACTCTATTCGAAAAAGACAGGTTGAGCAACTGAATAACGAGCAGTTCTCGTAAACATCTGTTGAGATAAATTCCATTAAGAGTACATATGCTCCACGTTGGTAATGGACATGGTAAAAAATATATACTTATGGGACGACACCTTTTGATACTTTAATCTTAAAGAACCTTTTTCGCAACAAAAAAATACGCGGCCCCATTTTGGACGTGATACCAGATCTGAGAATCCCAGCTCTTATATATAAGTTGATAATAAATCATTAAATAAAAAAAAAATTTCCAATAAAGCAATTATCGAAATCATAAAACAGAATCTATTTGTTAATCACATATAATTACTATTATCTTAATATAAACTGTATTTGAATTACTTTTTTTATAATTCATATACACTGGTTATTGATAAGTGTGGGTTTGTTTATGAGATCTGGAATGAAAAGTTTTCTACATATTTTTAGGGCTCGAATTCGACGGTAGCGCAACGGAGTAGGTACATGAAATCCGTAGAGTAAGGCGACGTCTCGTAAACAAATCAAACTTTTGCTCCGGTTCTAAAAATAAAAAATTAATGCGGACATTGTTGATGAAAAAAAATGTCGATTTTTTTAAATTATCGAGCATTTCGGTTCGCGAAATTTCCCATTTGGAATCCTGCATATTTTGCACTACACCAGCCTGGTAATGTAACCCGACTAGAGGTAATTTCGATTCTGGGAAGGGTGATCAGGTGTACAAAATACGATGTAAGGGCACATCGAAGGATTTATTAAATATCACATTAGGGAGGGGCGTTGACTTATTTTGAGATAATCGGAGGAGGTGGAGGTTTAAAAAAAGGGATAATAATTTCGTTTTACTCGATTACACGCCCATGGATAGTAATTGGCTATGTTGCATACATACATACATACAATAAATGATTGTTACTATGTACCTATTTTCAGCTATAGAATGTTGTGAACTATGTATTTCTAACCAAGAATACATTGTGATCATTCGTCAGCAACAACAGTCATTGGAGGTCGATAATAATTATGAATTATTATCTATAAATGTCAATGTTGTGTATATCGCTTTGTAATGCAATCACGATAATGTATGAGATTGATTCGACTTTGTTACTGTTAATAGTCGTGGTAAAGTTTTCGATCTAGTTTATCATTAGAATCGCTTAATCTTACACTACAAGGTGCTTAAAATTACATTTTTTATTTGTCAAAGTTGCTTGTAGGTACCTAACTAAATTTATGAGACGAAAATCATTAGAGATACTCATTGCTCAGATTTCAAACATATTTGTTATTACAATTTACTTGATTAATATGCAATTTAAACATAAGTATTGCACCCAACACCGTCGCATTGTGAGACATTATACAAAGGTAGATTTAATCGACTTTCATCATATATTGGTTAAAGATAACGCAAAAATCACTTAAAAAATTACGCACAAGGAAACCTGAAATATTGTAAAATATCATTGAGTAAAATATTCCACTCGTTTTTGTGGATTCTCCCGCGTTTATTTTGTGAGATACTGACAACAAAATTTTTGCACTGGCAACATTCTTTCCATTGCAAGAGAACTGTCAAAATAATTTCCGGTCTTAGAGATTTATCATTCAATTTATTGATTTAAAACTCGCATTAAAATGAAGATAATTGTATGTGCTCGTAAGTTAGCAAAATTCTCACGGACAATCTTAATATTTTGGTAGTTAGTGAAATAACAATTGCATCAAGTTGTTGCGTTGGTGATACTATTATTTTGGGCCGCTTATTGAATGTGATAAATATTATTGTGTTGGTAATTTTTGACGTTTAACAGTTTTCCGGTTCCTAAAATTTAGAACTTAAGTCAAAAATAATAAATGACTGAAAATGGATGAGTTGTATTCGATAAAGAAATGAATTGTCCTCTTATTCTGTGACTATCATATGAGTATTACGTCCAATGGCGTTCGACACAGCCGAAACAAAACTTCATGTTGTGAATCGGAATATATCGTTTTATTTAATGTTATCATTTTTAAAATACTATGCTGAAAAAATTTACATTATTTAGTTTTTGTTCTTAGCAGTCCGCAGTGAGAAAAATTAATGAAATTGTATTCAAAGTGTGGCTTAAATGTCATCAGTGAAGTGGCGTATTAGATAATGATCGACAGAGTTATGTTGAAAATAATTTTTATCCATTATAAGACAATTTGAGTGCATCTCTTCTCTTATGATTTTTATGAACGGAAGAAATATATAACGTATTGTTTTCGAAAAAAATAATAAAAAAACGTTATTATAAAAAGTGGCATGTTCAATCGAGCTAAATATTGTGATACACCGTTTTATATTTCATTTTTTATTTATATTGAATTAATGTTATGAAAACAACTGATCAAGTTGAAATTTGATTGAAAGAATGCGCTGTTAATACGTCGGCATCGTAATATACATTTCTCTCACCTAAAATAACAATCCAATTTATTGAGCACTTTTTTAAACACTATCCTCATCGAATTGGGTATGTCGTTTCTTTGAAGCTCCATTCCAATGAACTATTTTCATTAATTATTCACAATTTGTTGTTGGTATCAACGGAAACAAAACACATTACAATGTTGAAGTTGGTACACTTCAATATTCTCTACTCTTCATGATCGCAAAAATAAAATTACAACTACTTTGACCGGTAACGGCATTCGAGATCAACTACCTATGCAGACTGCCGCGGTGACCGTCGATACATAACTAAATTATGATTTTTATTTGCTTGCAAAACGAACAATATTAACACATTCACGACTGACGGAGTTCACGGCATATAAACGTAGATATCACAATGAATATAAAGTACGTATTTTCACGGGCTCGTTGGCAAACGAACGGAAAAGTGCTTATACGCGATGACATTATTTTCTCCGGATTATTGATTAGAGCGATTGTGTAATTCCACGTTATCGAGATTTCTGCTAAGAAATAATTGTAATGGAGATGGTTTCGTCTGAATAAATCTATTTTCTTTTTGCTGTCCTTGTGTATTGGAAGTATCGCGGTATTCCATTTTTTTCCGTGCGTGAAAATCGTAGGACTTGACTCCCAAGTTGCGTCATCTTTAGTGGTATACAGGCGTACATTCACATAGGCATTATTTCGCGGCTTGACATGCCATGCCATTGTGCGAATGAATAGTATTTATTATGAACTTCTGTTATGACAATAGAGAAATTGTTATCATGAAATAAGCCTTTGATTCCTTTTAGTCTTTTGATCATTGATATTATTTAAATTCCTCAATCTTGATGGTTTAACAGTAAGTACGTTTGATTTAGGGTTTTTTGTGAATTTAATATTTTTAGATGCTAAAGAAAGTAGACTTCGTTTTAACATTCAAAAAATTGAAAAATATTTGATGAAAGAGGATAACGGTAAAGTGACGTGTCTCTTAAACTGAAAACAATACATATAACTATCGTTGTACTCGCCTCCTTACGTGCACTGGCAACCGCAAGTTCAAGCCGTTTCAATCACAGGCTCTCAAGTGCTGCCTGGAACGGATTTATCTGAATAAAATGTATTTAGCATCTGTCTGTGTGATTTCATCGTAAAATTTATGGACGGCTAACCAGCAAAACCTAAATATATTATCACGAAAGACATAAACGTGAAAATTAATATATTAAGTAACAGAGCTATAATTCTTCTGCTACCAATGTCCCTACCGATATGTGGGATGGTCCAGGTTCAATTCATGGCGATTTTGAGCCCATTTTCAAAAAATCGTAGAATTTCTCATTAAATGAAAGTCAGTATTAAAATAGTTGTAGCGTGAAGAGCCCACTGAAATATTGTAGTGGTTATAGGAACGCCACTGAATATATCATGTACTATTTATTATGTGGAGTGAAAAATGAAGAATTAATACTGCAACTGTGGATCATGAAAAAACATTAAAAATTTTCCTATCATTTTCATTTAATTTACAGCTAAGATGCCATTTAAAAGTTATATTCAAGACCGTTTTATTATAATTGGACTAATTTTACTATTCAACATAAGAATCAGGAATCAAATTATTTGCAGGTAAACCTACTGGATCCACCGGTGAGTTTTCAAAGAGAGGGTATAATTGTTGTTACGGGAACTATATTGACATATGTACTTTGTAACACGTAATGAAAAGTAAAAGAATTATTTTGGAATGTCACTGTGTTTTCGTTTGTAGTAATCATTCGACGTTTCTAAACTGCTGCAGGTTTCATCATCAACGGTTCCAGCACAGTGGACTATGAATATGTTCTGAAACCCTCGGAGATGATAACTGCAACGGTTTCGAAACTTCTGGTGATTACCACCAATCAAAACATGGTGTTGTCCTCTTACTTATACTTGCAATAACTGTGAAAAACAAAAAATAATTTTTTGAGATGTTTAATTGAAGTAATAATTATTTTACGCAACTTTTATTAATGATTGTATTGTGTACAATGGTGCACATGCTTATTTACATAATATGCTTTGAAGATTAATAATAAAACTATAATAGCCCATTAATTTTTGTTTTATTTTAAGAAAATGCAATAATCTACACCACAATAATTAAGTTATAGGTAGGTAGTTAATATTTTAATAACTTCTTTATATTCAATTTTAATTAGAACAAAAATAAAACTTTTAGCTGACTTGCTTCTCATACAATATATATAAAATCGACATTTATTAATAGAAAAATTTGAGTATCTGCGGGATAGATTCAAACCGCTTAATGTTAGTTACCCACGAGCTATTCCTAGACAAATCCCGTTTTATTTCACAAATCAAAAACCGTTTTCTCGGAAATCAACATCCTTGAAAAGCCATTTCTAATAGCGAAATATGGCCACGTACTGACATAATTTTTTCATTAGCTGTGTGAAAATCATAATAATATGGTGCAATCGGATGACATTGATAAAATAAAAATAAAGTTTCATGAAATTTCGCCAATAAAGCGTTTGCAACAATAAGCAGATATTATTTTATAATGTATAGTTCGATCCTGCATAATATTAAAATGTATCTATATTCATTGACTATTTAATAGGTATGGTATAGATAATGAAGTCATTTTTCTTGCATAATTTGGTGTTTTGATTGAAAAAGGATTTCGCGTTATAGCACCAGAAACGATATGCAACTTTCTTTTTTTACGACGATTAGTTCATTATAATTCTACCATTTTTACGGATTTCAATAGATAGCAAATCACACAACCAGTCAAACGAGGCGATGGTATTCCTCATCTATTGAATGATGTACCGTGTGATAAAAATGAAAGTGTTTCGTTAGAGAACTAGTAGGTGGATATCCAGTCAAGTGCACGACGATACGCTGTATGCTATATTTACTAATGGTACTTACAAAAGGCCGGCGGCTGAATTCCGTCAGTCTGAAGATAATATTGCTCAATATTATTCCTTTCAAATTTGTAAAACAAGCGGCTGGGTGTGCGTGTTCTCATGGCCCCAATTTCGCAAAACATTAACTTGCTATTGAGCCCTCCTGTAGGTAGTATGACTGTAAAATTTTATATTCATCTTAAATCAATATTTTTTAAAGTTACACTACTTTGTTCATAATATATATTATATAAAAAAAACCCTATACTCTTAGTGTTGGCAATGAGTTGGTCAATAAAGTTAATGTAAATAATACCTGATAAATTGCCCATGTGTCCCAAATGAATTAATATCAGAAACTCTTAGCTTCAAACTGGAATCTAGAGAATATAAATAATAGTTTTATTCGATTAATTCGTCGCTTATTTCGTGGAATTTAGTTTTCAATACTTTTATGTGATTTTATACGCTATATTAATTGTATCGACATAAATTTGGTACGTTTCGAAGTGTTTCAATATTTACGACTGGCGATTTGCATCACTTTATATTTTCAGGCCTTCAAAAACGAGAATGTATTGTAAATCAGACGTGTGGTTAGAAGTTTTTCTTATGTTTTTACAACCTTATTTTTACGATTAAGTGTTCGAAATTCAAAATCTTCACTGCTATATTATTTTATGTGTGGTTTCTAGAATCAAATAGTAGGTATATGAAAATATTCGAGTAATATTTGTTAAAAATGTCAACATATACTTATATATATATATATTATCATTGATAGACTTATTGTTCTATTATTTATTTACTTGTTTTAGAAGTCAGGCCTGTAGCCGAGTGGTCAACGTCGTTAGCTTCGATTGTGGTTCATAAGTTCGAATCCAAGTACGGACAATCTCGTAAATTTGTTTTTGATCAATCGATTTGTATTCCAAAGCATGAATGGATGTCTAAATTCGCTCCCACCGATCTGATCATAAAAACGAGGCGTAGCGAAAGCGATTAGATAACCACTAGGCCACTACTGCTGTTCTAACCCTGTCCTTCTATACAAACTTTCTCCGAAAAAGGGATGTTAAGCGACGTAGGTAGTGAAATCAGGTCTCATAGAAAAAATTCTGTTGAGACAAGCTCCATTATTAGTACATATGTTTAAACATTCAGAGCGGACATGGGTTCAAAAATAAAGGAATAATTATATACCATACATGGGATTGTTATTGTAAATCTGGTTGCAGATGAAAAAACTTATACTATAAAAGATCTATAAAGCAAAAGTAAATAACTGTCTCGTATTTTTGTAAAGCAATTTGTGATCACCTTATTCTGTGCGGATATAATATAATATTACGCCATATAAAACCGGAGAAAAGCTGCAATATGAAGCTACTGCCTACATTATTACGTCAAGGAAATTTTTATAAAACCAGGGCTTGGACTGTAATGAAAAATGGTTCTGTATGAGAGAACCGAAAGACAATTTTAAGATCGAATTAAATCTATGCTTTTCCATAGATTTGGCCAAAATTGTTTTCGTGCAATACCTCCCGTAGCTGTAGTTAGAAAATGTGCCAAAAGGCGGTAAAATTAATAGGAAGTGACAGAACATAGAGTACCTACATACACATTTTGAAGACTGGTTTAAATGTTTTTCTTACGATGTTGTTTTTTCTTTTAATTTAAAGAAGCGTTGTTATAAATACATTACTGATGAATTTTTTGACACGTTTCCGTGATTAATTAATCGCAATAAGGTTCTTAATTTATTTTGATCGTTTGAGTCACTTACGACTGCTAAGCGAAACAATTTACCTATTGTAAAGTGAGCTCTCCACAAAAAATATAATCAAAGTTATGCGCAATCATTCACTAATAGCCGTTAAAGACCTTTTTGCAACGAATTGTATTAGATGAATTATATTTAGGTACCTATTGAGTTTTATTTTATCGTTTCCTTTCTCATATTTGACACTATTACGACAAATCGTAAACAGAAATAATTACAAAAAAACATTTCGACATTCACGTAAATTCGTTGTCAATTTCTTTTTATGCAGGCCGATTTGGTAGACTTTTTCTCTATTTTAAGTAGGTATTATTGAAAAAGAAAAATATTCCGTAACACGGCTATAAGTACCCTAATAATGGACATACCATAGCGGTTTCATTGAAAAAAGTAAACTTTTCTTTCAAAAAAACAATGTTGTATGACTATTTGACACATTTCGATATTCGACATTTTAGAAATTAACAAATAAAAGCTTTTATGAATTTAATTTTCCTAATAAAGATGATAAATAATTCCTAATTAGACTCTGTTATATTGTGAAAGTTTACGATAGCATTCGGATGTAGATATCGTCGGAGAAATGCACACAAATCTCTATCGAATTAATTAATAATTATAGGTATATTATGTACTTACTTTACAAAAATAAAATTTATTAAGATAATTATGCAATCATATTTCATTATTATGATGGCGCAAATGGTAGAGATGTCATTAAAATTGATAACTTAGTTATTCCACTGACTGTCACATTTAGTAAACAGCCAGTGGAATACATAAGTTATCCATGTTAATTTTACTTTAAAAATGAAATTCCACAAAGTTATTGCCGAATTTATCGAAAATATGACAGAGATGTCACCCAGTACCTAGTTACTATCCGCCACTTAGACCGTAGGCAAACGATGAATATGTTTGCAGATTTCATGAAAAATCTGTTTAATATAAAATTTATTTAAGTAGGTAGGTATCCGAAAGAAATTCAATATTTTTATGAATTTGTTATATTTAATTATTGTTAATATTCTCATACAAAAATATATTAAAAAATCTTCACAGTAGCTGAAGTCCCCACACATTTTTCCTGTCATCACCTCTTTCTATAATTATGAAGTAACATTAGTATAATTAATTCATTCCCATAAAAAGGAGTGTTTTTTACGAAATATAAAATTATTCTAACCTAATACATATTTAATGCAACACTCGCTGTAATTGCAGCGAAGTGTCTGATAAATTTAAACAACATAAAACATTTATCACAAAATGCATTTCAAAATAGAATTACCCTAGAAAAGGTATAAATTAAGACATTTAATCTACAGACAGACCCGGGAGAACTATTTATTATTAAATATTGCACTTTAGAATTTATTTAAACCATATCTGCTCCCAATGTGGCTGGGTGACCTGATCACTAAATGATGTAAAGAACGATGTAAAGGGCAGCAGAGTAGACAGATTTGCTCAATGCAATCATGACTTCCCGGGATTGTAGTGACGATAGTTTTATATGGTATTTTAATTTGAGTTATTCAGAATAAAAAAAGCTGTGTTATTTGAAGCGTTTATTTTATATTTACAAAGATTACAAAAATATTTGATTTGATCGCTCTGGAAAACAATATATGCAGGTATAGTACTACCAACATTACTTGGCTGCTGCCGAATTCGGAACTAAAATTCTCACTCTAGGATAAATTTCCCCAATTGCCATTTTATGCAACATAAATATCTTTAGAAAATTCATGTCTACTTTTAATGATCATTGCTAAAATATGAGAGTATTGTGTTCACGTTAAGATAGGCTGTATTAAAATATCTATTATAATATATTTTTACAACATTTTAACGTAAAGATAGTGTTATATAATCAAAAATTTCTTTTTCTTGTTGATTTATAAATATTATAGTTTGGTGATGTGCATTTAGAACAGCTTTATCCTAAGCCGACAGTATTCCTTAGCAACTGTCAAACATGAGCATACATATGTCAACAGTTTTGTTATTGGCAATACAGTGGAAATAAGTGGTCATGACATGTTAAATAGTTCAAAACGCATCTGTGGGAAAGTACGGGAAGTTATACGTAACGTTTGTCAGTTCTGTAAGCGTAAAAATCTAGTAAATCGCCAATAATTTTCATCAGTTACAACTGCCGCCATTACAAACCATTCAGATTTTTAGTGTTGCCAAGTTACTCGTTATTAAATACTTCGTTTTTTTTTTTAGACTTTTTATATACATATGTTCCTTGTGGAATATCATTTTCAATATAAAATTTAAATTGATAACGTTGTAATTGCATTTTTACATAATTTTAATTTTCACACTCTTTAGGAAAGTATATGAAAATATTTTTGAGACAGTATTTAAAATTTCCGTATAATTATAAGTTTTAATAAAAATATATTAATTACATTAAGTATTTTTTTCCATCTATATCTTTAAAATTTTTTAATAAACAAATAATTTTGATTGAATATGGCAACATTCCTAACGCCATGGGGACACCCTCACTAGTGGCCGAGTAATGTTGGTAATACCGTTCAGAGATCAATTTATTTTCAACAATTCTCCATCTGTGACATTACATATAATTCTATAACGATCCAGTATAAAATAAAATATTTGATGACTAATCAATCATATCGGTTTCAATCGTGACCATCAGGTTTCATCAGATCAATAATACTTTTGTAGACGGCAATCCCACTTTTGACAAAATCTATACTCTCTGAAATGTCTTTATGAATTTCCATGTAAGCTCTTACTGTATTGCTATTTTGGCTATATACAGTGTGAGAGAGTTGATTATTAACAATTCTGAAACAAAAGTTAAATTATATTATAAAGAACAAATTATATTTTGAATTATTTTTATGATGGAAATCTATCAGGTAAATGAAATAGGCACAAACAAATCAATAAAATTTAACGATACAACGATGACATACTTAGCTTTCAGCTCTAAGAGTTTATTTTTTGCATCAAAGATATCTACAGAATCCTCAGCATTATTTATGACAGGCCCCATCCGTATGTCAATCCATTCTTTTATAAGGTTGTAAAAGTCGACATTCATTTTCATCGATTCCATCATGCTCTCGTGATATTTATCAAAAAGTTCAATTAATAGAACTTGTTCCTGTGTAAGTCCATCTTTAAAATATGGAGGTTTTAGTAACATTTTCTCTATTAATCCATCAGTGATGCTATCATATTTTTTTAAAGTTTTTGGGTAGGTTCTGGTAATATATTTATCCAATTCTGACTGTAAGGTTTTCTGTTCATTGTACAACAATCCTTCAATTTCTAACGGAGCAAGACCTAAATATAGAAATAAACATGCAATCGTGAATATAAATACTGTTATTAAAATGAACACACAAGAACATTTTAGATAAAATGAAGTACAGTAAAACCTTTATACAACAGGTTAACTATTATGGGCTGCGGTTCTTCATTTGAACCATTAGAAACAAATAACATCGATAATTTGACTTTTGGATTATTGAGATTTTGTACACTTCCATGTATTTTGTCACTAACGACCCGGGTTTCGCCTTTCGGCATCTTCAGGCATTCGAGCACACGAATGGACTCAAACTGATAGACAGTAAACAGTGTCTAACGTTTATATAGAAGATACAAATGCGACAAATATTGCCATTAATAATGGCTATGAGGCGTCTCTTATAGATAGTCTTGTATCAAAAAAACAACGTAAATTAGCAGAAAAGATGCTATATTTCGGGAACTTGTCTAAAGACATCGACCACCCTAGAATCTGGCATAGAATTAGTTATTTAGGTTGCACAAGCTTTAAAATTAAAAAACAACTCGCTGATAGTGTTAGACCGACGTTCTATTGCAAAAACTCTCTAGGCAAATTACTTATTAACAATAAAGATAGAGTAAACCTTAAGAACAAATCTGGTATTTATAAATTACAATGCAATGATTGCCAACATTTCTATGTGGGTAAAACCACACGTACATTAGATATAAGGATATCAGAACATTTAGCTGCTTTTAGATTAAAAAAAGAAACTTCGACATTCGCAAATCACTTGCTAATGGAGAACCATACGTTTAATGCGGATGATGGGGTTAAACTGTTGCATAAAAACATGGGGGATCATAAATTATTTTATCAAGAAATTTTGGAAATTAATAGACCCCAGTTAAATTCCTTGCCGATATTGAATGAGCAGCTGAACCTTCCTAATTCTCCGCTATTATATCCGATACGTTGAAACATCTAACAGATGTCACTAAATGTGGAATGATTGTGTATATTTACCCATTCGTCGAATTACATCCCGTCAAAACCCACAATACTATTATAATTGTAAAATCACTGGTATTTCTAAAAGAAGTTGAAAAGTGGCAATTCGCCACTCTGTTAATATGGTGTTTACAAAATAAGGATTAGGGAGATTCCCGAAATTTTAACTCAGGTATCAGTGTGGCTCTCAGACGTATAATATCTTACCTCGTAAATAATATTTGTCGCATTTGTATCTTCTATATAAACGTTAAGACACTGTTTACTGTCTCTCAGTTCGAGTCCATTCGTGTGCTCGTGAGGCGAAACCCGGGTCGTTAGTGACAAAATACATGGAAGTGTACAAAATCTCAATAATCCAAATTTGATATTGAAATTCCATCAAGCACGCTCAGTCGATGTCTTAAATTAGATAATTTGACTATTTTTAAAGTTGTTCGATAAATCTGAGGTCCGTAGTATTGAGGTTTAAGTACATATATAGAGGGGAAAGAGTTTGCAAATCCACCATTTATTCATTTTATATTTATCTGGTTCCAAAACCACTATGAAAAAGTTCTTACAATCATCCATACAGCAATTTGAAATGTGGGAAAGAATTTTCGTAACAAAATTTGTAATTTGTTAAAATTATCGGTTTCCTTGATTCCAATGTTTGTTTTTTTTGTATCTTCTTATTCGCAATTCAATTTCCTCAAGAAGTTCATTGTTTTTCAATTCCCGGGTAAAACAACAGCAGCATGTTGTAAAGCATGTTTACCTTAATTATTAAATATTCTCATTGTTGATTGAAGGACCATAAAAATTATGCTATAATCTGTTAACACATGGATATTTTTCTCATGATCTGCTATAAATATTAATCTCAACAATGCTTTGCTCTCTTTTCTTTACCATGTCCGCTCATAACGTGGAGCATATGGCCTCCTAATGGAGGTATTTCAACATAAGTTTTCTATGAGAACTGCTGGTTACTTAATAGTTGCTCAAACTCTTTTTTCGAAGAGAGTAGGGATAGAAGGATAGGGTTAAGGCAGGATTAGTGGTTGGCAGATCGCTCTTGCTACGTCCCGTTTTTGAGCATCGGATGGGTGAGCGGGAGTTTTAGACATCACAAACATTCATGACTACAAACAGAAATCCATAAATCGATTGAAAGATCAATTTATGAAACTGTGCACACCAGGACTTGAACCCGAGACATCCGTATCTGTAGCCAACGACATTACCAACTGGGCCACGGACGCCGACTCTCTGTTCCATAGCATCCATTTATTTTTATGAATGTCAAATGAAGACTATTTCTTTTTATATTCATGAGAGTGAAGGATACTTCAAGACGAACAACAAGAGAAGCAAATTTCAAATAGCGATAGACCAATAATGCCGAATCACAAAGTATGTATTCTAAAATATACAAAGGGCTAAACAATATAGAACGGAAATCGACATCATCCATACATAACTCGGATATGATCTTAATACAAAATCATTTGAGTACGTATCATTGAGTAAAGTTGTTTAGACGTGGAAATTATTGGACGTTTTATAACTGTAATATATAGAAACTAGGGTGAAGTAAAATAACTTGCCAAAAATATTGCTAGATCGATGATCAATATCGTTTCTTTCATCTTTGCTCATATAAAGGGACAGCTCGACATCCGCTTGGATCTTTTCAATTTTTCTCTTGAGTCTTTCTGAATATGATGGAATATATGAATCTATTGTACAAACTTGCGAGATAGCATCGATGAGAAACTTCTTCTTATAATATAAAATATCGAGATTTGAAGTTTTATTTGAATTTTTATCCATTTCCATCATAAAGATTATAACATTTACTTCTTTAATCTGACGAACTCACTCGCTGGTCGGTAAATTCCATAGATAATATACTGGTAAATTCAAACTTCATACTAGTGCTGCCAAGCTATAATAATTATCCGCTTTGATATAAATTGTAGGTAGGTAGGTAGGTTTTAGGAATTATCATCAGAATATAAATCTTGACATGGATTTAAATAATTTATTATACGATTGGCCATGAATACATATTTTTTGTGTATCGTGATTCATCAACACTGATAAAAATTTCTTATTTCAATAATTTTTTAGGTGTCGGTGTCAATATCAATGTGTATCAATATTTAGCAGCCATAAAAGTTTGATTGTCAAGAAATATGTCAGATGTCAGCGCTGAAATTTTGTTTTGTATTCGATTGTTCTAGATTTCAAGTAATAATTATTGCGAAATTCCAAAATCTTAGCTAGCCGAAGTTAATACGGGTTCATAGCAAGTTAGGTTTCCAAATGATACTCAAATTTAACAATTATATACACCGATATCATTTACACAAGCCTCTCATTAATTCTTGATTATTTTTCATTGACAATAACAAGGTTATGATAAAATAGCGAAGAGATGTTCTGCTGGGGAAGTAGCGCTCACGGCGAATTAGGTTTAGGAGGCATAGAAGAAGAACAGGTAAAAAAAATATTATTCATTATGGATCGTACTTATTCATTAAAAGTTTTCTTCACTCATACAATTAGTCTAAAATAAAGGATAGTCGGTAAATATGGGAATTCAGACATCCATGCCTTCAAACACAAATCCATAAATCAATTTATGAAACTGTTCCTACTGGAATTCGAGCCTGCAAACTCTGCAAACGAAGCCCTTAACGTTGATCACTTGTCTACAACACCATCACTAGTGGTCATCAGTTATGTTTTTCTTTATTATGATTTTAGATTTTTCAACCAATTGCTTCCACATGGAGTCAAGCGAGGCAAGTTTCGTCCATAGCGTGCGGGGAAAATCATTCCTTACTCGTTACGAGTGATGGAAAAATCTATTCCCGCGGGGACAATGATCACGGGCAGCTGGGACACGATAAGCCTAGAAAAAGGCCACGTATGTCTTACTTTAGTATGTGTGCTTTACAAATCCACTTTCTTTGTTATTATTTATATAATCCTCACCTTACATCACGTCTTATTACGCTCCACCCTTCTTGTGCCATCTGTGAAAGATTCATATGAAAATCATTCACATTTTCATCATGATCAATTTTAAATATTATACCAAGATGTCTATTATCACCGTTGGTTTACTTCTTTCAGAAAAACTCAACTAACTTGTCAGAAAATTCAAGATTTCAGAATGTCAGTTTTATTAACAGTGCTGCCGACCAGGCACGTGCCGTGGTTTTATCTCTTTCTCTCTCAATCACATGAAAAGTGAAGGTTCAAGCGAGATGCAAGGGCATGCGGTGCATGCTCTTGTATCCTTCTTGCTCATACCCAAATTAAGTTGTACGATAGAGATGCCGATGCACGCCGATGCTGCCGACTTATAATAATTATCCCTTTTTACATGTTTCAATAATACTTACCATTACAATACAATCTTTTGGTCGTGGATATTTTTTAGCGTATCTTATTTCGATAATTTTTCTCGATGGAATTGTCAATATCATTGAGCGATTCGTTAATGTGCATTTCTCGTAGAACGACTTCTTTTGAGATGCTTCCATTGGGAGTCTATGCACCACATTGGGAGTGGACTTGATTAAATAAAAAATGTTGTATATTGTTTCTTTTTTCAGCTTTGAATCACTTCATACTTACTCCGGCACATATACATAAATCGCAATCGTTTATTTAAAAATATCGAATTTTTAGCGATATACAGATCACGGTCGTTTTGACATGAATATCAGTTATAAAAATATTATCGAATGATGCGTTATTAAGTAGCACTAGGATGTTGTCGGATATGATGGCTCTGCCATATAATGGCTGCTTATTGATTTTTTTCAATTGTGTGATATTGATAATTTATCGAAACTAATCATTCAACGACATTTTACTGTGTTGGACATTTGACATTTCTTTATTGAAATCATACTGCTACATGCCTAAATGAACAGTGATATCACATGCTGCATATTACTCTTGCTGTGGTAGACCCACCTAACGATAGATTTATAATTCATTATCAAATATTTCACTTGTTTGAAAAATCAAATTTTCGTGATAAAATCTTTCTGTTTGAAGAATAGTATCTTCGATCTTTCCTGATTACAAATATAAAACAACACACCTGCCATTTTGGAATATATCCTTTTTAAAATAAAAGAAAAATTTACATTCATAAAATTACAAATATATCATGAATTTATTTCTTTCGCGGACAGTTAAAAATTCATGTGTCACTTACATCCTCACAAATCATAACTTTGATGATTTTCAAGAGATCAAAGAGTCGCTCAGTAAATAGAAAAGTTTGGATTGTATGTTCTCTGTTGAGACATAAAATATCAATCTGCTATATGGCTTTCACTTGGGACATTTATTCATTTTAATAATGAGTGACATTTGTCATTTTATAAAAAGTTTGTGAACATGTTATGGTATGATAGGTAAGTAAGATGAGATTAAATACTCTTCCCTATTACTGTCTAACAGTTTTGGGTTGACAAAAGTTATAAATAGTTTTAATAAAATGTTCCTTTTCGTTATACTCACTTAATTCTAGTTATAGATAGCTATTGACTGAGCTAAGATTTTCTTGGCAAAGTGAATGTAAATAGTTTAAAATAGGTATTTTGTTTTTGTATGTTATCAAATATCTGAGGTAAATACGTAATTATATTTTGTGGTAATAACTTTATTATATTTTTTTGTGCAGTTTCAAACCACAGCCCACGTTTCTCTTCATATGGTTTCCATCTGTGGTTGCGATATTATATCATGTGACTATTATGTGACTTTTTCACTTATTCAATACTTACATTTCAGAAGATGGGGACAGATACCCACTCGTGGCCAATTCACAAGGGCCGTTGCAGGCAGAATGTTTTGGTGCGGCCTTTTCATTTGCATGTCATACATTTTTTCTTTTCTGCACATACTAACTGATTTAGGACCTGCCACTTTCACTGATAATCAAAAGCACGAAACATGCTTAATAGATTTGACTGAAATCCCAGATTAATATTTGTCCACCACTTAGTTTTTTATCCTTTTTTTGTAAATAAATGTTTTATTAAAATAATTCAAAATTAGTTTAATGCAACTTAGTTATAAGTATTGCTCTTGACAAAAGTTGCTTGAAAGTGCTGTATCTATTTTGATTCGCATGGTTATGCATATATCGTACTATATAAATAACTGGCTGTCAAATTACTTTCTTTATTGTTAGGAAAGTAGATGAAACAATGTCAGAAATTAAAATAACCTCATTAGGTGTACAATTTTTTCCAAACAATATATCTATTTTAATAAAAAAGATATTAAAATGAATAACTTTGAGTTTTTGGAAATCAATAAAACCATTAACAGTAATGGAGGATTAGTAAATAACATTATAAACAGAACAGGCGGCTCACCATTATTAAATTTATTTCCCTTGAGTTTTTCACATCCAGGTGCCAGTAATTGATATGTAAATAGTGTAACAGTGTTTATATCTTACCCCCCTCCACATGACCGGTAGAATGTAATAAAACCCACCCCCACCCTTTTAAGAATTAGAATCATCGTTTACCTTAGAAATAAATAACCTTGCGATACGGTTAGTCTAAAGATACTTCTTAAAGAGGCGAAACAGCTCACATTAGTGATAAACCAAGTAGAATAACTAAATTATCAATTTTTAATTTAATTTTATATTAAAAACAAACTTCCACAAAGTTACCGCCGAATCCATAGAAAATACCATTTTAATCCTTTGAAAAGTGACTTATTTTCTATGAAATTAGGTTAAAAAATGTATTTTTACTGTTGCTACACAAAAAGATAAAAATAATCCTTTTTTGTAGCAGTATTTATTTTGAGTAGTGTGAAAATTGTTGGAACTTTTATCTACAGTAAAAATTATCTTTTATCTTACAAGCATATCAGCCATTTTATATTCTGTGGCACCATATTAAAAATGTACTAGTTTGTGGTGGCTTGTTAGGTATCTAGATATGAACAGAGTTGTGAGTGAGAAAATAAACATCTGAGGTTTAATCACAGATATCAAATGCTTCGGTCTATTTCAAACTTCAATCAACAATTACATTTTATAAACATATCGGTGGTCTTTAATCTAAAATTTATTTACATACTTTATCTTCCACACTTAAGCTGACAACTTTTCATATAAGTCTGGTTGTTTTTCATTCTAAGATGATTGTTTAAAATTTATTAACAGCTTGTAGAAAGATGTTTGCTTTGTATTTTTAGATTAGTTTGACCCGGTATTAGCAACTTAGTTGTAAGCAATTTAATGTCTTACAGTGCCACCATCATAGCAAGACATACACGTCATCATGGTCGTTCCTGGAAGTAACGCCCACCCCTCGCATTTACTCACCCCGCTAGTACATTCCCCGCGCCTTGTCAGTCATTCCGTGCCCATTATCGGTGCGGTTTCTTTTACATT
The DNA here is from genome assembly GCA_022494535.1 of Himalopsyche phryganea. Classification (NCBI taxonomy): domain Eukaryota; kingdom Metazoa; phylum Arthropoda; class Insecta; order Trichoptera; family Rhyacophilidae; genus Himalopsyche; species Himalopsyche phryganea. Next base: position 2,696,915 of record JAGVSL010000073.1, read on the forward strand.
AAAATGCCTAAACCTTTACGGAAGCAGACGAAGGGCATTATTTCTAATGTATTGAAGTATTGTGAGGTTGAGGAACAGAAAGGAAAGCTTTCAATTCGACTCGATAGTGCCAGAGATTAAGTATTTGCTATGACAAGTAAGAAACGAAAGAACTTAACAGTGTGACCAGAGTTGCAAAATTTCCCCAGTTTTAGGGGAAATATTATCGCATGCCATTCAGTGGAAAATAGTGTATATATTTTGATGAAACATTCGTTCATACTTCATATGTTATGAAAAAATATTGGCAAGACGGAAAAGAAGTCAAAGGAGTAATGACTTCTGATTCCATAGGCGAAAGATTTATTATTTTTCATGCTGGCGGAGAAAGCGAGTTCATTCAAAATGGCTTGCTAATTTTCAAATCGAAAAGTAAATCATCCGCTGATTCACTTTTCGATTTGATGATATGAATGCGGTTAATTTTACGAAATGTATGCAGACGCAACTGATACCGAATTTACCAAGGAACTCCATAGTTGTTATGGACAATGCACCATACCACAACAAGCAAATAAATAAATGGTGGCCATACACTTCACATAGTGAGCGAATATGGTTGAGAAAAAGAATCATTTTTTTAATACTATTGCTTAGGAATATTTTATTTAGAAGTATTATTTATAATGTATTACTATAATTATTTTGTAGCATTTTTTATAATATATTACTATAATTATTTTAAAGTATTATTTAAAATATAAAATTTTTGGGAGAGAACGCTGGCAACACAGGCGGAGCGAAAAAAGCATTTCACGTAATAATCTCGGCGTTCGCAGCGCTGTGACGTGTAAGTCTAGATAGAGCGGTTGGACACTACACTGTATATCAAATAGTTATTTATATTTAAAAAAATCTGATATATTGAAATGTTATTTTAGCAATCTATATATTAATGATTCTACGCCATTATACACTTAAACAATTCTTAATAATAAGTATTATCTGTATTAAAACGGACATTGAAAAACTTCAAATATTTCAATGTGCAAAATTTGATAGTTACATGTTGATAACTTCTTTTTGTTAAATTATTTTTATCTTTATTCTCATTAACGTTCACATACATACATTTGTTTTCTATCTACTCCAATCTGGTATTTTTCATTTCCTACCCCTTTTCCCTATAATATATATATATATATATGTAAATATCTATATTCCTATTTCATTGTAAAGTGGATTAGTCTACTTGAATGTAAGATATTATTTTCACCGGTTTCCAACCTGTGAGTTATTAAACTAAAATTGTAATCTGAAAAATAAATACTGACTATAATTTATGTATCACTCATATTCAACACTTGAATATTGCACCGGTGACTGAGTTTTGGAAACGAGATTTGTTATAAAAACTACTCTTGTCGCAAATTTTGAGGCAACCAGAATCATTATATTTACACATTATATAATATATTTACTATATTAGAATAAAATATTGAAAAATGCTTTTTTATTCAAATGTGGCAGGAGGTCGCAGGTTACATGGCTTTAGAAAGGGGGTTGTGATTTGAAAATATTGGGAACCAGTGTAAATTATTACTATTGTAAAGAAATAAAATTACATGACCATTTAGTACTGCAAAATCAAATATTTCCAATAAAATGTTCTTGGTGATTCCTTTCGTCAATATCAAAAATATGCACAGTCGTTTTTTGGTCATCCAATCTTGAATTTTGAAATTAAACTTGAAATGATGTTTATAATTTATTGCCAGAATTTTTAAGTTAATTAACCTATATTGAATTTGTATAATAGAATCGTGATCGAACTGATGTGCTTTGAACCTCATATGCTTTATTTGACATTTTAGTGATCTTGCTGTTAATTTTTGTTGGATTACCAAGTGTTTTATCTAGGTTATGTATTCTCTTAACAGTCGTGATTAATACGCTACAACCTATTGCAATTTTTAGAACTCGTCTCGACACTCGACGCATATCACATGACCCTGGCATCATGTGGCATAACTCATTCCTTGGCTGTAAACGACTGGGGTCAAACATTCAGCTGGGGCTCCAACTCTCACGGGCAATTGGGATTGTCGGTCGGTCAGCCTCAGCAGCCCACGCCGAAGATTGTGAGGGCGCTGGCAGCTCAGCAGGTTGTGCAGATCGCCTGCGGTAGCTACCACTCCCTCGCCCTCATGAGCAGTAAGTAAATATTGAAGCATTTTGGGATTTTCCCTAAATATACTGACCGAATATAGAAGCTTATTTGCTGTAGCACTCTTAGACCTGTTCTCTTGCATGCAAAAAAAATGATAAGGAATGTATGAGGCTTGGATGGGCTTGACATGGCTAAGCACACGTCAAATTATTAACTTGTAACCCTAAAAACTGCAGCAGCTATGGTCTCCCGCTCGTCATTTGTAGAATATTATTTATGAGTCACCACTCTTGGTTTTAAACATGTATAGATTGACAGGTTGTTTTTATCAATTTTCACAATTGATCAAAAACTTTGTCTATTATATCGAGGTGTTACTGTAATATGCATTTTAGTTTGAGGAGATATCAACAACATAAAAATCAATGAAGTCTCCACAGTTTCGCATAAAATTTGTAAGTATATAATATCTTTTCCCATCGATGTGATGCAGTTGTGTTTTTACTATCTTTGAAGATGGCGATCTATATTCTTGGGGAGCGAATTCATTTGGCCAACTCGGTCTGGGGACGTTTTCGGTGAAGGAGGACAAACCCACTTTGGTATCTTCATTAGCAGGAGTACCTTTTGCTTACATCGCTTGCGGGGGATATCACACATTTGCCTTATCGAAGTAAGTTATATTTATTTCTATTACCGTATGCTGATCTCTTAAACTGAGATCTATGTATCCAATTTCATATCCAGGTAACTGGAAAGTGGGAACAATGTACCTAAGAATATAATAACCTTTACACAATTCCAAACACATAAAATATTATCATGTGTGTTAAGTTATCAATGGAAATATAGTGGATTTGGCCAAAATAGGAGGTAATTATCTGTGTGCCCTCCTCATTTTTGAAGAAATAGTTTTTTTCTTAAGGACTTATTGAAAGTGGTATAACTGTTACAATATCTAGGAATGATAGATCAAAGACGATGAGACTTACTGAAACAATGAATTACGTTGTTTGTTATTTCCATAATTATAATTTATGGAAAAATTACATTTTAAAATCAACTTTCATTTGTATTTTTTTGTTTGTTAAGGTCAGGTGCGGTATACGGTTGGGGTAAAAACACGTGCGGGCAGCTCGGTCTCAACGATGGCGAGAATCGGTGTTACCCTTCACACCTTAAAAGTCTGCGTAGCATAAAGGTATATAGGCATTGTGATTCCATAAAATGAGCTGTTATCTAAATTTGTAAATGAACAGTGAATCTGAGTGACTGACTTAAGACTAAATCATGTCGCTTTCTGTTAAAATATATAATACAAGGAGGACATAATATGATCAGTGTTTATTTTTTACGCAGTCAGAACTAGTTCTGAAGTATCAGTATTTTTTCCAACCATATCCACTCCCAATGTGGAACAAATAATGTCTATATGCTCTATATTATAGACTTAGGGAGCATCTCAACAGAAGTTGTTCTATGAGAACTGGTTGTTATGTCGCTCAATCTCTCTTTTCTGGAGAAGAAGGAGTAGATCACAAATACGTAAATTGATTGAACAATTAATTTCAAGTGTCCATGAACTGGTGGACACTGCGAGTGAAGAGGGCGCTCAAGAGCGTAGACCACTCGGCTACAGGCCTAGTAATGATCGTGATGCAAGGCGAAAGTAAATTGTATAGCTCTTATGATGTTATTTAATTTTAACATCTGATTTCTTTATACAGATTTGTCAAATATCTTGCGGAGAAGAGTTTACGGTATTTTTGACGCTCGACGGTGGAGTATTCACATGCGGGGCGGGAAGGTACGGCCAGCTCGGACACGGAGACCAAAAAGATGAAATGTTACCAAGAAAGGTAACACTGTGCCAATAATTGACCGTGTACATATTTTTCTTATTCATTTTATGACAATCCTTTCAATTTTTTACTCTATTTATGAATGTTCAAAGGAATCAACTTTTTATTTTGTGGGCTTCGAAAGCATTCTGGAGACGCTTCCTTCTTAATACTATTGGTATATTTATGTTTCCAAAAATTGAAAATATAGTCGCGGTTCTCATAAATGTGTTTTTGTAATTTAGTTCTTGTTCGTAAACCATGGGCTTATTCCTTCAATCTACAGCTATTCTTTGGTGAATAGAAAGTATTTGTATTGTCCTTGATCTTTAATGTAAGATTACAATCAGTGCTGTAGCGGGCGGAGGGTATACACCATATACCCTCTGCGAAGTCTACGACTGCAGCACTAATTATGATGAAACCATGCGTATCTCAAATATATTTTTTTTTATTGAAGATCATGAACGAGTGAGTACTTTTAACTGAAGGCACTTGATAAATATTAGGACTGCATTATGCATTTGTTGATTGAGCAAATTATTTGTCCAATGCTTTATGAATATGGTACACTTTTGACAGCGAAGATTTTTTTTAGCTCTAATTAAATGTTGCAATATGTTGAGGAAAATTATTTTATATTTTATTTTTATTTATTGATAGGTTATGGAATTAATGGGTTCGGCGGTAGTGCAGGCAGCTTGCGGTCGGCGGCATTTGGTTGTTGTCTCCGGAATCGGACGAGTGCAGGCTTGTGGATTAGCTGCTTCGGGACAGTTGGGAAATGCATCTCCGTACATCCCTTATGTTAGCTTTCCTAGGGATGTAAGTGGCTCTTGGCTGGTGAGTTAATTGACCCGATAGTTATTTAATCTTTAGAACAATAATTATTGTTTCACTAAAATCTTAGATCGGTGTCTATTACGGATGGGAAACGAAGCTATGTCAAGTTTTAATTATATTGATATAAATTTTTATACAACCGACTGATCGATGCAATTTATTGTGATGAATTATTCATTGAAATGATTTCTTCGCTCAGATTATCGGCAATGAAAATTATGTATGGCGAGTGTTTGCGGGAGGCGATAGATGCTTCGCGACTGTCTCGTCTGCCTCTAATCCCCACGACAGTCGGCAGCCGAAAGACTCACTTCAAATTCTCACCATCACCTCGCAAAAACTTACTCCTTGTCTGGAGTTTGCCGAGGCGGATAGGGTAGACCAGGTAATTTTGCTATTACACATACATACTGGTCATCGGCGTGCGGTGAACTTATCACTATCTCTATCACAACCTAATTTGGGTATGAGCAAGTACACAAGAGCAATAGCATGCGCCGCATCACCTTGCATCTCGCTTGTACCTTCACTTTTCATGTGATTGAGTGAGAAAGAGATAAAGCCACTGCACGAGCCTGATGACTGGTATATTATTCCCCGCATGTGACATGTGTGATATGCCAGCCGTTTAATTCATTTTCTAATCAGAAAATACCATATTGAATTTTATTTAAAACTGAACCTTACCGAAAAAATACAATTGAATCTTCAGTGGCTATTGAAAACTACGATTATGAAACGACTTTGTATTTTCTGTATTATCCTTGCAAATAATTATTGCCTCCATCGTAGTCGTATTTTATTTAGTGCAATAATGTTTTTCATTCCAAATTTTTGATTTTCAGGATACATTGTGCTATCTGGAAACAGTATTTAAATCATTAGCATCTCTCAATGCTTCATTCTTGACGGAGGATAATTTACATTACTGTTGCAATTCAAAAAACAGTGGAGTGAATCAGACCTTAGCTGAAGAAGCTTTCGGTATCATAAGTAGAATTGAAAATACAACTATAAAGGAAGTGGTGAGTATTACTGCTTTAATTTTTTTAATTAATCTAATTATTGTAACACATTGTCTGTGGGAAACATGCCACCACTCACAGAAATCGTGAAACTAATCTGTGTTTAGCATAGTCTATGGATTGACAGCGGGAAATCGATCACAGTCCTTTTATTTTTAATTGCTTGTTGCACTTGATATAGATTAACCCACTACTTTTGTAATCTCTACCTCATCAAACCGCACAATGTATGTTTTGAGTCTTATTTGATACTTGTACAATATTGCCTGTTAAGCATAGAAAAGGTATACCTGAGGTATACCTATTCTCGTAAGTTTATATCGAATGATGTATCATTTAATACAATTTTCAGATCTTGCAAAGTGTCACTGGCTCTGGCGGGTTATTAGAATCGCTCAAACCGAATCCGCCCGATGCAGAAGCCCTCCGCTGTCTGTTGACGCTTCCCTTCTATCATGAGATGTCGAATCCGAGAACCTGGACTCGATTGCAAATACCGTTTGCCGCAGCCATTGCGCGCTTGAGGCCGCCATCACACAAATTGCTAGCCGCTTGGTGTCATTCAATGTCCAGGGCTACGTTTGAAAGATTTATAGATATTTTTAAAAATGTAATTTGTTATTATCTCAAGTGCCCTGCTGTCATGGAGGCAAAGGTTTGTTATGATGTGAACAATTTAAAAATATTACTGTGAACATGCTTTGATTACGATTTTTTTTAACCATGTCCTCTTCCAATGTAGAGCATATAGACCCCTGATGGAGCTTATCCCAACAAATATTTATTAGCGGGTAGAAGTTGAAAAAAATATGTGCATGTTACGGCAATATCAATTTACATGACTTCAACTCTTGGCGCAGTAATATTTCTCTGTTTTATCATTTATGTACATGTTTTCAGAGAATAGATTATGACACTCGAATTGTTCACATATTGAATGCGTTGGAGAGTCTCAATAACATTAATAATTCTAATCCGGCACCCGGAAAAGCTCCTCCGGAGACTTTCTACATTCATGAACTGGGAGAAATGATCGATATCAGAAACGATTACATCTATTTCTTAACCGACGGTCAGGTAACTTATTACATTCATTACTTCAATGCATAATTTACTTTAAACGTTATAGAGATGTATAAAATTTTCTCATGTCTCTTTAGCCGACTCGTAGACCTACACATAGGCGAAAGAAACTGGTACTGCATAAAAAAATATTACTGTTTGGGCTTCTATTCAACACCATATCAATGCAAACTGACACATTTATTTTATTCACTTAGTAGTTTAAAAAATGAGTTATGTTGTTTCCGAGAGATTACATGCATTTTTGTTAAAAGATTATTTCAGAGAACACATTTGAACGCACTTCTCTTACCAAACATAACATTGTTACAATAGTAATGAAATAGGTAACGATCCACATTAAATGCATGTTTTTGCAACATGAATATAACTGCTATATACTTCACACTTCATCAATATATTGCAGCCAACCATGGGAAACTATTTTCTTTTTTTTGTCTGTTTTTATGGTTTAAGTATGGTTATTGTTTTTATAACTGATATTTTATGAGTTCAATTTTTTTTTTACATCAACAATTAAATGCACCCAAGAATGGCAGCAGATCGAGTACATGTTGATAATAGGCTACGGCAGTGAATTGTTAAAGAGAAAATAATTGTGTGCTCGTATGGAATGTTCCACGCGTCTGTGATTGACATTTGAAGATATAGTCAAAAATATCAGTGTCGGGTAAAACTCGGTAACTCATAAAACACTATACATTTGATATAAAATATGCAAATACGATACACTGGAACTCTGATATTTCGTTCTCGCATCTGTTACCGACCAAAGACCATAAATATAATGTTAAATAATTGCGCATTCATCCGCCTTGCCTATCATTAACAAGTATATTATTACTTTACAACTGGATTTTTTTTTAAATGTTTTTACCACAGTGTGGGATTTCCAAAATGCACCAATAACTCAATGAGTGTGTATCAATTCCATAGACAAACATCAAGTTTCATAAATAATAAATGTAGATAGTTTTAATGAATAATAAATCAACATGATGTCCTATGAAACATCAAAGATTGTTCATAGTATTAAAAACTCATCCATTGTAGACTATTTATTTGGAATTTATTATTATTGCTAATAATATATTTATTTTTCCTGCAGTCTGCTTTCTACTTATGTAATTATCCATTCCTATTGGACGCTCACTGCAAAACTAGTCTTTTAGAAGTGGATCAGGAGATTCAGATGAGGGCGGCGATGAACCAGGCGGTCACTCGCGCCATTACCAATCTTCTTTTCCAAGGAATTGCCAATCCCACTGATCAGCAGTTCATCACTCTTAGCGTGTCACGAGAGCATATTGTGGCCGATACGCTTAGAGAATTGGCTCAGTATGGTACCAGTGATCTCAAAAAACCCTTGAAGGTATGAAGTGATTATGTATATATAAAGTGACGTGTTTTAAAGTTTTTTTTTTATGCGAGTTGTATTTAAGTGAGTGAAAAGTGCTCTTTATTTATCTCATACAAGCTTTTTATAATGCTTTGTTTGGTGTCTGTAGGTAAAGTTTCACGGCGAAGAGGCGGAGGACGCCGGCGGTGTTAGAAAAGAATTCTTCATGCTCCTTCTCCGTGAGATCCTGGATCCGAAATACGGAATGTTTCGTCTTTACCCTGACACCCGCTGCGTGTGGTTTTCAGAAGATTCATTTGAAGAAGAAGACATGTATTGTCTAATTGGTTAGAAACAGAAATATTTAAAATACTTTATTGTTGTTATGTTACACAGGTGATTATTACCTCAAAATATAAATTTATTTATATCTATGACACAAATAAAGTTTCAGAATAGACAGGGACAATTGCCTGTCTGTAATCTGTATTAATGTACTTAACCGATAAAATAAATTCCTATTTTTTGCCAAGCTGGTATAATAAATGCACCGCACCTTCTGTGTTATTCTAGCGAAAGAATTGATATCTCAGAATCTTATTGTGGACATACCTTATTTTTGCCAATTTCGTTCCTTACCAACTTCTGCCAGTAGAGTGGCGATATAACCAATTGGTGAATTTGTAAAAATCGTTTACTTAAAATTGAATTGCCTAGTGCGCAGAAGAACCAGGCAACATGGCATGTATATTCTTGCAGAGTTCAAATATTCTACATCCTGATCGATATAGTTTATTTTACTGTAGATCTTATTTGATATCTCTTGGGAAAAATGTTACATTGCGCTTAAAAAGAACAACCACCTTTTTTTCAGGTGTTATTTGTGGCTTAGCCATTTATAACTTCACTATTATAAATGTTCCTTTTCCGTTGGCCTTGTACAAAAAACTGTTAAATGTACCCATCACTCTGGGCGACTTAGCCGAACTCAGTCCTGTACTTAGTAATTCCCTGCAGAGCCTATTGGACTATGACAAAAATGATGTTGAAGATGTACGTATTCAGTTTTATTATAAATTATTATGTATAATAAGGGACATTGGAGAAAGCCACATACTACTGTTTTATGAATTGTGATATTATTTCTAAATTGCCATGGGAAAAAAATACATATAGTAAACAACACAAAAATCATCATCAATTGAAAATTTCAATTATGATTATTAATTTTCAAACCGAGATTTGTGTTGTTTTTCGTTTTACAGAAGAGACTTTTAATGTTTGAAAAAAATTGTGGCTTGATATTTTATTAATTTTGCATACAATATGCTTGTGCTGCACGTTTGATATTGAAATCACAAAAGCGATAAAAACTGAGTTCATTTGCTAAAGACTTGCAGTAATATACGTAATTGGTGAAAACTTGTCTTTAATGAAATGTTTTGTGTGGTTTGTGTCTTTCTCTATATCACCGACAATTTATTGAAAACAATAATTGAGGCATTTAGAGAGGAGTTGTTTTTTACATGATGCTTATTTCCTGTTGGAGTTATTGCAACACATCAATCATTCATACAAATCACTAATGTGATAATTTTACTCTGGTTATATAACATTCGATACGTTTTTCAGGTATTTTGCTTAACATTCGAATTGTCCCGTGAAGTTTTCGGCGAAGTGAGAACCCACACTCTCAAAGACGGCGGAGGAAATATTTCTGTGACCAAAGAAAATAAAGCGGAATACGTGGAACTGTATCTTGATTTTTTCTTCAATAAAGCTATAGAGAAGAAATTTCATGCTTTCAATGAAGGATTTTATAAAGTAAGTCTTTTAAAAATTGAAATTATTGTAATATCGACTGTGGAAAGGAAAAAGGACTTAACCCTCAGTTTTTTCAAAATAGTCTTTTTTCGATAATCACAATGTATGCAACTCAATACATGTTATATCAAAAGGACGTAAGCTGTAAATGCCTAATTAGTATCAAAATTTAGATTTTAAGTTTGAAAAAAAGAGGGACTTTGAAATTTGCGGCGAGGAAAAAGGACTTACAATAATAATCTTATTAGTCGCTCAGGTAAGATTTTCGTAATCGTAAATTACAATTATATTGTTATACAAACCTGTTACAACAATAATATATCTTAAATCATTTATCAATGATCTCTTGTTCATATTAGACGAGGAAGTTAACACAATTTTTGCTATATTTACTAAAAACGTCACCGTGTGGTTTTTAGGTTATGTGTCCTCTCAATCTTTTTCCCTAAGATTATTATAAATACGCTTAAATCATTTTAATAGATGAATATTATTAGTATTTACTGCATTATATACAGTTATAATATTATGTGATGCTTAGTATTCGATTATCTTGTAAATTAGTCGTAAGAACAGTTCACATTACACTGCTCGTAAAATGGAATAAATATGAAATACTGATATATTATCTCGTCTATTTTGTCATGCATAATGTATGATAAACTATGTCTTAACTTAACTTGCAGTAAATAAATAGTAGAATATTAATAGGTACTATCATGCATCGTTTTTAAAAAAATTGTTGCAGCATGCTATTAGGCTTGTATTGTTATATTTATAACTAACATTTTTGCTATGCTACATACTCTTTGTGATTTATTATATATAAAGTAATCAAATTCCCAGTTAATTAATTATGATGCATTCCTATGAAAGCTATTTTAAATATATGCAGAAGTGTACTAGCTGCCACAATTCTATATGTTTATTCAGAAAGTCATTTTAAATTGGTGAGGAAAAAGGGCTTTAAGCTGCTGTTGATAATTTTTGTCCGGTAAAAAAGACGTAACCATCAGTTTTATTGGTTTTTCTTAAATAACTTATTAAAGTAATATCAGATTGGAGAAATAAAACGCCAGATTATTAGTCTTCATGCAACTCAAGGTTGTGTATATTTAATATTTTGATTTTGGCCGAAATCATTAAAAAAACGTTTTTCGTAGCTCCTGTAAAATTTGTTATGTGTAGGTTACGTCCTTTTTCCTTTCCACAATCGATATATATGTTTGCACATCATTTTCGTTAAAATTGCCTTAAATGGTAAATAAGTCTTCAGGTTCCATCATTATGGTTCCTTATATTTGATGACGTTTTCAGGTTTGCGGGGGTCGAGTTTTGAAACTTTTTCAGCCTCACGAATTGATGGCCGTGGTGGTCGGAAACGAAGAGTATGATTGGAAAGCTTTGGAAGACGCGGCTGAATATCGAGGTGGATACACTTCCGCCGATCCAGCCATCAGATCGTTTTGGGAAGTGTTACAAGAATTGACTGATCAGGAAAAGAAAAACTTTCTTCTTTTCCTCACCGGCAGTGATCGGATACCTATCCAAGGAATGAAAGCCATTAAAGTGAGTTTTACCATTTGTGATATTCCATATTAGCATAATTTTTCTAGAAATGATTACTTTTAAATGTGGATATCTTATTCTTAATAATTTTAATCGTCATAGCTATTTTTCTTTTCAGATAACAATTCAGCCAACTTCTGATGACAGATTCCTTCCAGTTGCTCACACTTGTTTTAATCTTTTAGATTTGCCTAGATATTCTACCAAAGAAAAATTAAAATATAAGCTACTCCAAGCGATACAGCAAACTGAAGGGTTCTCCTTGGTTTGATGCGTGCTGGAATTTTAATTAATTATTTTGTAATTCTTATTTTTTCAAACATGTTTTTTTATGTCTGTTAATAATAATGTTATTTTTTAATTGCTGTCACAAGTAGAAAACGTCTAGATTCTAATTTTGTCCTTTTCAATTTGCAAGTGTCACATTATATCTTACTACTAATTTGCAAAATCGTTTGGAATATTTAAACATTGATCTCATCGCTCAATTCTTTTGATACCTGATAAAAATAATATCAATCGTTCATTTGATGTATTTTATACTATCACTCTAAATCGAGGAATAGGCTCCATTCAAAAAGAACAAATATTTAATAGTTATGTTATATCTCACATTTGGTTTTTGTCAATAAAGTTCTAAATGCGCTGGATATTTAAGGATTAACCTTTTCCCTGCGGCTTGATTATTTTATAAATCTCACATATATTTGAAATTGTATGCGGATTAATTTGTGGCACACAGGTTCAATTTCTTCAAGCATGTTTAATAAATTAAATAAAGTAAATACAGGGAGTCTATTATAGAAGGAGATTAAAAATATTTTATTCATTTGTTTGTATTGCCGTTTTTTAGACAATCTTTTTTTATTATACTATTTTACATCCTTGTTGCAAAACACTTGAAAGCGATTTGTCTTATTTTGTTATACTTGAAGAATGTGAGATATTTAATTTGAGGACCTCACAAATAGAGCTACACTTAACACGCTATGCATGCAAAATTGTTTACACTACCATCAGCAGAAAATGGGCAATAATATTGAATAACTTCCCTATTATTTTATATTTTTTAAACTGGTACCGAATTATATTTTGAAATTGAATTCCTGGTACACAATCTATGATGACGTTAATGACCATGAAGAAATATCTGTCGATTCAAAACCCTCACTTGTTTTCAAACTGTAAAAATTAATTATTTATAGGAATGGAGTTGAATTTTATCAATTTCTAATTTTTTCTCTTGAATTTCAACTCTCTCTGACCATCCTTTAGCTTCAGTAGATGCTTTTTTGTGAAAATATCATATTTCAATCCTCACACAGACAGTTTAATTGAAATTTTAAATAAAACATAGCAATAATAAATAACACATTATCCGGCGGTATCAACCAGACTGTGAAAACCGTAAGAAATCCGTTTTCATATATATATATAAACCATACCCGTCTCGTGCATGATGTGTTAATATAAATTAATAATCTCTTTTGTGTAAAAATATTTATGTCATTGTTTGAAGTAATATTTGTAGTGCGTTTTCTTTTAATACAGTTGCGCTTGAAACTATTTTTCCAAAATGGATTTAATAATTATTGAAGAGGCATAGCATATTGATGAATATTTATTGCTCAATTCTTATTATTAAACATGCCTCGTTTTGAATTCCAGGCTTTATGTCCACAGACCATCAGATAAATGTGATTATAGGTTTAAATAAAGGAATTAGTGTTGAAATACTCAGTTTTGTACATTTGTAGATAGTGAAATCATATTGAATCAAACATATTATTCAATGCGATTGATTATTATTTGCGTTAACAGATACAATTTTACATTGATGTCTTTTGTAATCAAACCGGCTTGGCGACTCTTGGTTTACTAACATTTATTAGTTAAAATTAATTACTCTGACAATATTTTAATTTGTCAAAAGTTAAAGTTCCTTGAAATAAAATGCCTTGCATAATGTGAATGCAGTTGTATATTTTAAATAAATAAATATATGATATTGAACTGTACTTGGTTGTTGAAATAAATCTTGCCAAGAAAAAAACGTTAATTGACATGCCAAGTTGGAGAATGGCGCTGTCACCAAAAAATTCTTGTAGCATTGCTATATGCAAATACAATCATCATTTTGTTTTACATAGAAACCATTGTAAATTGTATTTTAGCGAAATCGCTAGTGGTCATGACACATATAACATGAGGAATGTCACCTGTCATGTCTGCCACTCAAAATGGCGTTATTGATAGGAATTCTTTTTTGAACTTGCCATCATAGAACTGTCAGACTTTTTGAATAACTTACTGCCTATTCTCATGAATTATTGTTTTCGAAACAATTGACATTGTCTATCGTATTTATTACTACAGTATCCCTAATAAAAAAAACTTTCTCGACGCTCCTGAACCTACGTTTTACAGCCTTACCTCAATTTTAGTTTCAAATTTTGCGGCGGCCAAGTTTAATAATAGATAAATACTTATGCAGTTAAACAGTTCGTGATTTATTAAAAAAGAAATTGTAGTAAGACAGTCAGGTTCAGTGTTGCTAAATGGCTGATAGTGTATTTATGCTCAAGTATGCATTATATGCACAACAAATAAAAGGCATTGGAATGGAACATGTTTTTAAACCGAGGGTTGCTTTTTCATAGTATTTCTGAAATATTGAATGTTGGGCGCAACAATATTATGTTCATATAAAAGTGCGTGAACACTGTCGATCTTGTATTTTTTAAAGTAATAATTCATTTTATTGTCGATTTGATACCAATATTTTTGTATGTTTTTTTAGTCTTGATAACATTTCAGATAATCGCTTCATACTCACAGTTTTGTGTTTTATATATTGCATGGTTACACCATCACACATACCGGTGTCAAGTAGAAGCTTTTACACCTTGGGTATGTTATTGCAAGTGGGAAGTTGTGTTGAGCATCAATAGTACATATTAAGTCATTATGCAACGATTTGGCTAAAAATATCTACTAGATTTGTAAAAATCTCTAACAGTAGTGAAACTAATTGGAGAATATTGTTTGATAGTAAATGTTTAAATGACTAATCTATAAAAAAAAAGAAACACAATCTGAGTGAAGAGATAGTAAATACTTCTGACTGTATCTTTTAATATTTTTCAATATAATGCAGCTCACGAGATGTTTAAGAAGTCCATAGATATGCTGTGAAAGTTTTTATAACACTTTGTAAGGGAGTAACAAATATTTAGTGATAGAATATATTGCAAGGTTGGTTTATTTTGAGAACTCTTCCTCAGAGTAAGTTGTTACATCTTGGGATTAAATTTATTAGCATTGTAACCAAAATAATCTGTTGTTTATTCCAGTCATTTATTTGTTTTTATTAATTTTGATGTACGGTTGTCGGTGATAAATACTATGCTGTGAAATAAAATCTAAAATGTTTATTATTATATTTTAATAAATATTTGAGCATTTATCTTTGTTTTACCCATATTTATAGAAATATCTGCCGGTAATTATTGCTACAAGTCGACTGACTGCACTATGCCTAGGCCAGGCAAGAGATGGCTCTTCATATTTCAGATCGTTAAACACATGATGTATGCTTCGTGTAGTGCATGTGACATGTGAGCCTCAGCTTTCATGCTTTTAATGGTATTGTGTAAATTTTGATTTTATATTAACCCTTTTCCTGCCCAGCCGCCAAATGCGATTTATTGATTTAAATGTGATTGTATGAAAATAGAATACAATATTATTCGAATTTTCATTTATATGCTGAATGTATATATATACGTGGCCGGTGTATTGGATCAAACTCTTGATCCCGTATATATGTTACAGCGAAAACATATTTCAGGTTAAAAGCTATTTTTATTGGAAAAAATATATTTTACCTATTCAGGTAGTGAAAATGTATCGAAACAATGAATTTACAGTTTTATTGTAGTTGGTAAATAGATAATGTACTAATTGTATTTAAATGTTTTACCCAATTTACTGGAATCCGGATTCATCCTCTTCCATTCTCTGTTTACAATTTTTTACTACTACGATAAATTATTTTACATCATTGACTTCGGACCGCGCCCTCTATATTAGTACTTATGCGACAAATTAGGTGGACGAAGTCTTTGCGAGTGTGAGGCGGCTTTTGGTGCGCTCGCCGTCTTGTCGGTGCGCCGCATGTTTTTGTCACCTCTCACATAGGACACTCCCGTTGGCAGAGAACGATTGATATTTTTGAGCTACGCCACGTCGCCTTACGCTCGCAAAGACTTCGTCCAGGTACGACAGTCAGTAACATGGTACTAACCAGTAGAAGCCTACGCTTAAACACGGGCACGGCGGGAAATTGGTAAAAAAACAAAGATTGGAATCAAGGAAACCAATAAATTATGTGAAATATGAATGTCAAATATGATCTATTGTTTGTTCTAAAAATTTCCATATGACATCTTATTGTGACTTTTTTATACTGGTGTGATGTTTGTATTTCGCGTAAATTGCCCGTTTCCCCGATTCCCACGTATCGTAAGGTGACATTTTTCTATTAGTAATAAATTTCCTACAGGACTGCATTGTTATTAGTGGCATTAAGTAAATTTTCGGGAAGAAGTAGCAAGTCGTAAAACAAATTATGTATCTATGATTCTATTGGTCCTTTGATTCGATTGGTCACAACTGTCAAATTTCGTTTCAATGACAGTTCGAAACGAATATAATTTCACAAATATATTTCAAATATATTTTTTCTAGTAAAAATGTATATACTGGTGAAAACTTGCTTGGTTATGAAATATGTTATAACTTAAAATATGCTATTTCTGTAATACAGAATAATCTATACAGGATGGGCAGCGAACAGGTTAAACTACAAAATTTCTGTGCATCTTTTTCACAGCATTTCATCAACATATCGATTTGAACCTTTGTTATTCTGGATATAGATGTTTATTACTTACAAAAACTGTTCTCTTACATTGCTCAAATACCACAGGCAGTGGTGAACATAAATCCACGTTGTTCTTGTCACCCTATTGGTATTTAATATTCTTCTACTTTAGGAGAAGACGGTCAAAAGAAAAAAAACATCAAATGACATCAGTGGGAGCAGCATTGCATCAGAGGTCAGGTAGATAAGTTAAATTAATACCAACAGTGACTTTTCACATATTTAATGTCTATAAATAATGAATTTACAAATATTATCAGTTTTTTCTCTGAAATAGCAGTAGTGTCATTTTACATAGACAAAACGTAAATTGATTCGAAATAATGTAACACCCATTAACTTATCAATAATAATGACATGTCCCATTAATACAATCACATTTTAATAATGCGAAGAGCCATATTTCATTTTATACTTAATGATGAATATAAATAACCTTAAAATAAATGAAAAAATTTATCGCAATGAAGCATGGCAATGTAAAACAAAAATTATCCATAAACATTTCACGGAGGAAATTAAATCCTCAGTGCGATGCGTGCATATAATTTTTTTTAATGAAGGATTATCTTTTTAATACTGTAATTTTGATAGCGAGAAACCTTGAGCAGGTCAGCGAGTAAAGCTTTTTTGTTTGCGTATTTTTGAAGAGATTTTTATAAAAGGAGCCAGTTCTTTTAACACTATGACTGAATGCCGTGAAAGTGGGATGTGATGAAATATTTTTAAATTTGTTTGAAGCTTAGAACTGGCTTTGTCCGGTGAAATCTTCAAAGTGCTGTGTTCCTGGAGGTACCTTGTAGCCAGCGTAGTTGTGTGGCAGGGCATTTTTAGCAAAGAATTGCGAATAATCCTTCTTTACCTGAAAAATACAAATAATATTGTTTTATAACGCTTTAAATATTTAAAATAAAGACTGTCCCATTGCTGAAAATCAAAGAGCAAACACTCCTTTCGCTATATAAGTTGGACTTGGAAAACGAGAAGATGATGTAATGCTATTACATAATTTTATATTCAGCAATGATGTTATTTTGTTCTCATTACATTTACTCATTAGAAATCAAATTGAATGGCAATGTTAAAATAATAACTTTAATACGGTTCATTAATAAATACATGCCTGCAGGTATAGCATCATAGAATAACTGGCTACAAACTGTGTAAGAAAGTGTATTACAAATTCATATTATGATAGTAAAGTGATATACAGAAGACCCCCCAATAACACGGTACTATCTGGGGACGGGTTATCAGGTCTACCATACTCATACAAATTCAGAGGATACGTTCTTTTTTTAAGGAATGTGTGCTTTTAAACCAAGAACTCGCTTGAAAACGAAAACGTTACGCACTCGTATGTCTCGTATTAAACCACACAAAACCCTAGTTGCACGGTTAACGGATGAGTTGATCTCCCTCTTCCCCGTTCTGCTGTGATGTGAGCGAGGGAGAAGGAGAAAAATTATCCACATACTCCTAATGTAATGTTCTCCCTTGCTCATATGCGTTCAGGCAGTAAAGTTAAACTCGATAACCTATTAATATACATGTCTTTGACAATTTCTTTAAAATTGACATATTTTCATTATATCGCTGTGAGAAATAGAAATGTATTCGACCATTTTTATTTCAAATAAGCCGGGATAACTCGTCTAATTTTAATATTTCGATTGATTTTCACTATTGAAAAGAAATATTTCTAATAAGGAAATATAGAAAAGTGTAGACTTGAAATGGCTCTCCTGCACAATATACAAGTAATGTCAGCTTAATCAGTTCTGCTGACGAAATAATGTTTTTTTTTTATAGATTTTATCAGACAATTATTAAAGCTTTTTGTTTTATTAGTTGAAATTTCAATGTTGAATGCTTCCCACTACATTCTCTATTTTAAAAGGCAATTTTCGATTCTTGCCACCGTTTTGTTTTTTACACGAAAAACTCGAGTTATAGATTCAAATGACTCAATGGATACTCGATGCCCTGCTGGTTTTTAATTGTTTGAATGGTACCTAGCTTCATTTAAATTATATTACTTCGAAATATTTCTAAGATTTTCTCACCGCGTTCAAACCAATCTAGAATTTTTGACATTTCTTCTAAGGAAATTACTTTCCTTGTAAATTTTCGTTAATTTCTGTTGGTATTCATGGTTTTAAATAAATAGAAATAATGATGGCGGTGAAAACTTAATTGTTGATAGTGTTTGCACATGTTAACCAAAAATGAATTTGTAGAATGTTGACAACTTTTGTCTCGGCAACAGAAGTGACGCATGCGCATCAAGCAATCTTTCTGGCGCGCAGCCGTGCCGCACAGAAGGTGACCGTGTAATCAGGAAGACATCACAGATTTTATTAAAAAGCTATTTGCCGAAAATCGTGTTACCGGGGAGTCGACTGTATTTATGATTGCTACCTTGCGTGGTCTACATGCAGGTCCTTTGGCAAGCGTGATGCGAGCCTCATTTTCTGCTTCCATGCCTTCCTTCACCGTCTGTGGTGGCCATTTTTGGTCTCCACGCATGTTAACACCTCCTGGAAAATTTAACATTTATTGTCACATTACCAATTTATTGAAGTGATACATATAGATAATGTAAGAAAATAAATTTCAGAACGAATCGAAACTTAGAGATTTCTAATCTAAATTCAGTGACAAATTCAATGCTGATGGATTACTTTATTATATTATATTTTTCTGTGAGCTCACAATTTATCTTAAAATTGTTATATGTTATTGTTTTGTGAATTGTTTACCTCTGAAGGTGTTGGTAGCGGGTTGGCTAGCCACGATTGTAGGGGGAAGTTGATGCACGGGCGGAGATTGACGGAGGGTGATTGTCGCTGGAGGGGGCTCCACAAACTGAAACATTATAGGAACTCTGCTCACCATTTGTCTTTCGATCAATGTGCTCGTAGAAAGTCAGCAATCACAAATATTTTATCAATCCTTTCATTTGCTGAGTCAAAAAATGACAGAAGGAGAATTTAAAACGATTATATTAAAAACGAATCATTTAACCAATAAAACATATCAAAAAATATTTGTGATTTCTGTCATCTAATCAAACACTCGCCATTTCATTTTTTCATGCGCTTGAAAAATAATTATTAATACAATTTAAAAGCAGACGCTACAACACGCAAATCATTGTCATACACACTAAATATTTATTTACTCACTATTAAATAAAAATATTATTTATTAAAACTATTAATTGAATGAAAACCCAACAAAAATAAAACAATTTTTATGTACAACACTTAATCACGGTTTGCAGAGAATTTATGAATATATTATTTAGATAATATAAAAATATTGTTGTGATTTAATATTATGTAATATATAATAAATAATATGCTTTTCATGTCCAATTTTATAATGTCATAAACATTATTTTATTCAATAAGAATAAAATAATTTACCTTTACAAACTGATTTGATTTCAATTTAAAAAAAAACACTGCTTTTTGTCTATCGGCATCTTTAAGAGAGAAAATTTTTTATGAAACAAATCTATCACTTTTAAATAATTGTATGAGAATTATTGAAAGTGAATGATTCATTTCTCGAAAACAAATGTTCTGTCATACAGATAATAATATTTTAACGAAATTTAAAGCTTGAATACCCAGTAGAATATTATATCACTATATTAATTGACATGCATTTACATGCGAAAACATGTAAATATTATATTATGTGTATATTTCTGTCATAACATAATGATAAAAATACATTTCCTATATAAATAATCTTGAAGATGTTTTAACATCAAGTAAAATACTGCATTCGTTTGATTTGTTATGTTTTACATTACACTACTGAAATAATAAATCAACAGTTTTGTTAAATAATTCACCAAACACCTTCAAGCAATATTTTAATAGTTTATTCTTGTTATAACTTCAGGATACTATTTACAGAGGAAAATACAATTCGGCGTTCGGGAGAATTTTCACCCAGATGGCGGGTTTCTCAAATTTTAATGATTATAATCCCGAACCACGATACTGACTATTTCTAAATGTTTGTGTTGTGTAATTATTAATGTTTACAATATGTGTAATGTTTGCACAAATACCTCCAGTATTTTTTGGGTCTGTGATTTGTAACCTCACTGTTTTTCCAGGTTAATATTGGATTTTCTAAAAATATCATATATTATAATATATGTTTTTTTTTCTGAGAAGTTAAGCTATGTGTCGCAGAAGCATTATTTTTCGTTTCATTAAATTATTTTACAATGAAGTACAAAAATAGTAATTCTGACAGAATGAGGTGGTTGAAGTTTGATATTCAAATTGTTTTTAAATACGTTTTAAGATACAAACTTTTTCCTATTTATTACACTCTATTTATTTAATACTGACAGATTTAAACAATATTTTAAAATCGATTAGCTTCATATTATATGTTATAACTTCTATACAAAGTAAAGGGTGCTATGTGCAATAGTTTATTGAAATGTAAACAAAATTACCACTATCAGAACTTGGTTTGAAGTTCTGAAGATTTCGATGTATATCTACTCTAAGTTCATTGTGAAACAGATAGATTAATAAACATTTTAAAACACACGGAAAATGACAAACAGTGCATTCAGAAAAAAAACTCACGAATGTAAAGTAAACTTATATGTGAGAAATTATCATTATTAATTTTATTATTCGTGCAAAGGTTTTTTTACTCCGTTCATATTTAAGCAAATCGAATTTTGAAATCACAATACAGACCTAAAAAACAACTGCTGTAACATTTATCACAGAAGCCTGCATAACATACTATATTAATAAACAAACTCGATTCTTTTAATATTATGGATGTGAATTTGGAAGAATCTTGTAATTGAACACTGTTAGAACTGTCAATGTGTAGTTTTTAATAAACCAAGCTCTAATAATTAGTAAAATAATACTTTCGATCACCGCTAAGCTGACTGCGATTATCAAAAACAAATTTATTTTTCAGTTATGAAACCATTCTCAGGAAGTGTTCTTTCATTCAACTGACAGGTCCGTCTATTTGAGGTGATTAAAACTGCGCTTATTACATTTTTGTTAGTATCCCACAACAGGTAAAACAAATAATTAAGAGCACCGCCGCGACACAGAAAACTTTAGCCACTCAGTCCCGTGTCGCATTTGAGAAACGCCGCATACCTGGTTCTGACCGGGAGAGTATACCGGAGTCGGAGAGACAGAGGCCCACTGGCCGGACGGCTGGGTCCCCAAAGATTGGGCTCCCGCTTGGGACGGAGCGCCCCCGAAGGACTGAGGAGAGACGGGAGCGAAGGCCCTGGGAGGATTCACCGGGCCGAACGACTGATTCTGAGGAGAACGGCTCTGGAAGGGCAGGGGAGACACCGAAGCGAAGGACTTCTGGGCGGGTGGGCCGAAAGAGTGAGGCTTCTGGGGAACCGGAGCGAAACCGGAAGGCTTGCCCGCCTGAGCGAACGTCTTAGGACCGGGAGGAGGGAAGGACTGCTTAGCAGGAGCGTTGGCCTGAGGCGAAAGAGGAGAGAACGACTGTCCTCCGAAAGCCGGCTGAGGAGAGCGGGGCTTCGGTGAAACGGAGCCGTAGCCTTGGGGTTGAGGCGAGTAGACCTTGGATTGGGTGGGGGCGAAATCGCACTCGATGGGGATTAGTCGGGTGAGAGCGGGAGACTGGTAGACTTTCTCGGGGGCCGCCTGCAATGCCACCCGCAAAGAAAGTGTTAACCCTTCACAGTTTTTCATACCAGGTCACAAAAATATGCATAGAAGTCGAGTATTTCTGGAGTTTTATTATTCTCCTTCACAATAAAAAATATAAGCTTTATGAATAACACTAATCCTCCAATACAGATATAAAACTAAGAGATGATTTGAAATTCAATTATGGAATGATAACTATAGAAAATATGATCATAATTGATAATAGAAATAGAATTTAGAAAAAATATTTTATAAATGGAAATATGAGTTGATCAGGATTATATCGCAACATATTATTTTAACCATGGAAAAAGCAAAATGCTCTGAACGAGGTTTCAATATAAAATTATAATTCATAACATTGATATACCTAGGGACGGCTTGTCTTGAGGAGCCAGGTGCAACCAATAATTTTAAATGAAGTATTCGAAATGATTTAGATTAAAAACTTTAAATATACAATCATAAGTATGCAATTTTGAAATTGGCAGTCCTCATTAATTAGTTATTTTTTATGTAAAAGCAAAAATTTAAGGTGAGAAAATCAATGACCGGTGCTCCGCGACATACGTTTTGAGCTATTAAGTATTCTCGCTGCTGTGGCTTTTAGGGCCCCAGTCGCGGAACATTTCTTTGGGGGTGTGTGTTCGGTGTCCTAAAGTTTAGAGGCCATCACGACTGGTGAGGGCCCATTTGCATACAATTCTATAATTTTATTGCGGTGAGCCTAGGTACTATTAAATGTGTTCATATTTATTTATGCTGTCTTCCTTTCAAATTTATAATTATAGTTTAACTATTAACCAAATAATAATAAACCTAAAACTTTTTTTTGTAATGCAGCAAAGAACATCATTTAGTGTTTAGAACAGACTAGGTATGTGGTATTATAAATATAATAATCGTCCAATAGAGTTTTTAATTTATTCTAGGCATATTAATTGTAAAGTATACTGACTTCATTGCATATTTTCTGTGGGTATAAAATATATAAATATCAAAACTAGTTGGTCAGAAAATATATATGAATAAATAAATTATTAGTAATAGAATCAAACCTGGCCTGACACCAACTTATATACCTACGACATACTCATACCGAGGATTTCTTTATTTGAAACACTAGAAGTGACCTAGAATCAACATTGCCGTTATTTATGCCAGTTTTAGTATATAAAATATCATTTATCAATGTAGCTTAGGTTATAATAGAATAGTTGAATAAACATTATCACTTTTATAAAATAAGAATAAATTAACTCAATTCCAAGTTCAAAAAATGTTTGAAAAACATGTTTAAAATTCTCAATGTACTGAAATATATCAACGGTGTTTTGGCCAATCGATGTAACCCTCAAAATTGATAATGTTCAGGAGAGAGTAGAAACTGTTTTTATCCAAAACATTCTATGGTGAGATGTGTTATGAATCTTTCAAATGTACTCCAGTAAATTCTCATGTTTGCAGATACGGGATTATATGTAACGAGTGTTGATATAATAGTAGCTTACATCAAGTGGCCGGGTCAGGATTTTTAAACCTAAAACCAATGTAAAATGATATTTCCCTTCCAAAATGTGGTCAATTTATTTTTTTATATTTTACATCATTTGGCCGAGCCCTGCTCTGTCGTCTTTAAAATGAGATCCAATCATTAACTCAATTACATCAATTGGCCAAAACACCATCGAATTTTAGTGTATTATTAAAAGACATTGTGATTTGTTTCTTTTTGAAAAAAGACATTTATGTACATAAAAAGGCTTAATGAATTGTAAATTAATGTCAATATCAAAGTAATTCAACCGTTTTAAAATTTCGGAATAAATTATACATTGAATTAGTTCACTTCTAGCGATTATGGGGATTCTTTCAGCTACTGTGTTAGTGGGGGAGAAATTGTCTTAGGCATTATAAGGGCTAAAGGGTTCATGCTTTTGGCATATATGTACAACGGATAATAACGCCCCAACGGTTAGTTATAATTCATATAGCTCCAAAATACCCATCATTTAATACTGTCACGGGTTCACTTAGAACTGATGGTTTGAATGGGAAAATGTTTTCAGATATCTATTGCCGCACGTGACCTAAATTTGTAACATCATTTCAGAGTGACAATCAAGACAGGGGCTAAATTTTAATTTAATCTACATTTATATATACTTATAAAAAAAGATTAAAAATTTTCCTCTAGTTAATATATCATAGTGTTAAAAAAAAGTATGAAATGTGCATTAGATTCATGACCATAAAATCTATTTTTATATCTTGAAGTATTTATATCAAGATAATGTTTAAATATAAATAATTTCAATGATTTTAAAGCATACAATAAAGTAAGATAGTATCTGTTTGTCATTTAAATTCAAATGTGGTAATGAATTTAATACATTTGAACTAGATGATTTATATTTATTGTTTATAATGCATTCCATTTTAATTATTATTTTGCACATGATCAATGCGACTGATTGGTGGATTATGTGGAGCTATGTTCTTAAACAAAAACAAACAAAATTGTATATGGCAACAATCTAGCAAATATAATAAAATTTTCAACATCAGGATGTAGTCCGTCGTTTTGTTAATGATACCTGTCTTTGAACAGGAGCTTCTTGTCCAGGTTGTTGTCCCTCGGAATCTTCTGGTGGTGGCCACGCAATTCTTTTCACACCTAAAACATACCAAATATTTCTTTGAAACAATCTGATTAAGCCATAATGCCTATAATGATACAGTATGATATAGTATCATATACTAAGCCTCGTCTTCAAGGTATATAAACTCTTGCTAACAATATGCTTGGAACTAATTATTATCATAAAAATTCGTATCTTTCTACAATGATTTGTTTGGACCAAAAAAATCTTTAATGGTAGATCTAAAGGTAAAACTTAATTTCAAGATGTTTTGATGAGTGAAATCATTATCTTGTTATAATTTTAATGTATATTCTTCCGAGGCTTGACTTTAAGGATTTATAGGCTGTTCTTCTAGAGTTAAAAGTTAACAACAATTTGATTCAATATTTTTATTTTTACCACGCCCGCTCCCAATGTGGAGCGTATGGACTCTTAATGGAGGTATCTCAACAGAAATTTTTCTAAGAAAATTGCTTGCTGCTCAACCCTCTTTTCAAAGTATAGGGCTAGGACTGCACTAGTGGTTAGCTAATTGCTCTCGCTACGACTAGTTTTCAGAATAGGATGAGTGGGGGAATTCAGACATCACAAATATCCATGCCTATGAATGGAGATCCATAAATCAAAATATGAAACTGTCCGTATCAGGATTTGAACCCGAGACATGCGTAACCGAAGCCAACGACGATGACCACTGCATCCCGATTAAATATTTTTATATGGAATTTACCAATGTTATTTTTAAATTACGTTTTTTAATTCATTTATATAATATTAAGCTTGATGTAGACTCTATGAAGGGTTCAATTTAAAATCAACCATGATCCATATAATGTTTAGCTCCTATATACTATTGTCAGCTAACGTGATTGTCCATTATCTTTATAAAGAATTGGGGTACAAGAAAAATAAGCTTCATGTAAAATTATAACTTTTAGTATGAAAACACAAATCATTTAAAAAGCCAAAGCAATTGTAGCAAAAAAAATCAGTTCAAACCAGGAATGCCAGATTTCGGAGACAGTATAAAGAGAAAGTATTTTTTTATTCAACAGTTATTTTCTTTCAACCAGGTTGTTGCTTGTAAGTTAATCATTTATTCTGACAATTTAAAAAAAACGTTGTTATTTTAAATATATTTTCATCTCAGACTAAGCAATGAATTTATAGTTTTATATTTCCAAATCCCAGAATTGTTGTCTCAAAAAAAAAGAAAAACACTATTTTAATTGTACCATTATTGGGTTTGATTTGAAAATATTCTGGCATATAACAGTTTAAAGACTGTATAGGAAAATGGGATTAATGTTTCTATGTCGAATAATCATGACCATCTGGCAACTCCGATGAAAAAAATACTGTAAATTAATACATAAAATTATTATATTGGAAATGATATTAATAAGTGGGAAGTGAAATTGGTGATTGCATGCATTTAAAAATTATTTAAAGTCCATGAAAAAATATACAATAGAATTAGGTACATTATGACATAAATTTATTTTCAGTAGTCGAGTAGTTATAAAAAAATGCTTTGTCATGGGACATTAGTTTTTGATTGCGTGGTTTTCTATTGTCTCATCTTTAATTAAAATAAAAGTTGTGTGCCAAATGAAATTTGTAATTATCTAATTCAGTATCTATATTTAATAAGTGTTCGAGACATCTGTGACCGTTACTATAAATATTCTGAAAATATTTAGGTCAGCCATGACAGGAAAACAAAGAACCAATTACATTATTATTTAATTCCCTTAATTATTTCGATAAAACATAGCTATGTGTTTATTTACAGTTATATGAGTAATAAAGTGGTATGTTTTTAGTGGATTAACTATATTTGTCTTAGAGACTATTCTTAAAACATTCCAATTTATTGACTATTGTATAAAACTCGTACAATACAATCGCAAATTAACTATCTTTTAAAAAATGCGTAAATATCTCAAAAAGCTTATGATCAATTTAGTAAGGAAACTAAACTTATCTAGTGGCTAATTCAGAGATCTGTTTGACTCTCGAGTCATGCATTGTGGGTGTAGGTATACATCCCGTAGTTAAGTCACTGCTTTCCGTAATTTACACTTGTCATGTTTAAAAAATTAAGCATTTACGAAGATGTCGAGACATATGGAATGTTTGTATTTGTATTAAATATAAATATTTCAATTTTTATTTCATAAAAACATTGTGATTTTGTCAAATTCGTATTTATTGTTTTGATACTGGAATATTCGTAAAACAATGGTAGTTAAAGTTGTACACATCAATCGTTTCACATAAACTTTTCTTAAATGTTCTAGTAAGAAAGTACCCATGATAATTTTGTCACTGGAAAGTTATTATGAAAATGATTAAATGTTAAAAATTAAACTTGCTCGCTCAAATATTTTTTTCTACAATAATTTAAGAGTTCAATGTCACGAAGTATAATGGAATAACAATATAAATAAATAAACAAATTTAATAGACACTGTAAAATAATTTGAAAATAGAATATTCGGAAACCATGATTACCAATCGAAAAAAACGTCGGATGTTGTCAGTTGTTAAGAAATGTTTTCGTCTAAATAAATTATGGCTGTTAATCAATGATCAAACACAGTTTGTTATAATATTAATGTAAAATTGAACACTTACAATGCAATTAATATAAGTAGGTAGCGAATGCGTGAGAATGCTTTGTGTGCGTCTGTGTCTGTATTTTTTTTAAACTGTCAAAGTGAACGTTGAAAAAACAGCGCGAACCCGATTCCGTATAACGTTACAATGGGCAGGTAGGGTGTATCGCTGAAAGGTAAAGTAAAATTCAAAATAAACCTGGCGCTCGGCGTTATTAGCGTCTTGTGAACATTTCGGGAATAACTTTATCCCCACTCCGAGGTAAAGGTGGGGATACAATCCCGGTCCATTGGTTGCGTCATCTGCATAAACAAGCGTTTATACGCTTCGTCATTTTCATTTTTGCCAGCGCTTTGTGTTTGTCAACTGGCAGCATTACAATATTTTTTTAAATTATGCTTTGCACGTAGTCTTGTAAAAAACATGTATTCCGAATATAATTATTTTACTCCAGTAAAATGTGATGAATAATAATGTTATTTTGTAGCGATTACACCTTACGATCTACGTGACCGGGCAGAATCTCAAAAATTCGCAGTCATTAAAGACTTGAGAAAAAAATAATAAATACCTTTACAAGATTTCTGTACCAACAAAATTATCAATATGTACTGGATTTCAAACGACACCTTTGTTAAATATATTATAATTACAATAATAAGTACGGTTGCCTAAATTTTTAATTTGCTTTTTCTACTGTGGGTGATAAATACTGAATTATTGATTATTATTACGTACAATATAATTTACACTGCCATCAACTTTTTCTACACATTTAACTTTCATTACAAAATAAAATTCTTAATTATTTTAATATTTCGCTGTTTAAAAAAAAACATTTGATTGAGT
This sequence comes from Himalopsyche phryganea, assembly GCA_022494535.1. Lineage (NCBI taxonomy): Eukaryota > Metazoa > Arthropoda > Insecta > Trichoptera > Rhyacophilidae > Himalopsyche > Himalopsyche phryganea. Next base: position 2,725,351 of record JAGVSL010000073.1, read on the forward strand.
ACATACAATTTTACTTGATTTTGTGGGTTATGCTCCCCATTTTTAACGAAGTCAACCACTCTTCAAACAATTCTCATACAATCGCTGAAAGTGCATGATTGATTTCGTGAAAAAATATTTTTGGGTTTGGAAAACGCTGTATTGATAAATTTTAAAATTGTACTGTACTTCATAAGTACACGTTTGCTAACCCTGAAGTATTTGTGGTGTATGGAAACAAAATTTAAAACAATCATTTCACACTCATTAAAGCAAAGTTCCATTTCAAAATTTAATGGTCTTGCAAAATAATATGTTAAAATATTAAATGAATATAAATATTTGACAAGCGTTTTTTTAAATGATAATGCTATGCGATGTTATATACATACAATTTACTAATGTTTGATAAAACAAACAGTTCCCTTGAGAGTATTTTTATTTTTAAATTATTGTTTGTATTCAGTACCTGAATTTGGAGGCACAAAAAATTTTGAGGTATACGCATTATTCTGACTTATATGGCTTCCATTTGCTCTTGTCTTTGGAGGCCAGTCTATAAATCGGTCGGTTCGTCTCATTTGAGGATCACAATCTCGTTCGCTTCTGTTATATCCTTTTGTTGAAAGAGTGCACCATCGAGATAAAATTTAAGATATTAGTATTATTACAAAAATAATGTTTACTACTATTTTAAAAATCACATTGAAAGTATTTACAGAAAGTACGGCTTAAAACCGTGTCTACGTAGCAATAGAAATACCCAATATATGTAAATACAATACAAATTTATTTTACCTAGCCTATCATGACATTCATAACAATAAGTGTCAAGCATTAGAGGTTAGGTTAGGTCACGAACGTTTAGTTATACAGGACCACCAACCTAAAAGTAATATACCTACGAATATTTGGGTAGTTCTGTTTATACGCATGTTTTTTTTTTATCCATATCTAATACTTTATTTACAGCTACAGATTAATATAGTTTTATTGAAAATGTGTTTAACAATTAATTTAGTAATCGTGACTATAGAAACAATCTTGGATGTTTCAGAAAATTCTCCGCAATTTGAATAAGATGCTTAAAGCATAAAAATAGCAAAATATTCATACAACAAACTGATAAAATTTTGTAGAACTGAATACTTTGTGATTTTTAGTCTATTAAAATGGAGTTCTACCAAGTAAATGCCAATTCAATCATTAAGATTAATTCTCATAGAATAAGAAAAACTGCCTAGTAAAAATACTAAATATTGTTAAAAGCAAATAATGATTATTGTAATATATGCTTTGAATTGAATGTATGTATACCTAATCATAAAATCAGATTTTTAACATTTTTTAAATTATTTTAATTGTAGTGCTTCTTTTCGAATGGACTGAGTAATATTTATCAATCGAAAATGTTTCTAAAATCACTTGATTTACTTGCTAACTTTGACATTTTATTTGCAAAAGTTTTCTCGATATTATGAAATGGTTAATAATACAAATGTTTTCCAAAATAATAAAGAAACATATTTTAAATTTTACTTTTAAGAACGGTACAGAGATTACAATATTTTGTCTTAAAATTCTAAGCGATATGTTTGTATTTGGGTTCTTTTAATTAACATGTAATTTTTAGGAGTAATGGTAGAATACTATTATTTTTTATGTATCTTAGATGAATAATTGAGTAATAATTAAGTACCACAGAGCATTCACAAGTATTGGGGGAAAGGGGAGCTTGATAATCTGCATATATATCGACAGCCAAAGCGTACATTAAAGTAATAAACGCAATTTTACACGCTTACATTTACTGATCAAGAAAAGGGATTGTGTATTAATATGGCAAATATATATTATATAATTTATTGACGTTGTACTTACTTCCGGGCTGTCCATTTCTTTGCCTCTGCTCTTCTTCTTCGAGCATACGAAGAACGGCTGAGTTGGCAAGATTTGAGGGCTTTGAGTTGATGGGGTTGTTGAAGTCAATACTGCAAAAAAGAATATGACATTAGTTTAATCAGGTCTTAATCCAATCACAGAAAAAGTAATAATATACATCATAATATGAATAATTGCACGTCTTATGAATCTGAAAAAAATGCACCTCCTTGCATTTAGTGGTACTACAAAAAAATAAGTTATTTATCGATAATTTATTAACGGATGTTGAATACTGAGCAATATAATGTAATGTAAAATTTAGTGATCATTATAGTGATTCTGAAAAAAATGTGGCATTAGAGATATGGTATTGGACACCATATTTATGTAAGTACATACTAGGGCATCCAGTCCCGGATCCCTTTTCTTATCCCGGAATTGAAAAAAAGCCAGGTTTTCTCAAAAAATTTTATGTACCACGGTAAACCGTGTAAATGAAGCCACGGAATAAAATATAAAAATTCTCATACAAAATAAAAATAAAACCCCGTGAAAATGGATTTGCAGTTCATACAAAATAGGAGGATAGGCAACTATGTTCCTAAAAACACATAAAAGAACATAATACATAGGTACCTATACGATGATTTTATCTATTAAGATCATCTAGTATCAGAATATGAATACAAAATATAATTCAAAATTATAATAATTATGAACATGTGCAATCACACAAAAATTATTTGTAAAATATCTAGGTACTTGGGTATTTTCATAATTATGCAAAAAGTATTTCCAAGCAGAATCTTGCAGGTTTATTTTCTTCGATTGTTTTGTTTTTTATTACTAATTGAAGACATGTTACAGTTAAATGACAAAAAATCTTCACTGCCGCATCTAAAAATAGAATAGTGTCAACTGTTTTTTGTAGATAATGATGCAAAAAAAGAATAAATTATCTGTTCCTCTCCACTCGCGAAATATGAGTGTGAGAGAGAAGACAACACATATATCAATTATGTTTAAATCATATAAATCGAACATACCTAGGCACTCGGTCGCCGGAAACGATGTTCGTATAGTAAATCGGGCAATAATTTGCATTTAATATTTTATAGTTCATCGGAGATAAGAATAAGCATTTTCATTTTAATATGAATTATTTTTTACTATTTTATAGCGAAGCCCGAAATCTAGGTATTGGTATTAAGTCAATCCCGGGATTACGACATTGACTAATTGCTCGGAATCCCGGATCCCGGGATTGGAAGCCCTAGCGCATACATATAAAACATCGAACGATTTGGTCCAAAAAACTCTCATACAAGGAAACTCACGTAGCCTGGATGAAATATGAAAACAATTCGAATGTATAGTCTTTTGTTTTTTGTAGCTTTATTGTTCTGACACAACACGAAACAGATTTTGTTTTCAATGAAAATAAAGTCGGTCATCAATTATAACGGCATTTTTTTCCCTTGATAAAAATTGATAAAATATGTATGATAATTAATTGAAAGTGCATAAAAATAGGTAATGTTGTACAAGTCGTCCAACAGTGAAATGAAGTCTGTGCCATTTCTCCATATACGGAGTCATTATTATTTATTTTTCTACCTTGAACTCGTTTTGCTGCTTCGCTCAAAGACCAAGTTTGCAATGGCGATAAAAAACGACTTGCATTGAAAATAATGCACAATATTACATTATTCATAAGGACAAGTATTCCAAAATAGGTAAATCGTTTCAAGAGAATTTCAGCAAACTTTTGAGGAATGAATTAATGATTTTTTATATCTTTGTGACTTTTAAGGTGTTTAATTGCACGAATGTTTTCTTTTGGAACTTTCATGTAAAACAATAAATAAATAATTCAGCAAGATTAGAGAACACAGTTTCAGTCAGCGAAAGTGATTAAAATATTCATTAAAATAATATTATATATCCCCCATTAATCAGGTATTTGTAAATAGTTATGTTACATTTTTATCAATCTATTATTTCTTTCTCCGTGTGATAACTATTGGTATACATACTGTATAAATGTTGCGGTCAAACAAAGTCCATTGCTATTTTCATTTTATACAAGTCACATGTGAAATTTCATTTCACACATTTGCAAGAAAATGTCTCGGCTGTCAAAGTAACAAACAGCATTCGTTTTCACTGCAAACTTTCGATTCAATCAATTATATTAAAAAGAAGTAAATTTCCCATAATTCTACATCTGCTGTGAACTCAGTAAAAAGATGAAATTATTTGATGCGCACGCAATATTGAACGTCTCTATTATTATTGAGAAATATTGACTGAAATATAAATCTAAAATACTGATAGAGATTTAAAATTTTTGTATTTTATATTAAAATTATTTTGTTTACTGCGGATGACAGTATTTCCACTTCTCCAAAAAACAAATTTTACCAAAAAAAAAACCACACTTCAATTTGTAATATTATTTTTACATAAAAATACTAATAGTGAATGCACTGATTAATATTACAAAATAGTAACAATTGAGATTCCGTTCTGCGATACAGGTTCGATTCCTCAAACTGCGTTGATTTATGTGATGTTGTTAACACTACTTACTATTTTATTCATTTCAGAAAAACGGTGCTTGGGAAAAAAACTAGTCTTTATATTCACATTTTTATATCCTATCTCTATCCAGGGAAATATGTTTCAATATTATATTAATAATACGTCTTTGTATGTAAATATAACGTATTTTTGAAGTATAATATTAAATTTCGTACTGTGCTGATAATCTTTCAATTCAGCGAAAACATTGCTTAGTGTAATAATACAATAAAATCACGCTTTGAAATTATTGTTGCAAATTTCACTGTAAATGAAAGTTGACAGAAAACAATAACATTTATGGAACGGGTATCATATTATTTATGTCAAATGTTGTGTATGAATAAAAATTCGCAATTAATAATAAAACTAATTTATAATACCAATAATACGAATGTATGAGTAGGCAACTTAAATTATTACAATTGAAAAAAACTTTTCAATTTATAATTATTATTATTCATGTAAATATTTGCAATGGCCGATCTTCTGATGTTGCCAAGAAGAAAATGATTGTATTGTTTTTAGAAGCTTGGGTACCAATATGGATATATACCGGTGACTATCTGTTAAATTTAATGTTTTTTTAGCATACCACGGTAACACGTAAATGTAATTTTTACGCTGTAAATAAAACTGTGGTTGTTCTTTATTATCTGCACCTAAACATGTGGTACCGATATCACAATTTTTCTCTTCCATATTTATTTAATATTTATCATGCTTACAACTTTTGAATAATTATTATTAATTAGATAATAAGTAAATGAAAGAATTGCCAGGTAAAAGTATTATCACGATCAACTAAAAATTATTATTAAGAATATATTTTATCAAGTGACCTTCTATATTATTGTAAGTATAACTAACTTATTATTGGTCAATTGGAGGACAAAATTGTGGTCTGATAGATGTTTTGAAAAAGAATTAACCTTTACAACATAAGAGAGAAAAAACTATTATGTGCTTTGATTAGATCTTGGATGGTAAGTTAAGGTCGTCGATTGAATTTAATGTTAAATGGTTATTTCCATTTAAATGGGTAAAGAATATAAAACTCTGCTAATTGGAAGAGTAAACGGAAAAAAACATAATTATATTGAGTGCTTTAATTGAATCTTTGTTGATATCTTGAGGTTGTCAATTAAATAAAAAAATTGATACGGTAAATACAGTTTTTTAAACATATTTCGATCGTGCAAGGAATATGAATTTCTGTTACAGTTCACTAGATAGTGGAAAATTTGCTCTTTTCATTGAGCTTTCTTTTACATTTTGAAGTGGTACGAAGGCTAGTTCCACCTAAATAGCATAAGTATATCTGTGATGGATGAATTGGTCTATGAACTGATTCCATCAGTGCTCGCGTTACGCATAGGCGCAGCAGGCGACCGGTTGTAACAACAAATTTAAAAGAGCGACCGAATTCGATGAGTACAAATACATACAACAATTCAATTTTTATACATAGTTATGTAGGGCTGAAAAAAAACAATATTGTCTGAGACTGTAAAAAGTTTGGCGTCGGCCGTGTCAAATAATGTTAGCTTCTAAATATATGCATTTCGACAAATAAATATAATATTTATACTTGGATCTTTCAGATGTTTCATATCATGTGATTTAACATTAAATATATAATACACTCATTATAAATAGTTTTTTTTCTATATTTTCTATATAAGTATGGTTTAATTTAAAAGAATACTTACTGGTTATTTTCTGAATTTTTTTTTAAAATGTGTAGATGTTTTCTATATAAAAGTGTTTTACATCTCATTGTAAGTCGAATATTTAAAAATATGTATGATTTATAATTTCACAGTAGTGTTTGGCTGCATAAATATGTATATTTAAGCAAATAAAAACAAATATTAAATATGTTTACTGTAAAAAAATGACAATATTAAAATTTATATTGTGTTAAGAATTTGTATTGAAACATGGAATTTACAGTTTGGTTATACAAATACTTAGTTTATTTAATGACACTTAAACATTTAATAAGTTCATGTGAAAAAATAACATATAGTATTAAAATAAGAACACGTCAATCCATTGATATTAATGGATTAAATGCATCGATTGAAATGAGCATGAACAATGCTAAATTGATGGAAACAAAATAGTATTTATTTATAAATAACAAACTACAATTTTAAGTGTCCATTTATTCAGCGAAGGAACAGAACCGTTCCAGATCAGTTTCTAAATAGAAGATTGTAGATAATTTAAAAATAACTCTCAACGATGCTTATTTGAACTTATGAATTAAGTAAACATTATATTGATTGCTTAAAAACTTACTGCGGATTCATAATGACACTCATTTTGAACTTCTTGTCAAAAATTATTACAAATTAATAATCGTTTCAATAATTTCACGCCCAACCAAAAATACGCTTTTGGTTTATATTCCAATATCAAGATGCACTTTTGATTTATTTCCAAAGACCGATTTCGTTTTTATCGGTTCCAGTATTCTGAATTTGGTTTCGAATTATGCGTATTCCTATAGCAAGTGGTTTCGTATTTTTGTTCGATTTATGGAGATCAATTCGCTCGCTGGTAGTTAACTGTACTGCACTAGCTTACGAATTGTACTGTGCTGATACTGGCCGTATTTTCTTGGAGCTCGCAGACCTTTGCAGAACATGTCATGACCAATTCTGAAATGTCGGATGGTTATTTCCGCAGTTGCGTACAGAAATTATCAAAATGGGAGTCAATCAAATATTTAATAAGACAATTTTTTCAATCAACGAAAAGATGATATTGAAAGCTTATAAAAACGGAACAATTTAATAATCCATTCTGCTCTTAAAACTTCTATAATTTCAGAGTTGGTAATCTCCATTAATTCTAATTTAAAAAGACTATTTATCGTAAACCAGTAGCGAGCTTGTGCTTAGTTTGTTTACTTTCTAATTAATAAATTATCAACATATTTTCTGTTTGCTGTTTTACTTAATGAAATAATTTTAAACTTGAATTAATTAAATGATTTCAGTTTTTCGGGTTTATTCATTGTAAAATTTAAATACTGCTTGTTTTAAAAAGTTCGAAAGTTTGTTTAAGTTTACCAGCATCTCATTAGGCACAGAACACAATAAAATTTAAAAGAACTACTTACATAATCAAATTGTAACGTTAAGATAAGAAAAGATTGGAACGAAGCTTAAACATTATTTCTGTTGTATTATTTACTACTTTCAAAAGACAATATATTTTGTAGACGTAAACAACTATTTTAAACACGGTCAAAGTATTAAACGAAGAATAATATACGCATAACAAAATAGTGTTGTAAATAAAACAGTCATTGAAAATGAACTTAATAACATCGCTCCAATTAAAATGCATTAAAATTAATTCAATATTTTGAAATTGCTGTCATATAATATTATAATAGTAATGTCAATTTCTCTTTTAAAGGTATCGTGGAGAGAATTGTTGTTTATAAAAACGTTTTGTATTGGCACCCTAAATTTCTTGATAGATTACGCCACTGAAATGGAGTGTGCACTCTCAGATGTTAGTTACTCGTTTTGCCCAGTGCCGTAGAGTGTTACTGACTCACGATTGATTGTTTGGTTACATGACACACGGTGTATGACGTCCCAACGTTTAATATTTACAATTAAGAAGTCCGAGATTTTGTCAATAGAGAAGAAAATTCTCATCGTGACTTTTCAAATTTTCCAACGGGGGCGTTTTTGGGAAATTCTTCGCCGAGAGAAGTTGTCATGGTATATTAATACGCAGATACGATGTGAAGTCAACAGTTTATGAGTCAGAAGTAGAAAGCTTATTAGTAAATTTAATAGTATCCACTAGCCTTGGTAGACTTATATTATTTAGACGATTGTCATGAAAATAATAGTCTTTTTACTACGACATCAAGATGCTTATTCTATGAACAATAAGACAGGAATCGATATATATGGAAGTGTCTTTTTGTGTAGCCTATTATTATGTATTTTTTTAAACATAGTAATCATTAAAGCTTCTATTAATTCTGATATAACTAATTATAATAATGTTTCACCGATGTCTCAATAATGTAATCAGTCACATTGGAAAACATATTGGAAAACATTTGAATGATACCGCAGATCTCCATTATTAAATTGATGTACTATATCTTAAAAATAAAATACAATTTAGGATCGACTTCGCTCATCAGTTGACAATGCTCGTGATGAGCGAAAGCGGTTCTGATCATTATAAAAATGTGGAAGAGAAGTAGTACAAAATAAATTGGGTTTTGTTTTTAAAATATAATTCCTTTCCACCAAGAATTGGCAGTAAGTTAACACTTTAAAAGTAATGTACTTTGATAAAAGACATATTATGTGTATGTAACTGTATTGAAAATTTATAAACACGCATAAAAACAAAATCATGATACTATAACCCTTCGGTAATGAACCTTTCAGATAAAAAGAATGTAAAGGAATTAAACGTATATATTTTTAGGTATCGATCAAATAAAGTGATATAAGCACATTCGATTTGCTACGTTAAAACCAAGTATAAATACAAAAAAAAACTTAATTAGATTGTTGCAGGTCTATCTATATTGGTAAATTAAATTTTTTAGATTAACTGTATTTCAAAACTTATATTTTTGATATCATATGAAATATAAATAATTATTATTATTATAAAATATAAAATATAAATATATTGAAAAAGAAGCACCGTGTTAAATGACTAAAGACAAACGTGTTTATTATTCGTGTTAAAAAGCGGAAAAAATACTCGTCACGGTAGAAAAACTTTGATGACCAATACCGATTAATTATTTCATGCACGGACAAGAAATCTACGCTACTGCTAAAATTGCATATAAAAGCATAATCAAAGTGAAGATAACAATTAAATTTGCATAACTGCAAACCACGAGAAAGGTAAAAGGTTTTAATTTATAAATAATTGCAGTGGAGAAGAGTTAGAGATATTTAAAAAAAATACCAGATGCTTAGAGAAGTGCTTGATTGATGTAATCAAATAACAATTGTAAAAGTTTTCTAAATGATATTAAGAACACAGCATTTACGATTTGTCATAAAAGTGTGACGATATTTATCGAACATCGCTTATAGATTCTATATCAATAATAATATATAACAGAAATAAATACACTTGTCTGGAAAATGAATTGAATCTGTAATTAGATAAAAAGTCGCCAAACAGGAGAAATTAACCGACTATAAAATAATACTAAAACCAACATATAAAAATCAGTATTAAAACCCGTCACATTGCAGTCACATTAAAATGCGTATCTGATTTAGTTTTTTAATATTTGTGAGTGTAAATTTCAAATAGCTATTTAGTCATTTTTCGTGAAACATGCACTTGGTCACTTCCTCTTGTATGATGCCAATGTGTTATTTCTATTTTTCTGCAACTTTACATAATACAGTAATGGATATAGAAGCATTAACGTTATGAAATATAGTAATATTTAGAAAATGTTCATTCAAAATTGGTCTAATTATCAGTTACGTAAATTTAGGTTACAATAGTTATAAACAATGCCGAACGGAGAGAGGTGGCGTGTCTTTTATGGGTAGTTTTAAGCACTTTTCTCGATGGATCGTAAATCCATAATGAAAATTATACATACAAGGATTGTCATCACCAGAATTATGACACGTTTTCACACATAGAAACCAATTCTCAAGAGTTAAAAAATGCATCAGAATACAATTATGGAGTTCTACCAGGTCAACATCAATTAGATCAAAAAAAGTGTAGTGTTTTGAGCCCCAATATTAAAAAAGTATTCGTTAACAAATCAATGTTTTAATTTAGTCAATGCTGTGCCACTTGGCTGATTTTGATAGATATATTAATGATTTTCATACGTCTATTCCGAATGAATCATTTAAATAATTATGAATAAATAAAGTATAGAAAAAAATATTTGACTTGGTGTCGGTTTTTAACAATGTTTGCAAGATTGATTATCGTAATGCACTTCATATTTCGTTTCAGTGCAATATATTTCCTAAAGAGTTACTTGATTTATTTAGACCTGAATCTGGCCACGAGTTGGTACTGGTATGGTAAGCATCAGCGAATCCTCAATCGTCTTGTTTCTTTTGCATTTCAAGCAGTGTAAGTAATGATCAATTATTTTCACATGTCGCCTCAAGATAGCGCTAACTCACCGGAGCTCGATATGTAGGTCCCTCAAATAGCGGTTTGCTGAATTCCTTCGTGGTGCAAAAATACGTTAACATTACCAACTGCAAATTTTGCCCTTAGCGGTACAAGCATGGCGTACAAGTTATTCTGGTTTATTATAATATAGATGAGGTTTTATTGATAGTGAACGGTACTATTCCTTGAAGTTTTTGTTTCCAAAAAAATATATTAATAAATCAATCCTCCTTACACTGTTAATTCGTGCCAATATAGAAACTACGTTAAGCGAAACCTACAAGTAATTCAAAACGGGAGAATATATTTTTTGTTATTATTTATATGTCAGTCTTTAAAATGGTTTTAAGAATTCAAATATTAAAACCGAATCATAAAGAATATTATACTTAATATATTCTAAATACAATAATAAGAATTTCTTTGGAATCAAACACTCTATTGACTTTCATTATAACCGTCGCCGTTCAGTGGCACCACTTTCCAATCGAAAACTGATGTAAAAATTTGTATTATATGAGAATTTTCGATGTTAATCAAGTCTTGATTTATACTAGAAACCGTTTAATAAAAATACTGCAGTACATAAGTGCTGTCCCAAGTTTTGCTCCGAGTAATACCGTAACTGTGTTCTAAGAGTAACGTTTTATATGAGTGCTTTCTGTATTCTCTCCTTTGAATACTGATCCGAAAATTGATCGTAGCCTTGGTGGTTGAATGTTTTCATTCGAGGATTCGAATTCTAAACAGCGCAACTGAGTAGGAAGAAAGACTAACATTTTTGACTACTTAGCTACGGATTCTTTTGTTGTGTGGAGTTATATTATTATTATATATATAAACAACGCATCAATAGGTAAAGTATATTACACAATTTATTTTTAACAACTAATCGCTTAATTAATTTTTTAACGAATTCAAAAATAAACATTAAGATGGTGAAATCAACACTAGATTTTTGTTTAACCGAGCTGGGTAGGAAATCCAACAGAACAAAGAAGTGATGTCTATTCCATACCACCCACCCGATCTTAAAAACGGCGTCGTGAGAGTGATTAGCTTATCATTAGTCCTGTCGTAGCCCTATTCTTCTGTCCTTACTCTGGTTGAAAAAGAGAGATTAGGCAACTCAGCAGTTCTCGAATAAAAATTCTGTTTAAATACCTCCATTAGAAAGCCATATGTATTTATCGTATCGATAATCATGTATTATTTTTGTGAATTTAAAAAAAAAAGTTACAAATAGAGAATCACAAAATAACCGTCGTCATATTGTTATATAAATTATGTTAATTTGGTTGTAATTGCTTAATTTATGTTGCATAGTATGAGTACATTAACGGAAACAGGTAGTCATTGGCCGCGTGGCAAAGGTGATATTCGCGCTGGCCAAAAGTCTATTTCCGTCAGCTGGACAGAAAGCTTCCGTCGACACCGACAGCTCTTGAGAGGACGTCGACGATGTTCGCGAAGCATATCTGAGGAATTCGTGAGCGAAAATAACCGCTAACTAGGTCCAAGAGACAACATTTTAAACGTTTTACTATCGCTACTCCTTTTGCCATATTTAAAACTAATGCGTTGTGATTTTTTTGATTATTTTGATTCATTTAATGCGTTTGGTATGTTTGTCTATAAATGGAATATATCGCGAGTTTTCGAATTCATTGCTTCCCAAACTGTGAACCGTAGGGATTCTGCGGGAAGCCGCAAAATGTTCCAGTAGCACTGGGTACAAGTATTTATTTATGCATTATTTGTTACATAAGACTACATTACTTGTGATTTTATTAATATTTTCTCTTTGAGGTGATTATAGAATGCAGGTGTGTGCTTACAATATAATTTTAAATACATATTTTGATAACTAAATTGATTTAATTTTCGGGGTAGGTGGACGTGATTTATTTCTTGCAAATTTTTTTTGGGTCGAATTTAAAAAGTTTGGGAAGCACTGTTCTAATTAAATTATTCATATCTTATTTATTGATAAACAAGAGTCCGTTGTTTCAGAATTTTGTCCCTTTTTAGTAATGAAAGTTGCAATTGGGTATACTATTTAGAGCTGTTTTGTGTGGAACTCGTTCCATGCTAGAGTGCACTTGGCTTAAAAAGGTTATACATACTATGGAATCAAATGATATTGAATATATATATGTTTATACATTACCATACATTTATTGGTTAAATTAATATTAGCATTACTGCGTTTTATACGGGTAAATAAAAATCTTCATTGCTCTTACAATATCGATGTATTAAGATTTTTCATTAGATCTCTAGGTCACTTTTAAGTTGTCACTGGCAATTTTTGGGCAATAAGGCAATATATATTTTAAAAATAATACACATTTTGTTTTGCACTACTTCCACATCGTTGTAATGATCAAGACCGGCTTCTTTCATTGCTAACATTATGTCGAATGAATTAAAGATCTCTAGGTATTAAAAATCCAAAGTTCATAGTTACACATTAATATTTCTTCCGAAGGCGTGATACTGAAACAGCTTTTATATTTATTGTGGAACTAAATACATTATTATACTGGAGTTCTACCAGTTGTATGATAATTCAATCAATAAATTATAAGTCACTAAGTCTAACGAAGGTAATTAATATTTTTTTTCTTCAATGAATATGTTTTAAAAAAAGAAGGATATATTACCAATGTTCCTTAACCAATTTTGAATTTTTTGATTTTTAGTTTAATGTTCCTGTTCACACTTTGGTTTAGAGGTTTCGATGAAATAATATTACAAATAAAAATTGACACATTCTAAAAATGACTTGTAAACAGATTTATAATTTCATCTGACGGAAAAAGTATGTGTTAAGCGTTTTATTTTCTCTTTGTCGTGATTTATCAATTCCGCCCAAGAAGATGAAAAGTATAATTTGATTTAATAAAAACGTCACCTAGCTTCCGCATTCTTTGAATACAATATTAACCCGAACATTTGTCACTGCATTCAAAACAAGCTTGTTTTTGACTCAATGGTTCGTAAAGCAGCGAAGAATGGAAGTTTTCGTGGATTTTCTATTTTCATTTTATCATTCATAGAATTTGACGCAGACGCTTCTGAGCTTGGAATTCTTACGCAAAATGAATATCGTTATGATTTCGGATGGAAATCATTTGTCCAAATGTCGTGTTTTGGATAAAATTAATATCAAAATAAATGTGAAAAGATCGATAAATATCATAAACAGTTACACATTTAGGTGTGAGTTTGTATGTTAGTTGTAAATAGATGTTTTAGTCTGTATTATATTACCCTTCTTTAAAAGAATACATCCAACAGTGAATAGTGCACAGAATACAATTATGGACTTTTGAATCAAAATTATTTCATTCAATATATCGTCGATTTTCTCGAAGAAAATACTAAATCCAAAAATTACATATTGAGTTAGTTATACCAAAATATTCATTATTTCAAAATCTACTTATTTTTAAAAATTATAATTTTATTTAAAAACAGTTTTGTACAAACTAAATGAAAAATGTATAGCATTTAAAACATTTGAAAAACTTCAAAGTCTAATTACAGAAAACTAGTATTTTTCATTTACACTCTTCTTGCAGAACAACGACGATATATTATTTGAGTTAAAACTACTAAATGCTAAAGTATAGATATTTCCATTACCATTTTAAAGAAGCTATTGGCTGACGTTTAAAAATGATAAATGAATTTTAAAATTTGCAGCTTACAAAAATGAAACAATATGAAATTGATACACTTTTGAACTACTAAGTATTACGTAAAACAAAACCAAGCATATCAATTAATTAGGAATCCTCTACTTTGTTTCCTCAAAATAAGAAAGATTGCAACTTGCAACTATATTTATTGTGACTTTACTTTGTTTTTTTTTAATATTTAAAATATGTTTATTAAGGTTGGCTGAGATTGCAGAAAGATAGACAGTCAAATGATATCCAAACTTATTTGACATGAGTTTTTGTGGCAATTTTAATATTAAAAACAACCATTTAAGTATGTTTAATTTCAATTCTTTGTAGACAGATAAATTTATTTTGAATCCCATTACCTCGATTAATAATCAACCAAAAGCATTAAATCCATTATATTGCAACACGTGCTTGCCGCGTATTTTAGATCCACATGAATTAATAATGACGGCGTTAAGTTTCGTGTATTTAATTTTAGTTTTGAAATGTGTTCAGGAAACGAAAAAAAGTCAGTTATTTGATCTATTAATACTGAAATGTGAAGTCACTCACTCACTGATATATTTATTGTGGTCGACACGACCAACGACCTCTATATTTGACACTTTGAAGCAGTGTTCCGATTCATTCAATTATTTTCCAGTTGTAAAAAAATTATCTTATAAAATATCTCAGATGGAATATGTGTATCTTGATGATACAAACTAAAATTTCACAATTTTCAAGGAAATATTCTTATGATTTTTAGCAGATGTGATCTTAAAAACTCGAATAATATAATTATATAGGTGAGAGATGTTATTTTATATTTTCATTCAAAAAATATCAAGTAACTAAGCTCAATGTTGTATTATGGGACGTAACAGTTTTTGTTTTTATGTTGTCATGAAGTTTCATCGTTAAGTGATGAAACACGATGTTGGGTGTTCTTTGAACGTAATCCTCATAGTCACATTTCGTCACAAAATCGTTTATAATCCGTAATTTTTTTTTAATATCGAATTAAATACGAATCATTAAATTATTTAACCCTCTGTTCACTGACTTTACAAAAAATAACACGTCAGAATAAATCCCATTAAATATGCCTGGGTATATATATATATATATTTTCCAAGTTAATCTATGACGGTGGTTATTTGGACATATTTTGAACGAGGGCAATTTTTAGTTCGGCAAAATACCACCACGGCAGTAACTTGTAATTGAGCTGTCAGAGAAATTTGTCGTGTAAAAATAGTGATACTTTGAAAGATGAAACCACAATATCCATAATAGAAGATTAACTCAAATTACTGCATTTATTATATTTTTTTAAGTCGTATGATTCTTGATTTAAAAATAAATAATGTTTTGTGGCCTACTGATAAAAAGAGTCTGATTTTTTCCTTCTAATACCTGACAGTACTTATGGATTTTCCGGAAAATTTTGAACAAAATCATCTAGAGCTTTTAAGACACAAGATACACGATTTGCTAAGAAAAACTGGAAAAAATGTTCAGGGACCAAAGGGTTAAGACCCCTCTCTCTTTAGAGACTCGAGACAGCATTAAAGATAAATATTATATTGTATATACCAATCATTTTACATTTGTTTATTTGATGTGGCAAGAGACTCTCTAAGCAAATAAATAAGTTTTTATTTACGGGTATATATGGCTCTTCATAAAATATAATGAGTAATTCTTAGTAAAAATGTTTTCAATTATAAGTATTGGCTCATGAAAAATATTGCGAAGGTTAGTTATTTACAGTGGGAATTTTATAGAAAAATATGACGTCTGAACAAACAAAGAATATTAGAAAACACAAACAGCTTTCTAGATCATTCACGCGTGTTTTTTATTTTTAAATAATCGGCATTTATTTCTGAGGAACACAGTAATAATTTGAGAATTTGGCATAAAAACGATTTTATGTTTTTAGGCGGGTTACTAATGGAAAACTTTAGTGAGAATGATGTCCAGGAAATAACTTGCTGTCTGTTAATTCTGGAAATATAACTAAAATGAAAATGCTTTACTTAGAGATTAGAGCTTAGAGTATCAAAAATATGTCATATAGTTATTTTTTCCAGTTCGAAATCGATACAAACCTATTAAATAATTACATTATGTTTATCAGTTTGTTATTAATGATTTTTTTTATTAATATACGGTTTAAAGTACGGTATATCCTGTCCTTAAGATATTTGGAAAAATATGTGGTGAACATAATATTTGGATAAACACACCTCATTAGATAAAAATTAATTTGAAAAGTTAGATTTTTTCATTAATCAGAAAAGTATTATCCGTATAATTGGTACAATCAATCAGTTTCAGTTTATTGTAATATATAGTTATAAAACTATCCTCATCTCAATGTTTTTTTTTTAACTAAAACGCATTTTATAACTAAATAACTATTTAAAATGTTAATGTTTGTAGAGTTGGGCCACAGTTTTTGTAATAATTCTATTTCACAAAATAAGATCATTTTAATTTGTTTTTGATGGAAGTGATTCTATTATGCACCATTTTGCTTATTTATAGGAATATCAACAGTTCTCATAAGAATACAATATTTTTTATTTAAGAGTCATGTAAAAATATGCCAGAAGAACTTAGTGTGAAAATTATGAAATACACAAATATATTAAAAACAACATTTAGGAGTCGAGAGATATGACAGATTTGGTTCAACGGTTTATTTAACCTTGCCCCATGACGTAAAATATTTTTAAAAATAATTTACTGTTACCGCCCTCGTGTTAATTATGAGAAATTCATAGATTTTGCTTTATTACAAAAGTAATTTCTGAGTTGATTGTGTCATTAAAATGTTGGCCGAGTGCCGTCAGGCAGTATTTCGAAATGAAAGCAAGAAAAAATATTTGAAATTTTTTTCAGTATCTCTGATTTGTCTGTAGATACTAAAATATTTAAAATCGTAATAATTAAAGACGTTTTCCTAAAAGATCAAGATGAACTCGTTTAAAAAACGTGGGGTAGTAAGTTTTACGATGGCGCGTGGGAAATTCAAAGTAATTATTTAAAATTTGTCTTTTATTTAATTTATTAAAGAAATCAGGTTGAATAGTAAAACTTCACTTTCATTCACAATTTGAAAGATTAAAATACATATTTACATGTTCACTTTTTAGGTGTATACTTTACTGACAAATCTTGGTGGAAACGCATTAAATTTATAAAAATTAACCGTGATTACAAAATTTCATAAAATGCACCAGTAAATTATACAAAAAATCGTGTTTTATTTTTTTAAATGCCTTTCCACCAAGAATTGACAGCTAACACATAAATGGTGATAATTATGCATTATTTGCGTAAAATAAAATGATTTGTTTTGTTTTATTATTGCGGTTATCAAAAGATGCCTTTTGATTAGTAAAAAAGTACTTTCAAATAAATCTAATACAATAGTACAGGAAGTTTGCTTGCATAAAAATCCCTCTTAGGCTCTTTAAGCTTTTTTAAGTTGACATAAGGAAGCTTTTCGTAGATGCGTTCATAAGACGTTGATCACTACAATTTACAAAACCATAGCTAAATATTTAATTTGAATAGTTTTATTTTGTATAAGTACTAAACAAACTTTTACATTAATTTAATTGCAATGTGATTTATCTGCCACCCAAACGTCTAAACAGATTTTGATTTAAATCTGTTCTTTATATGAAAAAAAATATTTTATTGACTTCGAATTGAATTGAATCAAGTGTGTAGATAATCTCCCGCGTAGACGTTGATATTTTTAAAATTCTGAAAGATAAACAAGCTTAGTTTGTTTAACGTACACTATATCGTAAACAATTCAAGAAACTTATTTGAGTGTGCGCTTTTAATATTTATACATCCTTAGTCGCGAGGACGTCATTTCAGATTTTTAAGGGGGAGGGGGCACGTTACTAATCTGTTATTTTTTATTTTGCCTATATGTGCAAGCGCAGTAAAGGCTACACGCATTTTTCCCGTTTCCTCACCGGATCTAGAGATTTCCGGGTCTAATTATCATCACTTGAATATTAATACCTGGAAATCTCCGTTTTGATTCCGAGTCGTGATTAATTAAATTGTATGAAACATTTAACAAAGTTTTTACAAGACTTTTAATACTGTTGTTAGCAAAGAACCAAACAATCATATCTCTAAAATCATGCCGGTATAGTAGGGTTTTATATCGTATTTTCACCGGTATTGAAAGAGTTAAAATTCAAGAGGGCGAATGCAACAAATGACGTTCCTGCTTAGTCGCAAGAAAAATAAGAGTATCAGAGCTGAAAAAATATTAAATGATAAGTATTTTATTAGATAATTATGTTTTTTAAATGCTGTGATGTATTGTATTGATGCTGTGATGTAGTGATGTATTGTTTTCAATTTTATGAATACGGTTTTGAGAAATACTGCAGTTAAATTCCCTTGTGATTTCTAAGAAAAAATTCTTAAAAGACCATCAGTCTCAGAAAGTACTTTTTAGATAATTATTATACAATCTCTTAGTATGATAGAAAAGAATAATTGCTAATTAAAAGAGACACCTAGCAATTACTTAGATGAAAAGTGAACATCATGAGTTTCAGCTTAAGTGTCTAAGTGGAATAAGTATTTTTTGGCATTAATACCCGTATTTTCAAACGGCTAAGATTTAAAAAAAAAAAAACATCGTTTGTTTTGTACTACTTCCACCCGTCATCAGGACCGGTTTCACTAATCGCGAGAATTATCATTATACCATTCTCGTGATGAGCGTAACCGGTAATGATCATTATACAAAATGTGGAAGTAGTACAAAACAAATTGCGCTTCATTTTTTTATGTACATAATTATTTAATTTGAATTATTGAGATTTTATTTTATCTCGTAAATAATATTTGTCGTATTTGTATCTTCTATATAAACGTTAGACACTGTTTACTGTCTGTCAATTCGAGTCCATTTGTGCGCTCGAATGCCTGAAGATGCTGAAAGGCGAAACACGGGTCATTAGTGACAAAATACATGGAATTGTACAAAATCTCAATAATTCAAATTTGATATTGAAATTCCATCAAGCACCCTCAGTCGATGTCTTAAATTATACATAATTATGTTTGGAAATGCAAGTAAATCATGTATGATGAATTTAAATTCGAAAGTATGTATGGAAAGTAATTATATTGTTAATCGAAAATCGTTCATTACGAATTTTTCTTATTCATTTCACAATTTCCTGAAATTTGCAAGTACAGTTTTACACCCTTTCGCTTTCCAGCCTCTATATCTAAATTTAACGCAATAGTAGAATTGAAAAATTATGTCTTTTTTGATAAATCAAAAGCACTAAAAATACAGCTATAAAGCTCTTTCAAGCAAATAATTTCGGTAGAATCGATTTCACGCATTGAGATGTGATACGAAATTAACTGATCGTATCAAAAAAAGAAACTGTTTATGATTCATAATCTTGGCTCGGATCAATCACTATGCGCCATATATTCAATTTAAACCACTCAATGTTATGACTCAATATATATATGCTAATCGGCACTCGCGTCTTCTGTTACATTTAACATCTGCTTTACGATTAGCATAAGAGTTATTGCCTGTTTATAGTTAGCATATATTATAGAAAAATGTACGAATATACAAGTAATAGTAAGTCCTGGAAGGCATCTTGAAATAATATGCATACCTTAATAATACATTTGTATTCAATGATAATAATTGAATAAGGATTATTAAATGATATTGCACTGAAGAACAGCTGGGCTTAAATTGTGATTATAAATAACAAAAGAAAACAGTAGGGTAAATGTACTGTTAGTTGACCATGTATCAATAGTGTCTTTTTTCAATAAAAATGCCCAAAATAAGAAATGTAGACTTGAGATTGCTCTAAATTGTAGAGTTCAGATAAGTGAAACCAACTTTTTTCGGATTGAGAAACTAACACATCAACATGTACAGTAGGCTCTCAGATAACACGGTTGATAGAGGGAATAGAGGGATAGAGCGCTCTGGAAGTAGGCTATCGGAGCTTTCATACTAGTACAAAATCATACGATACCCATGCGGTGCAGGAGTATTTTAACGTGTAATCAAAAAACAGTCGGAAATTTTAATGAAAAACGAGTTGTCGCCGATTGTGTTATCTGGAGGTCTACTGAATGTTATTGGGGTGCTATAGCGGCCATTTGAAAATAACACCTGGAATTTCGAATTTATTAAGAGAATTGTTAAGGATATCAGTGAATTTAAGCATATGCTACTTGATTCAACCAAGAGTGATCTTACAGGAAGCTCTGAAGCAACTCTGGTGAAAGGTTGTGATGAAACCGTTCTGATTAGACATAGTCAACTTCTGGACCTTTCAATTCTGTGATGTCTAAAACTCCCTCCCACTCATACGATTCTCATGGGGCGTAGCGAGAGCGATTAACTAACCACTAGTCCTATCCTAGCCCTATCCTTCTATCCCTACTTTCTTAGAAAAAAGGAGAGGTTAAGCAACTGATTAACAAGCAGTTCTCATAGAAAAATTCTGTTGAGATACCTCCATTAGGAGACCATATGCTACATGTTGGGAGCGAACATTGGAAAATAAATAATCAGTTTGCGTACATCCGGCGATAAAAAAATGTATGTATTAATTGAATAGAAAATACAGATTATAAATATTTAATTTCTTTGTCATAAAACACTCTAATTTCAGACAATTATTATGTTTTTGTGCGCACTTCTTGCTTTGTTCAGGACGATTTACTTTTTGAAATTTGGTTTGATTTCTGTTCCTCTGTGACACCACCTACAAACGGTTTCACACCAATTTAGTATGTCTCTATCAAAGCGACAGTTGTGAAGGAATGTTAATAATTTGGAGAATGCGTGAACAAATTGATTTAATTATTTTATAATTCCATATGTATGCTTTTGTTAATCGTAAAATAATGATTGTTTGTCATAAAAATACTAATAAAAAATGCTTAGTGAATAAAATATTTATTTACCATGTGTGTATTTAATAGTTTTGAACTAATTTTAACGGTCGAAATTAAACTGTTTTCTTGAAAGTTATAGTTAACTAACTTAGTCAATATGAATAATGGTGTCCAAGTGGAAAGTTTTCTTCAGTAGTTAAACGACAAGAATTTTGCATTTGACGTTTGTCGTATTTATATAAAATTGATGTATCAAAAGACCTAAAGACATCAGATGGTGCTTCGTTGCGTTACTATTTGAGTATCTTAGATATTACAAGAACGAATAGCTTAATATTTTTTTGAATACAGTTTACAAAACAGTTCGATGAAGTATTTTGGGATTCGTAGTTTTCTTATTGGCAACATTAAAATACGATAGTTTTAAGTACATTCATAAATAATCAAATAGCCTTGAGAGAATAATTGTCTCGACACGCAGCCATTGTAATTTATACCAGGAAGCCGAAAGATATCAAGGAAATATTTATATTGTTTTTTTTTTAATTTAAAATGGAATTCCACTCTAAACAGATAACGACCCAAAATACTTTAAAAATGAATTTGTAATTGCAATAACAATACTTCTGGCAGACGGCCGATACCTTCCCATACAATATCGTTATATAAAATAACTGGTGGCTAGCATGTTAGTCATTAATGTACTGTATATTTGCGCATTACTTGCCAAATATCACCGATGAGTCTGCAAATATTTTTACGTTTCGAGTCAGGGGTCTTTATTTAGCATACCGAGATGATTTGACGATTGGACCAGACATATCTGCGCTGTATTTTTTCTTTACGAAGTTTGAACCCATTTCCACTGAAATAATTTTGTTAACACATATAAACGCGTGATTTACTGTCATATTAAGCTACATGTATTTTCACTTCTACAATTTAATGTATTTTTCTTTTTTAAGGAATTAAAATTCAACCTCTACGATCAAGCAGTGTGAGGTTTGATTACTGGTAATAAGATAAAAATGAAAAGATCTGATAAAAAGACTCTGATTCAAGGCCTGGAAAAGATCAATATTAAATGTATTTTTTCCTCGAGTTAATTTCGGATGATTTAAAAATTTAAACAAATATGGCGGATTGACAGTAAGCAGTAGAGTCAAATATTTAATTCAGTTTATTTATAATTCGTCTTGCCATTGATAACAAATTAAAAGCTTTATATCTTACCTAGAAACTAAAATTTATAATAACATATCGTCGTTGTTCTGGAAGAAGACATTAAGGAAAAATACTAGTTTTGAGTAATCGACTTTTTTTTATGTTTTTTAAACCCTATACCTTTTCAATTTAGTTAGTTTGTACAAAACTATTTTTAAATAAATATAGAATTAATAAAAATAAGTGTGTTCTTCTACACGGTAGAGTTTGAAAGATCATTTTGATGTAACTAACTCAATATGTCATTTTTTGATTTAGTGTATTCTTCCAGAACAACGACGATTATATTTGAAGTACTTTATGTGACTTTGAAAGTAGAAATATATTTTAAATTTCCTTGGATTTGGTAATCATTGTTTTTTTGATAAACCTATTGAACAGTCCATGTTATAATTTTGAATGGATAAATATGACCACAGACTGTGAAATGGCGAAAGAGACCATCAAAAATTGTATTGTTCAATTGAGGGGGAAAACCTTTTGTTTTCACCGAGTAAAAGCTATAAAAAAACTTGTTTATGTTTTCGCTTTCGTTGTTTAGAAAGGATTGCTTTTAGGGTTTATAATAATTGTGGAACAAAATTGTACTATAGCGGAATATTTTTTTGCATGATCGATTATTTCTAATGACGTGTGAGTGTGAATTTTCTGTATATAGTTTTATGTTTTTATAACGATAGACAAAAGATAAACAGATTTCACTAACGCAGAACATGTTTGGTAGAACTTAAGAAAAATCAATGCTAGGTTTTGAGTAGAATTGATTTAAATTAAAACAGAATAATATTGAAAAAAATTCATTGTAAGATGCGTACGCACCAACCTTGATTGCTTTTTTATTTTTAACATTGAAATGAACTTAATCTCAAATTAAAATTTTGTACATTTCCATGTATTTCGTCACTAACAACCCGGGTTTCGCATTTCGGCATCTTCAGGCATTCGAGCACACCAGTGAACTCGAAATGACAGATAGTAAATAGTTTATAAAGTTATATATAAGATAAAATACAACGAATTATTATAACTAATTCTAGAAACTACATTGATATTTTAATTAATTTTGATAACACGATATTTTAACATTAATTCATTGTAGAGTTCAGTCAATTTTGTTTTACTGGCAATATTGTACGGGTCGTCTGTGACGAAATACATAAAAATGTACAAAATTTCAACAATTCGAATTTAACATTGAAACTACATCAAGCACCCTCGGTCGATATCTTAAATTAAAAGAAAAGAGCTTAATCTATTTTTAAGAAATTAGCGCACAACGTATATTTGAGAAATTCAATTAATTGATGAGTTGGAATTTCAGAAAAAAAATATGTCACTTACCCAACTGCGCCATTATTGAGGACCTGGCTTTGTTTTGAGAGGGTGTCCTGGATGTTCCGTTGTGAATAAAGGCCAATCGGTGAGTTGAACTGCTTGTTCACCATTCGGGGTCCGGTCGCCATTTTGGAAATTTATATGTATATCGTTGGGTCGTCTGTGATCCTAAAAAAATAAGAAAAATAATACGTTAAAGATAATCAAATTTGTTTCAATATGTCCGCTTTTAATGAGGAAAGTTCAAAACATTCTCTTGGATGCAAATTTATTCAATAAATATTACCAAAGCCACTCAGCAAAATAATTCGGCGGTGTTTTGGCTAAATGATGTAACCCTCAAAATTGAAATTGTCCAGGAGAGAGTAAGAACTGTTTTTATCGAAAATATTATATGGTTAGTTGCGTTATGAATTTTTGAAATGCTTTCCTGTAAATTCTCGTGTTTGCAGATACGGGATTATACGTAGCGAGTGTCGATATAATAGTGGCTTACATCAATTGGCTGGATCAGAATTTTTAGTTCAATTTCCCTTCCAAAAAGTGGTAAATTTATTTTTCTAATTTACATAATTTGGCCTAGACCTGCTCTGTCGTCTTTAAAATGAGATCCAATCATTAACTAGTTTTCTTATCTTTGATGGTTAAATCAATTGGCCAAAACACCGTCGATATAAAATACGAATTTTTTGTGACAATTTCCCCTCAAGATGTGGAGCAAATGGACTCCCAATAGAACCTATCTCAACAGATGCTATTTTTCGAGAAACGCATGCTACTCAGACGCTCAACCTCTTTTTTTCAAAGAGAGTAAGGATATAAGGATTGGCTTTAGACAGAGGAAGTGGTTAGCTAATCCCTCTCTCTATGCCCCACTTTTACAATTAGATAGACGGGAGGGAACTTAGATATTAAATTACAGACAACTGTCAATACTGGATAAATATTTTTTAAATGAAAATATTACTTTGTATTAGTATTTTTTCGTACATAGTAATAGAAACCATGTTTTAATTATCGTATTCTATTGATGCACAACTTATTTAAAAGTATTGTCAATTTATCCAATTTCCAATTGTTCGCAGGTCGCAGAGGCTTAAAGTTTCAGGGATTTGATATAATATCGTATTGTACTATTTTTAATTTAATAAATACTCACCAGGTGCTTTAGCCTTTATCTACTCTGCAAAGCGCGTGAATGATATGTAGGTAAAGGTAATGTAATTGCTTCGGAAAAGGCTTGAACAAAGTTTTGTGGAAAACTAAAACTAAAATACATGAACTAAAAGCATGCCAATAGACTACATATGTGTTGTAGACAGTGTGACACATATTTTTTTATTTTATGGACTTAGTCGGATTTATCGGCGGGTTGTGGATCACTGCATTAGATTGCTTAAAAAATATATTCCGTTTTATTATGAAAATATTTGTATAACACATATTGTAAGCATTTTTAAAATACATTTACTAAGAAACGGTTTTCTTTTATAAACCGCCTAACGAGTCAAATATTGTTTTGTTTATAACGAGCTTCAGCTGTTTTCAGTCTTACCATAATGTGTTTTTTCAACCTGAGTCAGAGTTTTAAAACAATTTCAAGACAAAATAGTTTCCCGGTCAATAATGTTATTATATAAGAATGGGTCATTTTCTTTTTTCTAATAAAATTAGAATAATAATGAATTTCAACCTCTATCGAATTGATGATACTTAAATCGATAGCCCAGTTCCATAGGACGATAGATCAAAAACTTGATGCTTTGTGTTAAGTAAGCCACTCTATTCAAACACCACTCTTCTACAGTTCCACAAAGAACAGTTTTTCAAATGTACAGGTTTTTTCTCAAAAGACGGATATCTGCATATAGAAATCAACAAAATTAAATAATTTCTCAATTCCATATACATGTCGAAATATCGTATTGTCAAAATATATTTTTGTGAATAATGGGGCTCCATAAAGAAACAATCTTTAATCCTAAAACTGTCAACTATTGACCATCTATTTGAATAAAAAAGCAATATAAATAATAAGCCATCACGTTTTACGAGTCAGTTCAGATGAGTCAAAACATTGATCGGCCATATCTCAAAACTACCAATTTCTAGATGTATTACTATGGAAATATGCCATCGTTATATATATATATATATATATATATATATATATATATATTATATACATACATTAATAAATTCACTCCACATGTATTTGAAAATAGAATTTGATAGAAATTAAATTTACATTTCAAATGAAAGATAGGAATTATCTTTTTATTATGATGAACTAATTATTTTCGAAAGATAATGTTTTGTATTTGAAAAATTTTCATGTATCCAAATATGTTGACATATTTAGAATTAAATAGGTAAACGTGAGTTTATATAGTTATTATAATATTATACTGACTTTTCATTTACTATCGTTAAATTACAATACAATTTAGGTGCTATATTAATATATAATATTTGAGAATGATTCATTATCATCAACTAATTATTATCTGTATTCATTTTTATTAAAATGATTTATGAGATGTTGAAGGTTTGGCAAGGTGATTTACAAATTATGAGATGTGCCAGCCAAATAGCTATCAAATATTTATGGCGTAGTTAAGATTGTCGGATATAATACGACATTTTAAGTTACATTGTTTTATTGTAAATATGGTCTGACACGATGTTTTTAAAGCTTATTTTGTTTAATTTAATTGAAAGTGTCTTTTGGTGGAGATGTTATATTTAATTTGATTTCCAAAATGCATTTTAGATAAAAAGGATATACTTTTTGTTGGTTTCATGGCAATAAAACAAAATATAATGATGTTAGTGATAACAAAATTGCTTATATTTTTTCAATATTTAGGACTAAAGTTTAAGTCTTAAACATATTTTAAGCGTTAAGCTTTGCTTGATTTGTTGAACAATTATAAAGATTTTAGATTAGCTCTTATTGAACTGTTGATATTAATATAATTTCGTTATCTTAATTTACTACAAATACTAAACGAGATAAGCATCTCTTACTTCGCATTACTTTTAAATCTTTTGGTGAAGGAGATTTCTGTTAGTTTTATATTCGCGATTCATTCACGACGACCGATTAATATTCAGATAAACGTCTTCTGCATAAAATCATTTATTTTCCCACTACACTCGGCACCCACTTATGTTGAATTTTGTGAGAACTCTATTTCTGACCACATCTAAACTCTCCCAGCAGTTAAGAGTGTTTTTCTTATACATTGCAAGAATGTTTGTTAAGCGAATGAGTTTCAACATTTTATTGAGCAGAAAATCCATGCAGAGGGAGCTTTAAATAGTATTTTAACAAAACATAGTTAATATTATGGTTCGTATAATATTTACTGTTTTGAATTGCTTTTAAATTTACCTTATATTAAATTTCCATTAAAATGAAAGCAACACTGAATGTTAAACGATAAAGTTTAAATTTGGAATTGTTTTCTGCCTTCAACTGTCAGTTTGAGTAAAATTAAATAATAGAACATGAATTTAAAATTTCGCATAACTAGTATTACCAACATTACTTGGCTCCGCCGAAGTTGGAACTAGAATTGTCAGTCTAGAATAAATTTCTCCAATAATACTTTTAATAAACGTCACTAAAATATCAGCTTTGAATTGTATTGAAATTTCAGGTCTGGTTGAATATGGCAACATTCCTAACGCGATGGTGGTACCCTCACTAGTGGTCAATTTAAATTGGTAAATCTATAATAAAACAGATTATTATTATACAGTAAATCATATTAAAATTCCGTTTTCAAATCCATGCTGTCCGGGAAATAGAGTTAAAAGTATTTTTTTGCGATTGCTTAAAAGTAAACCGATTACTTTTCTAATTTTGAGAATCGTAACATAGCAATCTTCATATATACTTATTATGTCATTTATACACTAAATAAACTTTGGACAAAAACACACTTCGTCCCTTTTATTAGTAAGTAAAAAAGTTTGTTTGGAATTGTTAAATTCCGTTTGATGGTTAAAGTTTTTTCTATGTAGTGAAAAATTTCTTTTGTTTTTATCTTTGAATTGACATCACATTACATGTGTAATATTTATTCTATTGAATTATTTCTTATGTACCGACCTATTCAATAATTTATAGAACATATTCAGTATTTTAATATTTTGCCATAATATATTGTTTTGTTAATGTATTTATTTGGAGAAATAGCACTCAAGAAGCGGTACGCGTTATTTTTAAACGTAAAAGATCTTACATATTTTTTTTCAGAAAACTTTGAAAATTTGTGAAATAGTGTAGGCGTCATTTTTTATTATAACGCGTAACTTTTATGTACATGTAAAAACAATTTGCTAATCACCTGAAGACGATATATGATTTGGCACACAAAGGTTGCTTGAAAGTAGTCCAACACATTTTACATTCTCAGGCACCTGTCATTTAGATTTTTCACGTTTTTAAATCTGTGGAAGGACAGTTGAATCCCTGGGGTAATACATAAATATGCCAATTGTTATTCTGATAACAGTGAATAACTAAATTACATAAGAAATTATTTAATCACCTGTTTTTTTACATGTATCTAATGGATAAAATATATCTCTTTGCTATTCATTTTGTTCGAAAAAGCAGTAAAATAAAATGAAGCTGACAACAAAAAATCAAATGTTTTCGAAAAAATTGCTGAGTTAAACCACTTCGACGTAAACATAATTATTACTTTGGGCTACCATCAATTTGGGTAAGTTTGTCCATCGGTCTAAGATTGGCCCACTACATGGAAAAAGGTTCTGTTATAATACTAATCTCATATGAATATTTTTTAGCTAAGCAAAGGTACTGTAGCCCCTGGGGTTAAAAATATGAATTAGTATGCAAAATAATTTGTTTTATTGTTGAATTTGTAAGCTGTCAGCATGGAATGATAAAATACAATTTAAAAACTTGTCTTCGTAATGAATTGGATTATCCATATTTTCAATTTGTATTACTAATCTGTAAAGCAAATGCTGTATATTTTTCCCACCTTGTTTATGTACGGTATATAAAAGCATGAATAAAAGTTGCCAAGACTTTAAAACCAGTGAATTTATAGTAATTATTTGTATCGTTGGTCAAAGTTACCCGATTTGCATTCAAACTTTGGTTCAAATTATTTTATCTATATTTATATATCAATTATTACAATTAATCTACGTATGTTAATTAAATTCAATTTTAAGACTTTAGTATATTTCTATGTATAACAATTCCACATATAAATGCAATGGCGAACCATAAAAATACAAACACCTTCAAAACTGGGCCAAAGTTTCCCAGATTGACCGTACTGAAAAGATACCATATTTATAAAAACAAAACATATTTTTGGTACTAATTTTATCAAATTATCATGCTCATGACAACACGGTATCAACAAACTATATTTAGAGTTTCTACACTATTGGAATGAGTTTTTGCTTTTCTGTTTTCAACCAAAACTTATTGTAAGTATTTAAAAGTAATGAAATACTATTCTAGCCAATTATTTGATGCATCATTAATAATAAAATCATTACTTTAATTTGTGCCTTTTTAGTTCAATCAATAAGCGAAACTTCTTCATTTTTATTGCACGATAAATGTGTCAAAACAATCAACAGTTTCATTTTTAAAGGGCAACGTTTGGTGAAAATATTAAAATAAGTATTACGCAAATATATGAAATATTATTACGATATAAAAAACTGGTATTGCAGCCAAATTTTACTTGTGATGTACGTAAATATGACAAGTTAAATCATAGAATTTGTCGTTGATAAAATAAAATGATTTTTCAGTTTTTTCAAAGGAATAGTGCCAACTTTCTTTTCGGTTATCAAACGTGTCTTGAACATCATCTGCAGCCAATTTATATCTTGTATGACGAATAAAGACTTCCCCAATGATTGGTGTGGGACTTTCGTTTTAACAAAATATCGTTTTATACTAATAAGCTAGAATTTCTATAAAACGTTAAGCAGTTATCTTATAAATAAATGTTTCAAAACTAGGACCATAAACTATCTTTTAAAATTATAATGCAATAGTATTTAGAAATAAAGTCGCTTAAGACTGGCTCCTAATAGATATTAGTATTTTATTAATTATAATGTCAACCATAGAGATATAATGTGCTGATGTCTTTTTAGCCATTTGAAGATATCAAAAAGTGTTTTAATACAAAAAATACGTATGTTTATAATATTGATTAACTTAGTCCACTTATAAACATGAGAAAGGAGAACTTAATAGGCAAGACTATTCATAATACTGATTTTTATTTTAAATCAAAACTTTAGAGAAATTAGATGCATGCCATGATATATTTTTGACTAAAACCATTCTCTGGTGAATGAATATGTGCAGAATAGAAGCGCTCTAATTTAAATTCCTATCAAATTTATATTTGCACACGAATACATCTAACCTGTAAGCTTTTTGCGTCCGGCCCGAATGTTTATAATACTGAGGTGAGCTTGTTAGTAAAATGGTAAAATTACCTGTAAATTCTGCAACGAAATAAATTTCATTTGCATGTCATCATTTCAATCACCTAAATGCATCTTGGACGGGGTGAGGTGATTTTAATAGCAAATGAAAATTTAACATTGTCTGAATGAACTGCGTTAAAAATAAATTAATAGAATATGGATGAAATCGCGCATTTACTTCAACTATTCCTACATTATGGACATCGTGCAATTCTTTCTGTTTATTTCATTTTACTCATAAAAAAAAAACGAAACGATACCGAAATAAATACATTGTTCAAGTTGTAATTGCAAAACAGATTGAACTTTTCAGAAGGGAAGATACGAGTATATCATGTGTGGAATTCAAGAAATAATACTGCTATTTATCGATATTTATTTTGATGAGGACTACAGTACGAAACAACATGAATATTTAATTTTGTAAGTTAGCTACCAAGGAATGGAATCGGTTCTGATCATTTCGTAAAAAATGTGGAATTAGGAAAAGCAAATAAACAAGCGCTTAACGAATGATTGAAAAAATTGTTTACCTAAAGCTTTGATTGATTTTTCAATACAAGACACATGACACAAAGGGAACAAAGAAATTACGGAATCATCGTCATTATAAAGTTTATTTTTGTAGTATTTTTACATACATATATTAATTAAGAAGCATGACATGGTTTATTTAGAGAAAAGAGAAAAACAAAAATTTAAATAGTCGTTAATGTTATTTGTATAATACATTTTTCCCTAAAGAATTAGACGAAAAAAATATCAGGCCAATTTAGACGTTTGCAAAATGACATGTTTTTGCCGCCACGGTGGCTTTTTGATTGGCGTGTGAAATGTAAAGTTAAAATATGACAGGTGTTTTTACGAAGATACCTTTGGTTTGACAATATGGCGTAATGAATTTTGTGTACGTGTGTTTTGAGTCTTAAAAAATATATATAACCGGGCAAAACGGTCACTGCTGTTGAAAAGAATAACCTTCGTGTATTATTTTTTCCACGAAAGATTTGTGGCGCAAAGGTGAGGGGGGCCGGGATGATGCGAGGAGAGGAGACGTTACCTCCCACAGGTTTCTAAAATTATTATATCGTCTGTCCTGATATAATAATGTGTTTGGCAAAGAGCACTCATCTAGCTAATAATATTGGATTTCATCGCACTATCGAACGCAATCTTTGTATGAGATGAATTTTATCAAAATGGACCATCGCAGCGCTGCGAAAAATAACTAATTATTAACGTAAAATACTACAAAAATAAAAATCACATTTAAATATACATAAACCCAACATCCACCTGTTTATTTACCGTTATTATACTCAAGAAAACTAAAACAGACTTCTCACAAACGGGTTTCTCCCTTGTATTAGAAATTTCTCTCAAAATATAATAATTTGACGGTGTTTTGGTCAATTGCTGTAACCCTCAAAATTGAAATTGTTCAGGAGAGAGTAAAAACTGTTTTTATCGAAAACATTATGTGGTGAGTTGTGTTATGAATCTTTGAAATGCACTCCTGTAAATTCTCGTGATTGATGATACGGGATTATACATAAGGAGTGTAGATATAATAGTGGGTTACATAAAGTGGCTAGGCTAGAGTTTTTAAACCTAAAACCAATGTAAAGGGATGTTTCCCTTCCAAATATTGACCAATTTATTTTTCTAGTTTACATCATTTGGCCGAGACCTGCTCTGTCGTCTGTTCTGTCGTCTAATCGTCCAATGAGATCCAATCATTAACTCATTTTAGTATTTTTGGAGGGTTACATAAATTGGCCAAAACAGTCGACATATTAAACTGTCATGACGGATGAAAGGAAAATACATTAAGGGACATGTGCTTTTTATGTGATTAATTTATTCAATGACGAAGCTTTTTTTTTTAAATTGTATTCTGATTCCTCGAAAATATATATGGACCTTTAGTGTAGGTAAATAATTATAGATGGAATTCAGCTAATTTAATGTGTTTGATATTTTTGTTTATTACCAGTTGTGATTAGATTATGGCAAGAGCAGAATTTAGAAAGTCGTTAAATTTTATTACGAACATTTAAAAATGACACTATTTGGGGTAATATTGATTATTTGATTGATGTGTAAAAGAATGAAGACAATTTTGATTAAATTAACTTTCAGTTAAAAGTTTTCTCCTATTAAATTACACGTCGACTGAGTCAAATTCTTACATATTGAATGAAATAATATAAATAATTATTATATACTGACAAATAGTTCCTCGAACTATATTTTTGTTATATTATCTTAAATCATCAATTATTTAATAGTAACCTTCCGTGTCAATAAAGTATTTCGAAAAAAATAAATTTAATTAATCAAATAATTATATAAAATTTCTACTTCTTGTTCTTCCAAAACCAAATTAGGACTTAACACATTAATAATGTTTCAAACATCAAAAATATTATAATTCATTTCTTCTTTACAAATAGTTCTATCCAGGTATCGTGAAAGAATTTATATGCTTAGTATTTCAGAACACCGGCTTTATTTTAGTTTACCATGACGTACGAGAATTTTTAAATATATAACAGAATCAAAACACCTATTTATTATTATGTTGTGTTACAGTTTACATTCAGAAATACCTGGCATTGGTTGATGCAATAGACATTGTATAAATTAAAATAGGATATTGGCCAGGGCCGGATTTGGAAATGCGCTGTGTGGGCCAAGGTTAAGTTCGTTAAGCTTTTACCGACTGAACTATTTTGCGTGTTTGAATTTTAAATGGCTTATTTGAAACCGGAATTTAACATGATAATTATGTAAATAATAAATTTCCGTCATTGGAATATATTTATCTATAAAATGTATTTTACATAATTCGTTTTGGCAAATTGTAACCCTCAAAATTGAAATCGTTCAAAAGGGAGAGTAAAAACTGTTTTTATCGAAAAAATTTCATGGTGAGTTGCGTTATGAATCTTTGAAATGTACTGAAAATTCTCATGTTTGCAGATACGGGATTATAATTACGAAGTGACGAAATAATATAAATTTTTAAATCTAAAACCAATATAAAATGACGTTTCCCTCCTAAAAAGAGGTCAATTTAATTTTCTAATTTACATAATTTGGCTGATACCTGTTCTGTGGTCTTTAAAATGAGATCCAATCATTGAGGGTTACATCAATTGGCCAAAACACAGTCGACATATGTTTTTCAATATAACATATTAGTCATGTATGGAGAAACAACTAAGGGTATTCAGGAAATAATTATATAAAATACTGCTGATATTGAAATTTATCAAAGCATCATAGATAGTTTTATAATAATGTTTATTTAAATTTGAATTATTAGATAATTAAAAAAAAGAAGACGTTTGTATTTGTCGTTTTAACGATATATTTTTATTTTTATATTCATACTTTTTTTGAAAACTAAAACTTTTATTTTACTATTCTATGAAGAAACTTAACGATATTGAAAAGCAGTTGAGATACATTATTCAAAGTGGATTAAAACCTTCGAAACATATAATAAAATAAATGTCAAAATATATCACATACGTTGCATTATAAAATACAAATAAATGATCTTAATAAAACTAAGCCGGTCATTGAAAATAAACCATTTCAAAACGAATAAAATTAATGATATTTTTGTCATTGAGCTGACTGCCCGTATGCCAATATATTTTAGATTTTATACATAAATTAAAACACAGTAAACATCATGTTTTTTTTGCATATCGACTGTGGAAAGGAAAAACGACGTAACCCATACACAAAAAATACAGTGTATAGCCCAAACAAAAGTGTATTAAATTGTATACATTGTGATTGTCGAAAAAATATACTTTGAAAAGACGAAGAGATAAGTCTTTTTGCCTTTCTACAGTCGATATATTATCGACTGTGTAATATAGTGTATTCGCACGTTTTTTGTGAGTTATACACATTATTTTTGTTTGAGTTATGTCCTTTTTCCTTTCCACAGTCGATATACAATATAAAATGCGCTTCATTGTCTTAATATACCGAAGAAACTTATTTTTATTTCTGAAGTCTGACATGTACCTAAATAAAAATATTATGTTAATTAATATATCATTATTATTATTATATTATATAATATCTACTAACACCAAACTTCGCAGACTTATTCACTCATTCTTAATAAATGTGTAATATATTTTCTCCACCCGGCACTGTTAAAAATATTACGATTTGTATAGGCTATTTTATGAGTAAATACAATAAGTTTTCTCAGGGATGTGTTCAAAACGATAATAATACAAAAAACCTGTCAAACTTTTCTAGAAATTAGTTAAAAATATTAAAATTATGTTTATTAAATATTTAACATAATTTACGAGAAAAATTGTGAAATGGACCTTAAATACGCATTATGAAATTTGATTTGTTGCCAATCTTTAGCGATGCTTATAAAAGTCCTCGCAATAAAGGGTGGGTTTGTGTTCTTCGCAACTTTCTTTGATTATTAATAAACGATAATTATCGACGAAAGAATGTTTGAATATTTTTTAAAACTCGATGATTGATGATATGCTATTTTCGATGAAACAAACAACCAACAATATAACAAGTATGCTGCATTTGTTGAAAGTGATCATTTCGGATTTCACCTTCGTTGCAATACGGTCGTTCATTTCCGATCGTAGCACTTTTGTTTCTAAGAAGTTCAATATTAAAAATCACTTTGTATTAGCTAACTTTTCTTATATTTCAAGTCGAAAAAATCCCACAAAAATAGTAGCATTCGCCGCGCTTAAAGTGATCATTGTCTAACGAAATCGAACAATTTCGATGTTCGTATTCATTACTTATCATTATTTTAGAATGGTAAAATCAATTTTAATATTTTTAAGGTTATGTCAAAATGTAACAAAATACAGTTATTAATTTATTTAGAAAAAAAACAATGCTTAAGTTTGGGTGTATTTTTGATTAAATTTTATAAGAAATATTTACGTAGATAACATTTCATGACTAACAAAGATAACTAAGGAAGGATACATTTTATTAATAGAATAGTTATATATTCTATTTAAAAATGTCCTACATTTTTGACGTTTGTCAAGTAGTTATAGTTTTTAATGTTTGAATTACTTTGTAATTCAAAAAACAATAAGTGAAAAGAAAACTTTATTCAAGATAATTATTGTAAATATAATAATTAAATTAATCGTGTAATAAAATGTGTGTTGAAATTGAATTGTTATGTTATACTGTCACATAGTAGATTAATGAATTTAAGAATATATTTATTTAGTACACTGAATAAAGAAAATTTAGTATTGTTGTTTTTAATTACAGTTTTTTTATTGTTTTAAGTACGATTGAAAATAGTTTTTACCTGTAAAAGTCGAAGCGTTAGCGCGTGCAAGTTGCGGGCTGGACGCAAAGAGGGCGCGAGAACTACTGCCGACGCCGAAAAATCGTTTAGACGTCGACGCTACCGACGCTTGTATTTTTCTTCCGTTCCTTGCTTCACTCAAAACACTGACCATTCAAACAAAACGTATTTATGCCATATTTGCAAGGTTATCAAAAGGTTTATTTTGGTATTTGATTACGTTTTGAATAATTTATTCGTAATGCATTCTTGTGCACTGTATAATATAATATTTTTACCAAAAAGGAATTATATTACTTTGTAAAAAAGCTCGCTGACCCAGTAGCCAAGTTATTTATCCTGATGGGCTTTCATCTTACTCGGTTGTGGGATCACGGGCTCGAAATCCAGAATGGAAATTTTCATACATTGATTATTCAATAGATTTTTCTATGATGTTTTCATACCTTTCTACTCACCCATCACAACATGAAAAAACCGAACGCGATTAGCTAACTATTGGTCTGTTTCTAGCTCAATCTGTATTTTCTTATCATTTCGAAAGCAAAAAAGATTGAACAACTGACTAAAATACAGTTTTATTGAAATATACGATAAGCAGTCCATAAGCACCAAATTTGCAACCGATGCGGTCGTCTCCTAAAAATGGAACTAGTCTTCTTCTAACGTGTCCTTTCTGAAAACTAGGCCTTTAGTTTAGATCCAGTTTTGTTTATTTTCTTTTTTAATTACTTATTATTCTTAGATGGCGTTAGCGGGTATTTTTCTCTGTATGCCACGGATCAAAGACGACCTAGACTATTTTCTGTAATCAGGTACTTAAAAAATGATTAAACACGAGCTCAAACTCACTGAAACCACTCTAAAAAGAGGTGTGGCATAAAAATACAACGCGAAGATTTAGATATATCAAATTAATATCAGCTGTGAATTATAACACATTATATAATATATTATTTTACATTACCAATGATGTTACCATATTATTCTACAATATTTAGTCAAAAATTATTTTAGAGAATTATTGATTCACAAAAACACTAAGAGAAGTACTTTGTTGCGATTTATATAAACTATCTGAATATTTCATTAGCTGTAACAAAAATAACGTTTATAATAAGTTTTATTAAATGTATTATTTATGTTGTCAAATTAAATATCATTTGTTTGAGTTATGTAACTTTTTTTAAAATATCCACAGCAATAAAGAGTGGGTGTTGTTATGAAAGAAGTCGTTTTGCTGTTAACACTGAATTCTTTGTCTATTTTCACTTTTCCGAAAACGTTGTTCTTACCTACGCCAAACTTAATTGTTAAAAAAGCTTTGGGCGTGCGGGTACTAACATGAAATTGATTGGAATCTTCAGATTATGGAAAAAAACTCTGTTATAATTAGCTTCACAGATTTTTCACAAGAGAGGTGAATAAACTGATGGCTTGAATTGAAAATTGGTTATTTTTATTATGCTGTTAGCGGTTTTAGCGAATAAAGTTTGTTAAAGAAGCCGGCATCATCAGCAACAGCATAAATAATCAAAAAAGCATTAATTTTGAAATGACTATCGATAGTAATTTCACCATGTAATAGTTTTTCTGGCTTGCAGGTTCTTGAGATACATTTTTCTTACTAATATTGATATGACCAGTCTATGTGCGTAAAAATAATTGATAGATTATTAAATGAAATAAAGATTTTTAATCGCCAAAATCTACATGAACTATAACTACTGAACGATTTGTTTTCGTGTTTATCATCTAGATTGAAAATTTTAGACATTTAACAGCTCCTCTGTCCATTCAACGTTTAAATAGCCACGTATCCAACGACCTTTAGTGATTATTATTGAGCAAAAAAAAAAACACTAAAAGATGATTTTTGTTCATATTTTTAAGAGGTATGAAAAACAAAATTGTAAATATTCTACACGTATGTACTGCAATTATTGACTAAAGGTCATTTCTGGTCACCATATAGTTTATAAATGACGTTTGAAAAGTAAATATCGTCGTTGATAAAACCTCAAGAAGAAACCCCAAGTGTTCAGAAGGCATGTAAAACGCAGTCATTTATTTCCTATTTACACACTATTTTCTTGAGATTGCTAACGGTGTTTAAACCACTAGTTGAAATATGATTCTTTGATATGTATTTTGTCTATTATAACGGTATAAGATCACTTTGAATTATTTTTGATATTTGACATATTGCGTTCATTATCAACGATGATATATCTATTCTTGTTTCTTTAAAAATTGTCATTTTGAATTGACTTTTGAAACTCAAGAAATAATAAAAGTAATCTCTTTTCTTTTACAAGAGTGTCACAGCTAATTTTCTTTAGATACATGTGCAAATAGAGTTATTTAAAATTCTTTACCTCGTTACAAAGTAAAACCTCTTTTACTGAGAACCATTATGAAAATAGCGACAGTATAGTAAATATAAAAGACGTAAAGATAATGGTGGTAGTTAGAAGAATTAACGTAACGAGCAAAGAGATGAATTCATTGCGTATTTATTTATGAAACTATGACTCTTGATCAAATAATTTTGTCTTGAATACTGGCCAATTTGCCAATTTGATTTATTTGAGTCATTAGTATTTTCATAAGATGAGTAATGGATTATGAATATTTGGATGTAATTGCGACATATGTAATGACATTATCCCAGGTGTGATAATCTTATACCTTATCTCGCAATGTTGATTGACGAGGCCAAGGTGTATCTATTAAAAGGTGCAAGCTTACTGTGATGATCGACTAGTATTCACGCAGTTATTATGAAAATATGATATTTTATATATTCATAGAAAAAATAGGAAACGAATTAAACTACTGGCGGCAAATTCAAATATAATAATGTACAACTATAATAGTTTTTTTATAATGATTGCGTGTTGTCGAAAAAGCTTTAATTATTTAGAAGATTAATAGAATAGATTTAATATTGAAAATAGACAATACATGAAACAAAATTGAGAAAAAAAATGAATGTAAGAAATAATATTTACATAGCAAGGATTTAGATAAGAAAAAAATACAAAATACAAAGTTCGTCCCTGAATATATCCAACTCTTGAAGAAATGCATTGAACAGCCGGACAGCCTTTGCAAATGGTGTCTCAAATGACCTACGAGAAGAACAAGTTTTTAGAAAAGAAAAATAAAACATGTAGATTTTAATATTCTTAATAATTTTGAATTTGTAAGCTCGGCCCCGTAGAAGAAGAGAAATACATTTAAAAACAGTAAACGATGTTTAGGTGTCAAGAGAGTGATTTATTCTGTCATCGATTAAAAGAAACGTGTGTAAAAACAATTTTGATAAAATTAATTCTTCATGGCAGATTTTGTTTTTTTCTTTGTATCAGTGTGGTATATTTTATTATTTAAAACTGCTGCGTTCACCCCCTCAATCTACATTTTTTTACTATACGCCAATATTAATAATTATGACAGCAATCGAATACATGTCTTCCCATGAATGTTTTACGATAGAATTTTAAGATTTAAAATCCATTATGCTGGTTGTATTTTGTTATAAAAAAGCGTGAAATACTTTCAAATGATTACCATGAGTGTCTCAGGTGCAATTAACAAAGACTTACTTCCACTAATGTATGATAAAAAAAAATGACAGTGTTCAATGTAAAATTTCTGAGTTGAAATCTACTCACTCTACGTATGGACATTTTAATAATAATATGTATTATTATTTTTATTTTACATTTTTAATTTTTTAAAAAAAAAATATCTAGCATTACAGCTGACAGCCAATGCGCCAAATATTTTGAACATTAGTAAATCATACGAGATAAACTCGATGAGAATTTTTAGAAGTCATTCATGACCAAGATCTCAAATTTAGATTGAAAAAATCTAAATTTGATATTGACCTTGCTGGGAATTGAAACAGAACCCACCAGATCGCTAGGGCCAACTTAGGGGAAGCATGTATTATATTATATAAAGGCTTCTAATAATTGGTAGTCAGAAAATGTATGTACATATTTAGAGATATTTCATTAAATATGTGGAGCTCCATTAACATAGGGTATACAAAATAGCAATGGATTTTTATTATTCTTTTAAATACAATGTTATTCGTTTAAGTGTTGCTTTAAATAATGATATGTACCTGCATTTGAACTATTAAAATAAATCGTAAAAAATGTCGCTTTAAAAGCTCTGAATTGCTGAAGGGCCATTAAAAAGCTCATATATAATCGTAATAGCGACATTAATTGTATCTATCTACCGTTAAAGATAAACATTTTGTTGAGGAAGTTTGGATAACAAACTTTCTTTTAGAAAACTTGGAAATTTCTATGTAACGGAATGTTTTCTTTACAAGTAAAAATGTTGTCATTAAGAAATAAAGCTTTGCACATATGGGAACTTTCAAAGTAAAATTTTATCTGAAGTAACATTTATTTCCTTCATCTAACACCGTTTTTTATACCAATTCACGTGTGCATAACAAAAATTCGATTTAACCAATTTATGTTGTCGTCGGGTCCGTGGTGCAGTGGTCAACGTCACTGGTTTCGGTTATAGATGTCTCAGGCTTCAATCCCGGCACAGACAGTTTCATAAATTGGTTTTTCAATCGGTTAATGGATTTATATTCATAGGAATGGATGATTGTGATGTCTCAATTTCTCTACTATCCATCCCATCCTAAAAACGGGGCGCAGCGAGAGCGATTAGCTAACCTCTAGTCCTGTCCTAGCCCTATGCTTCTATTCTCTCTATTTTTTTGAAAAATAGTGAGTTACAAGCAGTTCTCATAGAAAAACTTCCGTTGAAATACGTCCAATAGTAGCCAAATGCTCCACATTGGGCGGACATGGTAAAAAAGAAAATATTCAAATATTGTGTCATTGAGTGCATGTGTAATGAAATTGAATACCTCTATATATATGCACTCGAATCCATTCGTATATAATTACGTAAATAAAAACCACATGTTATATAATACATGGAAAAATATAGTTTTCGCAAGCTAAAAAAGCGAAATTGCCATTTTGGGTAAACATGGTTCTATCTGCAAAAACTAAAACTGTTCAGGAGAAGCAATTTTAGATTTCAGAAAAGGTAACTTTTTTAATGAAATACACTTATGCACATATGTGAATGAAAGAGACGACCACTTTTGAAACTGTGATTTCCTACACGCGGTATGTTTAATTATAAATTCAGATTGAACCTTGATGCACTGTAACACTTATATGTTTTTTAGATAGAACATTTTTCTAATTTAAATTTTGATGGATTGATGGACAATTTTAAGGTTTTTTAAATGTAGATTTGTACCGTATTTTTAATGTGAATAAAACTGCATTTAAAAGTGATTTTGTTAAAGAACGGTATATAGAACCTTGTTTACCTGAGGCGGTACAATATGTAGTTTCATAGTAATTATAATATAAACATTTTGGAATAACGGTATAAACTACAAAGTGAGCCGATGTGCCATACTTCATCATTTCCATTGCAAAATCTCAATTTCACAGGGGAACATGAAAACTGCTTCAAAAATAACTTTATCGAATAAAAACAGAAGTAAAAAAATGTCTTTACCCGTCCGAACCCTGCCCGCGGGCCTTTACCCAGCCAGGCTCGTGCGGACCTCAAGAGGGTATAACACTAAGGATCGAAATTTCCCAATCGATAATGAACGAAATGAAACGAAACGATAAAAAAAGTATTATCGTTTGCATCAATAATGGTCTATAACGATACAAGTTGGTTGCCCTACCTCCACCCATTATGTGTATGCAGCCGCTCTTTCCATAACGCAATAACGATCAAGAAAAGAAACGAATTTACTCCTCATATTCTTGGCTCGATATAGAGCTGCGCGGGACCGATCTTTTAACCACGCACTATTGTGCTTAAGAAAAGAAAAGAAAGAAAAGAAAAAAAGAAAATGTGACTTGTTCAGCCACTTAGTTTAAGCGATATTAAGTATCTACTCCGCGTTGAATTTAAATAGGAATCGAGAATATCCCGCTCCCCATATGATGTTGCAAATTTATCGAATGCCTCAAAGTTAGCCTTGGTTGAGATCAAGTCAGCGTGGCCTATTGTGCCCGTATGAGGACGGGCCACAGCGAACAGCTCTGCTCGTTCGGCATTCATCTCGATGCAGTCTAACAGAACGTGATTAGCGTCCTGATGGTTGTGTCCACAAGTGTAATCTGGTCTTTTAACCAACTTGCCCAGCCCAAATAGTCTACCGTTGAACTTGTCATGGCAAGTTATAAACTGGCAAGCCAGACGAAAGACACTATCTCGTGTCTCCAGGTCACGCCTGGGAAGAATAGATATGTTTGGCGCCCTTTGGTGAATGCAGTCCACCTAGTCTGCCAGGCTGCTAGGGCTGTTTTGTACTCCAGCATATATACAAATGAACGATAAGTGTGAGATACAGGTATATTTTGCGAGAGAGGCGACGTCAGAGGGACGCCTTCAATATCTGTATTGATCCTCTTCAGAAGAAGAGTTATTGCACCACGTGCTTGTATGTGCTTTTCCAACGGTAGCACGCCAGCCAGAACTGGTAGAGCATCCGTTGAAGTCGTCCTGTAGGCCTTAGTGAGTGAAGTCTGTGCAACGCGTTGTCCACTCAGTAAGGTCTTCTTGACAAATCCAATTTTTGCTCTGTAATGCCATACGCTAGATGCGTATTCTGCTATCCCCATAAAAATAGCATCATATGCCATTTTCAGGGCGCGAGCTTTAAACCTCCAGTTTTTGCCACCCAGTCTAGACATGCGGAGATACGCCATGTTAGCTTTCTCTACAATTGTCTTAGCGTGATGCTGAAACAACAGTTTGTAATCGAAGATAACGTCTAGGTATTTGACTTGCTTAGATAACGTACAGAAAAATCGCCCATGCCGATATTCGGTGATCTCTTTAAAATGTCTAGCTTAGACCCTCCCTTTAAAAGAAATTTAAATTTATTGTTCGATCGATATTATCGTTTTTTACAGACAGCAAACCTTTCTGTAATTTATAAATATACCTTTGCTACCATCATACAACCAATATGTTTTTTGTAATACAGTACATGGAATATGCAATTTCACGTATTCGGTGTAACATACATTGCATTCATTTATAATAATCCATCTTTTATCCAACGAATATTCTCAGCAAAGTATTGTCATTTTTTAACACTTTTTTGTATTTTTTCTTCTTAACTATCAATATATTTATAAAATTTATTGATTTCTTATTTGTTTTATGACAAATGATATATAGTATTCCCAACATTACTTGGCCGCCGCCGAATTTGGAACTAGAATTGTCAGTCTAAAAAAATTTCCCCAATTACCATTAAATATCTTTCGAAAATCCATGTATACTATTAATAACTGTCGCTAAAGTATCGGTTTTGAAATTTATTTAAATTTCAGTTCTGGTAACGGCCAAGTTAAATTGATACAACTATAGTAAATATCACTAAAAAACATTTGGTGATATTAGCCAATTTCGCAATTTATTCACAAACGACAATTATCGTCTGTTATCGATTACTATCGTTGGAGATCAATAATCGAAAATTCATTATCGTTCGATAACGATAACAAAAAATCGTTATCGTTCATTATTGTTTCTCAGTC
This sequence comes from Himalopsyche phryganea, assembly GCA_022494535.1. Classification (NCBI taxonomy): domain Eukaryota; kingdom Metazoa; phylum Arthropoda; class Insecta; order Trichoptera; family Rhyacophilidae; genus Himalopsyche; species Himalopsyche phryganea. The sequence goes on from JAGVSL010000073.1 coordinate 2,768,649, forward strand.
GATAAGGAACGGAACTTTCCACCCTTAGTATACACCGATTATCCTCTGCTATATTCGTTGACGTAACGGATACTCTTTGGTTGCATCAAATACGATATCGCACAAACTACCGTATGCACTACCATATGCGTATATCGTATGCGAAATATACAGCTATAAGAAATATAATGTAAGAAATAATGACGGCTTGCAATTGTTTGACGAAAGTTTTGAAAATACATAGTGATTGAAATATTGGGTAGCATTCAAAAGCGCAGATCGAATCAAAGCTTTAATAAAGTTCACTGGTTATAATGGAAAATGTTTATCTGGTAACTGGCAACACTTTTTAGTGTAATGGGCCGTGTGTAGGCGTTTTAGTCTGTACAGCAGACGTTGTGGGCGGAAAAGTTATTTTTGATATCTCTCACATTCTTTTGCAGCCACAAGATGCCATATCTTGAAACAGTATATCTCAGAATTGCTTACCTATGCTAAAGGTGTATTTTCGGTAATGTCCAAAAATAATGAAAGTTATTTCCTTCAAATATGTGATACAATGAATCAATTGACAATCAATGTTAATTACATGGATGTAATATATTATAGGGATTTCTTTATTGTATTGGTTTTTTTAAAAAATTAAACATAAGTTATCAGTAAAACTAAACATATATTCGAAAATTTATACGTCTTCATTTTAAAAATTATCTCGAAGGGGATTTTTGTCTCTTCTTAAAAAAATCAGCTATTTCATTGTTAAACAAATTTCAGGACCCGAAAATAAGAGATTTCAAGATCTATTTAATCTAACTGATATTAAAAAAAATTAAGCATTAAAAGCAGCGTGCTTATACTCAATAATTTCAACATTTTTCAAATAAATTAATAATTCTTTAAAATTGTGCATAAATATATACGACAACAATGTGATTTATTTTCCTGTTGTGTTTTGCAACTGTTCTCTTTTTGGCTATTTTTCTTTGTCCGGTTACCATTTGCAATACATGCTGATTATTTTTATTTTAATAGCTGCTGTCCCACCACTAACAAATGGAATGTGAATATGTATGACTTGCATTGATTTAATAATAGTAACATCCATTTATGTGTAAATTCATATATTTAAATAATTTTTCTTCGCCCGTACTGTTGCTTTCCATCGAAATACCATAGAGTCATCTTGTGGCATCGATACAAAGGTATGTCGTTTGCGTCCCTGATAAATATATTATTTGCTTTACACATATGAATCAAAAGTTTCTGCATTAATTGTTCACAGATGGCAGTTGAATATTAAATCTAATTCGTTTGCTATCACCCCATTACCTTATTTTGTCCGAATTTTGTCAGATTATATGTCATTATACTTCTAAATTAATAATGGTAACAAAAAAGCACTCATTAATCCACAGATTCAAACCCGAAAGAATACACTCACGACGCTTGGCTAGACGTTGATTGATCCAGTTTATATTGGATATATTTTATTGGAAAGGAAGCAAAAAATCTAAATGTTCCAGTTTTGGAATACCGGGCAAAATGGGTTAAAGCCCTTTTACTTGATTTTAAAATAAAATTAATAATACACACATAGTTTGGATTTGAATAGTGTAAAGACGACATATTTTTTTTCTATTTGGCTTTGTATTGAATAGCAGTGTCATAGTACATGTATGAAGATATAAATCCGATTATTCGATATTGCCCTATCTATACTGACAGAAGGCATTAAGTCATAAAAACTAGTTCTGAAATAATCAAATTTAAAGCATTGTTTTTTTTACTAAGTACTGTCTCTCACAAGAACAGTATTTGTTTTCGATTTAAATAGATTTTTATACATTATAAAGAATAATCGTTTTGACACACACAATCATAAGTTATAGGCAATAGTCACATTATGAAATTTGGATTATTGAGATTTTGTACACTTCCATGTATTTTGTCACTAACGACCCGGGTTTCGCCTTTCGGCATCTCAGTTCGAGTCCATTCGTGTGCTCGAATGCCTGAAGACGCCGAAAGGCGAAACCCGGGTCGTTAGTGACAAAATACATGGAAGTGTACAAAATCTCAATAATCCAAATTTGATATTGAAATTCCATCAAGCACCCTCAGCCGATGTCTTAAATTATATCTTAAATTATAGTCACATTATGCTTTCTGTCAGAATAAAAAATAACAATACGACTGAACACTGCCTCTAAATCAAAACAAATATATCCTATGAATTCATCAGTTCTACCAATAAATAAAGCGTTAAATTCAGAGGGAAGTCCTCCAAAAAAAACGCTACTAAAGTCTAGTTTTTTCAAGTTTTTTCCTACCTTTAATATTTATGTGTAGTTTGTCTTCAAATTTAACACCAAGCAACCAATCCGGCAAGTAACCGGTTTTTTCATATTACACATTATACACGTATATATGTATATTGCACAACAAGAAAATGTTATAGGCACAAATAAAAATAAACAAGTTAATTAATACACTCAGAAATACAAAGATGCACTTTATAGAATAAGTAGTCGGAGTCACTCGTTTTTTACAACTCCAACTCCGTAGGCCTGGTTAAATTGTATACATTTTGAAATTGAAAACAGAAAACCATCAAAAACTGACTTGATGCATTCTGTCAAGCCTCGATTTAATATGATGTTTAAAAAGATTCCCATTTGTATATGGACAGTCACAGTTACCATGCTAACACAAATGATGCTGATTAAGTTGGAAATTTTCCACGGTTGGTAAGTAATAAAAAAATAATTTTGAAACATCGTTAAATAAACGTTTTTAATTCATGAGTTTTGATCAACTTATTAAACGTAAATGATGTACTAGTTTTACTTTATGGACCCATTATGATATATGGCTGCAAATGATGATACAAGGACCGTATAAATTGACGACAGGATGATGTTTGGTAGTAGTTACTTAATGTACTTCCTGTACTTGATACGGTAATTGTTTTTCAAACGGTGTACGTTGCGCATGTAGCATAGTTATTAACGGAAATACTTTTATTATATCATTATCACGACACGTATCCAAATATATTAAACAGAATTAAATATGTATAATAAAACATAATATTTGACATTTCAGCTAACAGGTTTTAAAACGTATAAGATAAAGTCTTACGAGAAATAGAGAATTCATTCGAGATCAAATCGAGGAGTGAAAAGACATCGCAACCATCCATCTCCAAAATCTTAAAATTAAATTAAAAACAATCAAAATTTTATATTGACCTCACGGGAACTTGAACCTAGACCATCTGACGGCAAGGGTATAGCTCTTATCACTAGACTACAAAGGCTGACTGTGAGTAAGGTTTGGTCAAAATGCAATTGTTAACGTGCATTTACAAATTTCAAAAAGATCGCGTTTGCATATATTCAGCGTGATACTAAAAAAACTTTCAATACAAATTTGGATATATAAAGATTAAGATAAAACCTGGCTTAAAATGAAAGCTTCCAAGTAAGATATGATAAGTATTCTGAGATCCAACTAAATCATATCAGAGTGTACGTACGTTGTTATGTAATGTATACCGCATAACAAACAAGTACTCTTTGTATTATTTTGTGAGGTGGGAAATTCATTAGAAAATCATCGATAGAACTTTTTTTAATATTCGTTTATTAGCATAAATTTAAAACATTCTTCTCACAAAAGAAACAATAGACAATCTGTAATAATAATAAGTTTATATTTCGTTGAAATATTTACAGACTGGACCAAAATTTATAAAGGGTAATATTGAAAATATGTTATTTATTATAAAAATAAAATTTTCTGTCTTTCAAAAATACAGATGTTTCAAAATAACTCTTTTTTTTTAATAAAGACACCGAATATGACATGTGTCTTGCTGTATGATAAAAATGAATCTATTTTTTAATTTGATTTCAAATACATATGTAATTTTGGTCCATTCTATATTATCAACCATCAATTATTTTGTGCTACTAATTAATACTGAGATGGCTAAAGTTTAAGAATAAAAAATCTGAATATTTTTGCGTCTTCTGTTTTATTAAAAATAAATACAAATCATTGATTCCAAAAGTTTTTGAAAAACTCGTAGTCATATTTTAAAAACTGAGAATTGCTTGAGGCAAAGCTCGTTAGAAATAAAGTTTTAAAAACAATAATGTATTGAGTTGCAAATTAAAACTTTTTAAATTATTTTTTTTATATTCGTTCTGAATAGTAAGCTTGAAATATGATGTGTTAAAACGAGCAATTCGATTCGATTTTAGTAAATTTAAGAAAAACTGCATTCTAATTTTTTTGATAGAGTAGTTAGCTTTACAATTTTTCCCCCCGAATATTACAACACCATTCACTTACAATTTAAAAAATAATAATTTTATTTCGGTAAAATAATTAATTCAAGAATAATTTATTATTTAGCTTCTTCTAGGATTGTTTTTAAAACCTATTATTTTGACAAGAAATTAATGTTTAAAGAGCACTTGAGAATCCAATTTCATAACGCAGTGGTTGGCAACCAACGGCCTTTGACTGAATCATTCTGTTTCCATTCTATTGATTCTGATTCGATTCTATTGTTTCGATTAATTTACATACATTTTCTTAGATGTTTCTTGTACGCGCCGATACGAGGCTACATATAAATTAATGCGGCTGCCCAACCCGAAAAGGTTCCCCACCAATGGAATAATAAATTTTATATGACTACCAGTTTCTCAATTTTTTTTAGATTATTCGATTTGAGAAATAAATGAAATTACAAGATATATTCCTCTACCACCCACTGTGTTGATTTAACATTGGTGTAATGGTCACTTTCCACAATAATATAGAGAAAAAATCTGCAGTTCATATGCATGACCCGGGAAGATTTTCGCGGTTTTAATATTTTGAGTCGTGCTATATGTTCTTAATTCAATTTAAGGAAGTGAGAATATAAATAATATAATGCTCATTTTTTTCAAAAGTATAAATCAAAAACTACGAGAGATTTTTACGATAACATAAGAGATGTGTTTCATTTATATAGTTCTGGTTACTTAATGTTTTAATTTGGTAAATAATTTAATATTAAAGTCAAAACAGGTGGTTAGTATGTAGTTTATTAAAATGTAATACTTTCTCTTAAAAAATATTCATCTATTAATAAATATATATTTTTACACGTCTACAATGTATTTGGCTATTTTACACAAATAGGAGTTTTATTTCGCTAAAATCAAGATGTTATCATTGACAAAGTTTATACAAACATCGAATATTAATTGAAAGTCTTTTTTTGTATCATAATTTACATATACTTAACACATATACTATAACATCATGGGTAGGATCACTAAAATAATAATTATAATAACACAAACGCACTAAATGAACGGTAAATCAAACAAATTAACAACATAACAAAACAATAAAAAATCAGTTTAAATTAATTTTGAAAAAGGAATTGTTTATTTACGAAACTATTGATAATGCCAATTAATGTTAATATTTTCAAATACAATTGTCAATGAGATGAATCTAGAAGTTATCTATACAGAATTGAAATATGATAAGTTAGAGACGCTACCAAATAATGCGATATTATAGCGTTTAAAATGAGTGTAGTTTTTGAATAAAAGTTATTGGCAGCTCATATATTGAGAATAAGGTTTTTAAATACTTCTTAAACAGAAAATTCAAAGATTGTACCGTCTTTATAATTTTAAAACAATGGTTTTTACTCAGTACATGAAAGAGCCATAGTAATAATTGTTTTCTAATAATATGAATCAAAAATAATCGATAATATTCTGAACTCTTAGTTTGTTCAATTCTTATTTTAATTTATATTATTAAAGTCAAATTAATAACAAGTTCACGAAGGAATGTTTTATATTTGATTCCGAGTTTTAATTTTTTGCGTTATTACTACAATCAAAGATTATTTCTAAACATTATAACGCTATTAATATCGCAGTATGGCAACAAATATATTTGATGTATTTTTAAAATTTGCACATTTTTCTGAAAGCTATCCAGCACACATAAATAGCTTCATCCAAATCGATGCATATTTTAACGAAATTCTGGTGGGCGAGTAAATAAATGAAAACAAGGTAAGAAAAAATACACGTAAAATATTAAATTGAAAGGAAAAGTGAATCGACTTCATCAGCGGCAATTTTAAAAAAGGCATCAAAATGCAAAATGGCTAAAACAATTTCGGGTAAACTTTATACATCATGTTGGAATTTATTTATTCTTCCGTTTCAGCGTCTACCGTATCTTGATTTGTCCTGTAATCTCTTTCTGCTTGCTGAAAATAAGAAACAAAATGTTTTATAAAGACAACCGAAATAATTTTATTCGTAACAAAATAAAATTCAAAGGGAAAACTTGTCTAACTTCTTGGTACGATATCCATGTTTGAAATGGTAATGCTTAGAGAAATGCCAACATTTAAAAGATAAAAGAATTGATAGTAGACCTTTTCTGGATGCAAACTCACACTATCTTATATAGTTCATAATAAAGTTCTTTAATATAAATATCTGACATTACATATAACATTTCACCGAATATTTCTTTACCATACCCGCTCTCAAAGCGGAGCATTTGAATATCTATCATCTATTATTATTATTGTTCAATTAGGACTGTTTTGAATACTTTATCCAAACAAACAAGTTCATCGCTCAGCCTTGCTGAGAATATCCCTTATAATTCACTGAAAAATAGATTGTGCACTGATGTGATGAAGTAGTGGTACAATTGAAACTTTAGAACTCTACACTACTGTCATAAAAAAATATACTGTAATTAAAGTTTGTTTCATTGCGCAGAATATTTGTGTTTTACAGAAACTGTATTTTTATTTTTGAAATCAGTATAGGTACATGCACTGGCTAACTGAATGAAAAATAAAATTTAACATTGTAACACGCGAGTAAAGCATGTGTTATCCTATTTCCATGTAGATACAAGCTGTATGAAACACGTCAGTACAAATTCGTTTACATATTTAAATACACGAAGACGTGTCTAACTAAAACGGAATATGAACAATAAAAAAACAATTATTGTAAATTGAATCGATATCCTAATTTATTAATAGTAAAAAATAATTAAAAAGTATTTCAATTACCTCGTACGGTAACATGAATAAATCGGATCGTCGACCGAACCGAAGACGCATCGAAGGAGCTCGAATATCTTTTCGCAATAGAGAATTATCGTCTGATTGGTCCTGAAAGAAAAACAATCGTATTATTATAATATTCTAATCTACAGATATTTCATATTGTATGAGAATACGTTTCAAGAAAATTACTGAAAATTTCGCCATTTGGAGAATATTCATTTGTTCCACTACAAACGTCACTCTATTTGAATTGATAAAATACGAACAGCAACTTATTATTTGAAAATCGAATAGAATGTTTGATATTGTCGTGTGCCAGTAAAAAATAACTATAAATAAAAGAAGCAGTCTAATAATCATTATTTCTATCCAATGAAATAGAACAAATCGTGATGTTATTGTTATATTTTCGTTTGTATCTTTCTCTTGAAATATAGGAATTTAATAATAATTATTTGCTGCCATAAAGCAATATGGAATGTTTTCTAGGTGGGAGTTTGACATGGTATCTGGAAATATTTTATGACCAGAAAGCGGTAGTTTAAAATAGCCTCGTATAAATTGAAAATTGTTTGTGTTAGATCATGATTTAAGTGAATAGATTTCTATGCGGAAAATGTTAATACAAAGTCTGCGCAATGTGTTGTAGCAAAGTAAACAAACGTATGTAATGAGAATCCGTGAAATGAATCGCAGCAATAAAAAACGTATTGATCAAAATTGGATGGCCATTAATAAACCAGTTTTAAATTCTCTCCCATATGAAATGTCGTTGTACACTGCCATGTCTCAGGAATAATCATTATTCTTATCAGACTTAAAGCCATACGATTGATAATAATTATGGGTTTATGTTCATTATCTAACTACTCCTAAAAAATGTCAGGGACCGAAAACACTATAATTCTTTACAATATAGCTCGTCAAAACGACGCCATTTTTCAAATCATGTTGCTTGTCCCATAACTGACAATTTGAAGGTTTTTATGTGGTGAATATGGTGCCGACATACGTAGCATAGTTGTTAAGGTTTGGTGTGTTCTGTGCAAAGGCAAAGTGTTCAAATGCCTAGCAATAAAAATAAACCTTTTCAAATTGATCAATAAAAATAGTAAGAAAGCAAGTTATTTTTAGTATGTACGATATACGTATATGCTAAGTTGATTGACTGATCTATTCTTTCCGAACATATGTTGATGTGTACATATTTTTTTTACTAAAATGAAACTGGACTGATGACAATCAATCCCTATTGAGTATTTCTTAACCTTCTTACTGACCGAAACCCCCTTAAAAAAATGTTCCGATATTTTTATTTAGAATAGATATGTTTTTTTTTGAAAAATAAATACCCACATTAACATAAACATACAAAACAATATTTGAATTATTAATGGATTGTTACTTATTCTTAATGATATTGTTGTGCCGAGGTACCTTTTTCGAAGGAGTATTGTTAAAATAGTCCCATGGTAGTAGGGGCTGCAAACATTTCTCATTTATGATGGGTTTATCATGGGTTCTAAGAGTATATACATAGCTTAGTCAAGTCAAATTCATTTAGTATCAAACAGTCTTAAATTTTATATTACAAACTTCTCCCCCAACCCAGGTTAAGAAACATTGCTATAAATCGAAAAGCTTTTATGAGTTGAGGTCTAGTCGCTCTCCGTATGAGATCGCATTTTTTTATAGGCCTAGTAATTTACCTTGTTATCCCCAAGTCAGAGTGACCAATAAGTCCAATGGGCATTTAATAGTTAAATGGTTAGTTATTATTTATGTTCTAATGGGATTTCTTAAGGACTTTAAATCGTACGTTCATGGGAAGAATATGTGGCACCGCTGTCTCAGCTGATCGTCTTCCGAAACGCATGCGTACTGGAGCGCGGATCTGCCTTCCAGGGAATAGTTCCTCTTGGAGCTCCTCGAGGTCGCGAGCATCTTGCATTGGCTGAAAGTAATCATCATATTTATAAATTTCAAGTGTCTTTAAACCATTTTCGCTCCATATATGGACTCTTAATGAAGCTTATCATAACAGATTTCTTCTACGAGAAGTGCTTGTTAATCAGTTGGTAAATCTCTTTTTATTTAGAAGTATGAATAAAGAGTATGAATAGCAAGTTGAACTAAAGAAGGACAAGTGGTCAGCTAATCGCTCCCAAAAATCCACGAATTGTTCATATTGGTGATCGGACCCGTGAACATATCGTTACCGAAGCCAACGTTGAGCACTCGGCTACAGCCTGGAATTAAGAATTCAGTTAAATAAGAACATGTTAGAAATAAATCCTGCTTTTATAAGCACGATTTATATATATATATATTTGGCGCATTGACCATTAACATGCCAAATATTTTTATTTGTAAGGGGTATCTAAAATTCATCTAGTGCAAAGTATAAAGTACAACATTCCAAATTAAAAATTATGTAATTCGTTGTACTCAGTGAATCCCTTGCTCTCTTCGAAAAAAATAGAGGTTTAGCAACTGTGTAACAAGCAGTTCTTGTGAAAAATGCCTGTTGAGATACCTCCATTAGAAAGACATAAGCCTCACAATGGAAGCAGACATGACTCAAAGAAGAAAGGAAAAAGGAATTAATTATACAGCCCTCAATTTGAAATTATTAAACAAAAACTAACTATGTTTCCATTTCAATCATATAAATTTCACTGTTAAATCAAGAAAACACTAAGAAAATCAAATGCTTGGCTTAAATTATATTTAACTTTACGCACCGGCTCTAAGAACCGGCATTAGGATTCAGGATCACGGGATCCATACATACTAATACACTGAAACGCTCTGTGTAGTATATAAAAAGCGTATCACTGTAGTAAAAAGTGCGAAGTCATCCGTTGACTCGTTATGATGTTTAAGCTTCCAGTAGGTAAAAAATAAAACAAACGAAAAACGTACGTGTTCGTTTTTTCGTGAAACGTCATTCCACAAAGGATTAACAGTAAACAATATTGGATTTGAGATTTTATTGTATCAGGGAAACATATTTTATTAGAGAGAAGAAAATAAATAAAATATTCTGTGCCTACATTTTTATTTGATAACTTGTAAGCTGAAGAGTTTTTCGTATACGTATAATATGGCAATAATATTTGGAGAGAAATAAAACCGTTATGTAAAAAGGGCAGATATTCAAATTGGAGAGATTTCATTCTCATAAACGGGACTGATCAAATAAAAATCGGGTTCGTCACAACTTTTCGCAATCACCGTCCCCCGAAAGTCCTATGCCTTTACTCAGGATAAGGTCAAGATACTCGTATAGAAAAATTTCACTCAAAGGTATAATAATAAACTCATGTAATCTTTAATGCTCGTTATATTTACATTTTGTTTCTGTCAAACGATTGGAATTCTTTCAAACATTTCATAGATGTCATCTTTTTTTCGAGCATTAGAAAGCATTGCTTGTAAATGTTTCGCTTTATACGAGAAGAGCACCAACAGAAAGAAATCTATGAATACAATGTATCAACAAACTTATAAAGGATTGATTTTAATATTGTTTGTAGGCAAAAATTGATTTTGGTTATTTTAAATTTGTTTTTCAGATATCTTTTGGATGTTCTTGACCGAAAAAATTCTTTGTTCCCAATTTACCATGCACTGTTTATTGTCAATGTTAATTATCTATTTAACCAAATTATTAAAGCGGTTCGCAGCTTTATTGTAAAATTTTCTAATTTGCTATCTCTTTTAAGGAATATTTATAACTTTTAAGGAGTTAAATATGAATTCTTGGTGGAAAGACTTTATATTTTTGAATTGATCAATTGATAATGCTCGCGATGAGCGAAATCTGTTCTGATCATTATAAACATGTGAAAGCAGTACAGACAAAACGTGTTTTATTTTTAAACTCATTATATTTTTCTCACATAATTGACTTTTATTGTGGTTTAATTTCTGATTTCGGATTAGTACTTGTTGATTGGTTAGAGATCCTTAACATTTCAATTGTAGACTATTTAATTTTGTTGATGTATAACTTGTATGAATATCTGTAAATTCTTATCATAGTTCGTTAACCAATTGTTTGATATACCTTGTAATTATATACTTATGTACATTTATAAAATTGTTGTGATTCATATTTTATCAGTTGATAATGTTAACAAAAATCATAATATTTATTTAAATTAAATTATAAAGGTACTATAATTATCATATAGTATTATTGAAAGAGATTCTCAATTCGTGAACCACCTCTTAAAAGAATCACACGACATAATATGTAATTCATTCTCGGTATGCCTACATTTGTGTGATAGGCGCCTCAGGCTAAGTTTCTTAGAATAACTGGAAATTAATAGATATAATCAATACATTGATCTCCTTACTGATCAAACTAACACTAATTCATCACCTTTACTTAACAAGAAGCTCATGTAATTAGGCATACTCAATAAAATTTCAATGAATTTATATTAACCATTAATTAATACCACCGTGTAAGCTCGTTTTCCAAGAACACAACGAGTACCTAGAATAATTTTATTTTAAATAAATGTTAGGAGGTTTGAATATGTGAGATGACATAATATTTTCTGACTCTTCTAAACAGTATATTTATAGCTACGATAAAATAAGATTATGTATATTTCTGACGATGACGTTAAATCAAAATAGCCATCAACTACATAATAAAATTTTGTAGAACTATATACTTTGATATTTTATCGTATTAAAACAAATTGATTTTTATTTTTAAAATATAATACAAGAATTAACAGTTAACATCTTAAACATGAAGGAAAGAAAGATTAAGATATTTAAACGCATTTATGATATAATAATAAATCAATGAACTTGTTTGAGTATGCTTGGTAGCAATCACATTCGAATCTTTCAAGTTTTGCAAGCTTTCGTATGTTTTGTTCCTAACGAATCGCGTTTAGTATTTTTACATTTTGACGTCTTCAAATACACAGATTTATTCGAACTGACAGCCATAAAATGATTGAAATCATAAAATTAAAATTGATATCTTTGCTGTGTTACTAATTGTGACATATTTTTCGCCTCTTTGAGAAGTCCCATCCTTCATTTTCGTATTTTTTTATGATAAGAATTCGAATTCATTGAAAGTAAGAAGGTTATATTTATAACATCAAATTTAGGCAAAATAATTTATTAATAGATGTATTTCCTAGCAAATATTTTTAATAAAATTCGCGTTCAATACATTTTTCAGTTATTTTTTTTTATCCTAAGACGAAAGTAGCTATCTCTTTGTTTCGATGCCTTCGATTTCGATGTTTGGAAATATTTTCAAATTCATAGGAAAAACAAATTAGGTTTATACGAAAAATACGTAATTTTTAGAAATCATATTGATTTTAAGGATACATAAAATAGACATTTTCTTGTAATAGAATTAAGAACGTGTGAGTAAAATACGACATCTTTATTTGAGCCATGTGAATAAAAAATAAGTACACTCATAATTGTTTGAGAACTGAGTCAACTTGATTATATCAATATAATCAAATTTATAACGGTGTTATTCCAATGGTTATGTTTTATTTATTAATGTTATTAATTGTGACACGTGTTTTGCCTCTTTGGGAAGGATCTTTAGTCTGAAAATGACTGCTCAAATATATGATGCGATGAAAACCAAAAAATCGTCAAGTACCCAGTCAAAATTGAACAAAAAATACGCACATACACAATAAGCCATTTCACACTGTATGTAATGACAAATAGCTGAAGTATACGAAAAAAAATGTTTAAGCTTTTTATGACATGCAGAATCCGATAAGCTTAATAGTAACAATCAAATTTATTGCAACTAGCGATTGACTAGCTACGAATAATTTGTATAGTTTCCTTAATTGGAAATACAATACGAACGAAAATAATAAACTATAACTAAAACTAATTTTTTTGGGTTACTCTTACAGCTTCTGCAGGCATCATGGGATCAGTCCGGCGCCCAAAACGTAGACGCCTTGACGGAGAACGAGCTGACTTCCGCGCCATCTGGTGAGCGGCTTCCAAAGCTCCATGACGTGCCAGAATTTCCCATACTTCAGGCAGTCCACCTGAAATAGAAAAACAAGTTTTATTTAAGAAACATCATGGTGACAACAAAACAGGCCTTTTTTATAACTATATTCGGTCCCAATAATTCTGCATGATAAGGGCTTCACTAGCTAAAAGTAATTATTGGCACAATTTTTAATTTTAATTTAAATGACATTTATAAAACCACTATTTTATCTATGTGAAGTAGTTTGATTTATCATGAAATTTTCAGTTCCAAAGAAAGTATAGAAAATGGAAATATTAATTAATAAACGATTTATCAAATGCCATTAATATTGAATATTTTAGACTACATACTTATTTTGTTACCTGTGTCATATTATGATTAATACAGTATATTTAATAAAAGTAAGCATTTCATTTTCTTTTCTTTTATTATAAATAATATTTGTGTTTTTTATTAGAATTTTTTGGATAACTGATTAGAAATTGAATCATATTCTCTTAAAGCAAAATGGAGATGTTAAAAGAGATTTGAAGCTAATAAAAAAATCATGAGGTAGGTTCAAGTATCGAAAAACTTCGTGTATAAGGAAATGAAGCACCTGCAAAATGTAGGAATACGTTTAAAAAAAACGCGTAATAAATCTATGATGTTGTTATTTATTTATACACATATTATAATAAATACATACATTCAATATACGTTTTAATAAGATAATTATTAACGTAAGAAATGAATTTGTAAATAATATTCATTCATTCACATATTATAACATACGTAATAGAATGAATTTTATTTGGAATCGTCGCTGCTGTAAAACAAAACATAAAAGTTCAAAAATCAAAAAAGTGCATGATGAGAAAACTTTAACTTCTAGAACGTTACTTCAGAATGTCGCTGTGTTTAAATATAAACAAAATCTTGGAGTTAATTATGTAAATACACAAATTTAATCAACACCACTGAGATAAAAGTATCACAGGGATTAATATCCATTAACAAAGTTTCGGCGTTATTAGATAAAACTCACCAGGGCAGGTAACTTACTCCATCGAAGTAAACAGGTTAGAGGAAATTGTCGCATGTAAATTTCGATGACATATTAACAAACATATCTCGAGTGACAGGGTATTTGCAATAGGTTTAGCGGTTGACCAAATGATCACTTTTCTAATAATTGAACCCCTTTGTTGCCGTGTTTCTTAAAGATTAGTGATTATGCTAAAAGTTTTTGTTTGTAACTTTTGTTATTGGTTTTTTTAATGTGTAGTGGTAGCGTATTATTGATTTTTTAAATTTCGTTGGGTACTCAACGTTGTACCCATCACCATCCGGTACGACTTCACTCTTACATGGTGTATTCCGCAGCGTAACAAAGTTATGCGTGATTCAAATGTTTGCCAGGAATGTCTGAGGATAAATTCCTCAAGACTTTGTTGCATACACTTTAGTGTGCAGGAAGTTAAGTTATAAATAATAATGTTAAAAAAGGGAGTTAATGTTTTTAGAAATTGCGTTCCAATCGCTTTCCATAGGACAACTTGAATTCTTTGAATACCTTGTAATTTGTTAGAGATGCAACCAAGTCGGCATGACCGACGGGGCAGACAGATTCGGTTGATAGTCGTATCGTCTTAGCAATTATTGAATTAATACATACGCGGTAAATGAGTAGTATATTATTGATTAATTAATATAATGACTTATATCGATTGTGGAAAACAAAAGGACGTAACCCACACAAAAAATAATGTGTATAGTCCACACAAAACGTGTATTCAATTGTATACATTGTGATTATCGAAAAAAATATTTTTTTAAAAAAACGGAGGGATACGTCTTGTTGCCTTTCTACAGTTGATATATTATTTGTACATATATATAGATATAGTGTGTTAACACGCTTTGTGTGAGCTATTCACAATATTTTTTGGTGTGGGTTACGTCCTTTTGCCTTTCTCCAGTCGATATATCTTCTAGAAAAGAATATTTTTATAGTCGTTTCCGCTCTAATATTTGAACAATTTTAATATAGATAATTTAAAATGAACCGGTCAGTTAATAAATCTCCTTTTTAAGAGAGTGTTAGGAATGTCATAATCGAAGATGAGTTCAGAAAAAAGAATTGATAACAATACTGACCGTCGATATGCTACAATCCATTACCAGTTGACAGCATGTTAAAATGGCAAGACACTTTAACACAATAGCGTTAGTCGCTGCGACAAATTGCGTAATTATGGCTATGCACTATAGTGCGCTTGAAAACAAAGTGAAATCATATACACTTGGGCATAGTAGAAAACGGTTTTATACAACACGGTTTTTATATAACACGGTTGATGAATTGTGACATATTTTAGTACGACACACTTTATAACACGGTTTCAGAAAAAAACAATTGAAAATTAATTTAGATATTTGATTTGTAAACCCATGCATTGCGCCATGACAAATCATACTGGACATGTTGGGACTTGTCAATTTCAATACATTTTTTACATACATTTCATACATACCTATATTTATTAATCGGTCTTTAAACCCCTAATACTGAAGGGATATGATAAAACGAATTTACCTGTTTATTGGAGAGCAAATAAAAATGCTTGAACCATTATTATGAAATTTAAGAAAAGCAAACAATCACTTATTACAGAATTTTTCAAGCCTAAATCCAAAAATACTCCAGAGTCCTCTAATAACGAAAACTCACAAACGATCTAAAAAAAGAGTCGATTAATATAATTGTAAGTGATAGCGATAATGAATGAATGATCTATTATATGTTATTAAAGTTTTTTAAATACGTAAATGTATATTTTTTATTAAAAAAAGTAAAGGATATTAACAAACTTCGTTACTTTTTTGGAACGCATACCCTAATTTTGTATAAACTTCGAACCTCGTGTAACACGGATTTGTATTACACGACGTTTTTGTGAAACCATATGACCATGTTATACGAGGCCCAAGTGTATATGCTTAAATTTTCTCACTCTTTGTAGGAAGTTTCTTGAATGCAATAGTTTTCTTTTGTAGTAAGTCAGATCCGTCAAAATAAAGGCGCAAAGATACCTATATGATTAATTTTATTGTGATTAGGATAACAGATTTAACATAGTGTTTTTTATCATTATGTCCTCCTAATTTAGGAGTTTTTCCTCCTAAATTGTTTTCAGGTGGTGTAATAAATGAAGGGTCAAGCGATGAGAAAAGATTATCGAAGAATCGATATACTTAGCATTTTAAAGTGAGTCTTTACGATAATCAGAGTTAAGTTTTGAATTACTTAAGGCATGGAAAGGTAAAAGTAAAGAAAATTCTTAACAACGAGAATTCGCCAAAGTCAAAATCCAAACATAAAATTTATTTTTATATTTTAACCAAATTGAAAATAAAACTGGATTTGTATGAAAAGTAAGTTAAGCGGAAAGTTTGCCACAATGGAGTAAGGAATAAGTGTGGAATTAATTAAATTAGAAATACGGACCGATGGAAAGAAGTTTAATAGTAAAAGATCTTAGAATTAACTGTAAACAAAAGCAATACATAATTTAAGACATCGACTGAGGATGCTTGATGGAATTTCAATATCAAATTTGGATTATTGAGATTTTGTACAATTCCATGTATTTTGTCACTAACGACCCGGGTCGTAAAAACAATACATTCGAACACTATTTCATCGTTTTTTAAGGCCTTCTTAAAGAAGCGATGAATGCACAATAATAGATCTGGTTTCCTCTGTAGTTAAACTAGTATCATTGATTATATTGAATGTAAATATTTTAAATCATTTCCAGACACTAAATCAGTTGAAGAGAATTTTTACTTTTTTTAACAAAGATTTACTAGAGAAAGACAGGTTTCGTAATAAATAATAATCACGAACCAGACGCTAGATTCATATCACCGCTAATCTTATATCGGAACAATTTTAATTGAATTTCCTCAAGTCCCGGGACAAAGTTTTATGAGACATTCCAACGAGTGTAAGCAAAGGATGAACAGGGAGCATGCTATAGTGAACGATAGAAGTGGAAGTAATTTGTATGCAATGATAGTGTATTTCTGCGGTACGTAAGTGGGGAACCGCGAACTGATTTGGGCATTTTACAAAGTTCAAACTACAATAATTATTATTCGAAAGTATTTTTTTATTATTGATCCCGCTCCTACACTCAAGTGGTCGCTGGGCGTTTGCGTATATTGTTTTTTTTCCACTAAAAGATATAATATATTTTAGTAAGTGAAATCTCCCATTTAAAAATTTAAATATTTCTGAAATATTTTTTAATTAATTGCTATATTGAACGTATTTATGTATTTATGAATTTTGTATGACCGTCTATCTAATATTGAAAATATTAACATATAAAAGGTACTAATTTGCTATATTATAATTAAAAATAAGAAATTAATCCGACTCACTGTCTGTAATCGTTCAATAGTGTTCTTCTTACAGCTTCTAATTTATGGCTAAATATTATTTACCTGCATATGAATAATTAATTGGTTCGTTGAAATTAAAATAACATCAAACAAAATAATAATTTCATATTGGAAAAGTGTTCATGTTGCGCATCACTGGCGTATTGCACAGTATTGCATGAGATGCTCGAGCCTTGCGTAAAGAAAGTTTAGCTCGCGGGAAATTAAATAAATATGATTATATGAGCATTAAACTCGTTAATAATTACATACTTAATAACGAATTGTTTGTGCTTATTTTATTTTGCCAAAACATGCTTTACGTGGTTTTACGAAGATTTTTACTAATTAATTGCCGAATAAATTAAAATAAAACATGTTACGTTTTAGTTAAATTGCGATTTTTATTGTGACACATTCAAATACGCTTAATTATTTCGGCGAAGATGTTTAACTGAGGATCAAACAGTTTGTCAAATGAAAATTTTTCATTGTTATTTTTAAAATAAATTCAGATAATTCAATGTCTCTATAATATTACTGTAATTTTAGTAGTTACGAAGTAGCTGCAGCAATCAAAGCTATTTGTTTTCGTTTAAATATGAATTAAATTTACAAAATTTTAAGCCATATGTATTTATTTCTACTTGAATCGTTTTAGATGTATAACTAATAACCGGTGCTCCTGAATTATTTGATATCCTTTCAAAACCTCAATTGAAAGGTCCAAAAACAAAATGTATTATTATTGTAAGTATAAATAAATAGATATATTATTTTCTAATTTTAGTGTAACCGCATAATGACTTGATTATGGATAAGTCAACAGCATTGCAACTTATATTGTTTTTCCTTTTCACTGTTTGATGTACAATTATTGGTGAAGGTATTCAAAAGATTCAAATAATTATGTTTAATCTTTTATCTCACGCTACTTTTGCATTTGAACAGACTAAATAATTTAAAAAGATAAAGCGAAATTCTATTCAAAGCGTGAAAGAAATTTACTTCATTTGTTAACATAATAGAAATAATTTTGTATGCAGTTTTCAGATAACTAGCTAATTAGAAGATTGAAATATTTTTTATCATAAGTATAATTAAATATTTGGTTATCTATTATAGAATAGCGTTTATGAATAATTATCATATTTTGACTCTTTTATGGGTTTTAAGAAAATTTTGAAATATAAGTAATATTGGTTTTTGAGTTTGACATATACAAGTTTTATAAAACACAGATATGCTTGATTTTGATATAAAAAAACCATTCTTTGCTGTATTCGTTCATTTCGTGATCTTGAAATCATAAAGAAGAAACAAGAGAGGTCAGATTGTAACTATCAATCTTGAATAAATTTAAATCAATAGTGTATTAGTTTTTAAATTATGTTGAGTTACGTTTACTATTGATATAGATTGAATAAAACGCATCAGAGTCAAAATAAAATATTTTTACACGGTTAGTTTGTGATCGGCGTCCGTGGCGCAGTTGGTAGCGTCGCTGGCTACGTTTACGGATGCCTCGGGTACAATTCCCGGTGAGCACGGTTTTCATGGATTGATCTTTCAATCAATTGTTCGTAGTATGAGTCTTCCCTCCCACTCATCCAATCCTCACGGAGCGTAACGAGAGCGATTAGCTAACCACTAGTCCTGTCATAGCCCTATCCTTCTATTCCTACTCTCTTAGAAAAAAGAGAGGTTGAACAACTGAGTAACAAGCAGTTCTGTTCAGATATCTCCATTAGTAGACCATATGATCCACATTGGGAACGGATATGGAAAAAAAAGTTTGTGATAATCCATTTTCTTTGTGCAATTAAAGATGCTGAATTTTCAAATTAACTTAGTATTTGATTGTTTGCGATATGTTTAAATACTTCAGATATACAAATTATGGAATTTATAAATTGTTTGTTGTAAATATTTGATGAAATGTCATGATAATCATTGTAGATGATAAATAATTTCAAATTTGCAAGTGAATATAGAATAACATTTGAAATGTTTACATTCCCGATTTTGGAATAAACGCATTATATCATTGTCTTGCATCTTTTAAGTGTTTTAATAATATTGTCTGTTGTTGAAAAGACGATTATCTGCAAGAGATGCGTCTTAAACTGCAGCATAACGCAGTTTCTCCACTGCATAAGACAGTGATATGAGACAACAAACAACGCAACAACTTATTATTCAACACTTCTAAATAATTGAATTATTATAGCAGTTTCAAAGTAACAAAACGTAGTTATTATAAAGAAACGGAATTTATATTTCATATACGAGAAAATAAGATAATTTAAAATGAGTACCGTAGTAGATAGGTAAAATTGGCATATAAATGAAACATTTTTGTTTTTTTACTGCTACTAACAAGTGTACATTAAATCTATTCTTTGTCGATGTATTTCTTTTAGAGTAATCATAAATAAAAATATTAAATCGTTTTGTTCTCTTTTAGACAGAACTTGAAAAAAATATAATTGATCAATTTAGTTTTCAATATGCAAATAAATCTTCTGTATAAAAATCGGTTGTTTATTTTTTTGTGGTTTGTTTTCAAACATACATAAATAATATAATCACTGGAGGTTTGTATAATAAACAATATACATCGACATTGCTATCTGACACCGTAATGCCAAAACTATTAAATATTCACATGCGATTATATAAATTTTATAAAAAACACGTACCATTTTTCTTCATACAAATCAGAACTACTTTTATGGTTTAAACTGAAAATTCGAGGAGGAAAAACCGTATATTTATAAAAATAAAATGTGTTAATATGTTTTTGTACTCTTTTCACGTTTTTATCACAGTATCAAGACCGATTTTATATATCGTGTTTTATGTACCTAAACATTATCTTTTATATCGACTGTGGAAAGGAAAAGGGACGTAACCCACTCACAAAAAATGTTGTGTATAGCCAAAACAAAACATGTATTAAATTGTATAGATTGTGATTATCGAAAAAAAATACTTTGAAAAGACAGAGGGATAAGTACTTTTGCCTTTATACAGTCGGTATATTATATTTGTATATATAAATACAGTGTATTAGCACATTTTGTGTGAGTTATACACAATATTTTTTGGTGTGGGTTACGTTCATTTTCCTTTCCACGGTCGAATTATAAAATTAAGATTTTTCCACGACATTACCATCGAATTCATTGAATATATAAAATACGCCAAATAAAATTTGTTAAATTTAAAAAATATAAGCTGAATTAGAATTCTTTAAAAATTCATTAAATATTCAAACATGGGGATTGGGATACTCTTGATTCAACGTGGAGTAGATAATCACCACTTTGGATTCTCAGTATATATATATATATATATATATATATATATATATATATATATATATATATATACAGGATTCTTAAATTCAACAATAGTTCTCTGCAGCTCTGTATCGGATCAAGAACATGAGGAGTAAATTC
This sequence comes from Himalopsyche phryganea, assembly GCA_022494535.1. Lineage (NCBI taxonomy): Eukaryota > Metazoa > Arthropoda > Insecta > Trichoptera > Rhyacophilidae > Himalopsyche > Himalopsyche phryganea. The sequence continues at coordinate 2,789,674 of JAGVSL010000073.1, forward strand.
GCTTATTCTCTTGATCGCTATAGCGTTATGGAAAGTAGCCTTCTACATTTAACGGGTGGAGGTAGGGTAATCAACATTATATAAAATGCATGTTTCATAAAAAAATACGATGCATAACCAAATGCATTTATTGAATAGCTGTGATTTTTCAAAAACCATGAAAGTAACAATACAGATTTTTTGCGACCTTGGATAACTTTCCAGTCTTTAGAAAGTTTCAATGGAAAAAATATTTTACTGATGTCGAGTTATTGAATATTATACTATTTACTCATAAAAATTCTTCAAATTTTGTTTCAAAGTTTATCCAGTCAATAGAAACAGCATTCAATTTTAATTAAAAAGTTTTGAAACTCTGGCTAATATATAGGCACTTAATAAGTTAACTGATTGATATCTCGAAATTTATCTTGACGTCATTGCAGTTAGTACATGTTGCTGTAAATACTAGAATACGTAATAATAACCCTTGCTTATGAATGTTTATTATTTAGTCAACACTTATTTGAATGACTATCACCTTTAAAAAATATTTTGTCCGTAGCACCTAAGCACAAATCAAAAGTTTTTAATAAACTAAAACACGGTATACATTTAGTACTCATTTTAAATACAGCTATGTCCAAATTTTAACTTCACAAAATCATACTTCAAAGAAATATGTTCAACTAGTTTTTTTGTGAAACAAAACACATTTTTTTTGTACTACTTCCACATATTTTATAAAACTGAGTTATAAGTGGCGCGAATTGAAAATATAATACATCTCCACCAAGAGTTGATAGTCTTTACAGGTGATTTCTTTATTTAACTTACTTAAAAAGTAGGGAAGAAAAAACTACGTGTGGATTATATGAAAAGCTTTATTACGGAGGTAGCTCAAACAGGACTATAAGCTCTATTTATGGAGAATGTAGAAATGGATTTCTCACGGTCTTGTCTATGATCGAACAAATTTTGGTTCGTTACGTTGGTCGAACATTTTTTTGCTTTCGTCTCGATGTCAGATTGCTGTAAAATTGAACACTTAAAAACTTTAAACCCTTATATCTCAAAACACACTTTTAGATTATGGGTCCTTGTTCCAACTACCTCAACTACTGATTATAGAACATACACTGCTTAAAAGATGTAGTTGAAATAACTGTTTGAATATTCTGCATCTATCGATTTACATGGTTCTTTTGTTTTTTGTGTAAATATTTATGCACAATGTATGATCAAATAATAATAAACTGATGATGTTTAAAATTCCAAATAATAATCTTGTATTTGAATTTGGATTAACAATTTCATTGTCATAAATACAAATTTGACTTTTATGGTGCTTCTAGAGTCTAGAATCTGGACATACATAATTCCAAATTTAAAATGTTATTTCTAATTCATTAATTTACTAAGTAAAACTTATTCTCAAGAAAGCAGTGTTCCAAATTTTAAATCGCATATTTGGACGTGAGGAAATATCAGTTAATTGTTGATGGAAAAATGTTTCTAAAAATAATCTCTAATTTTAAATACTTATTCTAGAGTTTTACAATATACTCATGGGTGGTTTAGCTCAGCGAGTAGGTGAAAATGTTCAAATACTAACAATTATTATTGCAGCATTGTTGAAAAATTAATAGAAAATGTGTTTATTTTTATAATTATTGTGTAGTCGAAGTTTCTAGTGAGTATATAGATAATAAATAACAATTTGATAACAATAATAAATAACAATTTGCACGCTATGGTAAATTTTCAACGAAACACAAACAATATAAAGCGTTAAATACATTTGGCCTTTGGCATGAATAATTGGCACTTTAATTTTATGACACGAAGGTAATGTCATTATTTTTTCAATTGGGTTAAGTCAACATTGAATTTTATCGATATGGATAGGAGTTTGTAGAGATAATGAAGTAGGCATTAAAACATTCTAACACAATCATTCTAATTATGTTTACAAACTTCATATTTGCATTAAAACAATGTTAATAAATTGTTGATGAAATATAAATATAGTTCAACAAACGTGACAATTTATTTGAAACTGTCCAGCTTTCCGAGATTGAATACTCAATCTAACATCGAATGATTAGAAGTTAAAATACATATGCTAGTAACCCAGTTTGCTTTGATTACGGATCTCACGGGTTCGAATCCCAGTGCGGACAGTTTCATAAATTGATTTTTGAATCAAATAATGAATTTCTGTTCTTAGGCATAGATGTTTGTGATGTCTACAATTCCCTCCCACCCATCTGATCTTAAAAACAGGGCGTAGCGAGAACGATTAGCTAACCACTAGCCCTATTTTTATATGCCTACTCTCTTCAAAAAATTGAAGTTGAACAACTGAGTAACAAACAGTTATCGTAGAAAAAACCTTTGTTGAAATGCCTCCATTAAAAGTCTATATGCTCCAAATTGGGAGCGGATATGGTTAAAAAATCAAATCACCGTAATTTTGTATAATAAACTTTAATAAGCTGTGTAACTCGTTAAATAATAGCTCAGCCCTGTACCTACGGATACAGACAAATTTAAGTCTGTTGGTTAAATGAACATTTTTCTGTATTCCTATTATTGAAAAATAATTTACATTCCATGTTCTAAATTTGAAGTTTTGAATTTGACTAAAGCTAAGAACCGATGTCTTCGTTACTTATGAATATCTTCCTAAAAGGAACTTGCTTAAATTAACTAATTCCCTGATTTGGGGTAAGTCTATGAAAGATTTACATCTACGAGTTATAACGAGACCGGAATTGGTTGACGTAAATCTGTCGATAGTGAATATGGTGATAATGTAGGGATCTACTATATTATTCTCCGCAATCCTTATTCACGTAATGTATATTTTAATTATTCCAACTTTATTTTTGTTAGTGTAATATAATTTTGAATTGGCTCTTTTAATTTATACAATGTTCAATTAAATGTTTTAGAATTAATCATAATTTACAACTAATGTGTTTTCAAATGCCTTAGAAAACGTTTGAAATATTTTATTTTATATATATTATGTCGTTTCAACGTAATAATTATTGAAATAAATCATGCGAATGACGAATCGGAAGCTTAACCCATGGTTTCGAAATGGACTTTTGACGGGAACCTTTCAGCGTTAAAAGTCAGTATAGTGATTTTAAAAATTGCCAGATAGAATGAGGTAAAAATACTTTTTTTTTTTTGTAACTTTGTGGAAATTCATTTTAAATTTAAAATTCAAATTGATACCTAACTTATAGCACTGGTTGTGTTACTAAATGAAACACGCTTCGCTTCTTTAAGAAGCATCTTCAGACTAACTATATCGCAAGGTTATTTATTTCTAAGGTAATTAAAATGTAAGAGTAGGATGGGTTTGTTTCTTTCTACCGGACGTGGCGAGGGGGTAAAACACAAACAATGATAGTACTAATTACCACAACACTACTGATCAAAAATTAATTACTAGTGTTTGGAGGGGAAAATCCCAAGGTGAATGGAGGTGAAATAAATTTTATATTTTGTTCGAGTCGCCTGTCCTATTAAAGATGTTGGTATTATTTATGTGGTTACGAATGCATTTATTAATATGGCGTTAAGCCGAAATACTTTGTTGTTTTATTCTATTATTTTCATGGAATTATATATAATAATGCGCTACGTTTTTCCATCTCCTGCAGCCGTACAATACTTGCAAAAATTCAATATGTATATCATACTATATATAAAATAACTTTATCTTTTTTGCTCTTAGAGAATCTGGGTTTAGGAAAAGTATCTCTGCTGTGAAATCTATTAGCGGGAATTTTCGAAAACAGTTCGTAAATTTTATGCTTTTTTATTCATTATAGTTGAAACTATAAATGAGTACAAAATTCTGTTACGGAGCGTGATTGAATAATTATTCCATAGAATTAAATAAACACTACTAGGTTTTTGCGAAGACCTCCTAGTAACCAATATGTACATTGATGACGAAGCTAATAGTTTAATATGGAAACTGCGCTGAAACGGTGACGATAAACATCTGCTGACTATGTTTAGAACCGGGTTATGTCGTATATGTACCTCTCGCATACATGAATCCATACATTGTCTTAACATAGATGTTGAACCAGTGAAAGTCTGTGAGGAGCCAAAAGGAGTGTTTTTGTACACACCGTGTAATAAAGTATTGATTATTTGAAATTACAATATTATGATATTTACATTACATAAAATTAGTCAATATCTTTGATTGATCAGACGCATTATACTAAAACAAACTGTTTAACCATAGGAACAATGACCACTATTTTTTTAATTGTAAATTTAAAAAATTTACATCAATGCGCCATGCATTTCACAAACATAATAACAGTAACAACAATAATAATAATTAATGAAAACAGTACTACTAATAAAAACAATAATGAAAATAAAAACAGAGATTATTAATTACAAAAAAAAACAAGACATTATTAATCTAAAAGGAACAAATATTTAGTGAACAATACCCAGAGTTTAGTGCTGAAAATATCCAGCTCTCTAGGCAGTGTATTAATCATCCGAACGGCTCTTGCAACTGGTGACTCGAATGACCGACGCGAAGAACAAGTTTTAAGAATAAAAATTGTCTGGATATGGTTTCGGCCACGTAGATAACAATTGGGAGCATGTAAATTAATAGTTATGAGAATTTAAAGATTATAAACTCATCCTCGAAGAAGAAGAGAGAAATGCTTTAGAATCGAAAACGATCTTCGTGCTTCAAGAGAGTGAAAAGATAGCATTCCTTAAAGAAATTTGGTTGGGTAGTACTCTTTTAGGGAACTATTAAAAGGAAAATATTTTATATCGTAGAAATTTCTTATGAACTCGCTCCAATTTCAACATGTAGGAATTTTTGTATGGACTCCAGGTAATATTCAAGCGTACTGACAATCAAGGAAATGTATAGAGTGCGAAACACAGTTGGGTTTTTGAATGGTTTACTTTGCCTAACTATAAACCCAAGAAGTTTGCTAGCACGCAAAGCAACGGAATTAATATGTAAATGAAATGTGAAAGAAAAGTCAAACGTTATTCCGAGATCAACAATTTCAAAAAAACGCTGTAAAGTATTTTAAAACACTCCTTCTACAATAATACCTCTGGGAAAATGAAACTGCACTTTAATTTAATAACAAAATTACACAGGCAATTAGTCGCTATGATTTTTTTAACAACCAAAAAACCCAATTTATTCGAAACCACAGCATAAAATAAGGTGGATTTTTCAGATTTGAGATTGTTATTAACGATTTCACAATAAGCACGAAAAAATGGAAAAACGGGATTCACCTTTTTGAGATTTCTCAATTGCAACCTCTACATCGATTGATATACATGATGTGAAGGCGATGTATAGGTACGTTGAAATATTTATTTTCATCGTCTATTTAAAATTGTCTAAATATGGAACGTGCACCGTTGGTTGCTTGTGGATGGTATATTACCTATTCGCATTTAAATTTCAGTCTATATATTTGTATATCCCAGTATGAATTATGTGCACCCACACAGAATAGTATTTAACCCTTAAACCTAAATTAATATCTTAATTGCACGAGCAAAGCTTTGGCATCGATTGAAACAATACATAATATTATTTTGAATTACTATTCTTGATCAAGTGAATAACTAAAAATCTCGTATCCTAAAATAATATTCAGTAAACTTCGCATTGAATTAAGTAGTTTGTAATATTTGAAAATTTACAGGAGCAAACATTCTTCTTTTTAATAGATTTTTTAATATTTAATTACTGATATTTAATATATTTATTATAGTATTTCAGTAGTCAAGTAGTAAAGCTGCTCGTTCACCGGGCTATGCGGTCAATGGGTTGACAATTTTAATAGAATGTTCAATCGAAGTATGAATTTTTATCCAAAATTTATGTATGTGATTTTTTCATTCTTAACATGTATTTATATCCATTAATACCTTCGAAAGAAACACTGGTTAGGCATAAAATGTGTTTTGAGAAATATATTTAACAATTTAAATAAATTTAAGACTCGGCTTTATTTTAATTTACGGTTTGTTTATCGGTAAAGTGGGTATAATTTTTAATTTTAGTTTAATCCGTTGGTATATACCTAATTTTACTGACTCTATATTTGTTCACTTTTATCTGCTTTAAAGTAGGTATAAATTCAAAAATATATTTGGAAACTAAACAAAATTAAAATAATGTAAATATCACATGTGTTCGCTATATCTTTCGGTTGGCAACATTTTCATAACATGCACTAAGCCTAGTATTTAAAATATTGAGAAAATCGATGTTCGCAAAATATTTCTATAAAGGTAAAGACGAATGTATGTGGTAATAGAAATAATTTTGTAGGCATCATGGAATTTTTTCATTCCAGTTTATTACCCCATACAATGTTTAGCGTTGAGTACTTAAAAAGGTATAGTAGATTTTTCTCATTTAGTAAAAATCGTTAATCGTTTACAGCCGCCTAAATCTTATGAAAGACATACATAATCGAATGTTTTTTGATTTTTTTTATTATTTTTTAGAATCATATTTAGTACAATTCTACTGTAAATATCAATCAGAAAAATTGTTAGAAGAAAAACTTTTAGGTACAACTCAAAAATCTTTATAAAATCATTATATTCAACAAATTGCAAAATTCAAATATGGAGCATATATTAAAAATAGAATAGAGAGGCTTTAAAACTTTACTTTTTCCATGGAAATAAAAATTCGTATAAATTGTAGAGTCATTAAAAAATAAATTCGACATTTCATGAAATAAAGGTGACGGTAAACGATTAGAGATTTTTGCGAAATGGGAAAAAAGTCTAGTAAAAAATATAAAATGACGTCGCTTAGATCGTTTTCAGTTCAGTATTTAATTTGTTTTAGTATAAAATTGTACCGATAATCATTCATCCATTTATTGAAAAAAATCAATTGGATTTATTTAAATTGAATATAATCAACATTTTTAATTGTTGGTCGGAGATAGTTATAAATTGTGCATTATATGCTGGAAAATTAGTGCTTGTCGATAATATAGACTATCGCAATACCTATGGTTCTAGAATATGCCAACATTATCTAACAACATCGTGCCTTATATATTGATTATTTGAACTTGTTTATGATCTGATGGTTTTTGAACGCGTCATAATAAAGAATTTGCGGACGATGGTAGATTCATCATTTATTTTCACATTTTTGATAAAAAACATTATAATGAGCAAGAAAGTTTAAAGATTTACAACAATTATTATTAATAAACTTCAGATATAAACTCAATCAATATAATATAGTACACTATTGTGAATTTCAAAGACACAACCGATTACGGCAGTATAATAATTTAATCGGATAACATTGGTCACTCGTAATAGTTGGAAGGTTGTTGAAAAGCCTACTGGATTGAAGGTAAATGAAAGGCATTATCTATCGAAAATGCTTGGCATCAATGCAACAGAATCAAGGGATCCCAGCGATATTAGATTGATTTGACCGTGATAAGCCGTCTGAAATCCATTATTGGAAGGAAACCTCCATATAGTACGTTTAATCTCTGGTTTGCACAAGTATTGTGGTTTGCAGACGGTTTTTTTTCGAACAATTCTTAGCCATTTAAGTCACTTAGTGATTTTTTATTGATCTGTTATCTGATAAATTTAGTTGTTTATCAATGTCTTCTTCATAAAACAGAACTTAAATTGATAATTTTTTTTTTTTGTATTTTTATCAGTTGATAATGCTCGTGATGAGCGAAACCGGTCCTGATCATTATAAATATGTGGAAGTAGTACAAACAAATTGTGTTTTATTTTTTAAAATATAATGTCTTTCCACCAAGAATTGACAGTTAACACCTTAAAAGTAATTAAATTGATAACTTAGTTCCACTGGCTGTGATACTGTGTGTGACACTTGTGTCACTCAAACCAAAGTTATCAATTTTAATTTTATATTAAAAATTAATTGCCACAAAATAGCCGCCGAATTCATCAAAAATAAGTCTACTTTGCAAATAAATATCTTACAAAAAAGTTAGTCTGAAGATATTGATTGGATTGGTACTTGGTAGAACTCCATTATAATATGGTTGAAGTATCACGGTTGGGTCCGTGATGCAGTAATCAACGACTTTGGCTACGGCTATGGATTTACAGGTTTCACACATCTGATCCTAAAAACGGGGCGTATCAAGAACGATTAGATAACTAATAGTCCTGTCCTATCCTTCTATCCATATTCCCTTCGAAAAAGAGAGGTTGGGCAACAAATTAACAAGCAGTTCTTGTGGACAATTTCCGTTAATACACCTCCATTAGGAGGCCACATGCTTCACAGTGGGAGCGAACATGGTAAGCGGAAGCGAAATACGTATCAAATCTAGTCATATAAATAAAAGAATAGGAAAGCTTAAGCAATTTTAATTGTACACTAAAAGTGAATTTCCACAAAACTGACTTCGATCTAGTGTGTCACAGAAAAATATAGTGAATTAGGTAAGGTCCATTTGGTAAGGTCAAACGAATCCTCTCGCAATCGAAGTGTTCACAAATTATCATAGCTGATCGTCGTTTTGTTACCCAAATATATATTCAACAGACAGTTAGAATATATCAATATGGTTAGGCGATATTGTTAGGGTGATGCATTCGCCGAACGCATGCCTCTCTTTTGAATACGAAATACCTCGTTTCGCTTTTGTGGCATGTTTTCCGTTCTGTATATTATTTCAAACAGAGAGAGATATTCATTGCCGATAACATTACGGAACTTCAACACAGTTTTATATTCCGATCGTATTGTAAATACTATCGCGATCTTTATGTGGTACACATATGGATTAGTTGGTATTCAGTAGCATGTTCAATAAAAAGTAGCCTCGGTAATAGGGATTCTAAATATTCGAATATCGAATACCATCAATTTGGATAAGTTTGCCCATCGGTCTAAGATACAATGATTGACTACATGGAAAAAGATTTAACATTATGCTGCCATATACTATGCCATTATAAATGACACGATAATACTAATGCCATATGAATATTTTTTAGTTAAGCAAAAGTATTGAGTAGTTCCTGGTGGTAAAAATGTGAATTAATTTGCAACATAATTGTTTTTATTGTTGAATTTGTAAGCTATCGGCTTGGAATGATAAAACATAATTTAAAAACTTATCTCGAAATAATTTAGATTAGTCATATTTTCAATTTGTATTAGTAATCTGTAAACCAAATGATGTATATTTTTTTCCATCTTAATTATGTACAGAAAATATGAAAGCATTAAGAAAAGTTGCCAAGACTGAATCACTGAATTTATAGTAATCTCAGTGATTATTTGTATCATGGGCCAAGACTGGCCCACCTTTTTTTGTCTATGTTTATATATCAGTTATAACAATAAATCTTTTTATATTGATTGAATTTCAATAAAGCTAATTTCTATGTAGAACAATACCACACATAAATGCAAAGGCCAATCATAAAAATAGAAAAAACTCTCAGAACTGGATCAAAGTTACCCAGAATGACCGTAAAATATTATATATTATAATATGTTAAAATATTCAAATATATTCGTGTTTGAATTTTACAATGTTTTTTCATATTCTTGGCTAGACGTATTAGTTATTAGCACATACTAATTGCATAGCACGTGTCTTAACTGAACGTGATGATGTTTAAATAAACACAATCGATATTATTAATATATAATGCGACACCGAATGACTGTTTTACTTTACATCCATAATGTGAACGAATAATTTATCAAAAATATTTCAGACTGAAGAAGCGAAACACGTGTCACATTTAGTAACACAGCCAGTGGAATAACAAAGTTATTAATTTTATATTAAATATTCGACTAACCTAATAAAAATAGCTGAATATATTTGAATTTCGAATATTCTATTGGAATTCTTACACGGTGGCCCTTACGGTGAAAACTGTCTGGTTTGCTGTACAGATTTTAATTTATATTTTTTAAATAAATATGAAACTGTCCGGGCTTGTAACCAAATGGTAATTTTTTGATAGTTCGTCCTATTTAGTTGAGGTGTCCACGTGCTCAAATCACCAGTCAGACTAGATTGATTTTCATTAATAACTTTTTTATTGATTTACAGTTTTGTTTTCAAATGAATAAATATCTGTGATATAAGTATGGAAAGTGATTAGCCAATTAGAAGTCCTTTCCTAGCCCTATCGTTCTATCCTTACTTTCTCTAGAAGAGAGTGACCACAGAAGGTCTAAATAGTAGCCTTTTCTTGACTTTACCTACAATACATACCCTTCATGGAAAGAGAAGTTCCGAGGCTGACTGACTAAAGAACAACCTTTGCCATAGAAACACCAGATGTTTAATTGCTTCACAATGTAGTCATTGTGTGATGTGGGATATTAATAATTCATTCAGAATCACCGAATACTGAAGTAAAAACAAGAGTATTGTTAGATCCTAGTATCGATTTTCGGAAATGTTTATCGTGACACTTATAAGTAGAGAATTAATAAAATTTAATTGATCCGAATAAATTCTTGGAAAATGTATTTAAAAATAAATCCGTGTCGAGATTAATATATTATTATATCAGGAACACGAAGCTATATAATTAACACACCAAGCGTTATGTAACAACAAAAATTGTTAATAAAATATTTCAGCTACATATTAAAAATAAATTTAATATGAGATGAATCGGGAATTCACACGAAAATGAAATAATTATTAAGTATGCTGCTGGAAACATACCTAATATATCGATGTTAATTTGCCTAATAATTAATATAATTCGAATTATATTACTTTAGTAAACTGTATTTTATAAATATATCTATGTATATATATAAAAAAGATTTGTTTGTTTGTTTGTTTGTGTGTTCTATATGCATTCTTTTACCACATTCATCCGATTTCGATAAAACTTTGGTGAGTTATTGTGCACACACCCGTGTAGGTTTCTGAAGAAAAAAATTATTATATAAAATGTAAAAAAAAAATCTTAAAAAAGAATTAAAATACGTACAACTAACGACATCTCTGAACCAGACGAAAAAACAAAAATATTGTATATCCGAAATAGAGGTCTGCACGGGCCCGGGCTTGGTCCGCGGACCTTTACCCAGCTGGGTCCGTGAGCGGGTAAAGACAATTCAGAATCGGACCCGGGCCAGACCCAAGTAAGGAATTCGAATTTAAGAAAAATATTTCTTACTATGTTTGGGTCAGTCAGCCATAAGGCAATAATATTCATAACTTATTTCATATGTGCAGTGAATAACATTTATTGTGTGAAAAGTATAAATTAATTACTATATTTAAATATAATCGGGCTTTTTTCTGGCTGAAAAATATAAATCTGGTCGTGTTCAGGCTGGGCAATTTTATGAAATTTCAGCACGTGCAGACCTCTAATTCAAAAGCACTTCAATAAACAGAATTAAAACACAAACCCTTTCTTTCTTTGAATGGCATTGAAACGCGTGTCGGGTACTCACTAGTTTTAGTCAATTATGTATGCACTCACTAGGTTATTAAAAAAAAAACGTAACATCAAATTAGAACATTTCATGAGAAAGGAAAACAAGTTTTTTTTAGAATGATTTGCCGTAATTGTAATATTGCAAACTAGAACAATTTATATTGACATATATTTTTTTTAAATATTTGCGTGTGCGATTCTTGCCCGTGGAAAAGTTAACTACAATAGTTGTACTTTAAAAATAAAACACAATTTTTTTGTACTACTTCCACATGTTTATAAATGACCTATAATGATTTTATTTTTATCATTATAAACACGTGGAAGTATTACAAACAAATTTTGCTTTATTTAAAAAAAGTAATACCTTTCTACTAAGAATTGACAGTTAACATCTTAAAAGTACAATAGCTGTCATTTTTAGATTACAACCATGTGATACGTATTAGATTCTTTCTTCACCCTTAGTTCTTGCAGAATTAAACGAATATTGTAAAATTTGGATTATTGAGATTTTGTACACTTCCATGTATTTTGTCACTAACGACCCGGGTTTCGTCTTTCGGCATCTTCAGGCATTCGAGCACACGAATGGACTCGAACTGACAGACAGTAAACAGTGTCTAACGTTTATATAGAAGATACAAATACGACAAATATTATTTACGAGGTAAGATATTATACGTCTGAGAGCCACACTGATACCTGAGTTAAAATTACGAGAATCGCCCTAATCCTTATTTTGTAAACACCATATTAACAGAGTGGCGAATTGCCGAAGGCGAATTGCCGCTTTTCAACTTCTTTTAGAAATACCAGTGATTTTACAATTATAATAGTATTGTGGGTTTTGACGGGATGCAATTCGACGAAAGGGTAAATATATACAATCATTCCACATTTAGTGACATCTGTTAGGTGTTTCAACGTATAGGATATAATAACGGAGAATTAGGAAGGTTCAGCTGCTCATTCAAAATTGGCAAGGAATTTAACTGGGCTCTATTAATTTCCAAAATTTCTTGATAAAATAATTTATGATCCCCCATGTTTTTATGCAACAGTTTAACCGTATTTGTATCTTCTATATAAACGTTAGACACTGTTTACTGTCTGTCAGTTCGAGTCCATTCGTGTACTCGAATGCCTGAAGATGCCGAAAGGCGAAACCCGGGTCGTTAGTGACAAAATACATGGAAGTGTACACAATCTCAATAATCCAAATTTGATATTGAAATTCCATCAAGCACCCTCAGTCGATGTCTTAAATTATATCAATATTGTAAAGATAAAAAAATATTCTGCATACTATTTGTATCTACAAAACAACACATTGTATTGTAGACACGTTTTTGTGCTAGTAACCAATTGCTTTATGAGTCAATTGTCGGCATTTTTTAGTGAGATTATTATAAAGAGATTTTCGATGTTAAATATTTGTGGTTACCGCATTATAATATTCTATATACTATTTTCGTCAACATAAAGACTGAATGATTGGTTATATGCGGCTTTTATACTGCAAAAAATGTTATTTTATAAAATAACGCGTTGTTTACTTCGTAAATTTTTCCAGGCAGTCTTTCGGTGCCCTAATTTTTATCGCATAAAGAGTACTTATTTGGTATAATTGCTGTATTTTAAAAGTTTACTATAAAATATTGAACATCTCTTTGACAAAACGTAAATAGTCAAGTACTTAAAGCATTCATTCATTTTTATCATTTGATGAATTCATTTTTTTTGCTGTGCTATCTACATACAAAAAAGCTTTTGTACAGCATCACGAAAAAGTTAATACCACAAGAATTTTCGTAAATTTAATATCATCCAAAATTACAAAGTATTTTCCTCATTCAGCATACATCAAAGCGTAATTATTTTTATATGAAAAGCCTTACCCAGAATACAATGCAAATACAAAACATACTAATATTTTCAACTGAAATTATGTAATAATTATCAAATATTAGAAGCATATTTTATAGCAGTCATTGCCGGATATAAAATGCATCAAAAAGTCACGAATGAAGATAGTAAGAATATTTTCCATTGATTTTTAATACTAAAATTCAATACTTGTTTTAGTAGTCTTCTACACCTTTTATACTTGCAATTTCCTCATAATAGTTCACAGTGCATCTGAAAGTGAAACGAAGTTTTTTTTCATTTATCAAAAAAAAAATTGCACAATGTATTCTTTACGTTGTACATCTAATGCTTAAACATTAATTTCAATTATACATAGTTTTACTTTAATTATTTATTCTCTCTGCCGACCTATTATTATAATTTTTACGTAACATATTTAAGCATGAACATAACATCTGTTATTTTTTTATTTTCTGTGCTAATTCGTTTGAAATTCTTTACTTTTAAATTCATCAAATATAAAAATAAAGAATCTTAAATAAATAAAATAATTTAACTGTCGTTAAATTGTGTATCTAAGAAATCTACACCTACACAAAAAATTTGTTTTCGTATCATGATTAAAAAGCAGACAAAGAAATATTTACGTTTATTTTCCACTTCTTCGTCTTGTAATTATTTTAAATTCCACGATAACTTTGTTTAACTCAATTTCTTATGATGTATTTTTTTAAAGATTCAACGGCGATTGATCGGTTATTCTATAATATCTTATTCAACATACAAACTTGTATAGTTTTAGAAACTCTATTTCTTGTTATTAAAATATATCCCATTTTGGTGTATTTTTTTAATGCATTATCTTATGCTTCTTTAGGGATTGTCATTTCTGCTTCTTCGTATAGAGTTGATTATATAGACTTCCATGTGTCTGTTAAGTATTTGAGAGCTATAATTAGATTAATAATTATAATAATGATAAGACTTGTACGCCCGGGCTAATTTTACACAGGCAGTACAAATTGATAGGCACTGAAAGGACGCACGCAAATTTTAACTATTTTATAAATTCCACTCACAAAGCCAGCCTTTAAACTTAATGACTTTTTAGCCTAATTTGTATTTTGACCGGTTCTCTCGTCCTGTGGCATGTGACCGTCATTTGCCACATCTGTAAAAAGCCATTCGGGTGTTGTTACTAAAATAAATTTACTCTTAAACTACTAAATATAACACGGATTTGCCAAAAATATTTTGATAGGCAAATATAAGATAGAATGAAATGTATTAAGTATCAACTACAACACGATTGTTTTAAAAAAATAAGCTGCTTCATTGTTGGACTAAATTGTTCATGAAATTCTATGTATTTAGAGTGAATGTGATAATACATATTTTTAATATTTTATTAACATCAATAAATTACATGACATTATTTTTAATTGTTGGAATTCAAAATCACTCTGATTTTTCATTTTTTTTTGTTATTCTGCGTATGAAGAAAAATTGTTCGTTGTAGGCGAGTGGGTTTTATTTTACCTGGTTGCACCGTCAATGGTTTGAATTCTCCAAAAGATACTTTCTTTTTTCTAATAGCATATATGTTTTATCCTTTTCTAAAGATGTTATTTAAATTTTATTATTAATCAATAAATAATTATATAATTAAAGATATCGACTAAGGGTGATTGATGGAATTTCAATATCAACTTTGAATTGATGAGATTTGTACATTTCCGTGCATTTCGTCACTAACGACCCAGGTTTCGCTTTTCGGCAGCTTAAGGCATTTGAGTATACGAATGAACTTGAACTGGCAGCTATCAATAATTAAATGTTATTGAAGGTATTAAATAGTGGGTGCGGTCTGCAGGGAGGTATATTTATAAAAAATTTATATGGTGTCACCGTTAACTGGCTTCAGTGTGGATTGCTTACCTCTGCAGCAATCATACCCTTCTATCGGCAGGAATGAAAGTAGAATATAAAAAAACAATAACATTAGAGATGAAGGAGTCTCGAAGAACTCTGACGCTAACGAGCCTTAGGACGCTTCAAGTTGATGTATTTATAAAATACGTCAAGACAAACAAGACCAAGGGTAAAGAAGCCTACAACCTTGTAGGTTTTAAGTGCTGCCATTTGACTGTAATAAACAAATAAATAAATTTGATTGTTTTCTTTCATTTACAAAATAGTGTACATACATTTTTATGTGTGTTTCTTAAATGCGGCCTTATGTGATTTTAAGATAAATGAATGCGGCCTTCCAACAGGAAAAGGTTCGTCACAGCTGAACAAGACTATTCTTTTTTCAGAATATGTATCAAAACTGAAACAAATGATAGTTTACTAAAAAAGTATGCGGACGATTTGTTTGATCAATTAAAAAGCAGTCTAAAATCATCTGTTAAGAGAAATAAAATTAATATAGGTACTCAGAAAATACAATTATGTATTAAAATATTTCATACAATTATTTTTCTTCTTGTAATTTTTATTTAAAAAAAAATAATGCAAGGTTTTATTTCAGGAATTGAAAACAACTGAAGATGGCATTAACATTATGTTAAAAATGAATAAATTATCTTCGTGCTTCATAATATTATTATGTATCAATTTGTGTATTGAAAATGTTCGTTTTTGAATTTCCGGGTTATAAAATGGCTAATTTCGGTTGGCAGAATAATTGAAATTTGCTAGATTGGAACAATAATTTAATCGCAAAATAAAGGCTTTGCATAAATCATTCAAATCCAAAATTAATTTCGAAAGCTTTGTTCAATTAATTCAGTGGAACGTCCAAATTTGATTTGGAGCATTTTAACTAAAATTTGAATTTTATAACACAATTTGTTTCTTGATTACGTATTAATATGCGTGAACAAAAAAATCGCAAGTGAATTTATACAAAAGCATGTTTGCAATGCGATATAAGCTGAGATTTAATAACGTTTTCTATTGAAATATGTTTTTTTTTTTAATCAGTTCATTTTTTGTTGGATTAACGTTGTTTAAATATAATGAGAGCGCTACGGTTGTATAAACAGTGAAACTTGAACCGATTTACCGTGCTTTACATCCCCCTCAAAAAATACGATGGGTTATATTTAACCCTGTTCTTGTTTACTGGAACTATAACACATAACGATAAATGCGGTTAAAAGATTGATATGGGAACGATATAACGATAGTTATGTACTGAATGACTGCGACTATACACTTGCAACTGGATAAATATTTTTTATCCATGTTCACTATTGACACCTAACGGAGTTTATTTCAATATAAGTTTTTCTACGTTATTCAATCGCTCAACCTCCATTTTTTAAGAGATTAGTGATAAAAGGATTAGGCCAGGACATGACTAGTGCTAAACTGATTCCTCTCGGTGCACCCCGTTTTTAGGATCGAATGTGCGAAGGAACGAAGTAATTTTGGATATCAAATACATCCACGCTTTCGAACAGAAATCTATACATAGATTTAAAAATGAAGCTGACATTACTGGGATTTGGCCCCCAACTGAAGCAATTGACGTTAACCACTCGAGTACGGAATGGCAGATTACATTATTATTTGTTGAAAATTATGGAAATGTGTTTAAAAAGAAAAAAATACTAATTCAGAATACATTTAAATTATAACAAAATAGTTGTTTCATATAATTTAAGATGTTAACAAAGGTTACTTTACGAAACTTCAATAAGTCAGTTAGAGTTCATCCAAGCACTTAAATGACTGAGACACTGAAAGTCTTTACCCAGGTTTTGTTGAGAAAACTTATGTATGGGTACAAAATTTGAATAATTGATGAACTATAAAAATGTTATCGCAATGAATTTCTCATCAAATATTTTTCAGTATTCAAAAAATCTTTTATTCAATAGAAACCTGTAATTGATTTGCTTTAGAATTCAATATCAAATATATATTATGAGTAAGTAAAAATTTTAATGACGTTTTGCTTCGCTAAAAATAAGTTGTATGGTGTAAACTGTCAATTATTGGTGGTAAAGCATTATATTACTACTAAATAATATACATTTTTCCGTACTACTTACAAAGTTTTATGACATAATCAGGACCGGTTTCACTTATTGCAAGAGTTAAACTGAACAACTTCATTAATACAAAATTTGGATTATTGAGATTTTGTACAATTGTTAGGGAGATTCCCGAAATTTTAACTCAGATATCAGTGTGGCTCTCAGACGTATAATATCTTACCTCGTAAATAATATTTGTCGCATTTGTATCTTCTATATAAACGTTAGACAATGTTTACTGTCTCTCAGTTCGAGTCCATTCGTGTGCTCGAATGCCTGAAGATGCCGAAAGGCGAAACCCTGGTCGTTAGTGACAAAATACATGGAAGTGTACAAAATCTCAATAATCCAAATTTGATATTGAAATTCCATCAAGCACCCTCAGTCGATGTCTTAAAATATTCATTAATATAAAATGAAAATTGATAACTCTCATTCAAAACATTTGTTAAATAAAAAAAATTAAATCTTTCTTATAATTTGTTTCACATGATTTCATTAGTGTGAAATATTTTGTTTTATTTTTATAAATTTAATGCCTTTTCACCAATAATTGACAACTTTAGATATGAAAATACTTTAATGTATGCAAAAGTAATGCAAAATAATAAATGAGCGATAAAATTTCATGTTTTATGGATGCGAATATTATAAATATGTTTGATGAAGAACGGTAAAAAATTGTAAGTTAGATTTTCTATTGGATAAAAATTTGATGCCCTGCCCAAATGAATCGCACATCTAACGAACTAAATATATTATTCAGTTTGAATAATATTTTCAAGACGAACATCAATATAAACGTAAACGTTTCATATTTTTTTCATATATGAATACAAATAAAATATATATTCTTTGATAATGAAATACTTTAATAAAGCATGCTTAACGATAACTTGCTCCAAACTAGTCGCTTAACCTCTCTTTTTGGGTAAAGATTAAAATCAAAACTAATCTCTCTTCTTACGCCACGTTTTAGAAATTGAAAAATGTTGATGGAAGGTATTACGTACCACTGTATCACAAAAATCGCTTAACGATTATTGTCTAGAAGTTTCAATTTTGAAAATGCTTAAAGAATGCCATAAATTATTACTCTTCGGCAGTGAACAGTGAAAAAATGCATTAATCCAGATTATTATTATAAATTTACTAAAGTAACCCTCAAAATTGAAATTGTTCAGGAGAGAATAAAAAATGTTTTATTGAAAACGTTACATGCTGAGTTTCGTTATAAATCTTTGAAATGCACCCCTGTAAATTCTCATGTTTGAAGATGACGGAATTATACGTAGGGAATGTAGATATAATGTAGGTTACACAAGTGGCAGCGTCAGAATTTTCAAACCTAAAACCAATGTAAAATGATGTTTCCCTTCCAAAAAGTGGTCAATTTATTTTTCTAACTTACATCATTTGGCCGAGACCTGCTCTATCGTCTTTAAAATGAGATCCAATCATTACTCATTTACGTGTTTTTTGAGGTTACATCAGTTGGTCAAAACACCGTCGATTATGATATATTATGATTTTAATAATATTTGTGACGCTATTTGCTAGTTCATTATTTGTTTATTGATTTTAAGTTTGTCTTTACGTTTTTACAAATAGTACATTTGTAAAAACACCACTATGCTATTTAACGTATTGCAAAGCGCATAAGCGGATTGTCTTAATGCAAATAATAAATAAAATATTAAACTATGTTTATGGTTTGTTTTTAGTACTCGTTTATTTATTTTAAAATTTAAAAACATTGAAGACTGCTTAAAAATGTATTTTTTACTAGTAAGTAAAAAAACACTTCGTTGAGAAAACTCGTCAATTTTTTTTTTGAATAAGCGGAAAGCAGAGTTTCTGTTGAAAAAGAGCTTTTTGCACTTACATAAAAATACACTCTGTAAATAAAGGTATTTCATTATAAGGATGAAGTAAATCGTTTTTCTTTGAAAATATATAATAATATGTTTAATGGACAATACGGTTTTTGGCGTGGATAAAGAGATTAGGGTGGATTTATTGGCCTTCACTTCATATTTTACTACACAACCCTTTTAAAGTTCTCAATATAAACGAATCTTTAACGTCATTTTTATGAATCATTTGTATGGAGTATTAATTGAATTTAATTTATATTAGTTAAATAATGAAAAAGTTTTTATGTGTAAATCTTTCCTTTTAAAAATATTTCATTCTTAAAATAGCAGTGCATAGCAATAAGAAAAATAATTTTGTTTCATAATTAAAAAAGTGAACAATAATTTATGATCACAGCGAAAAATATTATATTATTTATTTAGCCACAAGCTTTTAACTTAAAAAATCTTTAATCTGAGAATAATTTCACATACTGTCAGTGGCAATATTATAAAATTTTTCTATGAATATTTTCATGACTAACAAATAATTTTATTTCAATCACAAATCTTATTTTTAATTTTTATAATAAATAAAATAATATATAAAGTAAATAAAGAATAGTTATGCAAATAGTCAATAAAATTTAAATTCAACATTTAACTTGTATATATCTGAAGTATATTTATTTATCACAATATTTATACATGCGCGAAGTGTGTTCAAACAAAAAAAGTGACTATTTTTCTAGTATTATTTCATGTCAATGAATCCGGTTGCAAGTAAAATCTAGAACAAGAAATGATACCATTACTTTATACGTGTAATGCCAATATAAATAAATGGATTGCTTGCAAGCATATCGAGTTCTCAATCAGTGAGAGGTTAGGGAATAAAGTTTATGTAAGGAAAACTAGTTTCTAAGAGTATCTATTAGATAACATTCTGCGGATTAATTTTTTGTGTAAGGAGGGCTTAAAATTGTATTGTTGATTTTATGTGACATTGCGTAATGAAACGATGGTCTGTAATTTTATTTGATAACTATTCTATCTGATAGTTTAAATAATAAATAATTTATAAGCATTGAAAAGAAAAAACCGTTTTCAAAATTGAACAAAAATACATATTATAGACATGTCACACATTATGTAGTGACTTGCAAATCATGACAAAAGCATACGAAAAATACTTAAAAACTTATCGAGTTATATAAGCTTTCTAATTTTACTTCGCTTGCATTTATTGCAATAAGCGTTTGATTGGCTACTGAAAATATGCATACGTTTCTTAATTGGAAATGCAATACGATGTAAAAAATAAACTAAAAATTTTGCATGAAACTCAAAAACGTCATTTACTACAAATATTTCAAAGAGGACATTGAGAATATCAGAAATATCGCAAACGATTCATTCATTTCGAAATATTTTTTTTCAACAATACAATGCCTTTTCTTTCTGCGAACGTTTTGAAATATTTAATCACGCTCAGCATTATTTAGAAACCTTTTAAATAATTTAGTATTCGATTAAGGAACGTTTTTTTTTAAATGTATGTCGCGTAAAATGAAATACTAATGAATGAATTAAATTTAATTGTACAGCAAATATACAAAATAAATCTCTTATACAAAGTGCGAAAACCCAATGGAAGCTCTTTGAGAAAATTCTGAAGGACTGACATTTTAAAAACAACCCTCTCAATAAATTAACGTTAAGTGACCCTTTTTATTGAATGCTTTTCGTGACCAATCATTACTTCTTCCATACCAGTTTTATTTCATGCTTTTGTAATGAATTCATTTTAAAATGTGATAAAATTGTTAATTTATTACAGTATAAATTCATCATTGGTGTCAACAATGCTCCCAAAAAAATTGTCCGATTCCGACACCGTCTCTATTTTAAACCTGTGTTTCCAAATAATATTAAACATAACGCCCCTTTTGCCACAATATAATAAAATTATTCAACGATACATACACACGTTTTATTGTGTAATAATGAATAAACAGAGATATAATATATATTTTGTAATTACCATGAATATTCACGGTATTTTATTATTTTAATTATCAGTACGGAAGAACTCAAATACACCTACGTAAGGAAAATATCACGCTCTTCTCACAATGATCGACAGAAATGAATGATTGTATCGTCACAATATGCGATCGCCCACTCGGATATAAGGAGAGAATACAAATTTTCCATCATTAAGTCCATCTGCGTATGGTTAGTGATTTCTTTTAATCAATCGTGTTTACTCGCCGAAAATATATTCAGAGTATTTTATATGTTTAAGATTTTTTTACCCTCAAAGTGGCAAAGAGCCAAACAAGCCTATACAACAAAACTAAAAAAATATATTAACAATATTTAATTCGAAAGATGTTCCTTTATTAGTAACAAATGCCTATACCTCAAAATTGTAAACTGTATAACTGCTGCCACTTATGTGCCTATACTTGTGCTTAAGCCACAACATTTCAATATTTAATGTGTTAACTGTCAATTCTTGGTGAAAAGACATTATATTTTAAAAAATAAAACACAATTCATTTGTACTACTTCCACATATTTATAATGATCAGGACCAGTTTCGCTCATCACAAGCATTATCAACTGATAAAAATACAAACATAACGGGCTTATTTATATAAAATTGAATGTAAAAATGAAGGTATATAAAACTGATGGTTCATGAACTGAGACAAGAAAATACTGATTAGCAAACAAATTATACATAAATCAAAGAGTCTACAATTAAAATGATATGGACCTCTTGCAAATCATTAAATACTAATCTGAAATCACAAATATGGCTACATTAAAAGTCCATTTAGCTGAACAAAATTTTTAATGACGTTACTAATGTAATATACAATAATGAATCAGGAAAATTATAAGAAAAAATTAGTGAACCATTTAATAATAATAAAATATTAAGTATGTAATTAATATGAATAATAAACAGCCATCTTAAAAAAAAAAATTTAATATTTTTTTAAGTTCCCTTAATTCCAAATATGCCTATGATTTTCCTTATTTATTATGTTAGCATATAAAATTAAAACAAAACAAGTTCGATATTAAAAGAGTTTAAAAACTGTTAAATGAATACAGAATTAAAAAACATCAAGAACACAATCTTTGATTGAAAGTTATCCGTAAACTTTGAGTCCATTTATCTCATTTGAACATATTCGTTGTATAGACTTGGTTTGGCTCTTAGCCACACATTTATCATTTGACTTGTAAGTGTGACTGGTTAAGTATCAAGTATTATTTTGAGTTTAGCGTCACATTACTCTTTCCAACAGTCATAAAAATATTTTTTCAACAATGATCACTTCCAATGTTGATCATATCGATGGCCTAGTTTCATAGAATGATAAGAATATCAAATATAACATTTAACAGGCTTAGTATATATTTATAACAGACATATTATGTCATTGAAATTAAGCTTCTTAAACTCACTCAGTACGTTGAAGGTAATTAGCAACTGTATGGCAAACGGTATGGCATTAATTACTAGGAAATTAGTTCCGCAGTGAATGAGAACGAAAGTTGTTCCCTCTTTTTTGGAGAGAGTGACAATTGAAGGCTAGGAATAGGAATGTAATAGCATAGTAGTTAACTAACTAATATCTTTACACCCCATTTTCAGGATCAAAAAATGAGGTAACAGAAATGTAAACATCACAGACAACCATGCCTTTGGGTACAAATCTGTAAATCAGTTAAACATATGCAAATACAATAATTTATCTTAATAAAATAACATTAAAAAATATATTTCTAGTATATATTATGTTTTTTGTTGCTTAAAATGAAAAGATCTGATTGCAGCGGAGTACACATTTCGAGGTGGTTATTTTTTAATTACTTATTTCAAAGCTTGGTTTTGCAATCAAAATACATCTTTCCAGCGAATTTTAATTGGAAGTGTGGAATAATTTAAATTTCAAATTTTGTGAAAGGTTAAATTTATTTATTACCGCTTAATAAGTAAAAGTTCAGCCAAAGTATTTTTATTCAACATAAACAAATCGTCGAGAATGTTAATCGAACGCAAATTTCGCCGCGGCATTAATCAAAGATTACTTATCAGTAATCTTTTTGGGCAAAGTTTTGCGAATTCTGAAGAGTCTTTATCTTGACGCCATCTTGCGCTGGTGACGGGCTCTTTTCTCTTTCAGTGTCGATACGTTATATTACAGCAAGCCGGCTGCCTGCCTCTTAATGAAATGTATCAACTTAATTTGGCAAACTTTATCACTCAGCTTTCTTCACATCACTTAGATAGCAATAGAATCGTATAAAATAATAATATAATATTAATTAAAAATAGTTTTTCATTTTTTTTAAATAATGATGGCAGAGTTACAGTTGTCACTTTTTTAAACGTACTCTCAATGTGGAGTATATCGATGTCTTGGTGCAAAGATATTGTATGTCCAGTTTTTGTCGAAGTTGAGTTAACGTCCATAAAACATTCGTATGCACTATATCTTTATGCAGTAAACATATTGTATATCTGAATAGGGTATTATAGGAGATATTGTATCATTTGGATGCATAATATATCCATTTCATCACTATTTTTCATGCATCTCGAATATCTTCAAAATCGATTTTCGCAAAATAAACTAAATTAGGGAATATCTTTGCAATAAATCATCGATATTTAGTATCAAAGGGGTATCTTATCAAAATTTGTATCTATTTCCGACGATGGCGTGAAGCTAGTTGAAATACTTAAATAAATGACAAAAATCTTGTGGAACTAAATACTTGTTATTGTATATACCTTGTTATAATGTAGTGCTACCAAGTAACTGCCAATTCAATCAGTCTAAGAGAGGTAGTTATTAGTATATTACTCAATTTATGTGTATATATAGGTAGTATGGAAAGTATGATGGAGTAAGAAATAGAATACTGTAAGAGGTAGTCGGTATTTTTTCCTCTCCGTTTTTAGAATCGGATAGAGTTAGGTCCGATATGAAAATATCACAAACATCAAAACACTTGGATACAAATTCGTAAATTGAATAAAATTCAATGCATGAAAGTTTCCATTCGGTGATTTAAACCCTTTATCTGATAGGGCGAAAGTCCAACGGCGTTGACCGCTAGGCTACAGCAGAATCACGATATCACTACTGGTAAGTGTGGACATTAAATTAATTCGAATTTATCGGTACTAAAATAATTTTATTTCTCTAGAACTTTAGAATATAATCTAGAAACAATGTAAACATAATGGTGTTCACTTCCGATCTTTTAGATAATTATGTGAGAATAGTTGTTATTTACATAATTATATGTAACACTGTAACTTATTGCCTGTCGCAGCGAAGTGATGGAATAATTTCTCAATTTACTCAGCTCGCTTTATATTATAATACTTGTCAACTTATCGTAGGTGTGTTAAGTAAAAATAGAGCTTCAACTTAACATGTCATTTTCTCATATGAAATCTAACGTACCAAAGCAAAGGTGTAATAAATATTAGTATTTTTTAATTTTACCATGTTTAATTATTTTGTTATTGCATTTATTCATTAATTAAGTCTAACACAATAGTCTTTAGTGTATTGTTACAGTGGAATAGTTCATTTTGGTTGCTGGTGGGTAATAAAGTATCTGTGTGACAAAAAAAATACGTGCTTACTAGAGGGGTTTCTTTGAAATAAGAACTTATTTATTTGTTTTACTATTGTCAAGTTTTGCAAAATGTATCGATGTAATGTAAGTCAAAATGTAATGTCCGAAGGAAGCATTTTATCTGCATCCGATTCCGAAATCATTAGAAATTAAATTTAGTTAAGAAGGTGTAGTTTTTTATGATTAATACATTTCTAAATGAAAAAAAATGAGAAATAATTTTTTTGAAACAAAAATGTGTTAAAATCATGACTTAATGTTTAGTCCACATTGTTGTTATGCGATGAAAATATATTGTTGACATTTGTCAAAAAAATAATTAAATTTTTGTAACAATGCAAATTTTTATATGGTGTATTGTGTATGTCTGTATTTTTTTTTTATAGATCGATACTCCCTACATATGATCCTGCATCTGCAAGCATGAGATTTTAAAGTAGAGCATTTCAAAGATTCATAACGCAATTGCAAAGTTACGACTGCATGTATATTTTTAAAAATTGAGACAGTGCTACTATTTTAAATCAAATATTTGGCACTCACGTGATTATACATCGGTAACGTTGAGATTATCATACGTACAAAGAAAAATAATATGAAATAAATATTGATTCTGACATAGCACAAGTTATTAACAGCAGTTTTCCGATAAAAATCTAATCTTTTAATAATTTTTTAACGATGAAAAATGTAACCTTCCCATTTTTATATAGCATCAAATACACCTTAATACATGCATGTATAAATAAAATTTAACGAAACATTATGTTCCTGAGAAGGTCTCTTCTGAAAAAACGATAAATTTAACAAATGGGATTTTACCAAAGAACCCTTTAATTGTAACTATGTATATTTATGGGCATATAATTTTGAGGTGATGGGGGATTTTGTGTCGAAAACGAAAGAAAATGCTTTTAATTGGAAAACATTGATAGAATACAAATAAACCTTTGATAGCGTTCACTTTCATTTCTTAGTGGAAAATTAAAACACAAGTTTAAATAACTATTCCATCATTTTTGAATGTCATTAAGGCAACTAATTATTTGGTCAGTTACTAATGCCATAAATAGTCTGTTAATAATTACATTTGGTCAGTTAATAATTGCCAAATAAATAAAGATTCGGTTAGGTTAGTTTTACTTAAAAAACTGACCGTTTTATATAAATATATGACCTTTAATTTAATAACTAACCATTTTATTTAAATTACTGAGCGTTCATTTTATTAACCGATCACGTGTATACTGACCATTTATAGAATTAGTTACTAACCACTCTGATTGATTACTGACCATTTATTATCTCTTACTGATCAAAAATTTGAATAGTTGGTGACCCAATAAATGCAGACAATTCATTAATAGGTTTGAATATAATCCGGACAGATCCAAGTATAATAGTAAGTGAGCACTATCTACTGATAAAAAAATATAATTGCTACAAAATTGTAGTATACATGCTATCAAATCTGTTTTATTTTTAAATGTGTGTATATTGTAAGTATTTGTTGATACATATTGCTGTATAAAAGGCATGTTAACAGGTTAATCTCCCCCCAAAAAATGTGAACGCATTTACGTCACTATCAAAATCTAAGTAAATACTATTAGATATCTGTTACAGATTATATAAAACAAAACACAAGTGTTAGTATCACATTAACCTATCATTTGCGTTATCACATACATAATGACAAGTGATAAAAGAATGCTGCTGATGGCATCAATATATAGAGCGTGGAATTTTACGCTTTGGTAGGTCAGATTTGGCTTGTATTTATTTGGGCATTGAATTACATAAGTTGTCCTTAATAAATATCGGTATGGTTTGTTAGTATTATAGATGGTCAGTATCAACGGTTTGTTTTGTATGAGGCAAGTTTTGAAATTAAATTAGCAGTCCTAATCTACCCTTGCTGAGTTTCTAGAAAAAAATGAACTGGTAATTTTTTTTAATGACTGCTTTAATAAAAGTTCCAAACTATCTATTGGCTTTCTTATTTACAAAATAATAAGTTACCGGCATGTTAATTGAGTTCATTTTTTGTAATTATAAACAGCCGTCTGCCTGACGATTAAAATTGGTACATTTACGAGCAAGTCACCAAGTCGTTGAATGGTTGCTTCTGAGACACTCACATGAAGGTAACTGGACACGCTCAGTGGAATGGCTGCAAAGTGTTGGGTTGGAGAAGGGTACAATTATTTGACAACTCTCTTGTCGAAAGCGACACATGTTACGATGATCAGCTCGAGGTTACTATATCAACGATCAATGTCACCACCATCAGGATCTCACAACTTCACACAGACCAAACATGACCAACACTTATTTCCCTACAGACGAAAGGAAAAATAGGGCATAGCCCGGGTATCCCATATAATATTGTAAACACTAACTAACTAACACACGTTGATCATGGTATATTTATTTAAGGTGCACAATTTTTTGTTTCCTTTTTCTTAATAATTCACGTAGGAAACACAACGTCCAGTATCAAACATTTTCCTTTCCTCGACGAAAATTTCATTCCTATTGATTGAAAATTTCAGTCGGTGAATTTCTATTTAGTCGGTGAATGTTGTTTGACGATAGAAATTAATTAAGCAGTAAAACAAAATAGCACGGGTACAACAATTAAAAAAAAGTGGTGATTTTTATTCAACGATTTGTATACACAATTTATTAGTATAATTTTGTTACACGCAGATCACTTGCCTGAAGATTATTAATAATAACATGGGGGTTAACAATAATAACTGCATTCAATCAACCGACTATTAAAAATGCTCATAAATGTTATGATTACCTTTTACTATATTTTCACCCTCTGTATAAAAATATTTATTTCCTTACAGCTCTTACAAGTGACATATTGAAATTAATACGTCCTCTTGACTTTGTGTTTAATAGCTTTGATGACATCGTGATCGTTTTTATTGTTTTTAGTCTATTGTGTATTTAATTAATGCTGCGTACAATTCGACAAATATTCGACGCTCCTTCGACAAATTATCCCTGAAATTGAGTAGGCAATTTAAATAGGAGCGAAAATTCTCAAAGCGGCACTCGGCGTTTGTCTTATCATAATTGTATTATAAAATACACCTACAAGACGAAAATAATGAAAAGGAGCAAACACCATATGAATTTAGTAAGGCGTTTAGCATATTATGTCGTACTGAAATGGCTTACGTAGTTATTTTCTTAGTGTATTTATTACAAAGAAGAATTTTGGTCAGCAAATTATATAAATTCTGAGTAAAACTTTCAGAATGGTAAGTAAGTATATTTGTAGAGGACGCTGTTGGGTTAATTCTAATTTAAATATTAATAAATTATTACTTTCAATAAAAGACATGTCATAAATTTGTTTCGTTTACTATTTTTTAAAATTGTAATTTAAGTTAAGAGAATGAAGGAAGTCATGCAAAAAATGTTATTAAAATATTCATCGTTCAAATGAAAATCGCTTTATAATGTTTTAGCGAGTAAAGATAGAGGGGATTTTCGAAGAAACTGCTGAAAAAGATACTTGACTTTAGCATCGTGTTAGCGTGAATGTGAACTTACTAAACCACTCAAGCGGATTCTCAATGATAAGACTACAATAGGAAAAACGTGCAAAGATTTTTAAAAAAATTTTGAAATTCCACTTCCGGTGCACTGCGATAAATAATTTTCCATTGTTTTATTTATACAGTCTGTCAGTTAAGTTATGTGATTTTGTAAAGAGTAAATCATTCTTTTGTGTGAGTGATATATCGACACTCAGAATTTGGTAAATAACAAAATTGACTGAGAATAAGATAAGTGCACAATAAAATTTTTGGATATCAATTCTTTGTCCGGAATAACTCAGTAGGTACTTTTATTATAACACTTTATAAAAACACAGTAATTTATTTTATCACTAAGTATATAAATGCAGATTTATAGACAAAAAAATGTCCCTGTCTATTGATCCCTAACTTGAGTGATAGATTGACATAACTCCATCTATATGTTGATTTTATAATTATCTATGTAACATAAAATACCGATTCTAAAGACTTTATCTTATGAGCTAAAATTTTCATTTGTTGTTTACTCAGAACTCAGAACTGTCAATATGTTACTTACCAACTTCTGCGAGTATGGTGACGATGTGCTCTAAATAACATTAAAGAACAACACGTAATGTTTATAAGTTTGAATAATTTTATCATAGATGAAAATAAACAATAATAGTAACTTTTAGCCAAGTGAAATTAATTTAATATTATCTTTTAATTTGCTGCGGTTTAATATTTTGAACTAATTGAGAATTTATATATCACTGTGGCGATGTTTTAATTCTAAGGTAGGTGGATCGAATCTCTCTTGGGCTTTTTAGTCTATAAAAAATGATTATATCTAAAACAATTACCTAAGAAACACATGCTAATCGTAAAGAATAATGTTCCACAAATGGATTCATGTCACGTTATTCTCGTGGCTATATCCTTTTTTTTAAATAATTTTCTACATTAAACATGTATTTTTTAATATTTTATTGCTCCCCTTTAAATTATACTTCGTACTGTTACGGTCTTTGTGCTTTTATACTGAAGGACATAGGTTTAAAAAGATTCTGTATATATTTAAATTGAAGAGAAATCTGCAATTCATGTGATATATTTTAGTTTTACCTTCATTCGTGATGTTAGTATCCCTAAACATTATTTTTTCAATGTTGTTGTTTTGCATTAATTTTATTACTCACCGTAAGCGTAGGACGACGAAGCACCCTGCATTCCCGGCTGGGCAGATTGTAGTCCTAGGGGTAGAGGGGCTGGAGAAGCGGAGAGGCGGGCTCCCAACGTCACTATGACTCCTACCATAACTACGCAATGAGATATCATTTTCACCTGCAGGCGAAAGGAAAAAAAACATTAAAGCTAATGTAATTTGTTGACATCAAATACACAAATAGGCTTTTACACAATTATGAAAAAGAATAGTAGTATTTAGTAATTAATGGCGGCTAACTTACTTTATTATTACAAGCAAAAATAATACACTTTTCGTCCATTTGTGTGTAAATATTTCTTTTTTTTAGTTGTGTTTTATGGTTGAAAATGTAACAAATTTGCTGTTCCTTCTAGAGAAATTTATCATATGCTCTAGGTTTATGAAAAATATATTAGTGGAATTTAAAAAAAGATACATACCTAAATATTTTAAATACTCAATGTATCATTTTGAAATATTTAAATCACATTCAACATTAGGTAAAATAAAGTGAAAAGTCATCAAGTACTGTTTGAAGTGTTTGAAAAGCTAATGTTTATGAGAATTTTTTTTAATATTTTAAGATTCGTGTAATTAATAAAATTTGGCTAACTAGAATTTTAAAAACGTCAGAGTTGATAAAGACATTCTTAATAAAATTATTTCGCTGACCATTTCAACCGCGTTTTAGCCAATGTAACCCTCAAAGAATACGAAAATGAGTTAATGTTTGGATCTCATTTTTAAGACGATATAGCAGGCCTCGACCAAATGGTTTTAGGTTTAAGAATTCTGACCCGGCCACTTAATGTAACCCTCTATTATAATAACACTCCCTACTTATAATCCCGAATCTGCAGACATGCTAATTCATAGGAGTGTATTTCAAAGATTCATAACGTAATTCACCATGTAACGTTTTCAATAAAAACAGTTTTTACTCTCTCCTAAACAATTTCAATTTTGAGGGCTACATCAATTGGCCAAAACACCTTCGATATACTGTAAAAGAGTGAATAGGGATTCATTGACATGCTTATAGAGGGATAAATAATTCACTTCTAAATGTTTTACATTTGAAAATCATATTGAACTTAAAAAAAATAAATACCTTGAAGTCACCAAATCTTTTGAATTTATTATTTGAACTTATTAACTAATAATGTTTTGAAATATAATAATTAAAATACAACTGTTGCTTATTTTTTACGAGAAAAATGTTCAGATATTAACAATGATTAATACTGTTATGTTACTAAACATGTATAGTACTCTGTGAAGATAAAATTCGATAGTTCACTTATATTACGACAGATATAGTGAAATCGTGTACTTTTTGACGTAAATGCTTACTTTATGAATATGGTTTTATCTTGTACCATAAATTAGTATTGATAGCATTCCTGAATATATCTATAGTTTGATTCCAATAATATTGATAATATGTTTTGGTTTGCGCCCTTGCATACTAGAAACTGAATCACGTTTATAGATTTACCCTTAATATGTGACTACAATTAAATGGAAAGATGATGATAGTCTATTTGTCTATATCTAATATCTCGTTTTATAGGCATAAACTATTCCAAATAACTTAAAGTGATTTTTTATATAAATAATCTGCCATTCCAAAAGTTACAATTTTTATAAGCTACTGTCAAATTTGTTATATTAAAAAAAAGATTGTTTTAATCCATATCTTTTCGTTAATGTTTAGTATAGATTTCAAAATGAAACATAACGTAATAGTTGAGATGAAGTAGTTTATTGAAAATACGGTTTAATTTGATTAAAAATTATTGAACAGAGATGTTTTCAACATTATAGCAGGTTGAACTTCATTAATGTGATATAAAATGTGTAAACAGTTTTACAATTGAATAATTCTCTACGTATGATGACAGTACGAAAGAAATTCTTTGTATTGATAAAAAAAAACAGAAATAGAGTAGTGACGAACCTTGTAAAACGCGCGTGTCAAAAATTAGCAAATAGTATTTATCGAAAGGTGGCAGTGGTTTTTTTTATTTTCTGAAACATAATTACTGCAGAATTTTATTGTAAAAGTATTGAAACGAATACAGAATTTCATAAAAAATGAGTCTATAGCAGGTCACGACAATATGAATTATTAAAAATGTGAGAATTCCCCGGATCGAAGAGAGGCGAGCGGCTGGTTATCCGGAGTCCTGGAAGGGCTGATCTCAGACAAACACCATTTCAGATCCGGTTTAGAAACTTATTTATTATCCATTCAAGATGCAGTGGTTTAACATTACACAAATATATAAATCTAACACATAAAATTGATTCTACATTTACATTTACTTAGCAACTGAATTTACTTTAAGTTTTAATACAAATGACACAACGAATTTAAATTAAATCCAATGCAAATCAAAACACAAAAACAACAAACAGTTCACATCGTCACATCAACTTCGTCGCGACGAGACCTCGTCCGTCCGACTCGGCAGCTCGTCATCGACTGTCTACCAAAAATTCAAAAAAACTCCGTGCAAAGTTGGAGCTACCCTTTTCCGTAAAAATGGACTCGTCCAGCGGCCGAAGCCCGGGGGCTTCTTAAATGCCTGACAACAAGAAAGAGCGTATTCTGCGAATTATTGCTGTTTGCCGCAGGCCGATTTCAGTTCGGGACACTAATGACACTTATACTTAAGAAAAACCAGGGTGTGTCAAACCCCCATACTTCTAGTGTCCATGAACTGAGTTCGGACAGCGTAGCAATAATCACACAAAAACAAGATACAATATACAATAAAGAACACAAAAAAATCAAGTCTTAAAAACACACGCGTGGCAGCGCGTCGGTCGTCACACACGAGGCCACAACACAGGTCATGTCGCGATCGGCATCACAACGGGCGGTGGTGCAAATTTTCCTACGCCAACAGGCGTCCTGTTCCCTATCCCAGGAAGGCATCCGCAGCGTCCTCACTCGGTGGGGCAGGTGTGTCGGCAGCATCTCCTCTTCACAGGCAGACGGCCTCATCTTCTCCCGAGAAGGCATCCGCAGCGTCCTCGCTCGGCGGGGCAGGTGTGTCGGCAGCATCTCCTCTTCACAGGCAGACGGCCTCATCTTCTCCCGAGAAGGCATCCGCAGCATCCTCGCTCGGCAGGGCAGGTGTGTCGGCGGCATCTCCTCTTCACAGGCAGACGGCCTCATCTTCTCCCGAGAAGGCATCCGCAGCGTTCTCGCTCGGCGGGGCAGGTGTGTCGGCAGCATCTCCTCTTCACAGGCAGACGGCCTCATCTTCTCCCGAGAAGGCATCCGCAGCGTCCTCGCTCGGCAGGGCAGGTTTATTAGCGTCTTCTCGTCTTTACAGGCAGCATGGCAGGCAAAACGGCCTCCCGGGTCGCAAATCTACCAACCACAGTAGGCCTCACTCGTTGAAGACAAAACAGGCACAGCAGGCCTCACAGGTTGCAAATATAACAGGCACAGCGGGCCTCACGGATTGCAAACAAACAGCCACAGTAGGCGTCACTCGTTGACAACAAAACAGACACAGCAGGCCTCACAGGTTGCAACTCTAACAGGCACAGCGAGCCTCGCGGATTGCAAACAAACAGCCACTGTAGGCCTCACTGGTTGAAAACACAACAGGCCCAGCAGGCCTCCTAGGTCAGCGCGAACGACTTCAAGAGCGGCTAGTCGAGAAGTAGGGCTTCGTGAAAAGTAACAGAGGCCAGGCACCTTTCACCGACGACTCCCGCCAGTTTCGCCTTTGAAGCTGGGGTTTCATAGTAAGACGCCGGGAAGCTGACTGGTTGTCTGGTCCCGATCTTGAAGTCCACCTTCAGGGCAGGGTCCGGATTCTTAGTGTGCGTTCGGCGATTTGAAATTCTTGAAGTTACGTTAAAATTCGGTTGGGCGCCATGAACCACAGTTCAAAGCCACTGCATCTTCAGAGCATGAGTCGTCAGGGGGTGAATCCTGAGGTGTCACAAACCGTCAATGGCCACTAAGTTGGGCGACAAAAAATGAGAATTCCCCGGATCGAAGAGAGGCGAGCGGCTGGTTATCCGGAGTCCTGGAAGGGCTGATCTCAGACAAACACCATTTCAGATCCGGTTTAGAAACTTATTTATTATCCATTCAAGATGCAGTGGTTTAACATTACACAAATATATAAATCTAACACATAAAATTGATTCTACATTTACATTTACTTAGCAACTGAATTTACTTTAAGTTTTAATACAAATGACACAACGAATTTAAATTAAATCCAATGCAAATCAAAACACAAAAACAACAAACAGTTCACATCGTCACATCAACTTCGTCGCGACGAGACCTCGTCCGTCCGACTCGGCAGCTCGTCATCGACTGTCTACCAAAAATTCAAAAAAACTCCGTGCAAAGTTGGAGCTACCCTTTTCCGTAAAAATGGACTCGTCCAGCGGCCGAAGCCCGGGGGCTTCTTAAATGCCTGACAACAAGAAAGAGCGTATTCTGCGAATTATTGCTGTTTGCCGCAGGCCGATTTCAGTTCGGGACACTAATGACACTTATACTTAAGAAAAACCAGGGTGTGTCAAATGTTACTTCTTGTACATTGGATGTCAAATGCTTTATATCTGCTTCATATGTTATCACTTTTAAAAATAAAGCAAACTATATTCAACGACACTCGCTGTTATGCTTATTTCAATATTTTCTTTAAAAAAATCATGCATTAAAACTAAAAAAAGAATGAATAATTTATAAGCACATACTATGGAATGTAAATCATGTGCCAGTGAAATTTCTATACGTGCTACAAATAACACTCGTGCTGTATGTTCGCCATGTCTAAAAAAGTAGCCTAAAAAATGTTATGTTTTCATCAACAAAAAAACTTTCAGGGAAAAGATCATAATATTTTGATTACTAATAATTTATTACAAAAACTCAATTTTACTACTAATTTTATTACAAGTAAATCTTAAAATAGAAGGATTTTTAATTATAATACAAGGTTGATTGTATTCTGCAGATTGTAAGTCTCCTGATAATTATTATACATAGGATGATTTATATAGCTTTTGCACGATATGAACTCGTCTCGTATAAATCATCTTTACAATATCACAAAACAGACCCTCTCATAAGATGTGGGTTCAGATTCACGATCAATACGAATTGAAAATGAATCAGGTAGATTTATAGGAACAAAACTCCATTGCAAAATCAATTTACATTATATTTTATCAACGTGTATGACGTAAAATGTTTTAGTGATAAACTCAATTAAAAGATGGAAAAAAAGCAATATGTAAATCGACATTTTATTATATTTGTCATAATATATAAGTTGTGTCAATATTAAAATCTAAAGATGTATTTCACACTTCTTCTTGGGATTTTTAAAGCGAGTCTACAAGTCAAATGAAATGACATTAAGATTAACAATTCTGAGCGTAGTATCGAATAACGGCCCTTAGTCCTTCAATCAGTACCGTACACTAATATTCTGAATGACATTCTTGAATAAGATAATCATTTCGAATGATCGTGTAAGGTTCGCTTAAGAAAGATAGATGCAACAATCATTTCAATTTTGACTGATTAAAACGAATAATCGTCATTATCTTTTGAGTACAGAAAAACAGTTATTCGATACATACTTATAACAAACGAATATCAATTGTGTGATTCAAATAAATTACGATGGATCGATGTGCCATCATTAAAATGATTATTGTGTCAAAAAGTTTCTACCAGATTGACAGTTAAGTATTTTTAAATACCAAATAGAACCACATTCTACGTCGCATCTGCTACCATAAGATTGTATAAATTATTGTAAAGGTTATGAGGATACTAAAAATATATGGTAAATTGCTTTTTCATGCGATATATATCTGAAACTCTTGTGTTTATTTGCAAACAAAATAACAATATTATTCATGGTAGATGTTTTTACGCATAATTATAAAAAATGCAAACAACATATAATAAACAATATCAGATCAGATTTAATACCTGCGTGTGAAAAGAAGCGATTATTCCCAATAAGTTCGTAATTGTTTTAAAAAATGAAGTTCAGTTGTCGAAATAAACTGATGATTACTTATCAATGAACTAACTAGTAATTTCTTTCAACGCTTGAAAAGATTTGTATTGTTTAAATGCATACTTAATAGTTGTGCATATTTTGTATTGAGTCTTTAATGTTGAAAAAGTAATATTAGACATAAATTTCCTTTTTTTCAAAAACAAACGAACGCATTATTAAAATATGAAAAATAAATGACAAAAAAAGTTTATTAGCATCACTGACCTTATTTATTGGAATCTGAAAGTACTTCTTTGCTCAAAGTATGATTTTTCAAAACTGAGTTAATTTTTTGAATTAAAACTCTCTCATCTATAAAACTGACATTTTATATGAAATTAATTTGAATCACTTCCTCAATTATTTAGCCAATTTAATCTGTAGTATTGATGTATGACCTTAATTTTGTTGACGTTCAATTGAAGTAAAAAAAACAGTATTGATAGATTAAAAAAAAGACAACTTTGCGAAATCCACTTGACCGATTCAATTTAAGCCACAAATAATTAATGAACTTAAGCGAACGCCTGAAAAGCTTTCGACTGTTATTGAATCGAATAAAAACACTGGAAGTTCGGTACGTTTCACTGTAATTCTTGATTCGCTGAACTAACTAATTTTAAATAAAAATTCTGTGATCTTATTTCTACCATAATAAATGACTGAATACTACACGACTGTAAAAAGTTATTACATTATACTATAATCCATCGGTTGAAGTATTTACTGAATCAATTTATAATTTATTACATAGTTAAACAAGTTTTATTTTAAATAAAAATAACGTAACAGGTGTTTTGTTTAATATAGAAATGTTTTAAAACATTATTTGACTTGAAATAAGTTGAAATATACATTTGTCAAATTTTGCCTATAACAGCAATTGAAATTTTCAATTCGATAGCTATTTGACCACTTTATAGAACATTAATGCAAATTCTGATATACTAAGCCATAAATCTAGCTTAATGTTTAGCCAGTTAGTACAGGTAGGGTAGTACACGATCTATTGACAGCCAGGAATGAGCTGAAATAAATGAATCGTCAATCAGGCGGAATGCTGATAACGTTGCTTAGGCAAGCTTTCGCTAAGTGACGTTATCTCTCGGTACTTTCTATAGGTATTTTTTTTTTATTGTAACGTGGGCGCATGGTACGTGAATTAATTAGGGATAAATACTAGTCTTTTATATAATTCATGTCGTTAAACAAAGAAAGGAAAATAACATTGAATTAAATGTATCGATATCTTTTGTAAATGTAATGTTTTAATATAGGAGCTGAAACAAGAAGAAGATTTCAATTCTATGTCAAGCCAAGTACGTAATTTTAAAGTGGTAAAAAGCTTTCAAGATTCATTTGAGTATTAGATGTTAAATCTTACAGATTGAGTCGAAAAATGATCGAATAATCACCACAAAATATGTTTTAAAGATCAGATAGGCCCTCTCACAGTCAAATGTAATTTTTATGTCATGTATTTCAAACGTTTTACACTAAACAGAGTTATAAAATCTCTTGATAAAAATAAAAGCCTTACCAGAATACCAGTGTAAATGTTGGTTCGAATAAAAAAAAATAGAATCTAAAAGATTTTCTTTATGAAATTACGCGAAGTGTTCAATATAAATTTGAAATAAATATTGCCTTGATATGAAATATATTTGTTTAAACAAAAAATAATAATTTTATTACCTGAGAGTTTTAATGACTTTTCAATGTGACATTTGAAACGTTTTTACATTTTTACGCTTCCGAATACATTGCACTTCTATTTTTCAACAAATAAAAACTATTCAACACTTGATTTTATTTCTTTACAGTGACATATTTATGTACAAAATTATAATTTTTAGCCGTAATACAACATAAGAACAATGTGACTCTGTCTTACTCAACTATTACGTTTACCGTATTCAAATTATTTTAGCTATATGTCTGTTCTATATGAAAATTACACCGTTCAACTAAACTCGAAGTATATTTGGTGAAAGGTAAAGTTTATAATATGCAATGAATATGAAAAAAGTTCACCCGTAAAGTGGGAAGAGATAAATCAAGTCGATGTTAGAAACAGACCTACAGTTCTAGAGTTAGCTGAAAAAATCATGTGTGGATGAATAACTGATATACTATGAAGACTCTACTAAAAACTTTCAGTTAATTTTTTTACCATTAGTTATGAAATACGGTAATATAAAAAGACTTGTTTTTATAAATAGAATGAATATGTATTTATGTAATCGTAAGCAGTCTTTCAACTTCAAATCCTCTTTCATATTCGAATCCTCCCAAACTTGAATTGTTGAGAATTTTTACATTTACGTCATCAGTTAGAATTCATTCGTGTGCTCGAATACCTGAAGATCGAAACCCGGGTCGTTAGTGATAAAACACATGGAAATGTACAAAATCTCAACAATTCATATTTGATATTGAAATTTCATCAAGCACCCTCAGTCGATATTTTAAATTATATGAAATTCTCCCGCTTATCAAAAAATACAAAAGTTCTCTTCTACAAAACCCCCATAAAACCAGTTCTGGAAAATAAATCAGATGCCTGACGTTCAGCTCTAAGGACTCTTAGAAGTGTTTGAACGAAAATTTTTCGACCCTGTCTGCAAGGATTGCATTTGGTGAAGTTGACACAATCATGAGCTTAATAACCTGCACTGTGAGTCAGACACTGTCAGATTTAAAAAAATTAAATGTCTTCACTGAGCCGGAAATGTATCAGTACCTACAAAACGCCTAAAATGTTCTACTCCTGAGAAAGACGGAGGGCTGGAAGACCGTGACTTCACTAGTTGGACGGAGTGTCGATGGACTAATGAGTAGGCATTTCAACTCGAATATTCATATATTCGATATCCGAATATATTCGGCTAATTTTTTAGCTATTCGATATTCGAATATTTGGGTAACTATACGAATACTATTCGTAATATTTTTTAATGAAATATTTTACAAAATTGGCGAGAGATCACATCACAATTTCTTCAGATTTCAAAAGCATTATTGAATACCCCAGGTAGTGGTTTTTTATCTTTAACCAACTCGGGCACCTTCGGAATCTTATCATATATGAGTTTGACGAATAACTCATGGCTAAAAAAACCCTTTAAACATGCCGTAATTTCAGTAATTGAAAAATCCAATGGAGTAGTCCGATGCAGCTGCAATTTTTTTTGTAGAATATATAATACTTTGCTATTAATTATTTAAATCAAATGATTAATACTATTTTTATACTTCAAAAACTACTTGAATATATTTGAATAGTTTCAGTTTTCCCTATTAACGAGTGCAGGAGGTCAGTGATTAGCGTAGTAAGGCGGAAGATCCAGTAAAGTGCAAGAGAATAATTATTGAGGAAGCAAATATTCACACCAGATTGTATAATAGATGTACCAATGTAACTTGACCGCTAGTGAGGGTGCCACCGTCACGTTAGGAATGTTGCCATGCTCAGCCAGAACTTAAAATTCAATAAATTCCAAAACTAATATTTTAGCGACGGTTATTAAAAGTAGACAAGATACTTATTTTGCATAAAATGGAGAAATTTATTCTAGACTGAAAAATCTAGTTTCAAATTCGGCGGCGGCTAAGTAATGTTGGTAATACTATACTTACTCAGTGCTGAAAATGCGTACGTTAAATTGATTTAAATTTTGAATACCAGTTTTAATTCACTTAAATGTTAGTATTTATACGACATGGGTTTTTGCTTAGTTATTCCGGTGCGGTATGGAGAGATTCGTGATAAAAATTAAAATATGGTTAAGGTCTTAATTATTACTAAAAACGGATTAGCAAAATCTATCACTTATCGTTTAGTTACTGAATCGTTGTCCGTTACTTTTCAAATGAGGTTATTGACTCAATTTGCTGCTTATCTTGCCATAAACGTTTTTTTGAAAGTTTGCAGATTCATTAATTACATTTCTGTCAAAAGTGCTATGAACGAATCTGATGGAGGGTATTATAAAATAAAATCTATCATTATTCAAAGAAGTGTCAAAACATTAATTATAACACTTGTAATAATATCCTACAAGGGTTTATATACACATTTCGTTGATATGTATTTTTTTATATAGATAAATAAACATATTAAGCCTATGTAGCCTAGCGGTCGGATTACCAACTAGTCATCTGGAGGTGCGGAATGAAATCGTCAATTTACCCCCCAAGAAATAATAACGTAATAAAAAAAAACAATTTAAATAGATAGTCATAGTTAAATCGGATCCGTGGTGCAGTGTTCAACGTGGTTGGCTGCGATTACGGATGTCTCGAGTATAATTTCCTGTACGGACAGTTTCATAAATTGATTTTTCAATCGATTTATGGTTTTCTGTTCGTAGTCATGAATGTCTGTGATATCTAAAACTCCCTCGCAGCCATCCGATCCTAAAAACATCGGGGCGTAGCGAAAGCGATTATCTAACCACTAGTCCTGTCCTAGTCGTAATCTTCTAACCCTGCTCTGCTACTAGAAATCTTCTGTTGAGATACCTACATTAGGAGGCCATATGCAGCATTTTGAGATATGGTAAAAAAAAATGTATTCATTTTACAATATTCATATAACATAACAATTATATTTTTTCTGACCAAAGGAATTTGATTTTTAAGTACACATTATACTGAATATTACGAAATTATAATTTTAACTTGACTGTGTAAAAAACCTTCCACCTGGTTTGAAAGAATGCAAAAAATTCTTAAAACTTGAACTAAACAAGCGATCAAAGCCTTACAAACTTTGAAGTGGAGATTGATAAGGAATGTTTTGAAAGATTTTCTTTGACAAAAAATCAGCAGGTTTCGGTTCATCTTAAAATCCAACTGATCTTTAATAAATTTGGAGCGTTAAAATTTTGTACACTTCCGTATATTTTGTCACGTCTTCATGCATTCAAGTACACGGATAAACTCGAATTATTGATAATTAGTAAACAGTTCATACATTTTACATATTAAAAAAAGGAAAAAGAATACAATATTATTACCACTTAGTCTTGGAATTATATCGATGTTGATCTGAATTTATTTTAATACTGGCGACTAATCATAGTTGGGAATAAATATTAATTTCGGATTAATGAAAGTAAATTCAACATTATACATTCATTTTATCTCAAAAAAAATCGCATAGTAAGGTATTCTGTTTTTATATTAAATGAGTTCTATATTATTTATTTTGAAATGAAGACCTTAACCCAATAAAATAAGATATATTTTGAAATGAAGAGTTAACCCAATAAAATAAATTTAATATTTTTTAATAGCGGATCAATCCGGAAACTGTCAAAATACAGAACATATGATTTAAATGACACTTTGGAGATTTTCGAACATGTTGTGTAAAAATAAAGAATTTTTTTTAATATCATGTATTTTTTATTTAAAACATTTTTCGAACTTACTAACTACGTTTATCGAAATCCCTTTAATTTACTAAAAAGCTTCTTTGAGAAAACTACAATAATAAGATAAAGTTATTACCTTCTTCTGTAAGGTTGTGGTTTGTGGGATAACAAACTTTTTGGCTGACAAAATAAATATTTGATTAATAACAAATTTCTCATCTAATCCAAAGTTTACCCAAATACAATTATTATTGTGATTAACTTTTTCGTAAGTTAAATGGTGATCGGTCATAACAAAAGTTATGACTCCACTTGACGAAACAGTTCAAAGCTGGACACGATTAGGGCATCCAATCCCAGACCCCTTTTACGATCCGGGATTGGTTATAAGGTGTAATTTCATATGTAAATTGTACTTTTAATTTGTGTTTATTATTGCTGCAATTGGAATGCATATATTATGAAAAAAATTTTTTGGGCAATTGGTTTTTTCTATTTAAAATCAGAGTCATTTACAAAAAAAAACCTAATGATAAAAAAAAATATTTTTTTTATGATTGGTTTTACCAAATGGTGTCCAAAACGAGGAAATTGTTTATGAACGGGTGTTACGAAATATGAGAAAGAGGGAGACTACAATACATTTATATTAATTTTATAGGAATTATAAAAAAAACTATGTACATGAACAAACCGAGGTACACATTGTGGTTAGTCAGGAAGTTTTAATTTGATATATGAATTATTTTTTTAGCATTCACAGTGAATCCCGGCATTGTCTGAATATCAATCCCGGGATTGCGGGATTGAATAATTGACCGGAATCCGGATCCAGGGATTGGTAGCCCTAGAAACTATTTGGACTAGCCGATATTTAGACTTGCCAGTCATTTGAGAGTGTTCAAGATGTTTTCAAACAAAGAAAAACTGCACTCATCGATTTTTCCTTCACGACTTACCATCAGAAGAAACAAACATTAAGTCTTCGAAGGGTTTGGGGCGCCATATGAAAAGAGGTGAAATGTATGTATGTACGGTCCATTATTATTTATAAGGTTTTATTTTATAAACATTTAAGACAAAAATTCCAACTATTGAACAGTTGATCTTGAGTTATTCCTACTCACAAACATTGTTTCATAATACTTCTCTTAGAATGGGTAGTGATAGCGAGACATCAAATAATTTTGGTTACTTGAAAATAAATTGATTATTCATATTTAAAATAAAGTATGCAAGTGTTACATGGCTTTAAATAAGAGCAAAAAAAATGATATTTCTCCTTCAGCATTCTTCGTCAGCTTCTTAGTTCCGGTGTCACGTTTCTTTATTTTAGAAGTTCGACAATTTTTATCGCCTTAACTTTTTTGCAAACTTTCCATATCAGCTGTTATCGTGTCTGGCCTTTCGTGAAATGTTTCATTTTTTATTTGATGTTGGTATTGCGTAAAAAAAATAAATTTCAATGACACGTGATAGGCCAAGAAAGTTACGCAACGTGATTTGCAATCGAAAGTGATTTGGGATCTTTTTATACGCTTCCTTGTAAACACTTAAAAAGTATTATTGCCCAAGACGTAATAAAGCCTCAGGACTTTGTTCATATAAAAAATAAGAACCGGCATTAGTTATTGTATAACGTGTTTTTTAATTCAAATATTCATACTTATATAAAAACTAGAATTGATAATACTCTTTCTAAGCTTGTCGCACCAGTAGCTTTCGAAAATTTTACTGTTAAAAGTCGTATGGTACAATATTATTAATATTTCAGGAATTTGAAATGAAAAACAAAATGAAACGTTATCACTCCTAAAGGAATCTGTAATATTGTTAGTGAACAACACTTTTAAAAAGGATATTCCAATAAGTTTAAAAAAATAAATGTTTCATCGAT
The DNA here is from genome assembly GCA_022494535.1 of Himalopsyche phryganea. Taxonomy (NCBI): domain Eukaryota; kingdom Metazoa; phylum Arthropoda; class Insecta; order Trichoptera; family Rhyacophilidae; genus Himalopsyche; species Himalopsyche phryganea. Next base: position 2,832,712 of record JAGVSL010000073.1, read on the forward strand.
TTAAAACATTGCTAGATCATTTAAATATTTATTTTTCCTTAACCTACAAAGAAAAACGCTTAATTCAAAAATACTTCACCTAGGGATTGCATGACCAGACTCAAATATCAAAACTGGTGTAACAAAAATAGATGAAAATTGGAAAAGCACAAAAACACGGCCAATTGTGACAATACTGGAGAATATATGAATACTGGTTTTTAATATTTCATCAATTTTAGAATCTGTCAGTCTTTATCAGATCGTAGTGCAAATAAGTTAGGGTACAGAAAACATTCTCTCAAATCCAATAATTGTTTAACCGACCAATATATTGTATTGTTATTTTTGACATTTTAATACTTGTATTTCGATATTTTGAACAGCTGAAATACCATGATCCTGCTTTCGGTAATAAATAATTAACTTCACCAAATTGATTATTTTATTACTTTATTTATTAAAAATTTTCTCGATTATGATATAAAGGTGACACATCAGGTGAACATTTGTATTTATTTGTGAATGCTTGATGAAAACAAAGAATATTTTATACAACATATTGTTTGTAAAATGTGTATTATGTATATACACTGCTTAAGATGTAGATTTGCTATATTTTTCTGTGCTATCTATTATAATAATTATTACGATATCCAAAAACCATCATGGACAATTTCGCTATGTTTTTTAACACAATAAAATATACGGTATCCCCGATGGTTCCACGTTAAACGAATGCCACTGTATTGTATTACCTATATTAATTGTTTTTGAGTTGTTGTCATTCTTTTTCTTCTTGACCTGCGCATCCAATGATAATTATTGTGGGAATGAGCGATTAGCTGAACACTTTTTATGTAATAAAAAATAACAACTCACTGTTTTTCCCACCCTCAGGTTTCTCTAATAAAGTAAAAGCTCGTAAAAGCACGCTATCCATCAATTACGAAAATAAAATAGATAAAAAATGTAAATTAATATTGAGATATAAGTTTGACGATACCGTTTAAGTGAGCGAAATGTATTTACTAATAATTCATCCTTAAAAAAATCTGTTAAGTTAATAATCCAGAACCAAAAGGTATCAAATCGATACTCTCTACGTATTCTCTTTGACATTTTCGTTGTCTAAGCACTCAGCTCTATGGGTAGGCATCAAACATTGGAAAAAATACCTTATTCACCGTTTTTTCGTAAATTATAAACACGAAACTTATACTAAATGATATTTATTGTGTTATTCTGTTGTAATATTAAGTATCGGTACAATATGTCAAAAAGTAAAGTTTATCATTTGTTTTTGTTGTTTTTATGTATAATGGCAGATCGCGAAATAATTAGTGGGTCCTATAAAACTATCCCAAATAGAGATTTCTTGGGTATACTATGTAAACAACGGGCAACACCGTGTGACCTTTAAGTTTAAATCGATAATGTTTCATATAATTATGATTCGGATGAGTGCATTTACCGACTGGGAGCCACATCAAAGGGTCTCCGGGATGCCTGGAGTCGGGGCACGATGCTTGCTATATTAATACACCCTCAATGAAAGAAGCGGCGAGAAAAACGAAGTGAAATTTTCGCCGAGTTTTAAATTGCCCGTGTGTTTGAAACCTAACATCTCGAGTACCTTTTTGGCGTGAATGAAAAAAAAAAGAGTCGAAAACTTTTTGCGCAGGTAGAAAGATGTTTCCAGTGATTCATGTTTAATTATTTTGGAATATTCATGATAATACAGAATTTTCAATGCGCATTTAAGTTATAACGAAATTTTGCAAGTTTACTCCTAGCAAGTAAGTTGGTGTTTTTATTTATAAAAATAGCTGACGTTCACAGTAGATAATAAATTTATTATTTAGTATAATTTATAGTATTTTTTAGTACGAAGAAGTTTGGATATTTTCCGATGAAACTTGAACTTAATAGTTTGTAAAATAAAAATGAATATTTGATAGTCATGAACACAAAATTTAAAATGAAAAAAAATCGGTTGAAGTTTTCAAATGTAAGCCACGTCAGTAGCTTGATTATATGTACATACGGACCCTATCAAGACATGTCTTCAATGGTATTTTTCATTACTGTACTGGCAGAAGTTGCTAAGTAACAAAAATTGATAGTTTTAACTGAACTATGAACCAATTTTGGAGGTTTGAGGATAGAGCCTCTATATTTTAGAGTACAAAGCTAATAATTATAATGTCAAAATCTAGATGGATTTATGTCAATCTGACAAATAATGTAAGTGTTAGACAGAGAAAATTGCCTGTCTATAAATCTGCATCAATGTATTTACCAATAATATAAATATAATGTCGTTTTTAGCCACACTAGTATAACAAATGCACCTAGACAATGAATTTATTGATATCTAAGAATCTCGTTCTACACTTATCCTAGTTCTGATAATTTTGTTACTTACCAACGTCTGCCAGAATAGACCACTCGTACACAATTTGCTGAGTATGGTTTAACGTGGCCACACAGTTATGGCAGTTTAAACGCGTGTGGACTGATGGTTTTACGTTCGCTAAGTAACGCACGACCGTGTGCATTTTATCTGTTTATTATAAACATAGATACATCCATGTAATCATACTATTAAAATATGGACAAACGGAAAAAAGGTAAATTTAACTTTAAATAAAAAATAAGAATGTTGAGGATGGTATTGCTTGTGCCTTGTATTATATATTGTGTGAGTTACATGACATATAAAAACAAACTGTATTATATTTCAGACTTTTAGTGTTAAAGAAAATCCTTCTCCGACATTTTTCCATAATTCGATTTCAAAATACATAGTAAGTAACAGGTTTTTAGCCAATTTTCTACAAATCAATTTCATATCTAAATTTATTACTTCTGGTGTGCGAGAGGATAAAAAGCTAAATAAATCTCTCGCGTTAAAGAGGATAAAGAAATAAGTATGAAACCAAAGAAAACCTAGTAGGGGGATCATCACTCTTTTAAATTCAGCTTTCAACATTGGATAAGGGTCGGTCGGTTTTAAAGTACCAGAAACAACCATTGTTTGTTGACTGAATTGACATTTACTTGGTAGAACTCCATTTTACATATATATATATATATTCCATGTCCGCTTTTAAGGTGGATCATATGGTATCCTAATGGAGGTAAGTAAATAAAAAAAAATCTGCAAGAACTGCTTGTTACTCAGTTGCTCAACCTCGCTTTTTTGAAGAGATAAGGGATAGAAGACTAGGACAGGACTAGTGGTTATGAGATGGGTGGGAGGGAGGACTCAGACTACGAACATAAATCCATAAATCGATTGAATAATCAATCTATGAAAACCGTCCACACCGGGAATTGAACGCGAGACATCTGTAACCGTAGCCAGCGACGCTACCAAGTGTGCCACGGACGATTATAGGAAAAATAACAAAGTATTTATTTCTACAAAATTTTTACCTGGTAGTTGGCTTTAAGCCGAAATAGCTGTCAACTACCTGATAAAAATTTTGTAGAATTAAATACTTTGTTTTTTATCCTATTATTAACCATTGTTTGTGTATGAGAATTCGATGTCTTGCCGAAGTATCCATCCGTCCAAGAACCAATATGGAATAATACATATTTTTATTTGGTGAGGTTACAAAATTATATTTATATGTAAAAAGGAAACCTGATTTAAGAATTTTTCTAGTACATATCTTTATATTTACATACTGATTACCGACAATACACAACACAGCTATGAATAACTGATTTAGTTTCGTAAAGTTCTTAACTAGCTAACGAAGCTGGTTAGGTATGTTTTCAAACAAAAATATCGAGTACGTGCGATATAAATGACACAGCTATGAATAACTGTTGCTAAATAATGAAATTGAATTGAATTGTCACACGGAACTATAGTCTCTTGTTGTTTGTAATTATTTACTCAGACTTTATGAATAACAAAACTATTTTAAAACCGAGAAGGTTTTCAAAGCTCAATTGAGCTTTTTAATTATCTACATACCTTTTGAACACATTTATATCAAATTTCATATTTTCGACTTCCGTCTATAGCAAAATGAATTAATTTCACTAAATAAAACCATTAAATAACTGATGAAATACACAAATACAAAATTCTAACAGTGCTTGAATTGGATGTATAAAAAATTGTATTTATTTTATTCATGTCGTAACTACTGTACTTCACTTCAATAAAACATAAAAATATTATTTCAGTAGATAACGGAAAAAGGCAATTAATATGTTTTAGATTAAAATATTTTATCAATTGATCTTAAAAGGATTATGTTTAGATTTTTTTTAGATTCTGGCATCTTATACCAGAAGATTCAGAAAGGCGAACGTAATGGTCAATTTAATAATGCTGAATATTTTTATCTTTTTGTAAAAATACAGTTAACGTAATGACATAGATCATCACAGTGCATCTACTACAATTTACATTTAAAATAAAGTGGTTGGTGCCTTAAGACAATAGCATTTTCAACTAGCTGATGAAACGCATTAGGTATACTTTCAAACAAAAATAGCGGTTTTTTTGTTATTTATTATAAACTTTATGATATTGTGTCTACAGATAAGAGATAATCTTTTAATTGTGTTTTATAATTCGTTTGTCAGCTTTAAAACTATTCTAAATTTGTGCATAAAACCTCTTTAACTACAAAATGCAGCAACGTATTTAGCGAGTCATTCTGTTCATCCGATTCCTGTAATATTTTTAAAAAATGGTGTATTATCGAACAAAGATTATTTTTCACCACGTTATTTCAATTGAAATAATTTTAATTTAAAAAAATATATGTTATACCTTTAGTTGAGTTTACAGCTCCAGCACTGGACGTAGGTGTCATTTCAATTAACTCGTAAGGTATTTTCTCAATCAACATAACTAACTGTTTATTTGTTTAAGTCACATATACGTAGAGGCTCCCACAAAAACCAACACTTATCTTCTTAATTACTTTATGTCTTTAGTCCCGCAGTTGTTATTCTCAGAAAATGAGATACGTCACATGACATATCAAGCGAGGGTGGAATATTTATTTATAGGCTGTTACTTATATAGCTGAGCCCCAATCAATCGTTTTTGAAGGCGCCGGAAAAATATTACGAAGAGAGTAGCATGTTATTGAATATCCATCGATATAATTTGAGTACTTATATCGTGCTTCTGAAGAACAATTTTGACTTACTAAATCAATAATTGAAATCATGAGATTTTTAGGATTTAATGGACATAGGATTGTTTACCCCGTAAATGTATTGTGACATAGGACTGATTTTGGATAGGGTTTTTCGGTAACCAGCCTCAAATCTTGCATATCGACGAGCTAGTAGTTTCTTTTAAATTAATGATGATAGCTTATAGTGCGAAGTGGAGGTAAACCATTTTTCTTCCACTGTACTGTTTTGCTTCATCTTAATTATATTTTAAATTTAACGTAAAATCGATTGATCTATACGCGTTTTCACATCTTTTTTTATTGACGACATTTTTAAATACCCGTGTTCTCCTTTATTATTTTCTCTTTTTAAACATGACATTTAAACATGAGATCTTAAAATTACAAATAATTTAACATATATAAATCAACTAGTGAGTACGTGACATGCGTTGCAATGCCACTCAAATAAAGAAAGAGTTTGTGTTTTAATTCTGTTGGAGTGCTTTTGGATACACAATATTTTTTGTTTCTGTCTCGTTAGTATACGAATAAATCAGAAGGTTTTTCCGAGATGTCGCTGTTGTGCGTGCGTAATTGATTTTTTTTAGACTCTAGATTTAATTTTTTTTAGAAACCTTCAAGAGCGCACAACAACTCACCAAAGTTTCATCAAAATCGGACGAATGGTAGAGGATCGTATAGAGCACAAACAAACCAACAATCATTCATTTATATATATGTATATAGATTTTACTATTTTTGGGCATAGGACTATTAGCCTCTGAGATACAGATATATAATATAACTAATGATATAAAAAGTTTAATTAATTATTAAATCCACATTACTTAATCGAGTATTTTTAATAAAATAATGCTCTTAAGTCAACTAAATCTAATTTTTGCTTGATATAGTGTCATGAATATGTCCTTTAATATTGAGAATGTGTATACCTATCTGCTGCCAAAATCAGTATGTAGCTTCAAAAACTCAATTTGAAATGATTTTGTGAGTTTTCCAAATACAAATTGTGAATGTGTAATTTCTCGATACATACCGTATGATTGGAACTATCACATTTAGATTCATTTTCTGTTTTCATTTCTTCAACTTTTGTCGAAATATACTATAACGTTAAATGGATTTGAATTATTAAATATGGCTTTGAATTAAGAGAAAAGTGTACTATCATTTAAATCAAAATTGTAGAATGAATTATATTTGATTATTTGCATGTTTTACCAATTTTCTGTCGGTAGTAAAGAGCAAAGTAATTAATTGTGAGTTGGATTTGTTGTTTAGTAAATTCAATTGCTGATATCAAAAGCCATTGTCGCTTATTATTGAATGACGTTTATGCCAACTAGGGATTGCAATACTTGTCGTTGGTGTAAAAACTTTGTATAAAAGGTATACAAATCCTACTATTTTTTTTTTAAAGTGGTCAAATCTAAAATTAAATCATTTATAATAGGATAAAATAACAAAATATTTAGTTCTACAAATTTTTCGAAAAATCAAAGCCGAAAAAGCTATCAACTACATGATAAAAAAAAATTTAGAGCTAAATACTTTGTTATTTTATCCTATTATAATGGATTTCTACCAAGTAAATGCCAATTCAATCAATAAATCATTTATAATAATAAAAGTACTAGTTATTTATTCATTTTATGAGTACATAATAATTGCTTTACTTAAAATGATAAAGAATACATCAATACAATTTCTCTTAAAACTTTTATTAATCTATAAAACGTTAATTTTACTTATATTATTTGATATAAAAAGGGATTTTACCACTATTTCGGTGTTTTACAGAATATACCGGTAATAAAAAAATGTCGTCACTATAAGCATAAATGCCTGATTTTCACAATAACCTATAATTTATTCATTCTTTGAACTAAAATATGACATTCATCTACTGCTGACAACGTCATCAATACTATGATTTCTCAACTTTGATTGAATCTTTTGAAAATGAATACGGCCGTAGAAAAAAATAATCCTACGTTACACACTTGTTGAATTATTAAATAATTGAACGAGCGTATATTGTAATAACGCGTTTCGAAAACCAGTATTTGGGTATTAAAAGATAGCTTGTCTTAGTTCATGAACCATCAGTTTTATATACCTTCATTTTTACACTCAATTTTATATAAATAAGCCTGTTATGTTTGTATTTTTATCAGTTGATAATGCTCGTGATGAATGAAACCGGTCCGGATCATTATAAATATGTGGAAGTAGTACAAATGAATTGTGTTTTATTTTTTAAAATATTAAAAAATAGCTGAAATACCGGCATACCAGTTTCAGTGACACCGGTATTGCAATCCATAATGGCAACCCTACACAAACACAATGTGATATTATATTTTACATATATATTATATATTAGAATAGTAAATACTGGCAGACAGAGTTCCATAAACATTGATTGCAGGCTATCATGTTTAGTCTACCATCTTCAACTATTATTATAATATCACCATAACGACCTTTGTCAAATTTATCAGAATATTGTTGATATAAAAATTTGCATATACGTTTCTCTGAGCCAACTCAGATTGGGGTCAGAGAAATTAAATTTGCTAATAGTCGAACCCTTGTCATACGTATGGGCAATATGAAACTTTGCTCAATCCTACCCTTATGTCACCTTAAATGAACTTAACGTTTTCATCCCTTTCAGTTGGATTAGTACTTAATAATTGTTCAGATTTCCGTATTCAATTAGATATTAATTACTGTATTGTTTATAAATTAATACTGTCGTAGGAAGGAAGTTGAAGCGGTGAGTCTTCGTCGCTATTTTAGAGTTGTAAATGTCTACAATCCAGAATTTCAATCAATTTTTGATGGGCTTTGTTCTTATTCCTGAAAAAGGGTGTGGAAGAGCATAATGATAACAACACGTCGTTTACAAACTCAATCATTGTATCGTTACCCAATTTTAAAGGGAATTTTAACGACTGGCCCACAGTCACTATTAACAAATATAATTCAAGTACTGTAGGAGAGCATACAAATGCTTCACATTGTAAATATTATGTTGTATCATTTAATTTGCAACATAATAATTTCGAATTACTTTATAATTAAGATTTATGTTTCAACTTCATCACATAAACATTTTTTTTAATCCATGTCTGCTCCCAACGTGGAGTATATGGCCTCCTAATGGAGGTATCTCAACAGAATTTTTCTATGAAAACTGCTTGTTACTAATTTACTCAACCCCTCTTTTTGAAGAGAGTAGGGATAGAAGGATAAGGCTAGGAGAGGACAAGTGGTTATCTAATGGCTCTCGCTAGGATGGGATGGGTGGGAGGGAGGACTCAGACTACGAACAGAAATCCATAAATCGATTGAATAATCAATCTATGAAAACCACTAGTGAACCGAAACTGAAAACGAAACTGGAACCTGAACTGAAACAGAAAACAGCAGTAAATTTGAATTTAGAGATGAAATAAAATATATTTATAAGTATATAATAACCACTTTTATGGTGGGCACTGTCAGTGTTTTGTTGAATAGCATTATGAATTAATTTTACGATGTAATCTAATGCTCAGGACCACTTTCACTCGTCGTGAGCAGTTATAAGAGATAAATAATATTATCTACTGATTTAATCGGTTTTGTTTGGACATATCTAATAAATTCTTTTTTGCTAATTTTGTGATAGAAGTAAAAAAAATGTCACTAGAGAACTATTAGTTAATAGCCTGACATTTGTATTTCATTTGAAAATGCTCAAAACGCAATTGTTATATATGATGTAATACGGAGAGAAGGAAGGAGGGAAGAGCACACAGACACAGGTTTTCGGGACAAAGACACATCAATGAGACACTCTATTATCTTCGCTCTCTCATATTTATTTGTTACAGAATTTAAGCTTGGAACACATTATTACAAGTTTTGACACACAATTTAAATTTTTTCACATTTACAAGAAAAAAATGTCCAAACAGTTGGTATTTTGTTACGACGATTTCCCCTTTACTACGGAGAAATACAATGGACCCAGGGGGTTTCGGGGAGACACACAACACACTTGCTCTTCTGATACTAACAACTGCAGATTCCGTCAACTGGAATTTTGAAATATCGGCACCCTGCCGAAATTTCAACACCACAAGCTCTTTCTTTGGATGACGATATCACACTTTTACTCTATCCATTTAAAAAAATCTGCGTCGCATCCGGCGACCTTCTCCCTTCGCTCCCGAATCCTCACTCTCTACTGAAGAAGTCTGTTATAAAATTTTGTTCCCGAGGCCGAAGGACGTCGGCCAATCCTACATCTCAGGTTCCGAACCTTTTGGAGGAGTGCGCAAGTGACACTTCAACATTGCTTGAAAAGAATTTATTATTGAAAACTTGTTTTCTTTCACCATATATATTGTCCCTTCGAACTTTAACTGAGGCATCGCTACAAGTGTAGCTATTTTTAGATAAATGAATTTGTTTTTTTTCAAGGCGATCTAAGATTTAGGCCAACGAACTAATCAATTTCGGCTCGTGCATAACAAAAACAAAGGAATATAAATCCGATATAAATTGGGCGTTAAAACTAACAACAGCCGAACTCTAATCAATAATAACTGCCGTGGATTTTTATTAATTATTAAGTAAGATATTCTGTATGCGACACATACGAAAAGGTTTGCCATCATTGCATTTCCTGTGCGAATTCCTTGAACTGACCCTGTCACAGTGGCTTCAATTCCGTGACAACAGTACCTGATAGCCGACCTATTACTGAGAAATGCTTAGTTCGAACTTCGGCTTCATTTTGTCTACGCTATAATTTTTTCACTAAAATTTCTTTTGAACACAGAAAGCGTGGCAAATTTCAAATTCATTGCCAAGGGATGATGAAATTGAAACTTTAAATAATTACTTAAATTAACGATGAAGATTAATTTGAAACTATTAATAATTGTTGCGATTTTACAATTTGATTATTAAATTTTCTCAGTGCTGTTAAAAACCATCCCCTTAATGATATTTAGCCTACTTAGAAGAGTCTGTAGACGGCTTTTGAATGGCTTGCAGACCCTTCTCCACCCCGTAAGTACGAGGCGGTGTCAGACGATACGTAAACTTTTAATTCGCTCGAGTTTAAAAACGCTCTCCTATAAATTAAACATGTTACAGTTAACAGGTTATGCCCAAACAGCACTGGAATATTTATTAACCGAGGTGTAATCTAAATAATTAATATATATGCTATCGATAATATTCCGCATGGCTTTGTCATAAAAATTACCTGTAGTTTTTGAAGAGAGGTTAAAATGAAGACGAATTAATTTACTACCTACCCTCGTAATTAAATTTCACACCCGCTGTATAGACGAACGAAAAAGCTTTCGTCGCCTGTTCATTTTTACAATTTGCTCACTCGATGCTTCATCTACATCAGACTAATTCAAAAGCTGCATATGGAGCTTTTGAAGAGCTTTCAGCGCCTTTTTGAACTAAATATTCATTGATTTGAATTATTGAACGCTCTCTTGCAGCAAAATAATTACTTACACGTGTCTAAATTTACGTCAAGCTTCTATCTCACGTATATAGTGCTACCTGTCAGGTTTTGGTGAAAATGCATTTCATCTAAAAGAGTAAAAACTATTTACTTTTACTTTTTCCAAAATTTCATCAAAGAATCAAAACCGTTTTTAATTATTGTGAGCATTTTTAACTCATCCTTTTCAAACGTATTGATTATTTATTTCGTTTTTCATAAACATTTATTTTTTCATAAAATTTAAACCAAAAAAATAATTTTAAACTCAAAACGAAAGATTAAAATATAGCGAGATATTTTTTATGGATGCAAATTATTATAAATTCAAACAGCAGGTTATAAAATTATTCACTTTTTAGGTGTTAACGGTCAATTCTTGGTAAAATGGCATTATAAACCAATTGTGTTTTATTTTTTAAAATATAAAATTGTTACTCATTGCGATGATGGGAAATTTTAACTGAGAATTTTCGTATATCAATTTCGATTTCAATCAAACGGTATAACAGTTTACAATATTTTCTATTATCCTTAACATAATTAGAAACGGATTGAAAGATTGGTAAGTTATCAGAACTTATCTTTTTATCATAGTGTTATAATAAATATACCAAACAAAAACTTTAAAAATAATAAGACATTCATTTTTAAAAATAAAGTACGTGTTAAGCGAACATGGTGAATAGAATGTATTTTAAAGTGGTATTATTTTATATTATTCGTTTAAGTTACCTTTCTTTGTAAATTAAAAACCTTCTCTCACTGATGGAAACCAGTATTAATTATTTTATTTATAAAGTTGTGGAATAATAATGACAAACAATCTTTTGGTTTAATAAATTTAATGACTTTTCTTCAAGAACGAACATTTATTACCATTTAATTGACATTTAATCAATATGTTTTAAAAAACAAATAAGTGCCCCAAGTTAAAGTTTTAAGTTACATACATTCAATTTTATATTTATGCTACGATTTCTAAGCAATTATCGTTTTTAATTGTAATTCTATATTCTGTTCTTGTTGTCGTGCGACAGTGTAAAAATAAATTCCACCTTTTTCAATTATATGACCGAGCCAAAATTCTTTGAAAAGTTACCAGTCCAAAACTTTTAGTTTTAATTTAAGAATACTCAAATTTTATTTTTATTCCAAAATATCGCCTTAATGACCGGAGAACGCCTTTTGAAGGTGAGACGCTTTCTTTTGACGCGATAAAGTACAGCGGATATGAAATTTTCAAAGAAGCAATTGTTATTTGTGAGGGCATAACTCTCGTCGAAAGCGTTTGACGGCGAATATTACGTGGTATCCATACACCAAGTATGAAGCATTTAAATATTAGACCGAAGTATGAAAGGAAACAAATTTGAAAGTGATGCCCAAGTTCTCTTTGCAATTCATTACAGCTATGAGTATTTTCATGTCAAATACGTAGATTAAAATAAAAATGAATGGAAGGTTTTATAATAATTTCGAATATAATTATCCAGCTCTGTAGTCGAATAAGTCTTGTTCTTTCTCGGTTTCTTAAATAATTTATAGTTATGCATTCAAAGACATAGATTTCTGCAATATTTTCAACTCTTACCATCCAGCCGCCATCCAATCTCGAAAACGGACCGAAGAAATATCAATTATATTAGAACCATTCCTTCCGTAATACCGAGCTCTTTCATTTGCGAAGTGAGTTGAGTAACCAATTTAAGCAACTCGTTAAATAACTTTCATTGATATTTTTTTTTAAGGTAAGTTTCTGAAACGGATATGATTTGGAAAATAAATTATAGTTTTATATGTATTTATTACGATTTAATACATTGTTTTGTTGATATAAATTAAACATAGTAGAAATTGCAGTATCTGTAGTAAAATCGTAAAATTGTTCCGTACCATATGTAAAATTTATTTTTTGAAACACCTCTGACATTAATCACCTTTTCTGTGATCCAAAACTCTGATTATAGATAAAATTCGGTTGATAAATATACAACATCTATTTCAATGCGATGCAATAATCTCAAGGAAAATGCTAATGAAGTGTAAGTTTTCAATGCGGCTGTAGACAGTTTGACAGGGAGTTGACAATCGACAAGACAAGGGAGTAGGGATGTCATATGTTTTACCGTTATTACAGAATTATACGGGTAATATACAGATACACTTGAGATCACAATACCGGACAAATAGATCATTACCGGATTTTCGTTATATCATGTGTTATGTGTAAGCATAAATAGTATTATTTCTTTGAGTTTAAATGTAACCCAATATTTCTGGTTCATCAATGATGGAATATTTGTGAAAATAAGCCCTCTCAAATTCCACTGTTGTTGAACAAACAGTCATTATATTTAGTAAAATCAAAATATCGGTTTTTTGAATTTTCAAAACCGGAATTTAGGTATTGAAAAAACAGCTAACATATTTGGATCTCGGTTTAAGAAATATCGATATTGCAATCCCTACCTGCGAGTTTATATTCCCGCAAAGTAAGCTTTACGGACCACGTCCCCTCCCCCTCCCCGCCGCTATGCAAGTACCTGAGATGTACATAACAATTAATAATATTTTGTAACCTAAAGATATCATAAAATTAAACCATGTTAACCATGACGTATTTTAAACGCCTTTTATTTGAGAAAAATGCGATTCAATTTATTATGTTTATTTAAAATATAATATTGGTGTCAAAGTTTTTTTATTCCGTTATATATACTTACGATGTTATTTTTTATTAAGTCATTCATACTATCTTTTCCGAAGATGGCAAGGATAGAGTTAGAAAAAGAGTAGTAGATAATTAATCGCTCTGTCTACGCATTTGAGCAAAAACCGACAAATCGATTAAAAATTGACTAATAAAAATTTTCATTCAGGGATTCTAGCCCATAGACACCGCAGCGGAATACAAAAAATATTTGGGACGTTCAGTACCGGCAGTCAAAAATACTTATGATATTAATTTAATAAAGTCATAGCAATGACCCCTTTCAAACCTTGTGTTAAAAGGCATGAGAGTAATAGAATTCTGATTATGTGTAAAATTTTGATTACATTATAATTTCAATTAATTTATTTTTTATCTTTGTTTAAACAACATTTTTTTCATGAAAGGAAACCATACGTTGTATGATTATTAAATTATACATAGAATATACTCCCAAAGAAATATGCTGTTTATTCAGTCAGTTAAACCAGATATATATTATATCATCCTAACCACGTGAAAGTGTCAACCCTCTCAATAGTATTCCATTAAGTACGTTTGTACCATTTAAATATTCAACACCTAAAAATATACTCATTCATTGTTAAATAACTATTCAAATGTAAATATTAATTAAAACGTTAAAATTATTCAGTACTCTTTTGAACAGCTGTCTACAAATGGTTTATGTTGGATTATTCGAAATGGATTTATGATGTAATAAAAAGAGTAATACGTCATATTATGAGGGGTTTAGCGTTAGGTTGATTTAAGGTCTGTTAAAGAGCAATATTTTTTTTCGCATTTGACCAAAGTGTGACAAAGTAATATTAATCGGAAAAACAATCACGAAATTGACATGCTAAAAGCGTGAAATTATGAATGAATCAAGATGAATGGTTTCGGTGTTCATTGGCTTTTTATGTGCCATCGAACAGTATAATAGGATTACTTTCGCACAAAGTATCAATTAATATTGTTTTGAATGACAAGAATTGAGGAGTCCCCTAGTCCCCTCTGGGTTTTGCTTGATATATCCATATGACTCATCTTAAATAAGTCAACACCCGAAACCCAATGAAGATAGGGAGTCACTAGTTGCAAGAAATCTCCGATTGTTACAGCCGTTAATTATTTTTCTGTATTTAATACTTGTTTTTAATTATTTTAATCATTTTACTATTTGGGTTTTATTTCAAATCTGCTCTAAGAATTCTAGTTAAAGACGATCGTTTTCATAATTTTCTATATTAAAAAATGCTTGTCGTCATTTTTAAAATATAATTAATGTTGATAACTTCGTCATTCTACTGACTGTGTTACTAAATGTGACACATTCTTCTCTGAAAATCATCTTCAGGCTGCCAGTTGAATAACTAAGTTATTAATTTTAATTTTAAACTAAAAATGAATGTCCTCCAAGTTACCATCGAATTCACCGGAGATGTTTCAATTATTATATAAATCACATATTTTATAGACATTTTAAAAACTTTAAATCACTCATATTATACAAATATAATTTGAAAAAAAATATAACGAATGATTTTTTCAGAATCGTGGTACACCTCCACTTGTCCCAGAAAACATGTCTTAGTTATTATTAAAACTGAATTGTTGATATTATTAATGTAAGCACACGTGGGACTAAGTCCTAAAAAGAAAAATGTCTTTTGGGTAAACTAATTCTTTGTAAGTAACATAATTATAGAAGTAATCCGTGCTTATTTTCTTAGCTGAATTTATGTATGATGGTATATTTATTATTTATATCAGGCCAGCATTATAAGAAGACTAAAGTATATCAGGTTTAAAAAATAAAAAATGTACATCAGTTTTTAATAATAGTGATTAATATTGAGTTAGTTGCTATGGCGGTGTGACATACTTTGAACAGCTATGTCAAAAAACCATTAACAAATAAGTCTCGACGGAGAATATATCATTCTAAGAAATACTGTTGAGCAAGTTTAAAGCTATTCCCAGTGGAATCACCGTTTATAGGTAGACGTAACACTTAGAAATAAGAAAGACACCTTTTCGTGTCATCGATAGGAAAAATTATGATGCATGATGAATTGAATTCCGTTAAAATTACAACAAGAGCGTTTAAGAGAAAATCTATGGGATGCAAAATCAGGGATATTATTGATGTAATAAATTTTAAATGAGAAAAGTATTTAATCCGATTAAGTGCATATTATTAAGAACGTATGTCTAAATATATATATAAATAAATAAATGTGTGTTTGTTGGTTTGTCCCGTATGCGCTCCTCTACTATTCACCCGATTGCGATGAAACTCTGTTGAGTTGTTGTACTCACAACCGCAAAAAATTTTGAAAGAAAGTCTACAATCTAAATATATAATTGAAAAGAATCAAATAACAACATTTATGTTTGTGTGTGATATCACAAGTGGTGTTAATTGTTTAATTAAACGAAAAATTTAAAGCAGAAGATACTGTTGCCACGCATTCTAATGATTCCGACAGATATGCCAGTCGAATTCCAAGGTCTGCAGTTTCCGGCGCGGCCATCAAAAAATCACAGGGACAATCACTACAAGTGTGTCAACTAAATTTGGAAAATCCATGCTTTTCACATGGACAGCTATGTGTGGACTGCTCACGTGTCGGAAAACCTTATGATTTATTCGTGTACGCACCAGACGGAAAAAAATATTGTGTATCCAAAAGGATTTCAATAAACAGAATTAAAAAACAAACACTTTCTTTCTTTGAGTGGAATCGCAACGCACGCCGGGTACTCGCTAGTTATAAATAAAGATGACAGTGTCCATCAGTCAAAATTGTAATCAATCATGAAAGCTTTTTAAAGAAGCTTTTTAAATTGTGCTTTAAAAACGTTAACCAATCATTGCTGTATTAATTTTTACGTTAAGCTTATTAACTATCATCTTTACATAGCTTCTACAGTTATAATATAAACAAAAAAAACAATTACTATATATTTTAATATCATGTTTTTCTTGTCATACATATTTAAATACCACTGAACTAAAGTAACAATTCGAAAAATATTTCACTCCCAATAATTTTGTGAATTATGATATTAATACTGAAATTGAGATAACTTTTAATTATTGAATAAAATTATTCTAATGTAATAATTGCAGTACATATATTAAACCTTTATATAGTAGTTGTTACAAAAATGCATTTGATCGTAGTATAACATATTACATTCCAAGAATTTTTAAGAAGTAAGTTTTAACGATTATTTATAATGGTTGGTATTATAAACGGTACTTTTTATTTGTATTGTAAGTTCAATTTTATTTTTATACGGGAATAATTGATTATTTATTGATTTATAAATGCAACGATCAACCCTTTACAACATAGTTAGCTGCATGATAACCATATTTCGTGAAAGCCGTTTTGGTTTAAAGATTATCTTTTAAATGCAAATTGTAGGTTTCTGCAATTCCGCAAGGTATTCAGTCAAAAAACTTCATTAAAACAATGCTTCTATAATATTTTTCTTATCTGTTCTTGATTACTGTAACCATTTGGAGCCTGTGTCAAAACGAACTCACAGTTTCTTGACTATTTTTTTTGTAGGTGGGTAAAAGTGAATGTCGTTTCCGTGGTGCAGTGGTCAATGTCGTTGGCTACAGTTACGGATGTCTCGGCTTTAAGTCCTGGTACGGACAGTTGCATAGATTAATTTAAAGGTTTTTGTTCTTAGGCATGGGTGTTTGTAATGTCAAAAATACCTCACACCCATCGGATCCTAAAAACGGGCCGAAGTGAGAGTGATTAGCTAACCACTTATCTTGTCCTAGCCCTATCCTAATATCCCTACTCTTTTCGAAAAAGAGAGTTTGAGCAACTGAGTAACAAGTTGTTCTCGTAGAAAACTTCTGCTGAGATACCACCATTAGAAGGCCATACGCTTACGAAGACTTTATATCACTTTCCCGCATTTAATATATTCTGGCTACTGTACAAGGCAAGATCAGTTAAAGACTTTGATTGGGAAAAAAACAGTGTTAAATTTTTATCTCAAATATATGATTTTGGTACGATTTTATACACAAAGAACTTACTTTCAATACGTAATGTATAACGATTCAGTGTTATATATAATATATAAATAGTGAATATTCAAAGTCGTATTTTACGATATTTTTCTTCCCTTGAAACTTCAACTCATTGTGTCCGGCCTATTCAATCTACCACGATAAATATTTACAAATGTTTATTATAAGCCTTGGCATTATCTAAATATAAACACAAAGTTATTTTTAAGTGTACTGTAACTATAAAAAATACGTAAACTATTTATAAATTCGCAGCGTGTTTTTTTTTTAACATTCTAATTATAGGTTTAGCATTAAAACATTATTGTCAGAAAGAAGTTCTCTAAAATGTTTTTTTCCGAGAAATTTTGTAGCTATACGACCATCGCAATCAATCTTACAAGTTAAATTAAATGGCGATATAATATATCTATAAATTTTGTGTATTAGTATTCGTTATTAGTCAGTTTTTAATAAGTGAAAACATACAAAAAACCGATAATTAAGTCACCGTTAATTTACTGAACCAATATAACAGAATTTTTACATATACTTAATAACAGTATTTTTATATACGAGATTTTCTGACTCAATGTATATTATGTACATGTGGTCGTTTTTCTCCTTTGTCAAGGAAAATCTTAATTAAAATCTTGAATATTTTATATGAAATATAATCTCAGTAGAAAATTATGAAAAGTTTTGGTATCCACGGACAACTAATATGAAAGCGTCTATCATAATATATTTTGTTTAAGTTATTAATTAGAGTAATTGTTTTTATGATATTTTATTATGATTCAACTCAATTCATAATTCAATATAAATTAACTATGCACCAGTTTAATGTTGCCCCCGAACGATATATTATTAAATACTTTGACGTATACGTTAGGGCATCAAAACGATACATTCTTTAATACAACTACTAAATATAACTAATAAAAATACTAAAAATTATATATTTATTGCTTTTGTGATGTGTAAACGATAAAAACAAAAAAAAAGAAGATTGAAAATTGGCTAAGAAGTCAACTGAGTAAGTTCCGACAAAATCTATTCTAACACATAAAACAAACTACTTCTCAGAACTCACTCATGTTCACGTGGAATATATATATATATTATATAATACACAGCGTATGGTAATTTATGTTGCAAAACATAATTATAAACGTTAAACCAAAACTGGAAAATTGACAATATTAACGCGAGGTTGAAAAGATGTGACGACGGCTGGTTTGACATAAATAAAGAATGATCAACATTAGTTTCTACTGACATAGATCGTTATTCGATGTGTGCTGAAAATGATTAATTATAATTATTATCCTGACTATTAAACTTAATTTATTCAGGTAATCAATATCATTAAGATTGTAGAATAAACAACATACCTTTAAGTATGACGTCAGTACTAGTTGTGACATAATTAATATGGTATACAATGCAAGGAACACGTTTCTTTATGTTTATTTTTGTAATCCAGATTCAAAAAATCCACAACTACGGTACTAAAAATATGGTAAAATTTATTTTCGTATATCCTCCCCACAAACAACTTTTACAATGCTCGATATATACCCACACATATCGGCATTTGTATTTTGATTCGATACTGACCATGTTGTATCTTTCAAGGTTACATAATACCCACATGTATTTACGCCATTGATGAATCGAACGGGAAAGCTATTTTTATTTTTTTGAAAAAGTAACGTCAAAGTAAGGTATTGTCCTACATACACAAGTAAAACGTTCGCATTAAATACTTTAAAAGTTCTTTCAAATCGCTGTGCAAATTTATTCACTACAAAATAGGAAAATACTACCTTGTAGAATTTTCTTCGCAGCTTACATGTTTAAGGCATCTTATTGTGTAAATTAAATAGGCCATGAATGCTTGACGGAAGAAACGTTATTCAATGTATGCCTTTTTCGAACCGCTTCTAATTTTTATGATTCAAGAAGCAAATTCTACACCAGAAACCCTATACTAGAACTCGTTACCCTGACAAAATATTTGCAAAATCGATAACAAAGCGCCTATTCAATCGATAAGGTAACAAGAAAGATGAAGTGTACCATAATTAAAATATACATTGATAATAGAAAACTATCTATCGTAAGTTTTTAAGTAACTGTGAAAAGAAAAACAGTTTTCAATTTTCTTTTTTATTCCCGATGAAATCGGCATTAACATTTTGGAAATTTATTTTTGATGTACAATTAAAATTTGACAGCCTTATTATGATATGTACTATTTGTGCTACTATATGTGACACGTGTTTCACTTTTTTGAGAATAGTCTTCAGATTAACTCTATAATAATATATATAGATATTTATCTACAATAATATATGCATACAATTCATATCCAGATTGTGTAATTATTATATCGTCGCTATTCTGGAAAAAAACACAAAATTGAAAAAATGACATATTGAGTTAGCTATACCAAAATGTTTCTTATTTTGAATTCTACCTTATGACCCAACACATTTATTTTTATAAATTATGCTTTTACTTATAAACAGTTTTGTACAAACAAACAAAATGAAAAACGTATGGCATTTCAACCAATTGGCAAACTTCAAAGTCGAATTATTCAAAACTAGTATTTTCCAATTAGTGTCTTCTTCCAGAACAAGTGCTGGACATAAATTCAATTTTGTTGCCGTCCAAACAGATATAATACATGTATTTTCCATTCAAAATTTGATATTTCCTTACGTAGAAGTGGGTTATAAATAAAAATGAAATGTTTTGTTAATTGGAAAAATTCTATACATTCCTTCGCTGAACACAATCAAGGAGTGAATGGAATTTTTCATTTCGTTAAAATGAAAAACTTTAATTAGAAAAGTGAGATGATATAGAACGTTTCTAAAATTACATGAAATATATATGTTCTCAATTAATTGATAAAATTGTCCAAAAGTTGTACATTCTTTTTATCTCTAGATCTTTTTTTAATAAAAGCGAATTGAAAGGTTTGTGATTTTGAACGCATGTGCTTTTGAAAGCGCGGAGTGTAGACTTTGTTTTTTTTTTATCTTAATTTATGTCAGGTATGAGTAACACTTATTCGGCAAATAAATAGTTATTTTGTAGTTATATAATAATTTGTACTTTAGAAAGGAGTACAGGGACCCAAGCCAGCATCTCTATAATCAATCGATAGTCTTGCCTCTTTAACCTTATTCAAATCCTATCAACATATTATATTAAATACGTTCTTACATCTGAATAACTATAAAAATTTTCAGAATAAAAGAAAATGATTGCATAGTAAAAAATTTTTCACAAAATCGTTTACTTTATATATATTTTTCAAAATAAATACTTCTGAAAGGCTATTTAACTAAGCTTTAAGCAAATAAACGAAAATCTGATATTCAAAAATATTTTATTTGAAAAAAAAATATCAAGTAAAAGAAGCGTAGCTTTATTATTATAATTTGTGTCAAAATACATTTTCGGAAAAATATTCATGGATTTTCCAAGTTAGACATCTACGTGCAGTTTATACAAGTTATTCTTATTAAATTTAAAAAATATATACAATTGCGTTGCGTACATTTTACATATGAAGTAAAATTATTGTTCTTCCAGAAGTATACATCGAATGAGCTAAATTCGTTTTGTTTTATGATATGAAATAAAATAAAATAACAACGTATTTTCCATCTAACTTATAAGTTTCGTATTTTTTCTAGTGTAAATTTATTTTTTATCAATATTTTAAACCTTATAAAACTTTATTATGTAGCAAACTCGGTGGATGAATGACAGCGTTCTTTGACTGCTGTCCTTATTTCGTTCCACATATCAAGAATTAAATCCCTGAATGGATATTTTCAGATTGTTATATCAAACGGCGTAATGCTTTATATTAATTGAGGTTTTCATCTCTTCTCAATACCAAAAAGGCGGTAAGAGTGTTGTGAGTAATTATTAGTTTATTACAATCTATTATTTTACTGTAGCCGGTTTTTTGTGAGAGCGTAATAATTTACAGTTAAGGTTTTAGAAACACAAACAAAACAGAACTTTATTGTTATAAAGTAAAAAATAACGTTATTAATATCAACTATCTTGTACAATAACTCTTGTGTAGGTAAATATTTTGCTTATTTTGACATTATTATAAGAAATGACTGTAAATGTACAAACCTCAATCATTTTTCAACATTTTTTTTTGTTATTGCTAAGTTACATATAAAACAAATCGTCGTTGTTATAAAAGAATACACTAACTGAAAAATATTAGTTTTGAGTTATTAGACTTTGAAGTTTTTCAAATACTTGAAATTCTATACATTTTTCATTTAATTTGTCTGTATAAAACAGTTTTTAAGTGAAACTGTTATTTATAATAATAAATGTGTTCTTTCATATGGTAGAATTTGAAATAAGGAACATTATAGTATAACTAACTTAATGTGTCATTTTTTCGATTTAGTGTTTTCTTTCAGCGACGAAATGTTCCTCTATGATTAAAAGCTCGTAATGAAATTAAGACTATTTACTACGATTTAGGACTGTTGTCATTCACGATTGCGTCGCCTCACGCTCAAATCATTATCTGTTAACAGTCATTCAATAAATTTATACATTGGTGTCTTTGCTTGTTTCATTATTTCTCCTCGTGCACTATCTGATCAAGTGCTTGGAGAGAGCTGATATTCCCTTACTTACTACATCTATCTACTCTTACCATATTTGAAGAGAATGGTTGAATAACTGAATAAAAACTGGTTTACTTTAAATATATTCTGTTAAGGTGCTCGATATTAGGTTCAGTCATTGCTTAATATATAGATATTTGTACTATTAATGTATTTCTATTAGAACATTATATTAAGTTATCTTTATATTTATATTAAGTATTCATAATATATATTTATATTAAGTATATAATTATATTAAGTATTAAGTATATATTTATATTAAGTATTCATAATAAATTTTAAATTTATATTATGCTGAATACATTTTCTGTCTAGTAAACTTTTCAAAAATAATAACGCACGATGATAACTTTTGCAATATATGCACATCCTTCATCAAAAGTGTGAGTAAACAAGTCGATACAGGGTTAATGTTTGGTTTGTAAATAAATGACATACCTATGAAATTTCTGTTACTGTGGACTTTAATTGTATACAGAGATAAAACATTTTATCAAATACGATGCTCTTTTCATGAAAAAGGGCGAAGGTGATGAAAATGACCAAATGAAATAAATTTTATTTCTGTTTAGTTTATTTTAGAGTTTATATACTCGTTGGTTGTCTCAACACCTACCGATAAGTGTATTCAACCACCAATTTTACGGCTGCATTATGTAACGTAACAACAATCCAAAAATCGATATCTTATCTGTCATGTTGGCGGCTTTCTAAGTATTGATTTTTTAACAAATCAAATATGAATTATTGCGTTTAAAAACCGTACATATTGAACATATTGTTAAATCACTAGGCATTACTTTCTAGGTGTAGTAAAAATATAAGAATTTAGTAAAGTAACGATAGGTATTAATAAATCGTTCTATGTCAATGTTCTATGAGTGGGTGATGAGCATTATACTTAAATTTTTAGCATAGTTACGGTATCCGAATTTTTCATGCTTTTTTTTTAAATTGACTTATGATCTGCTGCTAGAGAGGGTTTAGACAAAGAAATTTTCAATTATTTAAATATATTATTCAACGAACCGGGGTTGATATATTGTATAATTTATTAAGCATGAAACATATTTTATTCGATAAAAACCACTAAAGTATCAGAAATACATTATATGTTATATTGTATGCAGTCGAAAAGAGCTAATATCAATAACTATCAAAATGTGATAATATAGTCGATTGGCGTAACCAAATATATTTCGTCTGATTTCTCGCACTTGCCTTGAATGCAAGTATGAGAACTGTTAAATACTGCAGTATTAATAAAAAAAAATATTTCGATGAAAAAAGCAATTCATGAAAACGTCAAGGGATTTGAACGCTGGATAACAGAACCGACTCTTAAAGCAAGCAGAGCGATCAGTTTTTATTATTTAGCGATGGTATTTTTCAACAAAAATGCTTTTTTAAACCAATATAAACAAAAGTATATTATTTATGCGGATTTTCCTGTATTTGAAATTTAAAATCACGTGTAGAAATGCACGAAAAGTTTGTCTATCAATTTTTAACGAAAAACGTTTTAGAACTGAGGCGTTGAAAAGCAAAAACTGATAAGTCCTAATGTTGTAAAAATGTCGATATGTCCAATTTTATTTCGCTTATATTTACTGCAATTAGCGGTTTACTAACCATTAAAATATGCACACTTTTCTTAATTGGAAATACAAAACGATGGAAAAAATAAACTACCGCTGAAACTAAAAATTATCTTGATACACCAACACGTCATTTAATACAAATACTACAAAGTGGACATATCAGTTTTTGCTTCTCAACGTCTCAACTAAAGCTCTGCATTTCAAAGGCAATGATAAATATGCTATTTATCTTAATACCTCACCCGTTTTCGTGCTATATTATTTACAGCCATTTCATAAATTTTATTTAAATTTGGAATGCGATTTCTTTAATGATCAACTGTCAATTAGTAGCGAAAAGGCAATTACTGAGTAATAAAAACAATTAACTGTATTTTATTTTATAAATTAAATGAAATCATACATAATGGCCGTAATTTATTTTGTTGGTTGTTATAAAAATCTTTACTCAAACGTAATGAAAACCTGAATAGTTTATACCCTTTATTTCACTCCGGAGAAACTAGGAAAAGCATTTTCCCGGAACTATTGCCAATAACAACATGTGCTGCAGGAAATTATAGTGTATGGACAAAAGTTAAAGGATTTGTTTGCAACCGAAGCTTTCCGAAGTTGCCATAAAGATAACATTATGCTTATGTCCTTTTTCGACATATATGTGAAATATTTTATTTATTATTGAATTAGATAAAGACGTAACAACATAAATTTATATTATTTCACGTATGAAAGATACGACAATTTTTTTTAACAATGCTGATTACAAACATTTTTTTTAAATTATACTGTTGAAGTTTTAACAGAAGAAGTATACTCTCAGTTATTTATACAAAGTTAGTATTTTTTAAGTTATTTATTTGATTTAATTAACAGTAAAAGGTTTTTTTTTCAGTTAGAAAATCCATAAAATGACTATCGTCAATCATTCTACGCTGACAAATATTAATATTCAGATCTAAAGACAATACAATTGAAATGCCTCTATGAAAAGACATACTTACGTGTCAAAGCTTGCACCGGAAAATTACTATTCTTATGTCTTAAATATTTCAAGAAAATATACCTACAATTTCAACCAGCAACATTTGATCATCATTGATCATTTCATAGTTTGTTATCGTTGTTCTTAGAAAAATTTTATTGTTCGTATTTGACTAAAACCGGTTTTCATTCAGTACAATTTTGATTATTAAATATGCTTAATGTGATGACTAAAAAATTTTTTTTGTTAAATAATTTGTTGTCGCTTCTGACATATTAAATAATTTGTATAATTAAGATGATCTATTAAGTAAATATTTTTTTATGTCAAATAAAATGAAATAATACATCAGATTCGTATAATTCCTTCATCCTGATCATACTTTTGAAACTTTTTTAATACGTGTAACGTGCAAATATGTGGAAGTAGTACAAACGAATTGTGTTTTTTTTTTTTAAATATAATGTCTTTCCACAAGAATTGACAGTTAACACCTTACGTACGTGTAACGTGTTAGTTACATGGTATAACTAACACAAATGAAGTCTATTAATCAATTGTAATTTTTATATCGAATACTTATAACCATTAAATTGTTTAAAATTTTTTAAAATATTGATTGAGTATGTAATTTTTTTGATATCGAAAAAACGCAATAATTAAATCTCTACATCATTCACATCATTCATGGCCAAACATAACGTAATATGACAATTAAAAAAATTATATTTCGAACTCTCTTTTAAAGTGTTAACTTGTTTAAAACTGCAGTGACTTTCGTAGCTTTACTCGGTTATTCCAATAATCTTTGTACGCTTCTGACAATATTTCTCTTGCAAAGTAAAACCCGATGTTGTATCAGAGCTTAGGTCATTTTGAGTATACAAGAAAGTTTTGAAGATTGCAAGTTCTGAAGTTGTCGTCTATTCAGTCAAAACACAAGCATGTGAAATCCTTAGATAAGTGAAGGATTAAGCCCTTACTTGTAAAGTAAGTTTGCGTGGACTGTTGACGATCAGGATACACCATACTGGCCTTTTACTCATGCCCAAGTATTGCATAATAATGAAATTTTAAAGTTTTTCTAAGAAAGCTTGAGCGTTGTTATTGTGTGTAATTTGTACAAGATTTGAAATGTTCGAAAACAAAGAAAAATATTTTTGGGAATACAAATGCAAGTTGAATTGTATGATATTTCATTGTTTATTCTTTCTTTCATAATTAGTGATGAGGCATTTGTTTGTTTACAAGGGCTGTGGAATAAAGGTCGTCGATTTATTGTATGTTGGGAGAGGGCGGAGTCAAAGAATTTGATTTTTTTTTACTATTTTCTGAATTAATGAATCGATAAAATATTCTGAAGAGCATATGACAAAAAAAAAAATATTTATACTGTATGAAACTCTACTTGCCTGAATCTATGTCGATTAAACAGCTTGAATGCTCGTTTCGACGATTCACTAAAGGAAGCAATACAGTCATACGCGCATGCAAACGTGATAACAATTACTTCTTTCTTATTTACGGTAAAAAGTATGATGAAAGAAACCATCTTTTTCAACGTTGGAGTTGTACTTGTATCAGATAAAGTCAGGAATTTAAAGCAACTCCAAATACCTGCTTTCAACTGAAATATTTCGATCTTATTGATATTATTATTTTATAAACTAACTGTTATCGTAGAAAAAAATATGTTGAGATACATCACATTGGAGGCCACATGCTCAAAGAGCGGACAAGGTTTAAAAAAAATGTTTTCTAAATATTTTCACATTGCTGGGTTTCTGAATAATTCCGGCAAAGGAAATAATAAATTAATTAGCATATTAATCTAATTGATGGTTAGTCGAATTTACCCAAGCACGACATTTTTTAAGTAATGCTAATAATGGTATTTTTTTAAGTAATTAAGTAAGCTCCTCGTAATGGAAAATAGCTCACATATTTGAGTTGTGTTAATAGTTTGCTTAAGAAAAGATTATACGCCTAGATAGACAGATTTTAAGAATGGAATTATCATGTATTTCATGGAAGCAAGCTCAGATCTAAGCTTCTTCTGTCAAAACTTGTTAACCGAACCGTATGAAAATCATCACTTATACAAAATCCTTGCGCCATTACTAACATGTGGCGTTCTAGTTTTTGACTACGCGTCCCCACGAGACAACGCTACGCAAGCGGACGGGGATCATTAATATTGAGGGAATATTTTTTGAAAGTTTGATTCAGTGCAAAATTTAGGCCTTCTGATTAACAATATGGCGGCCGAACGTTTGTTGACACACACATCTCGGCTCAACAAATGTAATTAAGATATTCATGAGAATGCAAATGGCGGAAGGCTCACGTACGCCTACGACGCTCACACGGACGCGAGTTTTCTCGCCCTTTTCCCGTGAGAATGGACTTCTGGAAAGCAATAGTATCATTATTTGTTTCGCAACTCACTAAGTATTCAAGGTCCTTTAAGTGGCAAGCCTAGATTGACGCACGGTTGTCTGTTTCAATACCCGCAAGCACGTGTTAATCGATCATCTCGGTCTATTTCATCTTAACAAGTTCAGCGATTTCAGTGTAATTAACTCGTTAATTTCACAATTTAAATGAGAAAATCGATGGTCATAATTTAGCAAAAGATCGGTGTAAATTTCTTCCGAAATAAAAAAAAACGAATACAATTATGTAATAAAGTTTTTAATGAATTCTAACAAACGAGAAAGAACTACGTTATGATAATCTACACAAATGAATCAGACCACGAAAAAGGTGAAAAGCTTTTAGCAGCTGCCGTTAAGAATTTTTTCATAAATATCATTTATATAAAAGTCAAACATTAAATTAGTGAGTTAGATAAATTAATACCGATCATATACCCAGTCTCAAAATTTGCACACACACACACAGTTTAAAGTGAAAATAATAAGATTTAAGATTCACCACTTCAAAACTATGGAAATTTAGCACTGTGAAACAAAACGGCCAGCAAAGAAGCCTACGTTCCCAGCCAGTAATAAAGATAGCTTTGGTTACGCAGGTTTAGTTTCTTAAGACAGTCCGAAAAGTATACGAAAAAATTAATATATGAGCATGTCTTTTTATCAAATGCTTATGCTACAATTTAGAGTGCCCTGTTTTACCGACGCTCATTAATCCATCGAACAGGTTTCTTTAATTTTAGAGGGAGTAGTTATTTTGTCCGATAGTATTTGATAAGCAGTCGTAGAAAAATGTCTTTTGAGATACCTACATTACGAATTCATTTGCTCCACATTTGGAGCGTGGTAAAAAGGAAATCGTTATCATGTAAACTGTTGCCTGAATTATCAAACTTTTTCAATTTTATCAAACTAAGAAGACTGAAATACTACATTAAAAAAAGGTTTATTTGATTGAGCTGGACTTCATTACTTATATAACTCTGAAATTAGAAAACAATTGCTTTCAATTTGTTACCGATTTCTCGAATCAATCTCGAATAAACTCACAACCGATTGCATTACGAAAGAATAATATACATAATTAAATTATTCGATTGACATTCATTTGTTATTAGTTTCAAAAAGTAGCATTTTTATGTCATAACTGCCATTACTTTCCATAATTAGAATTTAAAAAAATTAAAAACTTTAAAAGTTGCTTAACAAAAACATTATTTGTTTTATAAACATATTAAAATGCTTCGAAATGCGTCGAATTTTTAGTAGTATTTTAATTAAGATGCTTTTTACAAGTCAAATAAAGTTGTACGCTGTAAAAATATTCATCGTGTGAACTTTTATGCGTTTATCTAAGACGACAGAAAAATTGTATTTTTGCCATAACAGCGTTACTTGTAGATACATTTATACGTTTGAGATGTGTGTAAAATATGAAGTCAAGTGTTTTGAACGTGACAATTTACATTATGGAAAATTTTCCGTAACACAAAATGAAATTGAAACATTTATGGAATAAATTATAAGCTGGTTTTTTCATTCGAATACTTTTAGCGGTAAATGTATTTGAAGTTTTGTCAAAAGTTTGGCACAATTTTGGGAAGGTTTTGAGCATTAAAATATGAATTGGATTATATTGCATTATTATCCACATTTCTACCTTAAACTTTTGGCAGTTACTTTTAAGCCAGTCAGAAAAATGATAAAAATGCGTAGGTGTATAAATATTAGTTCATGTCTCTTGAGATATAAATTGACTCGTGTAAAACCGTTAACTTAGATTAATGTAAATTGTTTGCTTACGCTTAAGAAATTATAAATAAGTATGTTTTGAAATAAAAAACAAAACTTCTTGGTATTTTGTATTACTTCAAAATTTTAAAAAGTAAAATGGGAATACAAGGATGTTTAATAAGGATTGCAACCTTGGTTCTTCTTTTCTTCCTGGGATTTTGTAAATTCATATTCAGGATTATAAAATATTACTTTACGACGTTTTTCATTTAATTACACAATATTAAAAGAAAGGTATTAGATAAAACGCTAAGAGAAATAGTGATTTACTCGTCAATGTCTTTTCCATTGCTTCTGGTGAGAAAACAAAACTTCGTTTATAATACTTTTGTAAAGATTAAACTAGAACTACGCCTCGTTTCTTGATTAATCGAGACCTTAAAATAAAAAATAAAAATAAGTTGCATTATTAATTATTGCTCTATTAATAACAAAATATTTGCTATGCATTACAAGCATTCCTAATCTTTGAAAGAGAAGTTAAACAAAAGCCGATGAGTTAATGTTTTTATGGTAGAAAAATGAAGCCTTAATTATTATAACACATCATTATGACAAAAAACTTTGTTAAATCTCTTAATTAACCCAAGCATCACAACTGCCATTCGATATTTAAGACATTAATTTTTTTTACGATATTTACTCGAAAAACCTCGAAATTGTATATTATCAAATCGATCCCGGCAAGTTCAAAGTGCAATTTTATTTTAAAACCCTGCTGTATGACAATAATATTAATACTAAATCGATTAAAGAAAACTTTTGTATTCACAGAAATACTCTCCATAGATTATTATTCTTTTATTACATCAATCATATCAACGATTCTAACTATTCATAGCATTTCAGATCGATCATTCGTCAAGGAAATGCTATACTTAAAAGATTTCTGCAATATTTGTACTATTATTAATACCGTAAACTATTGTCGAAGGGCATTTTTATGGCCATTATTATGTCTTTTATTATTAAAGATGTAACTTAACCTGAATCTATTTCGAAATATCTTTTTTCATTCAGTTGTAATCTATTATAAAAAATTGAGGATTAACAAAATGCTAGCGAAAGAAAATCTTTACGCTTGGATAAGCAGTGAATCCTTTTTGGAATAAACGTACATATTTGTTATATTTAAACTAAATACAAGCTTCATTTAAGGATAAATTTCCTTAATGGTGTCGAACCAGTAAAAAGGCTGACAAATAAGAATTGGACAGCAGCATACGCAATACTGATTGAGCTTACTTAACTCAGCAGAAGTTAAGCTCGATTGACGAGAACAGCTTGTTACTCAGCCGATCAAATTCTTTTTCGTAGATTATAACACCGTGACTTGCCTGGATATATGATAAAAATTGACGAACCGGCAACGCTTTCCTACGTGCAAGCGGCAACCACACGAGCTAATGCAAAACACACCTCCGCGCTAGTTTCGCGTGAAAATATTAAACCAACCGATCGCGCGGCGGCGAAGCGGTGCGCCTCATCTATTCGTCATCTCAATGTCGGAGAACGATTGATATTTCCAAGCTACACCGCGCCGCCTCACATTCGCAAAGACTTCGTTCACATAAGACACCCGTAAGTGTACCGGAATAGGACTAGGATAAGACTAGTGGTTACTTAATCACTTTTACTATATCTCATTTTTTTAGGATCGTATGGATAGCAGTTCAGACATTACAGACATGCATGTTTCTGAACATAATCATAAATCGAACGAAAAAATAATTGGCGAAGACGAGAAAAACGTGCAAAATGTGAAGTGAGCTTAAGAAAAACTTCATCCAGCTGTGGATGATGGACATATCACTTCATCATTAAAAATGTGTTGTTATTTGTAAATAGAGAAATAATTTGGAGTACGATTTTACAATAATTAACATTATTGGCGGTTGTGGTTTTGGAAATCAACATTGTTAGCAAAATTTGTATAGTAATAACTGAAAACCACAGAATATAAATTATGGCTTCAATCAAACTCAATACATGGTTGTGTTCCTATAATTTTATTAATATTGGCGAGATAATAATAATATTACATCATTATTTCACGATTTTAACAGTGCATTCTATAATTAAACGAATTTGACAGTTTTTTTTTTTAATTAAGCAGATTATTTTACGAGCTCATCATTTTGGTATTTATACGAATTAAAGGGCTAATGGTTTTTTGCGGCGAATCTCTTAATTCCTCAAATAAAATCCTCCATATCTCATTTTATTTGCAGGCAGAGAATTTACATAAATTTTCATGAATAATTCGACGACAATTAATTAAGTGAACTATGTTGAGCGACGATGTTTTTTTTTCTAAATTTACTTCAATTCAAAATAATTTAGATTCATTTGATGAAAATTATGTTTTTTTTTAATTTGAATTTAGAAGCTGTGAAAAAATATTCAAAAAATGCAACGAACGTCATAGAACTCAATTATATCGTAATTTCAAACAAATGAATATCACTGTAAAATTAAAACGCTGAAAAAAGGGTAAAATACTAACTGAAACTTGTTCACGTATTCAATGTAATAGCTATCAATTATTCTTTTATTAGTATTTAGCTGTTCCGAGTATCCTAATTGTTACTTCTTAGATAAAATTAAAAATATATCTTAATGCTATGTCTTGTCTTATCTCTAATTACTTGACTCTTGACAGCCAGATGAATATAGCCAGTGGGGATATACAATCTATCTTGTTCTACTGAAATAATTAAGAAAGAAAACGAGTTACAAGGTAATTACTATTTCAGAACTAAGTGATTCTAAGATTTATATAATAAATAAATTATAGCGCTTATTACCAAAGAATTATAGAACAATATTAATATATCGTCGGCGTCCGTGGCGCGGTTGGTAGCGTCGTTGGCTACGGTTACGGATGTCGAGGATTCAATTCCCAGTACTGATGGTTTTCATAGATTGATCTTTCAATCTATTTATGGATTTCTGTTCGTAATCTGAGTGTTATCTAAAACTCCCTCCCACCCTTCCGATCCTCACGGGGCGTAGCGAGAGCGATTAGCTAACCACTAGTCCTGTCCTTCTTGTTCTCTATCCCTACTCTCTTCGAAAGAGAGATTGACCAACTGAGTAACAAGCAGTTCTCATAGAAAAACTCTGATGAGATACTTCCATTAGGAGACCATATGCTCCACGTTGAGAGCGAACATAAAAAAACACTGGAAAATGTTGAAGGAAGTAAAATTAATCTGTATTTTTTTATCTTAAATTTCCATTATAAACTACCATCTCTCGGTGTTTTGTGGAATATTCTTATCTAAATATTTGGTTCATCTGTGTAACGTTTGCTTAAGTCTGATTCATAAATAATCAAACGGTCATTACACACTATCTAAGTCCTGTTTAGATGCAGGCGAATCGCTTCCAACTAACTCATGATATCTTGCCATAGTAGCACTGAATAAATTCTATGGATGATCCTCAGTTGCTATTCAGCTGAAGTTCAGTCAGTACATGAATCGACAGAGGTACCTATTGCATATTGAATTAGAAATATGTATCGGTCAGTTACTAAACTACTATATTTGATGTAGGTTATGACAGATGGAAACAATATGAAAGGAATTTGTTAATCAATTACTTTACACTGTTTTTTTTTTTTTGTATATTATTACAAACAGGTGAAAATATTACATTTCTTAAAATGTGAATATCCGTATCAATTAAACAAATATATTTGTTCAATTATTTTTTCAATACAAATATTGGATTCCAAAATGTAAAAGCAGCACATAACAAATACATCTTGGATGATAAGTAATAGCAAGTATTTTTTTTTATTCTGTATAAGAATATTAACTGGAAAAACTTTCGTGGCTTAAATTAAAAATCCATTTTAAAACCTCCTAAATTTATTCATCAAATAATTCGTTAATACAGTATCTAGTGATTTTATTCTATAAAATAATAATTAATGCATAATTTTATTACACTCAGTGCTAATCTACAGCCGCACTGTGGCGTAAAATCTATATTTATTGGCCTAACTCGATAAACGGTGATCCTAAAGTTTATTGCCAATAATTACTCATTAATATAACGACCTATCTCTTTGACGGTGAACTATTACGCCGCCCTTCTTTCTCTACATACGTCAGAAGACAATTTGACGCTTTCAATTATTATTATTTCTCATAGATAACAAGCCACTAAATGGCTCATTTCGCCATTCAAAATAAGCCGTGCGAGTCATCTGATAAAACTTACCATATGAAATTTAAAATAAGCTTAATCCGCAACTCGAATGAAGCTTCTTTGAGAATTTTAATCAGAATTATTATTCATGTGACGAAAATCTGGTTTTTGCTGGTGCTTTTAAAAAAGCTGGAAAATTACTTAGTGTGAGAATTTGCTTTGGTAAAAATAGGTAAACAGCAAACCTTGTTACTTCTGAGATTTAAAATATGCAATCTATTTTTAGTTTAATAATACAACATTGTCGGCCTATGTGGTCTAGTGATAGGAGCTTTGCCATTACCGTTAGGTTTTGTCCTGGATCAAGTCCCAGCAAGGTCAATATAAAATTTAGATTTTTCCATTCCAAAACTTGTGATTATAGGCATGAGTGACAGGTAAAAAGTTCTCATTGAGTTTATCTCTTATGATTTTCCAATTTTCAAAATAATGGCGCATTGGCTGTCAGCTGTAATGCCAGATATTTTTTTAATCTTTTCAACATTAAAAATAAAATAAAAAAACAATATGAAATAGTTTAAGACATCGATCGACTGAGGGTGCTCGATGAAATTTCAATATCAAACATAAATTATTGAGATTTTGTCAGTTCATTCGAGAACTCGAATGCCTGGAGATTCCAAAAGGCGAACCCCGCGTTGTTAGTGACAAAATACATGGAAATGTGAAAATCTCAACAATTCAAATTTGAACATGAAACAGGTTTAATTATTTACGTGTGTATAAGCACAATATACAGCATGTGTCGGTAGGTTACCAGTTTAAGAAAATAATTGGAAGATTGTGGTGTGGCATCCTCAAGAGCCACCAACGACAGAGTGGAAATGAGAAGTATTAACCAAGTTTTGCAGTGCACCAAATCGTCTACAATTCTTAGATACAATCAAGAAAAGGGTATGTCAAGATAATAATGAAATGAAGTGGCTTTGACAGCTTTTTTTGAAGTTGTATGATGGCTAATTGATAAATAAATTCAAATGAACAGCAATAAAATAACTGTGACTTAAAAAAAATAACAGTTTTGAGTACCTTAGCATGTAAAATTAAACCAAAATTTTCTTCCTATGTGGGAAGAAAATTTATCAGATAGAGTAACGACCGAAGAATGGTTTTTGGAAATTATTAATTGCTCTCAATACGTCTTGGCTTAAAGATTTTCTACGATTGAAAGTTATAAAATCAATTCAGATATGCATGACTTTGCTGATAGGACAATATGGTATGGATAAAATGACATGGATAAAAGAGTCAAGTCAAAATGGTATACGCACAATATTTTATTAGATAATAATATGTATAGTATAGGTACACCATTTATTCAGTTCATACTTTAGATTAAAAATCGTAAATTCAGTAAAATAATCTATTTATTTATATGTTCAGTAGGAGTGGGGATCCTTTCCATGCCGAAAGACCGCATTCATATACTCGTAATCAAATAAGGCCAGGTTCAAAAAAATTGATAAGATATACTTAAAATTACATGCGCTATTTTCTACATAAATGAAAACAATTAAATGAGAAATTTTGAAAATGACTGAAGTCCTAAAAGGATTCAAGTTCCCAAATTACAAAATATCTGGGTTTCATAATTTGAAATCAAATACAATGCTTTGAATGAAAGCCCTTTTTGTAACGTTCACATGGAATACTTGCAATATGTTTATGATTCGTAAATTGTAATGTGTTAAACTCTCAGTCACCGGAGGTGGTATTTAATGTGTTGATTCAACAATGCTAGTGCAGTTAAAACGTATTAATACGCCGCGATCACGTTTGTGCTGAAAAAATGTTAACATTAAGCAATGGAGCAGCGGCAGCGGTTTTATAATGACACCGTATGCTGTGGGCATGGGGTGCGGACGCGAGGTGCAAATATTTATCCAGATGACGACACATCCGCCCACATTCACACCTTCACACCTTCACGATTTCACCACCCCAAATTTACGCCTCACACTTTCTATTTTTCGCCTACTTGACGAAGCCACGAATCCAAGAGATGAGTAACATAATGGCTTATTATTTGGGCCTCCATTTATTGGGTCAGTAAGTGTTTTAATTTTTGTTCAGTAAGAAATAATAAATGTTCAGAAATCAATGAAAATTTTCAGTAACTTACATACAATAAATGGTCAGTATACACGAGGTCAGCTAATAAAATAAGCTTTTACCAATTATATAAAATGGTCAGTTTTTTAGTTAAATCTAATCTAACATAACTTTTATTTATTTGGCAATTATTTACTGACTAAGCATAACTATTAACCGAAAGTTTATTATTTCCTACTGACCATTTACGGAATAAGTTACTAACCAAATAATCAGTTGCTATTTTTAAGTATCAAATATAAAAAAATGCTTAATGTATTCAACTGTTAAAAATACTTGTTCGGGATTTTTTCACTTTACTATATTTAATAACTTTCAAAAGTTTTTATCATTTCTATGTGTAGTCGTTTTTGCGTTTTTGTATTATGGATTCTTAAAATTTCCAAATAGATCACTCTTTGAAATGGGTTTTAAGACAAAAAATCATTGACAAAGATAGACACACTTATTATTGTATTTAATACGATTGCCTGTTGTTCGTTTTTTGCTTTAAAACCTCGTATTATTTACTAATATATAAAAAACCCAAGATTCTGGACCAAACGTATCCTTTAACTTGTTGAGTTATCACGTCTTCCCTTTGCATGAGTTTAGTAAGGCAATACTCTACGGTTGGTTTCTTTTACATTGTTTATCGGACACAATTGCTCAAGGTGTCGTGGAAAAAACAGAGAAACCAATGGTTTGGTAATTTAATAGGGGCAGAAATCATGCTTGAAAGTGCTTCAATGAGGTGAAGCGGCCAAGTGTAATAAGTCACTAGAAATCATTTGGTATCCACCTCATCGTTAATAGAAGATATGGTGAAATGAAGGAAGGTGATTCAGAGCTGTTATTTATTTAATGTGATTTTCATCCATAATCAATAAAACAAATTAGAAGAATGCTTACTGTATTGTAAGAATTCGGTTTCGGTAAATGTATCTTATCGCGAATTCAAAAAGAACCTTAAAGCATAGCTCTCATAATCAAGTCTGGCATGTTTTTTTTTACTGAATTATGGCGGTGTCACAAGGAATACAACTGTTAAATTGGGTAACTCTGGTGTATGAGCTAAAGGAGACCGTAAAAGATATAATGCAAGCCACGATCTTTCGGCATTAAGAAAACAGCAGAATATGAAATAATAAGCAGTAGTGAGTGCATTATTTATAATGTACTATAAAACGATTGTGCTTGAGCTGCGTGACTTGATCATATTATAAATTATTTAAGAACTTTGGGTATACTTGTAGCATTCTTTGTTTTTATTTTTTTAAATGTACATTAAATTTCAATCGTATCTATATTAAACTTCATGAAAAATTACCAGTAATGATTGATGAATCTTGTTGAAATTGAAACTGAATTCTATGTTTGATATTGATATCTTTTATAGTGAGACGAAATAATATTTCAAATTGCTTTAAAACTCTTTAAATCCCTTAGAAAGCTGTAAAAGTTAAAAAAATTCGAGTATGCGCTAATTTATTAAATACCAAAATCACATTATTTACATTGTGACTATGTATTACAACATTATATTGATATGGCGTAAGTATTTCCAACAAATGTATTAGAGAAAAATATCGTACGAAACACCATTTGAATGTTTTATATATTATAATAATATAAACACTCACATCCGTTTACGTTTGTCGTCACAGAAAACGTGTACTGAAAAACTTCAATTTGTCATCCTTAAATATATAGCTTTTCTGTCGATGATAATAATTTATTAAGTTCCAATTTTTCATACTAACAATTCTCACGATACTTTCACTATCTTAAATAAACTGAACCCTCTGTAATAGTTTCGTTACACAATTGAACTTTTATTATTATTTATTAATATCCTGATGTATTTATAGATACAAATTTGTGGCGTTATGGCAAAAGTTGAAAATATGTCCGTTTTTGTCATATTTGGTTTATTCTCAGAATGAATATGTGTGGCAAAATACGGTATACTAGTTATTACACATGGACAAGATTCATTGAATAAGTCTATTATCCATTTTATTTGAATTTTTGATAACTTAACAAGGTTCATATTTCTTCTCCTATAAGCTAAGTAAAACTGACATCAATCTCTGCCATACCCCACAGAAATAGTCAGATTTTATAATGTTGGTAGTCCCATGTAAGCTAATGCGGGAGACCCATAGTACTAAATTAATCGTAGTTTTGTACGTTACTAAATTTAAAAAGTTATAAAGGAATACTTTTTTCTTGTTATTGATCAATCATCGTTGATTTAAATTAAATTTTATTTTATGAAAGTGTTTGATAATATTTTTTGAAAAATCTGTAATTTGTACCATACACTTGTATAATTAATCAAATAAATATAATAATAAATAAACTGTGTGGTTTATTCATAATACTGAATTTAAGCTATCGTTCAACTTTGGATACTTAGTTATGGTTATAATATGTTTTCCACCTACTTGGTATATTAATTCTCGGGTTTTGTGTTGCGCAGGGTGGCCGGTCGAGGGGGTGAGCCTGCTTCGTTAATACCTGCAAACAAAAGAAAATTACCCGATTAGCCTTTGCGAGGCAACGATACGTTTTCAAAAAGCGTCGATTATGTTGAGCGAAAGTGATAATTTCCAAAAAGCACTTAAGTATTTATCACGAAACTAATAACACAAATTGCTTGAATTCTCAACGAAGGAATCTATCATAATAAACGCCACCTTTTATATGAAGTGTGTATTAAAAAAGGGGCATTATAAAAGGGATCAATTTGTTAAAAGAAAATTGCCAAAGGATACTTGATGGAGTGGTATATCACTAGTAACTTTCAAAAAAAATTCAAAAACAATTTTGTCTGTCATATAAAAAGGATACACAACATTCCAATTTTCTGAACAATAATAAATTGTTGTTCTTAATATGTTTTTTTTTTTACAAATTATTAATCGATATAACGTAATATTGGCATGAACTTTTTTTTAATATAGTATTATGTAATTAAACAAAACACCCATAAGTGGTTATAAAGTTTGAATTTATCTAAAATTGCTTTTATTATTATTTTTCTTATGCTATTATTAAATTGATGTTGTTATCACTTCCTTCTTTGTAATATGTATAATAGCTTATCAATACGTCTTAATAGTTAATTGTTTTGTTTCAATTAACGTGTCAGTTTAAATTTTTCATTAACTGAGAGAAACAGATTCTGTTTTCTTAATAGACTTTTCATCAAATTAATACATTAACAGACATCAAAACCTTGTGATATTGAGTCAAGTATTACTAAAGCGGTAACATAATATATTATATTTATCAATTTTCTGATGATGTTTCTTTGCAATATAGTTAATTAGTCTGTCTTAAAGACTTATTCAAACGGTGATATATGTGTTATTCTGGATAAAAACAATAGATCATTCCTTTTACTTTTTCTCGGTTTGAAT
Organism: Himalopsyche phryganea; assembly: GCA_022494535.1. Lineage (NCBI taxonomy): Eukaryota > Metazoa > Arthropoda > Insecta > Trichoptera > Rhyacophilidae > Himalopsyche > Himalopsyche phryganea. The sequence continues at coordinate 2,871,405 of JAGVSL010000073.1, forward strand.
CTTTCCGCTTTACTAATTTATACATGAAACAATCACGTTTATTTAATAATTTATTGGAATCAATAGCCACATAAATAGTGGTAGATCATTTAAACGATTCTGAATGATTTAGTCTGACTCATTGCACTACGACAAATGAGTCGTAGTTAGATCATCCAACCTCAGACCCTTTTTATGATCCCTGGATTTCGAAATTAAGATTTTCTCAATCCAGGGATCCCGGAATTGGTCATTAAGTGTAATTAAATACATTTTTTAAATTGTATGTTAAAAAAATAATTTGTCTCCATTATTACTTTGATTGGAATGTAAATATGATTGAATATTTTTTTGGACATTGGAATGGTTTTTTTTTTTATTAAGAATCAGATTGTCATTCACAAAAAAAAGAAAAAGAAATATACATAATAATCAAAAGATTTTTGTATTTTATTTTGTTTATTGGATTATTAAGGTAAGTTATACAAAAAGTGTTCATCAATTCGAAATTAAAATGTTGTTCTCTGTCCATTTAAGAAACGATCCTCATTTGTCCTCCATTTGAAATTGGATAAAACCGGTTATTTCAAAGTATAAGAAAAAGAGACACCACAATACAATTTTATTAACTTTATAGATATCATAAAAAACTCTTTACACAAACAAGCCGAGGTACACGTTGTAGTTGATAAGGAAGTTTTAATTTGATACATGAACTATTTTTTAGAATTTACAGTGAATCCCGAAATCCCGGGATTGGTATTTAGACAATCCTGGGATTACGCAATTGAATAATTGAGTGGGATAAGAAACCTTAGTTGAACGTAATTTTATATTATAAATTAATAATATATAGACTATATAGAAAAAAACGATTTAAGATCTTGAAATAAGTACTTATTTTATTAATAAAAAATTCTAGCACCAATCTTCTATTCGAATTTTATATGTGACATAAATGTCATGAACAATAATAAATATAAGACAATATATACCTGTATCAAAAGTTTTCCACTACATTATTTATTTAATATACCAGTTTTCAAGTTCGTTGAGTATTTTTGGCTGGGGATGATGCGATTCCATCTTGAAAAGGGGAAAAATATTCAAGTATAATATTACTTGACTCTCCAAATGTAGTTCATATTAAATTGACCTATTCAGAGAAAAGATGACAAATGTATTCTGCAGGAATACGATTTTTGGGCATTGAAATGCCCAGACGAATCTTAAAGTAAATATTATTATTACAGTATTAGAAGTTACAAAATCAGTTACATTTTTTTTATCTACTGCAGTTTATTCTCAATAAAAAATGAAGTTTAAAAATACTTAAATGAAACATCCATGAAGATGGATCATCAGAAACACATTTCATTAGGTAAAGTGAACATGATTTTCCAGATTTTGATTTCTTTAAGATTAAGTGTAAAATGTACGATTCTGAGACGATAACGTGCATTATTAAAAATATATCTCAGACAGTTTTCTTTTACAAGCATTCGTGTATGAAATTGATAAAATAAAGTGAATTACGATTTTTAAAATGTATCAGTTGATTAATACATTAATACAATAGCATTCATTATAATACTTTTACACTAACAATTTACTGTATACGATGGATGAAGGTTTCAGCAACGTGCTTAAACATACACATGATGTTTTGTTTTCTTTTATTCATCTCAACTGAAACACTCTATTTTATTCTAAACGCCAAGGAATATAAGAAATGCTTGAATCAACTGAAACGTTTTTGAAATTCTAGATTATAACTATGACGAACGTGTTTTATTAGTAAAATATGAAATTTTTAACCCATCTTTTAGAGAGCCCATGACGCGTTTCAACACGTTATACAGATTATAAATCATTAATCGATTGATAATCATATAAATACGCATCGTTTGGTAAGGAAAACCGTTGCAAATATCGGGACGTATTTCTGTCGATTGATCACTGAATAATGAATCAAGGGAGATGGGCGTGAATTAAGTGCATAGTTTCGTATAAATTAAAATTGTACGAAGTGTCAGAATCTCTATTTCCAACAGAGAGTAAGAGATGAATCAAATCTATTTTCATCACCTTTCATAGGTACGATTCATACAAATCGAAAAAATCGTTCCAACAGATTAATCTTAATTATACGAAATTACACTTTTTTTAATATCAGTTTGTACGAACAGGTATGTTGGAAGGTTAAGAGCTTTATTAAATATCTTAAAAATGATTAAATGTGTGCATTATCAATTAAATCAAAATGACTTGAAAATATTGAACGCATTTTATTCAACATGTTGGTTTAAACTTTATTCGACTCCAGAGTGCTTGATTGTACAATTGGCTATATGCGACTCAATTATAGAAATTTGTTTTGTATGGCATTGGTATCCAATAATTTATATTTTTCTTAGTTATGTGTTAAATTTACTTCGTTATTGGTAATGATAAATATGGTATCACACATTTTATTAATCAGTATCATATTTCATCATTCTTTTGATTTATTTTTATAATAACTAAAAAAAAAAAAAAAATTGTGTCATTCTTTCAGAATTTTAAATTAATAGATGTATATTTCATCGTCGTGCCATCAAATGTAATCTTTAAACTTAAAAACTATGGAAGCTTTCAAAGGCTGGACAAAATATGAGGAAAGGAGATTCTTTAAGAGAAAGTAAAAATTATGGTCCTCATCCGTCATGTAATTAGAAGTCATTTTTCATTTGTGACTTTTCTCAATCATCTGGTTAGGATATTTAAAATAATATTAGAAATTATTTAATCAGTAGTTAAGTGGAATATGTAACAGTATATTTTTTAAGTGTCATGACTTAGATAACACTTTTTACACCTTAGAAACCGATAATAATGGAATTTCTTCTCTTATAATATAATTATTTTTCATTAGTTTTATCCCCAGAGTAACTTAAAATGTCCATGTGACGTCCAAACTATCTAACGTTGTGACCGTTGATCTAAGCTTTAGGTTCTGACGGTGATAAAATTAAAATAAATGATAACTTTTACATGATTATGATAGAATTATGTCAAGTTGTATAAATTAACAAGGTGGCGTAGAAGTAAACAAAATTAGTATTCTTTATTTATCAGTAAGAGTGTATCACAGCAATTTCCACTGATGAAAATTGAAAATGCTCGCGGTGAGTAAAACCATTCTTGATCCTTTAATAAAATTTGCAGGAAAAAATGTTTTTTTTTAAATAAATATGATGGTTTTTCACGAAAAATTAGCAGTCAACCTTTAAAATGAATTTTAAATACACAATTTAGTTGGTAAAAGAAATCCAAAACTTTTGATTTCGCTACGAATTTCTTACTACGAGTAATTTTTAATAAAGTGATTGTTATCAACAGTTTAAGTGCAGTGCTGACAGTGTGGTAAAATATTAATATATTAACTTTATTGTAACGTTTAAACTTATGACAATTACGATTTAAAAAGATCAATTCAAAACATTTGCCTTCTTATAAATTATATACATTTAAATAATATGAAATATTATATCATTCATTATGAACTCGTAAATTTACCAAACTGATGCGAGACTCTTTGATTTTTTTTCATGCTTTCTTGCAAGTGAAAGAAAGTTTCTTTACCGTTAACAAACAATTAATACGTGCAATGAATCAAAAAACTTTTTATTGCCAATTATGAAGAGTCCTTTCATACCAAAATTCAACGGATTAGAAAGTTTCACGACGATATTAATTACATAAATTCAAACAATACTAACTTTTAAAGTATTGGCTTCAATAAAAAAAATATATTTACATTATTTGCGAATGCATCATTCTCAGGTATTCGACAATATCCACAAATTAAACATCTTGAATTCATATAGTTTTATATTTGTATATTTAATAAAACTTTTAGCACCTTATATCAACTTTCAAACCAAGAATATATTTGGAGCAAATATGTTTTATAAATTGAATGATTTGATAATTAGAATACTATTTTAATAAAAATATATCTGATTCTTAATCCTATGCTCTATAAATTCAATAAAAAAACTGGAATGCTTTCATATCTAAAATAAATACCAATAATTAAATGCGTTATACATTAAAATAACTGGGAGTGCTTGATGGAATTTCAATATCAAATTTGAATTGTTGAGATTTTGTACATTTCCATATATTTTGTCATTAATGACCCGGGATTAGCCTTTCGGCATCATCAGTCATTTCACCGGTAATGCGTTTGTTGTCCAGTTTCCCAGACCACTATTCCAGATGCTAATTTCTTAGACTCAGAGATAAGATTTGTCGTATTTTATTTTGTATATAATTTTTGCAAACTGTTTATTTGTGTCAATTCGAGTTTACTTGCGTGTTCAAATGCCTGAAGATGCCGAAAAGCAAAACTCGGGTCGTTAGTGACAAAATACATGGAAATGAACAAAATCTCAATAATTCAAATTTAATTATTATTAATATTCCTGGGAACGACATATTCTTCATATTATGAAAAAAATGGCAAATTTTCTACCGTTACTGTAGTGAAACAAATACGGAATCATTATTAGAACAATTACTGTACAGAAAAAATAAATAATTCTACCTTTATTATTGTTTTTATAATGACTATTAATAACACATAAATAGTAATTGAAAATAGTATTGTTTTATTTTAAAATTTAACTAATAAATAAATTTAAAATTACATTATTTATAATCTATGTTGACGAAGTAATGTAAAGGTTAGATAATATTATATTGAACAGAGAAAATCTAACTCGACAATATTACATATCGCAACTTAATATGTGTCTTTTCTAAATAATGTATTTGCTTATAATACTTGTTTGTAAGTAATTAACTTTTTCAATTACGTATATTTTTATGTTTCGCAAAGGAAATACTACTTAAACTAAAATGTTTAAATGTATTTAAAAGTTTTCTTAATATTATGAAATAATAAAAATCTTTTTTTTATATTTAATAATGATTCTGTAAACTCTAAACTTGTCGTTCATTTTCTTTCTTGTACTGATTTATCAAAAAATAAAATATTTCAGCTTTATCAAAAAACATCTTCTTTTATAAACGGTTTAAAATGACGCAAATACAAATATGCCTTGGAATGAGTGAAATACGAGCATTAATAAGAAAGAGCAATATGAATTGATATGAAACGCCAGTCATAGATATTTTGTACAAGCTTTTCAGTATTACCACGTAATAAAACATCTCTGTATTTATAAAATATGATTGCATTGGGCAGACAATACTCATAAAAGTATTTTTATAATATAAAATATTGACGGATTTTTTCGAAATTTAAGTTATTTAAATACACGTTTTCATTTAAATATACCATTTTGCAATGATCCTCGTAGCTCATCTAAGATTTCTATGAATATAATGGTCTTTGGAATGTGACACTGGGTAAACTAGACTTCTTGAAAGTGGACGGCGTAGAGAGTCGTAGAACATCGTAGTGATTGCTTGTAAATAGCATATAAAATAACATTCGTAGACCGATGGAAAGCAAACTAATCTTTTAACGGTAAGAAAAGTTTAATTATCTTGTTTCTTAAAACATCTTTTCTGCCCGCTAAATTAAAAACTCTTATTTAATTACACTTGTAGAAAAAATATTTAACGTCATAATTATTTTCTGATAAAACAACATTATACGTAATTTTTATTTTAATTTCCTTTAACTACTTTCCGCCAAGGTTAAATAACATCGATATTTTACGTGATGCGCATTTTAATAAGGCAAGCAAACCTGTTCCGTCAAATTTAATTACATAAATTTATGATGTTTACATTTTCACTTTTATTAAAAATAAAAATACCGAATATTGATATTAAATCTGAGAAGAGTAAGTATTGAGTTCAATAAATGGTTCATATATTCAAAAGCGTGAATAAATAACTTAATATTTAACATGTTAACTTTGGTTGCTAAATCATACTTCCAATATTATTTACATAAATGAATATGAATTTTCATAAAATTTGCAAATACATGGCGATCATAAAATATAAGATTTTAACCATAAACGACCACCTTTTCGTTTAACAAACATGTATTTGTACAGCATGGGTTGAGTAAGGGTCAATATTTTTTTAATATTGAGGAAAAATAAATATTTTGACTATTTTTCATATTGAATTCACATAAATTGTCATTCATTCTGTGAAATAAATACCAATAACTTTGGTAAACAACCGATTTTTTATTGCGTTAATATATCGTTCATATTTGAATCTCGGATAAAAATTTATTTGTTTCGAAGTTGTTTAATTAAAAAGAAGAGTTTCACATATAACAGTTTACAAATATCAAATATCTATGTTCCGAATCTAAAAAATACACTAATTTTAAGCCAGACTGTCAATACTGGTCTTAAAGACATAAAACAAATTGTTATACCATGTCCGCTCACAATATGAATCAAATTAACTTCTAGTTAAGCTTTTCTGAACAGAAGTGTTTCTACGTTAACATCTTGTTACTTTGTCGCAAAGACTCTCAAAAATACTACACAAATATGCGTAAAATTAAAACTTGTATCTATTACTGATTCCATAATTTCATGCTACGATTAAAACTGTTTCAGGTCAGTGAGACATAATTGTCCTCTAATTAATGAGAAAATATAATTTGACAACAATATTTTTAAAATGTTTTCATTACAAGGCATAAAAAACATTGATCGAATTGGTACAACTCCATAGCAATGAAGTAAAGATAGCTGAGTAATTGGTTCAGAAAGATTTTTTAATTTTTGGGCATCACGCTTTTGTCAGCGCTTCATTGAAAAAGCTTTTCAACATGTTACTTGAGGATATATATTGCTATTTTTACCATAGTAAATGAAATAGTTTCAAATTGAATTTACAGGTTATTAAATAAATAATGTCTGAAGTTAAAAAAACATTATTATTCATATTAGTTACATTTTTTCAAATGACAAATAATCGACGAAGATCTAACGATGTATTGAGTTTATACGATTTGTGTATTTTTTTGTTTAATATAATTTATAATATTGAACTATCTTTATTATGGCAAACCAAAAACACTTAAACATAATAAAGATCTTCAATTGATGAGTGTCAGTAAATTATTTCCACCGAAATAAATTATAAGATATTAAGTTTAAATTTGAGTTGTTGAGATTTTGTACATGTCCATGTATTTTGTCACTACCCGGTTTCGCCTTTCAGTATATTCAGTCATTCACTGTAAAGTTTAGTCAATCTTGCTGTACTAGTAATATTAATATAATTTAAGACATCGACTGAGGGTGCTTGATGGAATTTCAATATCAAATTTGAATTGTTGAGATTTTGTACATTTCCATGTATTTTGTCACTAACGACCCAGGTTTCGCCTTTTAGCATCTTCAGGCATTCACTGTAGAGTTCAGTCAATCTTGCTGTACTAGTAATATTGACTGAACTCTACAGTGAATGCCTGAAGATGCTAAAAGGCGAAACCTGGGTCGTTAGTGACAAAATACATGGAAATGTACAAAATCTCAACAATTCAAATTTCATATTGAAATTCCATCAAGCACCCTCAGTCGATGTCTTAAATTATGTTAAGTTTATATAATTACAACACATCAATAACTATCTAAGTGTATATTTTATTGGTAAACAAAGCAATCTTGTATTTTGGAGTCTCAATTTATTATTTAAATCATACAGATTACTCAATTTATTTTGGTCAAATATATTATGCGTAAGTATAAGGAATTCCAAATATCCGCTGAAAACAAATATTCGAATATATTCAAATTGTTTTTTTTTTTTTCACATTTCTGGCAAGACGTATTACGTTTATTGAGTGAGTATTTTGTTTAAATAAACAAAATAGATCATATCAAGATATAGTACGACGCCAAATGACATTGTTTGTTAACCCAGTGGTTTAATATAATATATTATCACTAATGAATAATATTCGAATATAGGAATATCAAAAAATGAGCCTAAAGAATTCGAATATCAAATATTTGTTTGGAATCCCTGAGCTCATACATTTTTTTAATCAAAATTATAAATTCTACCTGCCTATTCTATTTATTACGGTTTGACAAGTATAATAAACTTTTTACAAAACTAAATTGTCAGTTTGCATCAATCCAATAATAAGATAATGTTTTTTTGTTTCGCAAAAAAATGTTCAACTGCCCTATAAATCTTTGAAAAATCAAATAAATATTTATGATTTTAAACTTGAAGAAGTAGTTTGAAAGTATAGCCGTAGGATATTCTTACGCAACTATGTCATATTTAACAGCTGCCAATCGCGATGATTTTAGAATTTTTTGAAGGTAATTTTGTTTCAACATCGCGTATCCTGCAAAAAAACATTCAATTTTCATGCTAACATAAGCGAAATCTTTTGTCGAAATGAATTCCAATATAAAATGGTTCATTAATTGACAGGGTAAACATGAGGAACTGTACTAGATGTATAAATTTATATACAAATCTGACGGCATGCAATAATACTTATCTCACAAAACCACAAAACATACTTGATCTCATAACAATGACAAAAAGTATTGATGAGTGTAAATGACATAATTTAATAAAATAATGACAAAGGGAAATTTACGATGTTCAGAATAAAAATAAAATATAAAGATCTTAAAAGATTTCTTCCACACCGAGTCACGCCAAATGAACGAAAAATGTGTATAAAAATTGAAGATGTCAATCTATAGAATTCTCTCATCTGATATCTTATATTTAAATTTTGCGCCCCTATGAACAACATATCAATACAAAATAAAAATAATACTTTGATTGAATATCACAAAATATGATTAATATTTGAATGAGGATATTATTTCTATAAAATTTTAGCAAGGCAATTAATAAATATTGAAAACAAATTCAAACAAAAATTAAACCATTGATTTCTTTAAGACATCGACTGAGGGTGCTTGATGGAATTTTAATATCAAATTTTAATTGCTGAGATTTTGTACATTTCCATGTATTTTGTCACTTAAGACCCGGGTTTCGCCTTTTGGCATTTAGAGGCATTCGAGCACACGAGTGAACTCGGAATGAGACTAGTAAACAAAGTTAGTGACAAAGTTAGTGACAAAGTTAGTGACAAAATATATGGAAATATACAAAATCTCAACAATTCAAATTCAAAAAAAGACATTGATTTTATTGATATTTACTTGGTAATACTCGGTAATAATAAATTGAATATCTTTCACAATAATTGTAAAATAGCACAATATAACGCAGGTTATTAATTGAAATGGTATTTAATTGGTAGATAGTGGCGTGCTGTGGTAATAAGTACTCAACTAATCATAACTTTTTAAAAAAAATCAGAAAAGTTTTTGGCCGCATCATAAAGCAAAAAATTCTAAATTCATTTAAAAATTAAAATGCCTTTTACCTCACGTTTCTATATTATGATTTCGAACATAATATTGCAAATAACGAAGCTGTTTTGTCAGTACACATATCCAAATATTTTGAACAAATATTCGATAATTTACAAATAATGTTGTAAAAAATTGATAGACCATTATATCAGTAACAGTTTTTAGAACAAAAAATAAAATAAAATGGCAACTTTATTTTAGGTATCTCATTATATTAAGGCATTAAATGCCACAATATACAATATCTTTTAATAATACCATCATGATACAACAAAAGCAACATAAAAATCTGATTTGAAGGGATATAGGACAAGTTTTCCTGCAAAAAAGTTTTATTAATACGTGATATTGACTTTTCGTTCTACGAACCGAAACTAAAGTTATCGAGGGTTTTATAAAGTGGCATAGATGATATGCAACCCTTAGGCCTTATTTTTTAAAAATACTGTAATATTTTTCGAATAATCTACCTATGTTACGTCATTACATGGTAACATTATTATCTTCTTACGTAAGTAGCCAATCTTGCTAGCAAAAAGAGTTTAATTATTTCCGTATTCTAAATATGTTAAGTAAATAACATCGTTTTCTGTATGTTATTTCTTCATATTTTATGTCTTATTTATAAAATAAAATCATATTTATGGATGTTTGGTTTGGTTTCCAATTATTCAAGTTATTTATATTTTAAAAATAATTTTGAAATATATGAAAGTTGTTTTGAAAACATCGTTTTGTATTCTATGAAAAAAACCATTCATAAATCCTTCAAAGTGTCTGTGATGAGAATTTTTCTCCTTTATTTATATTTTAAAAGTAACATAAAAAATCTGGATGCAAAAAAGTATCGTATTTGTTCAACAATGGGTATTTAGAAAATGTGTGAAGTTTATTACTTTTAAATATTTTTAAGTTAATAAACTTTATATGCTGGGTATGTAGCTTAGTGACCAATGCTTAACGTGGACGTCGTTTTTGGTGTCTACTGAATAAATTCTCCACGATGACATTTTATTTTATCATTGATGTTTACAATCGATTTATGCATTTGTGTTCAAAGTCATGGATGATGTTGAAATAGTCTCTCACCCATCGAATTCTTAATAGTGAGAGTAGTTAGCAAACCGTTACTCTTTTCTTATCCCCATCGCTCTATCCTTATCATCAACAAAAAGGACAACTTGAATGACTAACCAAGCTAAGCCAGTTTTGTTGAGAAAGTCAATTATTGGTGCATAATAAATACTCCACAATGGGACTGAAAAAAAAATATTTTTAATAATATTGAAAATTAAGTGTAAAGAATTTAAGAAATAAAAATATTAGCTCCACCGACGGATAAGTTTTTTACCTATTGCGACGTTGCGCAGTCATCAGACTATTTGATTTATTATCTAGTTATAACGGAATTTATTCTATGTGGACGTTCTTGTCTTTTACAAACTAACTAACTCAATTTTATCATACTTGAGTATCATTATTAACTCCAAAAATAATTAAATCTTTTATTTTAATTTAATTGTTTATCACTATGATGCAAATGAGATGTGATGTGATGAATTGAATAACAAAAATTGGGTAAAGTTATTGAATTGAACACATTTTTTTTGTGGAAAAAATATTCTTTTATAAATTTACGAGTGGAGTTCTAGTATTTTTTCAGCAACAAAACCTTGCCAAAATCAAAAATTTTCTTCAATTAAAAAATCCGAAACGGAGGGCTCTGGAACAAAATTACAAACTTTACTAGAATAAGGTAAATTTGTGTGCCATGGATAATATTCACTATTTATAGTCTCATTCAAAGAAGTTACAGCAATTCTTTTTCTTAGAACTTATTGGTTAAAACTTGGTGTAGTCTTGATTTAGTTGTATGCCATCAAATTATCTAGAGTATCCAATTCACTCGAAGTCGCTGATATGATCGTATCTGTATTGAATAAACTGGGCTTGATTTTGGAGTATCAAAAAACTTCACTTATAGCGAATTAACTTTCTCTCCAATTATATTTTTATTTCATTATTATATATTAATTCTGCCAAAGCGCTTATATCTTGAAAATCGGCATTTTGTGGGAAAATATGCTTATTTGTGACCTAACTAAAGACAGTCGTCACTTTTAAAGTGTTAACTGTCAATTTTTGGTTAAAAGGCATTATATTTTGAAAACATTATCGTCAACCAATCATGTATTGTATACGCCAGTATATATTTTTTGATATTCTATGGCACTGTTAACATATTAAACTTCCATTATATATGTGTGCCTTTTTTCCAAAAACTTTTGCTCGAAGATATTTATTTATATGTGTTGATTTTTTAACGGCACATAGAAGAGGAATGAAACATTTCTTTTCCAATTTTGGCTTTCGCAGACAGGATCAGGGAGTTACTGTAAATACATTTGCAGATATGATACTACATAAACTTTTCCGAAAAATGCTTTGCACACCCGTTTGAAAAAATCCATTGAATAGAATTTCCTGGCTTTTGCAGACTAAAAATCAAGCACATTCATTTGAATCCAAGCATGTCAATTACTTTTGTAACATATTAGATAGAAGTAATCGGATTCTCACAGTAGAAATGCATTAAAAAATAAATATAATGGCATTCATAAGTCAATTTCACAACAACTGGAGTTATCAGATTTTCGCAGTAAGGGGAAGATTTATAATCATCCAATCATACCTTCACTTTCCAATACGTGATGTTTATCATTGTTTGTGCACTTTATAAGATGATTATTTGAACTTAGTCTTTTCTGAAAATATCTCATATTAAAAAAATATATATTTACTCGTAATTTGTCTTTGATTATTATCTTATTCGATTTGAAAAGGTCGACTGTTGTTAATTTAAATTATAAACATCTGCAGCAGATGATTTTGAAGTGAGAGACGGTTGATAGAGTGTTGAACCTATCATAACTAATGAGTAAAATGATAATTGGTTGAACATAAGGACTGTTTCTATCAGATGGAATTAACCCTTAGTTCAATTCCCATTGTCAAGGAACCGGTAAATTACACACAGAAAAATATAATACCACTTTGGTATACGAATACTATACAAATGAAGAAATCTTATCTCATATTTTGACATGTTGAAATATGTTTATAATATAAAAAATATTGAATAACTGTTGTTTAATTGGAATATGCTGCATATTTTAGTGAAATTTTCCACTATTATTATTACAAATTGGTATTGAAATCATTAAAGTGCACAGACGTTTGTAGAAATACATTTTCTTGATTGCCCAACATCCGTTGGATATTCAATATCAAAAACATCAGTGCCTACAATGCGGTCGCATTTTTTCAATAAATGATAGTTTCCAGAGACGAAGAAGAATTATTTTATTATAAACGTTTAATTATAATCTGGTTAATTTATTTAATGCTTTTTACTATTTTATAATATTACCTATTTTTAAATGTTATTTTATTATAAAGGCGCTATAACAAATTTCTGGTAAAATCAAAACAGATTTTAAATAAATTCAAATGGGTTAAATTTTTTTATTTAATATTAATAGTCAAGCAGAAACATTATTTTTACTACATTAAAAATGAACATTACAAATAATTTTGTAATTTTATTCTTACTTAAAGTAACTGAAATTATTGGAATAAAAAAATATATACCATACGACATAGGTTGACGTTAAACATAATAAAATTATTATTTTAGGCCATCATCGATATTATAATTAAATTTATTATATCATGTGTTAAAGTTAACAGATGGTATAGTTTATACATCGAAAAGATAAACATTGATTTGTATTTTTTGATCATTTTAATACACCGTAGGTGCAAAGAAAAAATCTCTAGTGACATTAAACAGTGTGTGAAAAAATGTGTTTCAAATAAAATAATTTTTATTTTTGTATGGTTATGGGAGGAAAGCATGAGATTTCTATTATGATATTACATTATGTTCATCAATTTTTTTAATTGAATAAAATCCGTTAAAAATTCACCGAATTCTTGGCATTTCGGTTTTTAAGAAAAAATCTAAACCTCAACATTAACTCGCTATGAAAAAATATTTCTTAATGTAATTTTAATGTTTAAGAGAAAAAGAAAATTAGTAGAGCGATCATTTATCAATAATGAAAAAATGTTGTTTCCGTAAAATATGTTATCATCTATTAAAATAACTAATTCATATATTTTTCAAAGCTTACATAATTTGACATAAAATGTAAGACTTGAATGAATTATTTCTTTGCTTTTTAAGTACATCAGGTATGATAAAAAGTAGGTAAGTACTGCAATAAAAAGTATTTAGAGTGACATTTATTATAAAAGTGGCACATTTTTTATTGAGGATAAATGCATTTTTATAGCTAAGTTAGTATGGTGCTCTAATAGAATAAAGTTGACAGACGCATTAAAATAAAATGTATCGTGACTGATTATTAAGTTAATACTTATATTTAATTATCATTGATCGTTGGACAAGATTAGTTTTAATTGTAGATATTGTAAGTTTAACATAAAATAGACAATATATTTTGAAATGTATTGTTTATATTTTATACGAGTATTTTTAATTACTGTAAGTGGTAATGTTTTAACAGTTATTCATAGTTAAATTATGAGTAACTAAAATCATAAGTTTTGCTTTAAATAGGAAAAGTTTACAAACTTTACTGATATGAGTCGTTAAACACGCTCTTGGCGATTTTTCAATAAAATAAGTTTTTTATATACGTATGCACTCTATCAATTTTTTCAGTTACAAGAGTAAATTTTTTTCCTATTTCGTCCTCTGTTTTGAATTCAAAATTAGGCCAAACTTAAAAATGTGTTTTTTTACACGATCTCGATCCTCATTTTACACGGTCGACGTTCTTCGAAAAAACCGCAGTGTAAGAGAGTATTTTACTTTTCCTTATACACCGGAAGACTCAAAATAACTTTAATTATACTTAAAACTATCGTACTTCCCATAACAGTTTTTCTTGATATACTCAAAACTCCAAAAACCATCGGGAGCGTGTTTTAGCGACTCAGCAATTCATATAATACAGATACCAATTTTTGCCTATAGTTAGATATCTGTTTAATACAAATTTTGAAACATTTTTCTTAACTAAATATGTTAGCAGATTTAAACGTAGATATGATACGAGAAGACATTGTTGCATAAAGTTGTCCTTTTAGACATTGACAGTTACTGTCAACAGTGTCAACTGCTTGCGACAGTTTAATGGTTTCGAGAATTATAGGTGTTAGCTAATAATTTAAGCAACAAGCGTTAGAATGGATTACTAAATATTAATAAGTTAATTAAAATTATAATTTAATTGTTAGCTTTGTAACGGTAAAACTTCATGTCTGCGGTTATAAGTTAGACGTATAGAATTTTAAAATTTTGCAAAGTTTAAGTATAATATTTAAACGGTGAGAAATTCGTATTCTATTACATTGAGTAACAAACAAAACTTATAAACCAAAAACATGATAGGATTAATAATTAAGTTTATTTTAAGTTTAATGCCGTTACGAAATATAACTATTTTTTCTAATTTTCACTAAATTTCTTGCTTTTATTATATATTATATACAAAGTGAGCTTAAATATTCTATCGAAAAACAAAAAAAAAATTTTGAATTTCGTTAAAAATTTTAACTTGTATTGGACATAAATAATCTTTATATTATCCATAAAAATTATCGCTTCGTCCAAAATACCTAAATGTGTTATTACTAAACTGTATATCAAGTTAATATATATTTTTTTCAATATTCACTAAAATTAATGACAATTAACATTGTATTTTAACCAAACTTTTTTTTTTAAATAAAACACAATTCATTTGTACTACTTCAATTAATGCTTGCATTTAATGATTTGCAAAAGGTCCATAACATTTTAATTGTAGGCTCTTTTATTTGATTTATGTATAATTTGTTTGCTAATCAGTATTTTCTTGTCTTAGTTCATGAACCATCAGTTTTATATACCTTCATTTTTACACTCAATTTTATATAAATAAACCTGTTATGTTTGTATTTTTATCAGTTGATAATGCTCGTGATGAGCGAAACCAGTCCTGATCATTATAAATATGCGGAAGTAGTACAAATGAATTGTGTTTTGTTTTTTAAAATATAATGTCTTTCCACCAACTATTGACAGTTAACACCTTAAAAGTCAAAATTTACTTCTTATGTACAAAAATACTTAATCTTAAAATCGATTACACGTCCAAAGACTTAATTCCCCGTTAATCCATATTTAAGAATAAATATATGAAATTAAGATAATAATCTAGTATAACCGTGCTCTATGCAGTATGGTTTTTATTTTTGGCTAAAAATTTTAAATTAATACCAATAAAATTTGTATTTTATAATTATCTAAAAAATATAAACTAATATGACTTCAAATTATCGCCATTAAATAATTTTTTAAATTTCCACGACGTACGAAATTTTTAACTACTTTTTATTGATTTTTTAGGTACCTTAAAGTTTTTAATCAAAAACTTTCTTTCAAGCCAAACACTTGATCGAGCATTCGATGGTTATTAATTGTGAATAACGTATAATTAAAAGTGTAACTTCATTCTAAAACAACCATTTCAATAATAATCGTTATATATATTATTGTCATCTTAGCTTTTTAAAATAATACTTTCAGTTGGAACATATAAATAGTTACAATGCTTAGCAATGGCATTTTTCCACGACATCTTACTAAGTTTTATTATAATAAGAATTTTGACATTTAAAAGAAAATACACTATTTTAAGATTTTAAGACACAGATAAAAAAAATATTTTTTGTTAAATTAAAATAATATTTGTCTATATTTCATAATATCTATTCAATACAATTATTTCTAAATAAAATAGTTTTTAAATGTTTTACATCATGCTGATTTTTCTATTTCTCAACCTGATAGTAAATCCATTTATTAAACTTTTCCTCTGCAGTTGATATTAATTTATTCATTTACTGATTAAATTCTTTGAAGTGTTGTAAAATTGAATACAGAATTGACATGTGTGGAAGTATTTATTTCTCTACGAATAGTGTGTTCACTTAAAAAACACATTTTATTCTATACAGTAATGCATTCAAAAATGTCTTCATTAATTCACTATTGGGGATAAGATATTGTGTTCATCCAATTTTAAAACATCCATTAATTATTTTTCACAATTCATTTTTCTCCATTATCAAAATTATTTTTAATATTTTACATGAGTTCAACTGAAAGCTAAAGATTAGCTCTTAATAGAAATAATTTATTCAGCACTTAGAGTTTCGCTCCAAATTAACCGAAAACCATAAAGGTGGTACTCTAATACCACATGATATAAATTATTAATAACGCGTCATTTTAAGTTTGAAGATTATTTTCAATGTCACATCACCTTCACTTCAAATTAAATTTACCTAAATTACAATGGGAAATTGTAAATAATGATATGAATGCTTAGAGGTAAAGCGAATATCTTTCATATTTATGATAGGAATAGATTTATTATATCTTATTCTAAAACTGAAATGATCGACACTGATAATACAGAATATATTTAATTATTATTTTTAATAATATTAAAACATTAAATAATTTTAAATAACTAAAAATTGATTAATTGTTTTCAGACAAGTGTCTTTAAAAATAAAAGTCGAGTAAATAAAACTTAACATAGGGTTTAAATGCTAAAAAAATGCGTTAAAAATGATGATCTAAATTAAAATAAAATCAATCGGCTATTTTACTTTTTATTACTGCTTTTTTTATATTACGTTATTTAATCAAAGGACACAATTGCAAAAGTAAAGTTTTTTTATTAAGTAATAGTTACTTGTAAAGTGTTAACTGTCAATTCTTGGTGGAAAGACATTATATTTTAAAAAATAAAACACAATTGATAACTGATGAGCGAAACCGGTCCAGATCATTATAAATATGTGGAAGTAGTACAAATGAATTGTGTTTTATTTTTTATAATAAATAAAACGTAATAGTTATATGAATAAAAGCTTTTTTACCGAAAAACTAAACTTATCCTTTTATATACATTATAATATCTTTTTTGTAGATGACAATAGATCAGGTGAATATTTAAATCTATTCGAACAATAAAGATAAATTAAAATAAGCATCAATTGTATTATTTGAAAGTTTATGACAGCTTATATGAATCATGTGAGCCTTAAAATTCTTTCACTAAAAGGTTAAATGAAAAAAAAAAACAAACTTAATTTTAGATTGTATCATTTGATTGGGCAATTGTGGGAATATAAAGGAAGGCTAGCATTCACATAATATGAATGATTTTAAAAACATCCCGTTGGCTTTTTTGTTATTTATCAGATGAGGTTTTCATTGTTAAAAACCGTTTTACACCAGGCTTAAAAATCGTTGATATTTTTAACTGAAATATTACTCCGCGTAGCAAAATATTTTTTAACAAATAATAATGAAAAACAAATACAGTCAATAAGAGCAACAAAGTTAACTTTGCCTTGAATACTGCTATTTTTGATGAATTAGATAAATGTGCAAAGTTAAAAAAAGACTTTTGAAAAAGATTTTTAAGTATAATATATATATCTATCAATATCCAGTTTAGTAAAATAATCTGTCAATTAAAAATTGTTAACCATATTTTGGTTCATAGATTTCGTATGCTTGTTTTTTAAGTACGTTTGTATTTCGTTCTGATTTTAATGGACAGCTCTAAAATTAATTTTACATAGTACATGTAAGTTTGCTTGTTTACAAAAATATGAAGATAAATTTCATAAAAAGCTATACTCGTCGAAAAAACTAGATCTTCCGTGATTTTTTTTTTTTTTTTTCATCTTGGGGTACAGTGATTTTTCTCAAGGATACTTTTTACAGTTTTTTATAATTTTAAAATTATGTTGACATATTAAAATTAAATAGGATACAAATTTCATTCAATTGATTACTTACAATAACGTGCGGAGTTTCAAATTAATCTTTCTAAATAAAATTAGGATTAGCCATTATTTTTATTAAATGAATCTCCACAAACGCTCTAAAAAAATGTGTATTTTTTGAAGTTTTAAAACATTACTTAGTAAAAAGGGTTTGGACACTTTATATGCATTATCGGATCTAGAAGTAATTGCAATAACAATTTTTATCTAAATGGTTAAAAGTTTAAAATGAAAATCGAAAAAATTTAATCACTTATATTAAAAAAAAATACGTAAAATATTCACAGAAAAGCTTACCTTACAGAGACTACTACGGAAGGTCTACGACGGTTGCTACGTTTTTCGGACTTCGCGAGTTGACGTATAGGCGAGTTCACCGTAGAGGTATCGGATCAACAGGGCGATAGCAGGAACGCACTCAGCTTATATAGCGACCAACGTGATCGTAGACCCTGCGGCGGAGCTAGGGGTGGCTACGAGACGCGGGGAAGGAAATCGGAAAATGGGAGGAGCTTTCGCAGACACTTGGCTCAAAGATCAGGAGGAATATCCGGACTGAAAACACTCTAATTCGGGCGAAGAAGTTACCGTAACATATGGTCCAAAACTTTGTATGCAGTCTCTCTACTAAGGATTATAACTAACAATTATTTCAATTGACTAAATGATTTTAAATTACCCTATAACTCCCTTAATTTTTGATGTATTATTAAAGATCTATATGTACGTAACTAGCAGATTCATGGGGCATTGAAAATCATTTAAATAATTGGTTTTGTGATACAAAAAAAAGAAACATTATAATGCTTTCATTTTCTAGTCTTTCTGGCAAAACAAATTGAGTTAAAAATACATGCTTCGATTGATTTCAAACAAATTCCATCCATGCTCAATCGTTTAATTTAACGATTTACTTTTCAAATACAGTACAAAAATATATGCATATAAAGCATTAAAATTCAAAAGTTCTTATTTCAATTACATTGTATTTTTATTACATTTCTACATGTTTTTGACATATGATTTAAATTTAAATTCATGTTTTGGCAGATGGTATGGTATGACGTTTGAAATAAAATACATTTTGCTATGAATAAGTTCAGTAAAGACTTTGTTTTATTTTAATTTTAATGGAAACAATTTAGTTTTATTCAAAAAAGCTTATTTGAAATCACATTTTTTATAAAATTATAATTGTAATTAATAAATTTTATTAATCACTACCACCTACTACATCCTAATCCTATTAAAGTTACCATAGTCAGTGGAAACCGTTTATGTTATTGGTACTACTCAATTGTGTGGTCAAGAATTCGATTCCCCAAATGAGATCTTACTATAATATAACAAAAATAAATAGCAATTAAAAGTATAAAATATTTTAAATATCCTGTTAATTTTCAATAACCAATCGCTAGTTGTGGTCCAGCGGTAACGGTGAAAGCGTTTTGTTGGAATTTTCTAATGGTTATATTCATAAAATGATTTTTAAATCGACTGATTGATTTGTATTTAAATGCATATAGTTATTTAAATGTATTCTCAGTTTTATACACTGTTTCTATCAAATTCTGATAACGTTGCGTATAGAGAGGATGATTATCTAACCACTAGTCTCTTTTATTTAGTCAATATCTTCTCTGAAATGTCTACACAGATATTATATAAAGTTTAAAAATTTAGCGTTGCTTAAAATGACAGAAAATTAGTTTTAAACAAAAAAAATTACATGATATCATTGAACTAACTTCGTTTTCGTTGGATAATTTTTTATGTTGATTTTCTATCAATTATAATCAAAGATGACTCCAGTTTTTGATCTTTTATATTAAGCCATTATATTTTAAAGTATGTTTATTTCAATACTTAAAATGAAGCATAGACTTCTAATAATTGATCTTATCTCAACTGAGAGAACTGCTGAGAGAACTGCTTGTTTCTTATTTACGCAACTTCTCTTTTTTGAAAGATTGTATTAATATAAGGATAGGCCTAGAATAGGACTAGTGTTTGGCTAATCGCTACGGCTACCTTTTTAAGAATCGGATGGGTGGGAGAGAATAACATATGTCTCTGAACTAATAACCATAAATCAAATGAATAATCAATTTATAAAACTATTCCTACTGGGATTCAAGCCTATGAGCACAGTAATGAAGCCAACATTGTTGGCTACTCGAACAAAAACCAGACAACTATAGCGCAGTAATATTTTATGAAAATTAACCCTATATATTATACTTTTCATTTGAATGACGTAAAACTAATAGCGTTTATTAGTTCTAATGAGATTTATTTATAATAGGAAAACATGTGTTTATTTATTTAACACATGAAAAAATAAACTATGATGATTTCAGATAGTGTATGAAGAAACTAGTTTTCAGTATAAACATTAAATAAGGTCGATACACAATAGATAAATATAAAAAAAATAACTATGCGTATAGCAAAACAAACATATTAAAAATTGACGTAATATTATTTCAATAAGTAAATTATCGATCAAGAGAAAGGTGAAAATGCATATTGCAAAATCTTCACCGCAGAGTTTATATTTTGTGCACATCTATCGTATAACAAATGGGAAGCATTCTCAAAGCAGATGTACCTCAGGACCTGTTGATACTTTAATCTATCACATGAAGCGAAATTCCTTTCTGCTGGAAGCCTCAGGGAATTTCCGGTTGACGAGCTTTTCCTCACGCGAGAGTTTAATAATTGAAGCATTAATATCGATGGATTGACATGGATACCTCTTACCCTGAAGTGCAGCGAAAAGTTTATTTTAATTAATGTAAATCCTAAAAGTTATCGTCAAGTTGTTTTTATATACTCGAATATTCACTGGACTATTTTTCCATACAAAGGATGTAGAGATTTCAATGCCAGACGAAATTATAAATACCAGTATTTCATATTGGATACCGGTTTTACAAAAATAGATTTTAAAAAATTGATTGTAAACCAATTTTAAAATACAAATCAAAACATAAAGCGTTACAATTCCAATTAAATAAATAGTAAAAATATTCAAAAAAATTGCAATTTTGAGCGTGAATTCAATAATAGGTACAATTTTTTCAAGTGTCAAAGAATAACTGAAAAAAAGGTATAAAAAACGATTAATAACCTGTTTGTCAAAACGCGTCCCTTCATGCCGCAAAGAACGTGTAAGGCAGGAAGTAGCCGTATTACGGCTTATAAACACTGCGTTTCTTAAACCTGCGTGTTAAATCACAAATCGTTCACATTCACATTTTGTTTAATTTCAATATTCAAAATCAGTCGAAACAACAGGATTTTTCGTTCAACTATTATTTCAATTCATTGAGAAGATTATTAAGTGCATATAGTTATTTTTGTTTATTACAAAGATAGAGTTTTATAGTTATTATGTCGTAAAATTACATATTTTGGTTGTAGTTCCGTGTTAAAGTTTATTTCATGTTTTTTTATATAGTAATGTTAAATTAAACTGTTATTAACAAAAAAATAGTTTAAAATTTTCTAGTAAAGTCCAAATTATCTGACCTAATCAAATGATTATTTTAATGTTTCGATAGAATCGTCGTCTATTTCTATACATTTTTCAGAATATCATAGAACTTTTCTATATAAGTAAAAATATTATCTGAAGTTTGCTTTCAAAAACTGACTTATTCTAGTACCAAAATGGCTTACTATGTAAATATTCCACGCGGATTAACAAAAAAAAATATTGAATTAATGTATTATTTAATATTTAATAAATCCGATTAAGTTTGAATAAAAAAACATGACACGTTTTATTCAAATATTTGACAGCATTTTTAAACAATCTCTTGAAAGGTTTCCTTTATTCGAGTGCAAAAACATATTTCTAAGTTTATAATATGTTCGTCCTATAACTTTGGCACACAATTTCAATACGTCGAAAAAGAATAAAGGATTATTTATAAAGAAAAATAATTTACATTTAAAGGAATAAAGTATATTAAAGTCAAAATTCCCATTTTCCTAGAGAGATAATGAATTCCATCTTTTATAATATTTGTGTAATGGACCTATCATTACCATTCGGTCAAAAGTTGTGTTTTTTGCTAATATTACAAAAGTGTTCATTTTAGCAAGTTCTGTCACCTGAAAAAAAAATTCAAAAACATTCAAATTAAAATTATAATTATCTTTAAAAAATAACAATGTCAAAAACATTCAAAAATACAAATATTATAAGAAAAATAGAAAAAAACTGAATGTGATTGAATACAAAATATTCAACGTAAACAATGATGTATTCTATACTAATTTAATAAGGAAAAAAACAAAAAATATTACAAAGGTGTTTCTTTTAGAGGTATAGAACTTTAAAATGAAATAAAACATTCAATAATCGTGGTTATGCTAATTATATTGGATTTATTGAAAAGTTTATTAATTGCAATTAGCTTTTAAAAATGATTTCCGGCAAGTGGGTGCCACGGTTGGCTCGAAGAAAGCGCAATGTCAAAGTCCAATTTTCAAGCACTTTCTGAAGCAGCTGTGGCCGTATATCGGCGATAACGCGACGAATTTTGTCTTTAAAGTCATTAAGCGATGCTGGTTTATCGACGTAGACTTGCAACTTCACATACCCCAACAGAAAAAAGTCCAAAGGTCACATGATCAAATGATCTCGTGGTCAATTCACAGGTCCATTCTGCAAAATTATGCGCTCATTGAAAGTTTCCTTTAAAAAATTGCTTGTGGCATCCGCTGTATGGCATGTTGCACCGTCTTGTTGAAACCAAAGCTCGTTTACATTATGGCCACTCAATTTTGGAACGAAAAAAATAACAACCGTAGATCTATAGAGCTCTCCATTGACAGTAACTTTCTGGCCGACATCGTCTTTGAAAAAATATGGACCATTGATTCTACCAGTCGTAAATAAATTTCTCGGTAAAAGTCGAGATCAGATACAATTTTTGTTTCGCCACGTTCACCGAAGTTGCGACGCACATAATGGTCAAGCGGTCTGTTCATGGTAAAATGGCAAACAAAACTGAGCACAAATCAGCTGTCAGCTGTCAAATTGGCGATCACTGGAAAAAAGTGCTGCTAGTTTAAAAAACAAACCTCTAAACAGCTTTACTTCACGAAACATAATTATATACTTGTCACTTTTAAGGTGTAACTGTCGATTCTTGGTAGAAAGGCATTGTATTTTAAAAATAAAACACAGTTTTTCTGTATTAGCTCCAAATACCTTTAATTATCTGGACCGGTTTTGCTCATCGCGAGCATTATCAACTAAATATATTTATATGTTATGAACGGGGTTGATTTCGCACATAGCGAGCATTTCCAACGGAGTTAAATATTGAAAATGCTTGGTATGAGTGAACATAGTGAGATTAACACAAGAAAACTTTTTCACAAAAAAAAGTATAAAATACTTCTACATTGACACAAGATGATAAGCATGAAAAAAGAAATTTTTCATCTTTCAATATTTAAAAGATATTATTCTGGGTTGCAATTTTAAATTATGATGAAAACTGTCTAAACTGTTAAAAAAACTTTGAGGTTTACCGATACTTTGACGTTTTTGATATATTTTTAATGAAAATGGTCCATAAATGTTTAATTGTGTTAAATTCACTCTACCGATATATATAGAATACCCGAAATACAACTAATTTTGACATTAATAATAAAACCGTATTTACAATTAATGTTAAGTAAAGTTTACGATGTTATTACTGGTTAACAAGAGTGAAAAGCTAAAAAGCTACTTCAAATCCTGGTCCGATCGGCTAAATGAACTTGCGATACTTGAAGATTTAGATTCTATTATTATTCTTTGTTATTTTCTATAGATAAAATACATGCGAATATAGATAATACGAATTAATGCACAATGAATAATGACTTCATGAGGAATATCAAAAATATAGAAAGGAATTAGCCAAGCACGATCTTGCAGATGGTGTAAAGAACAGTGACATTAAAGATTTTTTGAATTAAAATTATTGAAGTGTAACGTACAAAATGTGTTAAAGTTAGTCTTTTTTCTTTCTGCTTCTAATGTGAAGCATATGAATTCCTAATGGAGGTGTATCAACAGAAGTTTTTGTATGAGAACGGTTTATTACTCAATCTCTCTTTTTCAAAGAGAGTAGAGATAAAATAATAGGGCTAGAATAGGACAAGTGGCTGGATAATAGTTTTTGTTATGCCACGTTTTTAGGATGAAATGGGTGGGAGGAAATTCTAAACATCACAAACAGTCATGCCTACAAACAGAAGTTTTATGTGTTGAAAATAAATGATAATCTACTCAGTACTCAGAAAACGCTATACTAAGGCACACTAGTGTGCCGTGCGGTGATGCGAGCTATGCTGCGGCAAATGCTTTCTTACAAAAAATCAAATAACTTGCCAAATAATATGAAGTATTCTGCCCACGCATGTAAGTCAATTATAATCTATACTCTACAAATGAAAAACAATTAAACTTTATTTCTGTATATATGTAGCCTTTTTATATATTCTTAATTGTAGTGTGTTGTGGAAATTTGGGAAAAACTTTGGTGTGTCGTGGGATAAGAAAGGTTGCGGACCACTGATCTACATCATTTAAAATCAACGAAATATTGCAGACTAAACCGAAAATACGAATTTCTTTCAAAGATATGGATCTCTTTGTGCACTGACATTTGCGTAGTTAAAGAATAGGAAATTAAGATTATATATGGCGAGAGCGCTTGACCATTGTTAATACAAAAAGTTTCTAAGTGAAAAGATAGCAGATACCAAAACAACCCACGCAAAACAAAATGAGATGCCAAAGCAAAACATTTTACAACTTACCTTGAAAGCTTTTATAGAATTTTATTAGTTGCTTGAGGGAAGTTAAATTATTTCTTGATAACTCGAACACCATTGCTTTCAAAATAAATCATGGTAAACATCATATCACAGTCAAATATGCTGAATAATAAGTTACAATTTTTCTTCTGGAAACTTTCTCCGCTTAATAAATAAATAATTATAACGCGTTGTCAATAACTTTCTATTAATTTTTTTTCATATCCGCTCCCAATGTGGAGCATATGGTCTCCTAATGGAGGTATCTTGACAGAATTTTTTCTACGAGAAATGCTTGTCACTCAGTTGCTCAACCTCTCTTTTCTTTTTCGAAGAGAGTAGCGATAGAAGGATAGGGTTATGACAGGACTAGTGGTTAGCTAATCGCTCTCGTTACGCCCCGTGAGGATGGGATTGGTGGGAGGGAGGACTCAGACTACGAACAGAAATCCATAAATCGATTGAAAGATCAATCTATTAAAACCGTCCGCACCGGGAATTGACCCCGAGACATCCGTAACAGTAGCCAGCGACGAAACCAACTGCGCCACGGACGCCGGATTCTGTTAATAGTTCTAGTAAAAAATATGTTTGGCTCTATTTAATCATTATTTTTATAAACATTTGTTTTTTAAGCCAAAATTTTGCCGATCCTTGTTGGGTAATCATTTCAGTTTTTTTGGGAAATGTTTATTATCGATTGTTTTTGACGTGTACATTTTTTGATGTATCTAGAATAAGTATAAATCATCACGTAAAAATTGATGCTCCTTAACCTAATCCTCTTTTGCAGGTATTATTTCCACATGGTTTTTAAATTGCACTTTCCAATGTAATAAAACCTATCTTTCATTTATCCATGATTGCTGCATCGTTTTTTAAACAGATGTTTTACATATAACATATTATTCCTGTAAAAAGACTATCGTGTTTATTCGACTGTGCTGCTTTTGAGTTGGGTTATAATAAACAAACAAAATGTATGTTTTAAATAATATGTTATTAATGTTGTGTTCGCAATGCTTAGTAGTCGCTGGGAAAATGATGTCAAGGGTAGATAATACGTCGCCCTGTTACTGTGATGCGCGGGTACCAACGCCAAAGCGAGGGATGTAATGATTACTCGATAGCTACTATACACAACCTGACGCAACAATTGAGGGTGCAAAGTGAAGCGACAACTGTGGATAATAAAATCACCTGCGGTAGGGTGGAATTTGAACAACCTACCTGTTTATATACAACGCAGTAGTAAGGTATGTCAATATATAGTAATTATTTAGAGTGTCATATTAAAGTGTAGTTGGCTTTATACTTTATGTATATACAAACCAATCCATATAAATATCATCAAAAAATATACAGAGGTTATACTTACAGAAATCATTAAGTCATAAAAACAAGTTCTGCGATCATCACATTTGAGGCATTGTTTTTTTTCAAAGTGCTCTCTGTCCTAAGTACGATAGTTTTTGATTTAAAAACAGCTTTCGTACGTTTTAAAGAAAAATCTTTTTCCTATACAAATCATATGATTTGATATCGATGAGATATAGTCATAATTTTTCCCATAATAAAAAAATAACTATACAACAATATTGTTTATATTTTAAAGCCGTTATATCTCCAGACTTCATATTTTACTACTGGGACGTAAAGCGTTAAATTGTTTACATTTTGACATTTAAAACAGAAAACCATCACAAGCATTATCAACTGATAAAAATACAAACATAACAGGCTTATTTATATAAAATTGAGTGTAAAACTGATTGTTCATGAACTAAGACAAGAAAATACTGATTAGCAAACAAATGATAGATAAATCAAATAAAATGTTATGGACCTCTTACAAATCAATAATTACTAATCTAAAATCACAAATATAGCTACATTAAAAGTCCATTAGCTGAGCAAAAAATTTTAATGACATTACTAATGCAATAAGCAATAATGAATCAGGAAAATTATAAGAAAAAAATAGTGAACCATTTAAAAACAATCAAATATTAAATTTGGATTATTGAGAATTTGTACACTTCCATGTACTTTGTCACTAACGACCCGGGTTTCGCCTTTCGGCATCTTCAGGCATTCGAGCACACGAATGGACTCGAACTGACAGTCCACTCGTGTGCTCGAATGCCTGAAAATGCCGAAAGGCGAATCCCGGGTCTTAAGTGACAAAATACATGGAAGTGTACAAAATCTCAATAATCCAAATTTGATATTGAAATTCCATCAAGCACCCTCAGTCGATGTCTTAAATTAAATCAAATATTAAGTATGTAGTATATATTAACAATAAACAGCCATCTTAAGTGGAAAAAAAGCAGAGCAAAAACAATCTGCAGAGCATCTGAAAAACCAAAATTACAGAGACAGAATCAATTCTTACAAGTTAAAAATAACCTTACAGGTATAAGACAATAACAAAGGAGAAGATGCAAAGACGGTTTGCTCATTCATTAAATTTGAATTGGGAAAAAATGCATATCTATTTATTTTTAAAATCTCTTGTTTATCTAATTTTAAAGATTTTTATTTAAGTGCAGGATTTTGAAATATTCTGTTATGTCAAAAGTAAGTTTATTTAGAAACAAATAGATACCAAATGTGGACAAATCATCTCCGTTTTTAGCACAAGCTAGATGTTCCTTGATTCTAATATTAAAACACCGTCCTGTTTGTCCAATATATCTAGCTTCGCAAGAATTACAATTTAATAGATAAATACCACTTTGGCTCAAAATATTAACTTTATCTTTAGTATTTACTAACATCCTACTTAAATTTTGAGTATTATAAATGGTGACATTATAAAGTTTTTTATCTTTTAAAATATAATGTCTTTCCACCAAGAATTGACGGTTAACACCTTAAACGAAAATCATCAACTGACTTAATGCGTTCTCTCAGTATACCCTCAATATATGTCGCTTAGTATAGAGTATGCGAGCTTACGTTGAGAAGATTAAAATAGCTTTTAACTTGCTCCCGAATCATGGTGAGCAGATGAATTCTTAGTGGAGTATCGTAACATTTTTTTAAAGATTACTGCTTACTATTCAGTCGCTGCTGTGACTCTGTTTATAGGATCAGATCGGTGGGAGAAAACATAATCATCACCACCACCCATACTTTTTAATGCAAATACATAAATATATTGTTAAAATTTACTAATGTTTTCGTTGAATTGGGGACTGTGGACATCGCAACTACAAACGGCTAAGAGTATCGACTATTCTTCCTCGGAAACGGCTAAAAAATTAAAAGCTCAACCTAATAACATGTATGTCCTTACAAATGCATTAATTAAAACTACTTTAAATCGTGATTATTGATTTTATATATCAGCGTTTTTAATATGTAAGAGTCGCGAGTGAGGATTTTATAGTTTTGTAATTTTGCTCTGAGTAAATGTGTTGAGGTAAAAGTCTTGTGTTCAAAGAGATTTTTTATTTCAAAAATATATCAATCTTGAAAAGCTTGTCGTCACATGAAATGTCAAACCCAATAGAGGACTTCGAAAGATCCCGACTCGCCAGAATGAACAAGCGAAGGATACCTCACCTTATTGATGGCCCTCAGAATAGTGGAGTGCAGGAGGATCGTCGAGATACACGGAGTTGTGGCGATAAGTGGCGACCGCGGCCCTCACCAGTGAGGAAACCAACCATGAAGATGAAGAAGAATTAGAAGTAAGAAAATTCATGGTCATTTTGGAATGTATAGATAATTTATAATTTTATAAATTAATTTACATCAGATTGCCTATGTACTAGATCAGGGGTGACGAACCTACGGCCTTATAGGATCTCAATTTAATAATAAATAAATTTCATTGCTTTTATTCAGTTAAAAAATAATGTATATATATTTTTATGTATATTTCTTAAATGCGGCTTGATTTTAAGTTAAATGAATGCGGCATTCAAACAGGAAAAGGTTCGTCTCCCTTGTCCTAGATATTTTTTAATTTCAAATGAAACTAATAATTAACCAATGTTGCTCGATAAATCTATTTAAAGAGAAAGTGAGATTTATATTTTAAATGATTGAAAAAATATTTGACTATCAATCTGGCCAAGAATTCAACATGGGATCCTCTGTTCGCTATATCGGTATTTATTACATGGCAAATTAATTAAATTACGTTTTACCCATAAATGACATGTGTCAATAGTCTAGTAAATCCAAAACGTGTTTTAAAATATACTGCTATAATATTATTACACAAAATTCAGATCTTGATTATGTGACTGATGGAGTACGTCCAACGTCATAACTCTTTAATATTGGCAAAGCTGGAATGGGGATATTGCTTTTTTATTACTGCCCTGCATACAATTTCATAACTGGTTACGTATTTAAAGGTTAAACTAGATACTTATTGATTTGATATAAAATTATTCTGACTTCAAACATTGGGTTTTCATAGATCGTTGCATATATTTTACTACATAATTAAATAACTACTTTTAAATGAATGATATATTTATAAATAAACTAATATCAGTTGATGCTGGTATTCAATACGTTATTACTATGTTCGCTCTTAATGTGGAGCATGTGGAGTATGTGGAATCACAATGAAGCATCAAAATCGGATTTTTAGTCAAGACCGTCGAAAAATCATTTAAGATATCGACTGAGTATCAAATTTTGTACATTTCCATGTATTTCGACACTAGTAATCCGGGTTTTACCTTTCAGCATGATCAAGCATTTGAGTTGATACGCGTACTCAAATGCCTGAAGATACCGAAAGGAAAAAACCAGGTCGTGAGTAACAAAATACATGAAAATGTACAAAATTTGGACTCTTTAAAGTTGAAAAATAAATTCTTTTCTTTTTTCAATGTTTTTATTAGCAATTTGGTCTATGATGAGTTTCAAAATGCCACTTAAAAGAAAAATTTTGAGATATAATACAAACCACAACGACTTTTATCTTTATGCTGAATAAAACCATAATCTATGGTTCTTGGACCATGTAGTCCATGGAAAAATATTCCGTAAGCGTTTTAGTATTTTCTACAATAATATTTAAAGAGGTTACAATACAAATCTCATTTTTCTGCAATCAAAATAGATTTTCATATTAAAATTAACTGCAGTGTTATATCAAAAATCAACATGATTTCGCATTGATTTTATATTTTTCACGCTATAAACGTTTACATATTTAAAAAAATAAAAGAAATTAAATATTTTGGCGTGCTGTTGAAACTTTTCGCTAGCCACTTATTTGCCATCGCTGATGTAGAGCTTTCCACCCACACGGTTGCACGTGCAATGATTCGAATCACCACCATTCGATGTTGCGAACACTTCATAAACTAACTTTCCAATCAATCGAATGCATTGATGTACGTAATATATCACTTCTTCATCAATCTATTCGGTTCTGAAAAAGAGAAGTACTTAGGCAGCTATTTGTTAAGTACTTGTCTTTTCATTACCAATTCTTTCTTTCTATCCGTACACTTTCTGATAATATGGGTTGAACGACTGAGCCAGTTTTGTTTCACTATTTTCTGTTCTAATAAAGGGCCCATGTACACCAAGAACTTATATGACTTAGAGACTGCTGATAAATATTTATTTAAATATTTCTGAAGCAGTAAAATGAGATCTTAAAGCTAAAAATCTAATAAATTCAAATAAAATTTATGGGAGAAAATAATCTGATGTTTTAATCATGAATTCAAATTGAAATATTTACGCGGTCGACTTGCCATAAATCTTATGTGAATTAATCATTCAGATGTTTTGCTTTAGGATGTCATTTTACTGCTTCAAACATATTTAAAGAAATATTTATCAGAAATCTTATATATAATAGCCCAGACTGGTCTGTAGGCGTAGATGTAGACGTTTTATTATTATCACATACACATGTACATATGAATTTTTTTCATGACCTAAACGTCCACGGTGTATTTACATAATACACACAGTTCCAACGTAACGCAAATCAGTCCATCAGTATGGAAACTAAAGAACAGCTACTTTAGACATTCAGTATTTCAATTTCAATACCATCTTCTATGACGGCCGTTCTCGCTAGCTTCTTTTATAAATACATAATAAAGTTTTAATTATTATTATTCATCGATAAAAAAACTGGCTGCCGGTTTCCGATAGATTAGAACGTTTTTAAATCACATAATAATAGATCATTATTTGTTTCAAATAATTGACGGTTTTCTAAACAACATTTTTCCAATATTTTTTAGGAGAATAAAAAACGATTTTCTATTATTTCTTTGCCAAAACCAGATATTTCCAGGTTCGTCGTTGAATGGTCAATGTCGTTGGCTTCTGTTGCGATACTCAAGGGTTCGAGTCGATTCCCGTTGATTTTTTAAGCAATTTATGAATTTTTGAACAAAGGCATGGATGTCGGCGATGTCTAAAATTCTCTTCCATCCATCTGATCCTAATAAGAGGGCGTAGCGAGAGCGATAAGCTAATCACTTGTCTTGTTTTCGCCTTATCTTTACATCCATACTGTCTTCGAAAGAGATAGATTGAGCAACAGAGTAAAGTTTTCTGTTGGTAAGCTCCATCATTACTCAAAAATCAAATCAACCATTTTATCATGTATAGAATAAATTTTAAACTTTACAATTTGATGTTCTTAAGAGAATATAGTAGGTTGTATTCCCATTCTCTCTAAGTGAAAAAAAGTCTATTTTATTCTCTTAACATTATAGACTTAAGAATAAAACTATTTTTTTTTAAATATTATCAAACACTTGTTTTAAAAGTAGGCCACCCAATAATATCAATAAATGTATTTAATAATAATACGTTTCCGTATGAATATTAAAATAGATGTTAACTTGTCATGTAAAAAATATCGGTTCATTTCTAAAATTGATTCTCTTTGATAAATTATTATTTTGATATTAAAATTACGGATGGGTTTTGAAAAGTGACCTGTCATATACCACTAAGATGAATGACTCTGATAGTGTGTAATCCAGATGAGCTTAATCCAGGAGTATACAAGAACACAACTGTATTTGTATGGTATTAAATTAGTCATTGCTTGAAGTGCTATTTTGAAACCGAGAATGATTTAAGATAAATATTGTAAAACACATGTTTTATAGAATTTTTTAGTTAGTCATACATATTTCTATACTGCTGGGCCCGTGGTCGAAGGGCCAACGTAGTAACCTTCAGTTGCGGTGTTCACGGGATCGAATTACAATACGAACAGTTTCATAAATTATATTTTCAATCGATTTATGAATTTCTGTCATGTCTAATATTCTCACCCATCCACCCGACCTTAAAAATGGAGAGTAGCGAGAGTGATTACATAACCGCTAGTTTTTTCCCAGTCCTATTCTTCTATACCTACTTTCTTGGAATAAAGAGAAGTTGAGTAACTGACTAACAAACAGTTTTTGTAGAAAAACTTCTGTAGAGATAATTTCATATATTGAGAGCGGGCATGGTTAAAAAAAACTAAGTATTTTGTGGCATGTGTCAATTTTCAAGATTATATTTTATCGGTTCTGTAACCGCATATTTGATGTGGTTGCGAATTGTCAACGGCTCGAATCCGAAAATGAATACTTTCATTCAATGATTTTTCATCCATTTTTTGGATGCATCCAGTGGCCTCTATGTCAGTAATGGATCCATTCCTTTTAATACAGCCTTCATTCAATCCTGTCAATAGGGTTTAGTGGGAGTGAAGTGTTAACAAATGAGCTCTCGAGAAGTGAAGTGAGCCAAGTGATAAAATGGTGAAACTTGTTTAATGAAAGTTTTACTTATACGATCTTCTTACATTAATTTACCCGTTATTTAATTTAACTTGATACAAAATAAAAACACTTTTGCAGCGTATTTTTACTTAACTCAATTCTATTCTGATACTTTTAGAATACCAAAAGTCACCTCATTTTTTTTCAAAAATATCATTTGGGTTAATTTACTTTTTATTGACTCAAACAGTAATTTTCTACCATTATGTGCTATTTTTTTAATAATTTTGAAATTTGCAATTACTTATTAACTGAATAATTTGCATTGATAATTGATATTGATCAAATATTTGAATATATTAAATAAACCTATTGGTTAAATTTAACTTACCTGATGAGAATAATAATACCCATATTCAACATAATAATGATTATGCCTATAATAATATATTTACTATTCATAATGTATCGCTGGAAATCTACTGATCATATGGCTGGTTGGATATCAAAACCTTTGTCCTTTGGAAAATTTTCTTGGATGGGTATCTGTAACGCTACCTTTTGGCAGGACTTGACAACATCTCAAAGCTAATAATTGGTCTATAACAGTGACAGCCAACATTTTTTAAGGTGCGCCTAAATTATATTATAAAGAATTGTCTTATTTTAAAATGCAGATCATTTATTTTATTACTCTCACATTCCTTATCAAAATGATTTCTAAAGGGTTATAAATAATTTCACTTTGTGTTAGACAGAATTAATTTAGTACACTCAAACTTTGATTTTAATAGTTTCCACTTAGTGACTTAACAAAATAAATTAAGTTGTACGAGGTTATGTTAGGGTTGGTCTGGTTTAGTTTGTGTAATGTATTCTAATGCATGAAGCAAAGACAATATAAGCGGCCTAATATAGAGTAGAGTTGCGACAAGTATTTTCATTTCATTACAGCTTCGTGCGACTATCGATTGCAAAGTGTGAGTATTTATATTGAGTGAAAACTATTTTATCTTTGTGAAAATATTTTTTCAAAACTGTAATATACTTATTCAATGTTTAAATATATTTTGCTATCTGGGATCACTTTATTTTTAGTGAAAGAATTTGTGTTTTGTGGAATGTATTTGTTATAAGTGAAAACTATTTTTATGAAAGTGAATATGATCTAAACAAAAGTGCATTTAATTGTACACTTTATGTTGCTGTGATTACGGGTTTCAATTTTGGAATCCCGCTCAGTAAGTCAATACCATTATCCCAAGATTAATATTTAGACAATCTTGGAATTTTGTGATTCATAGTTGGAATTAAATACTTTCTGATTAACTATAACGTGTACCTCGGTTTGTTTATGTACATATGATGACTGACACTTCCAATTTATCTATTATGGTCTTGCTCCATATATTATACTTACATAATATTATATTTCGTATCATCCGTAGACAGGAACACATAATTTTGACAAACGAAACAATATATTTTATCGTTGTTTTTTCACTCATATTCTCAATAAAAAAACAGTCCATTTCCATGCTCAAAAAAATATAAATTCATGTATTTATCCCAATTAAAGTAACAATGTAAAAAACACTGCACAGCAGATACAGCATGTCGCAAAATTATATATACAATGTAATAAAGAATTAAAAGGCTAAATTTTTCAAAGGGAATCCCTTTATTTGGAAACGACTTTTCTATCATATTGCAGTACAGTTAAATCGCAACGTTGTTTCAATTGTATTCATATTCTTAGTGTCATGTTTGGTGATAAAATTTTATATTGATTATTGAAAAAGATTTTGAAAAAAATTTAAATTTAAGTTTACGTTTTCCGAAGAGCCAGATATTAAAAAATCACACAAAATTAAGAAAAACTAGTGAAAATTTTTTAAATCACTTACTCGAAAAATATATCGCGAATATCCATCGGCGTCGGCGTTCGTGGCGCAGTTGGTAGCGTCGCTGGCTACGGTCACGGATGTCTCGGGTTCGATTCCCGGTGCGGACGGTTTTCATAGATTGATCTTTCAATCGATTTATTGATTTCTGTTCGTAGTCTGAGTCCTCCCTCCCACCCATCCCATCCTCACGGGGCGTAGCGAGAGCGATTAGCTAACCACTAGTTCTCTCATAGCCCTATCCTTCTACCCCTACTCTCTTTGAAAAAAATAGAGGTTGAGCAACTGAGTAACAAGCAGTTCTCGTAGAAAAAGTCTGTTAAGATACCTCCATTAGGAAACCATATGCTCCACATTGGGTGCGGACATGAAAAAAATAAAAAAAAATATCCATCAACCTGAACCCGAAATAGTACATTTTAAATAAAGAATAAAATTAAAATCCCTATACTGGAACCATCCGATTGCTACAGTGAACCTCTTAGCGCTAGACCACAGATCGTCTTGTAGTGTATATGCATATTACTAGTGCTAAAAGATATTTAATTTTATTTTTAAACTCTAGGTATAACGTAAAAATGACATAAAAAGTATATAATTGTACAAAAACTATTAACTATTATAACTATTTTTACAATGCGCTATAGGACTGACAATGGTGAAGGCTTGATATTTTTATTTCTTCGTACACTGTTTAATCCTGAAGACAGGCTCTATTTACCCAATCGTTATATGTTTTCACTCTATTATAAAGTAATGCTTGACGAATGCCTGTCGAAAATACACTATGTGTATTTTCGACAGGCAGTCGTCAATCACTCATTCATCTAAAAACATCAAACATTTAATTCAACATCAAAAATTAACACAACTAAATATTCGTATGGAAACTTTAGAATCTTTTTTGTTTTATAATTTATTATATCTGATGATAACTTAAATTCGCTATAACTCAGGAATGGGTACACCATCACTGCATGTGAGCCTTCATATTCAAATCGCATATTATCTTCGTAAACAAAAGTAAATTCACAATAATTTATTTATAAATAGAAACACTAACTTTTAAAAAATAAGCATTTGTTTCGTATGTTTCTGTCAGTAGTTCTTTTAATTTATATTAGTTCAGAGAGCCAATTAAATTTAGCGCTATAGCAACAAAATAGTGGAATACTGAAGTGTGTAAAGAATAGCATTTTTACATTTTTTTTGTCATTATTTCTTGAGTTTCCATATTTATTTTTGTTCTCAAATATTAACTTCTTAATCTATAAATCTGGTAACTCTACTTGGACAACTTTTTTATACATAAAAAAATAATTTAACCGCTATGCGGAATTCAACAATTCCAAAAATACACTCCAAATAAAAGGATTTTAGTGTATTTTTATATAATTTTTTTTTTAAATATCTGACATTGCACCACACAGTCAAGCTGTCAGATATTTCGTTTTTTTAATCGCATCAGCTTAATTCAAATAAGAACTTCTGTAAAGTCGCTGGAAATCAACTAGAGGAGAAGGAAATATTGTAAACACCCAAATCCAAAATTGAAAAAAAAACAAATATGATATTAACCTTGTAAGGACTTAAACGCAGATCCACTTGATTGCTAAGGTAATACCCTTACCAATAAGCCAAAGAGATTAAAAAATTTTAGAATTATCAAATACCGATTAATGGCTAAATTATTAAGTAATACAAAAAAAAATACCTGAGTGGAGTTAGTCGGTTTTCAGATTAAGTAGTTGATATGTTCTTGGAGCTTTTTGTTACATAGATAATTTTAAATCGCTTATCAAACACTTTGGTCTCTTTTCTATACAGTGACAGCCTATTACGAGATATTTCATGGCGGGCATACAATCAAAATTCATTTGCCAAAGCTACCCTATATTACTCAATATTTGAGTGACTGTTCGAGACAGGGGATAATAAGTCTACCATCCCAATTGTGTGCCAAAAAGGCTCTTATAAACTGGACACATATATATTCCAGCTAAGCAAATGTCATGCTTAACGTGAAATAGAAAGGACAAGAATAAAATACCATTCAAATGCTCTTCACTGGACTTTTATTGAACACATAATTCAATGTGACAACCAATTATATGGTGCACTTACAGTATTTTTAATTTTAAAATTTGCTTCATTGAGTAAATATACATATCGTTGTCACGCAGGACCATTTTTTACCAAGTGTATTTTTCACGAAAATTTATGAAAGAACTGTTTGACGTTTTACGAACATAAAAGTTATCTGGGGAAAATGTCCAATACAACTAATCTATACCCACAAATGTCGATACACTTAATGTGAAATATTAATGGAATATGACGAGTTTTTTGATTTTTCGAACAGTTCGCTTGAACATTTTACTGTTTTACAAAATTCTACTGTACAACTAAAACATTCAATCCAGGGTCGTTTTTATGATCCTGAGATTTCGGGATGTGTCATTAAGTGTAATTTCATGTGTCAAATTGTACATTTAAAATGTAATTTGTGTTCATTATCGCTCCAATTGAACTGTGTGTATGATTTAATATTTTTGGGGCATTTGAATGGTTTTTTAACGATTTGGAATCAGACGGTCATTTACAAAAATATTTAAAAAAAAACAGTTATCAAAATGATTTATTTTATTTATTGCATTATCAAGGTAGGTTTTACTTGTATGCCGAAAGGCGAAACCCGGGTCCTTAGTGACAAAATACATAGAAATGTACAAAATCTCAACAATTGAAATGTATACACGTTCAAGTTAATCAAGAAGTTTTAATTTGATATATGAATTATTTTTTAGCATTTACAGTGAATCTCAAAATCTTAGAATTGATATTTAAACCATATCAGGATTACGGCATTGAATAATTGACCTGGATACCAGGATTTGAAGCCCGACGATATGCAAAAATCGCAATGATAATTGTTCAAATATATTTTAATTTTTTGTTATATCAAAGTAACTTGAAAGTTATAATAGGTATTCAATAAAATAAATTCTGTTCGAAAAAATCATTCGGAAAGCGTAACTGACACATTTAAAGAATCGTGTTTTCAATTTACATCCGGGAGATTGAAACTTAACAACCTGATCGACGAGAGAAGTGAATACAGTGCTCTAGCTTAAGGCTTCCTTTATAATTACAATAAATGAATCGCTTGTTACTGTGCTACTGTGGTGACATAAGAATTCATCAAAGTAAAACTGATTTTTTTATGAAAAAACGAAGAAAGAACGCCCTCGAAATGTTGAAATATGCAAGTCGCATGGCTTGCTTTAGCGAAACTTTACTCATCTACACGTTTTTGTGATGTGCGCTGTACGTCACAAAAACACCCAAAGTCAATGGTCGCTTGCCTTGTACCATTCACATAACAAATTTTAAACTTAAAGAAATATTGTTTCTTTATACACAAACATAATGAACTGAAGCTTTATTGTTAACTCAAATGAATACATTTCAACAGCTACTTACCTTGATTTGCTAGTGATACGACGTAGGTATATGTTTTTGTTATCGGGTATGTCAGCATTGGGTTTTGAGAGAATTACATGTGCCATCCCTAGCATTTTAATGAGTGTGTAGAAAAGGCTTGGACAAACTTTTTATCTGAAGGACCATTGTTATAAATTTAAAACGAACAGTGGGCTGTATAGCCTGTTATTAAAACACTATATTTAGATAAAAATTATTTATCATAATAAAAAAAGAATTTCAGCATGAAAAAATGAAACAATTCTCTTATTTCCGATAATTTGATAAAATTCACGGGTCGCGGAAAAATACTCATTGGGCCACATGTGACCCGCGGGCCGTAGTTTGCCCAGACCTGCTGTAGAATATGAACGTATTAACGCGTCAAAGATATCTTGTGAAAAGTGAAACATCGTGAAAAATCAATATTGTAGCCACAATTTTCATCGCTGCTACAAACAGTTCTGCTCGATAATCGTAAATAGAGAACTGTAATCCTCATTGTACAAAAAATACTCTAGTTGGACGGTCAACAATCTGAATAGCATGATACAATTCCATTACGTGTAGGTAAAAATGATTTAACATTAGTGATGTAACATTTAACACTAGAACTACGATAATTCAAAGTAATTTCTGCAGTTAATTTGATGTTGCAGCTTGTACTAAGTCAGATATCCCAAAAATTTTAGTAGAATCATTAAATATGCTTTCATTCCAAAATTAAGGGTTACGTAATATTCTTTAAAACTGACTATCAAAGGATATATCTAAAACAATAAAAAATATTCGAAAGATTGAGGCCGATAAGGGGCTTTTATTGAATTGAGCGTTGCTACTATAAAAAGATATATGTCTGTAATGTCTTGTTGATATCCAATGACGCCAAATTTAGTATAAAGGACATTGGGTCCTTTATAGGGATTCCAATCGAATATTTAATATTTGGATATTCGAATTTTTGAAAAATTAAACGAATGTTAGCCGTTAATATTTTCGAAGTGTAGTTTATGAATTTAAGTAATTTTTAAAAATAAAACACAATTTGTTTGTACTACTTCCATATGTTTATAATGATCAGGACCGGTTTTGCTAATCATGAGCATTGTCAACTGATAAAAATACAATCATAACAAAGCTATTTGTATAAAATTGAATCTTTTTGAATTACAAGTTATAAAACAATTGGTTCATGAACTAAGACAAGAATTTACAGGTAACCAGACAAATTATATAAACGAAAATAAATAGTCTACAATTAAGCATAAAGGACTTCTTACAAAACAATAAATACTAATCTATTATAAAGTGACATCAAAAATTCATTATCTGAGCAAATTTAGATTAGTTTAACTAATGCGTAAATATTCATTCTGAAAAATAGCAGATTGGGAAATTTTTAAAAGAAATTAGTGAACCATTTAAAAATAATGAAATATATACCTTGTAACTGTTAACGTTCAATTTTATCGGTCGATAATGCTTTTGATAAGCGAAACCCGTCCGGATCATTATAAACATGCGGAAATAATACATTTTTTTTTAAATTAAATTAAATTATATTTTTTTCACTATATTTTCTTAATTATTCAAAAACTCATTGAAGGTATAGCCTGACGATAAGTCTATTTACAGTTAGTACAAATCATTTTAATTAGCATGAAAGAAACGGAAAAGGGAATACATTTTATTTGAAAACATATACTTAACAACAGAGAAATCTTCGTTTCTTATATAATCTAAAAATATGTAATCAATGAAGAAGCTATTTCGTTGGGGTGTATCCAATCTATTGGATACGCTATATAATTATGATTTAGATATTCCAGAAATTTAAAAATTTACGGGCATAGTAGAATCAACTGCGAATTAATTTAAAATTAAAAACCATCGCAATGATCTGTTGTTTAAATGTGCATTTTTTTGTAAAATAAATACCACTTTATTCTATTTTGCTTCTGCATTTTAGTTTTATCGTATTTTAAGAACTATTCGAATGAGTTAGGAATTAAGTATTCGATATTCGAATAATTTACATCAGTAATAATATGTTGAGTCCCTACCTAGTCCTGCGTAAAGTGCTGGGAGCCACAAATTATTCAAACGATGCCCGTTATCCCTGTTTAGATTATGTGGGTTCCTATGAATCTGGATAGATTCCTTCACTAGCCACGGGAAGGCCTTTTGTTACGGCCCAGTATATTGACCCCAAAGTTGAAAGAATGGCCAGTGTCCGTCGGATGCTTGAATTTCGCTCAGAAAGGTCAATGTATTTTTGAATTAGAACCGGTTCGAATAAAAAAATATGAAAATAAACATTCAAAGCGAAATATTTTATATTACCCTTTTGAAAAAACATAAAACCATGTGAGCTTCTAATATGGAGCATATGTACTTTAAATTTGGCTTGTCTCAACAGAATGGAAATGGAATGATTTATTTTATTTTATAGAATTTCAAAGAAGAAAATATTGTTGTGTTATCATTTAATTATGTCAAGGAAACCGGATATTTTTAATTGAATTCAATGGTTCTCCGGTTATGTCTTTCTCGGAAATTATGTGCACCCTATATGTAACCACCAAGCCCACCAGCGGCACGGGCCTATTTGCGATAAAATAATATAATATCCACATTCAATAAAACAACCCCAAAATGACGAAATAGGTTATGTTCCCAATATGTGCTTAGCCCAGTGCTGTGTTATACATTATTATTTGAATTAAGACGGAATATGGCTTACCAATAAAAAAATTCGTATTAACCGTGACAGCAATCGATGTACCAAAATAAATGATTGATAGACACTCGCTCATCCATCTTAAAATACGTAACTTTTCCATTTGAGGTTGCTGCATATTTTTTAAATACGTCCAAAGTAAAACTCGTAAATTTCTGGGTAGTAAAAACTCTCTAGCATTTTATATGACAAGTTATAAAAAATACTCTGGTAACTTGTAAAATTATACTATATTATTGTAGTTTATGAGTTTATTTAGCCAACAAATAAATACTGACATTTTATGTAGTTTATTCATTAAACTCTATTTATTATGACAAAGCATTTTTAAATTTGCATAATGAATCATAAAAAAACACATTACAAATAATAGTATTCGCGCTACTAAGTGTAACGTTTGCAATAAAATATGTTTACAATATCATATATTAGCATGGAATGTATTATTTAAAATTATTAAAAACAATAAGAATCATTGAAATAACCTATAATAAAATTTGCATGACTTCTAGTTCATTTTTTAAAAATATTTTTTAAACAAACTGAATATTTTTTGTTTAAATGACAAAAATTGACATAAAAATACATAATAATGAACATAAAAAAATTATATTATCGTATAATGTAGACGTCTTATCATTATTTCTTTATATTGAGCACTCTATGATATTATTCGTAGAAATGTTTTCAAAACATATATTATATTCAAATATAATAATAACCAATATTCATCATATTGGAAATATCGTATAGTTCAGTGGGCCTAAAACTTTCATCAGCTTACGAAGAATATTAGTATATTTAAATTGTATTTTTAAAGGTGTTTGGAATGATAAATTACAGTGATTTATATATGTGGTACTTGGAGGTACGCAAAATAGTTCACTTTGACTGGATAAAAATAAATTTCACAAAAACAATGGGAGGGGGTTCTTTCGACAAACAAAAGCGAAACCTGCTGTTTATATATCTTATGTTAGTATATAATCTTAATATATTGGATATTCTTGGCTGCAGTGCTATCTCTGACAGACGAAGTGCTGTATTCAAGTCCAGTATATTCTTTTATTTCGATTTTATTGAAAACATGGACGAAAATGGTTTATCGCATGAACAGGTTGTTGAAAATGACAGTAATAAATTTATAACTTTACAGCTTAAAGATGGATGTTCATCTTCCACTCTCATTTTTTTCTGTCCGCTTCTTTCCATTTGCATTTCGAATTTATTCAAAATTTGGCATACTGTTTGCTGACGGACACCAGGCCGCGAACCACCGGTTGGGGAACAGTTCTGTAGAGCACAAAAAGCCGTGCATGAAATTATCAAGCATAATTGCTTACAAAATAGCTGTATGAGTACCATATTGATGAAACTAAATTCTATGTCTGTTAATTTATTATAATTGTCTACTTAAAATGTCAACATATGTCCGAAGCTCCGTAGAAATCAGTTTGAATATCACTGTTTAAGTTCTATACAATAATAGTTTTATATATATTTTATATGTCAGTGAGTTTCTTCGGTTTCAAATTATATTATTTTTTTGCGATATACTGCTCTCCAAATTGTCTTATCTAAATAAGCATAATACTGTAGCTGAAAAGGGGTTTTTTTATTTGAAGATTTGTTGTCAGTATTATGAGGATCAGATTTAGATATTCGCAAAAATATTCCACGGCCATATATCAAAGAACGTACCCACACAATACTCGATTTATTAATATCGTAATACAGGCAACAAAATATATATTTTATGAAGGACGAAACATAGATGGATATTTGTAAACATCAGACAGGAATAAATTTCATGTGTAGTTGATTCCGGCTAAAATTATAAGCCTCAGATTCAACAAATCAAGGATAAAATAGGACTATTTATATGAATGAAATATATTAATTATAAATAATTCGTTTGCAGAAACAAAAATTAGTTATTAGCGCATGCCATAAATGTTACCATTTAAATAAATATATGTATTGTTAATAAAATCAATAAATAAATTGTTCTTGGAATAGAACGAATATCATATCGTCATCATTTAAATTATGAATTATGTTACAGATATCTTAAATAGACTTACAATTAAATCCACTTTTATTCACTTTCATAAAAATACTCTTCACTTATAACAAATACATTCCACAAAAAACAAATTCTTTTGTGATCCCAAATAATATAATATATTTTATCATTGAAGAAATATATTACACTTACGAAAAAATGTTTTCACATAGATAAAAAAGTTTTCACTCAATATAAATACTCACACTTTGAAATCGATAGTTGCACAGAGCTGTAATGAAATGTCACTTATTCTTCTACCTTATATTAGGCCGCTTATATTGTTTTTGCTCGACGCAGAACACATTACACAAACCAAACCAGACCAACCCTAACATAGCCTACTACAACATAACTAACTTTGTCAAAAGAATCCGTGATTAAATGGAAACTATTAAAATCAAATTTTGAGTGTATTAAGTTAATACTATCTAATCCAAAGTGCAAACTATCGAAATAAAAGTTCAAATGTACCAAGTGAATACTATCTAACACAGAGTGCAATTATTTATAACCCTTTTAACTAAAATACGTGCCAGCGCTGGATGCACCGACAGAGTGTGTAAGTGCTGTGTTGTGCTTTACGTTACAGAAAGAAACGCATACAAAAATTTATTGATATACTGTTATTATATTCCAACTTACCTATCCGTCCGTCCAAATGCATTCCTTTAAAGTATGGTGAATCTTTGAAATGCACTCCTGTTAATGCTTCTCATGTTTGCAGATACGAGATTATACGTATGGAGTTTCGATATAATAGTGGCTTACATCAAGTGGCTAAGTTAGAATTTTTAAATCTAAATTCAATGTAAAATGATTGTTGTTAAAAGCACATACGTCGCTGCATGATTATTTTTTTAAATTAATTAAATCAGAAAGGAAAAAACCGACTTCACAGTCTTATCCAAACTGAAAATTTTTATAATTTAAGACATCGACTGAGGGTGCTTGATGGAATTTCAATATCAAATTTGGATTATTGAGATTTTGTACACTTCCATGTATTTTGTCACTAACGACCCGGGTTCTAGTCCATTCGTGTCCATTCGTGTGCTCGAGTGCCTGAAGATGCCGATAGGCGAAACCCGGGTCGTTAGTGACAAAATA
Organism: Himalopsyche phryganea; assembly: GCA_022494535.1. Classification (NCBI taxonomy): domain Eukaryota; kingdom Metazoa; phylum Arthropoda; class Insecta; order Trichoptera; family Rhyacophilidae; genus Himalopsyche; species Himalopsyche phryganea. The sequence goes on from JAGVSL010000073.1 coordinate 2,915,600, forward strand.
CATGGAAGTGTACAAAATCTCAATAATCCAAATTTGAAAATTTTTAATTTAATTATTATTACATTTTTAAGTAAATTTACATTTCCAGTGGTATATATCAAATTTTTGCCTTCGTGTGTATTCCAGACAGTGAAATTAATTCCTTTCTTAAGATACTTATAAAAACAACCATTTTTCGTATTATTTTCTTGTACGGCATTACAATAAAATTAAATAAACCAAGCTTTCTATTCCATAGACATTTACAATTATTTCAAAATACATAGTAATTTTTACGATTAAAAAAAAATAGCTTTGTTGAAGATCCAGGCTGTTATTCTAGTGGCATTCGCAGCAAATTTATACAATAGAGTTTAAAGAAATGATATTAACAATAAACAAAGATGAAAACGTGTATATTTTATTTTTCAAAAATGTAATTACTCATCAGCACTACTGATTTCGCTTGGATAGTACCATATATGCAGAATCAACGCAAACAATAATATTTATATGGAATGGAAATCACTTTATTATCTCGTAAAGTTTTACAAAACTATTATACTAAGAGAAGAACAAGAAAATTATGACCGATATACAAAGTACGAGGAAGTAACTGGTAGAAAAATGATTTCTTCGTTGTCACTTATTACTATAATTAAGATTATACAAAATATATAAAATGACGAAGTATTGAAATGTTTAATCGATTAATAAGAATCGCCAAACTTCTTTAAAGTAAGTATTTAATATCTGCAAGCATATAGATTTAAATGGTTGTAATTACCGTTTCCGATTGGGAATAGTCTAAAGTTTCTAACAAATTCATCCAATTTATGTATTGTTTAAAAAAAATCACTCTATATTATCATTAAAATAAGTTAAAGGGATCAATTGTCTAACCATTTCTTCTCTACAATACTTATCCTTGGCGGATAACTGAAAAGATAGATCTTTAATTAATCAATTTTCAAATGTAAAAAGATATGCTTTAACATACGCCCATACGAAATCCCAATTTTTTTAGTTTCTCAGCCATTCGTCCCTCACGGTAACACAGTATTATTTAAAGAATCCAATTTTGATATGCATTTGTTTCTTAAAAATAAAAAATGTACTTACAAATAAAAAATTGAAAAAAATACACGACACGTGTAGAGATGAAAAGCAGTAATCGACTGAATAGCCCTAAGTAATTTTCCTCAATAACATGAATGGAAAACAGCACTAAAGAAAATTTTTAGTCTCATTCCAGTCTGTATTCAATCGTCACAAACTCGCAGCTCCACAGGTGGTCAACATTTTATTGCACCATGGGGTTGTATATTGAAATTTCTCGACAGATTTTAACTACATAACATTTTCGTAAAAGATATTATTTTGTAAGACTGTTTTCAACCTTTCGAATTGACATTATATGCACTAATGAAATTAAATAATACTGTACGTCTTGGGATGACGTATTTTCCAAGTTGGACCAATTCGCTACATTGAAAACAGATTGCCATTTGAAAAATTGCTGTTTCAAAATTAACACGCTTTTCATCTTTCGCATAGTATCGACGTCTTTTGAATATCTAGGAATATGATTCCAATGCTGAATGAATGACGTAATTCAAACAGTAAAACAGACGCTGATGATGACGCTGATGATGACGCTGACGATTAATGCAGTTCAGAGTTTGTTCGGCGAGTAAAGACAGAAATCGCGTTCAAAGGACCGCTACAGAATTACGTTCAGCGGTGAATGAATCCGGTTCCTCTTTCTTTGCTTTTTTATACTATCGTGTTGACCTAATTTTAATGGTCATGACTTGCTTTGATGAGTGTTCACCTGTTATGTAGTGTCTGCAGAATATCGAATATCGGTCAAATATTATTTGCTAATTAAATTTTTTTATCCATGTCTGCTCCCAACGTGGAGCATATGACCTCCTAATGGAGGTATCTCAGCAGAATTTTTCTATAAGAACTGCTTCTTACTCAATTGCTCAACCTCTCTTTTTTTAAGAGAGTAGGGATAGAAGGATAGGGCTAGGATAGGACTAGTGGTTAGCTAATCGCTCTCGCTACGCCCCGTGAGGATTAGAGGGGTGGGAGGGAATTATTTTAGACATCACAAACACTCAGACTGCGAACAGAAATCCATAAATCGATTGAAAGATCAATTTATGAATACCGTCCGCACCGGGATTTGAACCCGAGACATTCGTAGCCAACGACGCTACCAACTGCGCCATGAGCAGCAACTATAATGCTGACGAAATAACAAGCGTGTTTGGCTACCAGCGAGTATTACGTTTCGTAATCTGCAGCGTCATTTATCCTACAAATGTTATAATAATACAGCTCTATTCATTGTTAAAATTAAAATTATCTTTAAAACAATTACGCTCAACTGTTTTATATGCGGTTTTAAAAATAAAGCGGTCCAAAAAAATAATGAATACATATTTTTATTCAAATTATTTGTTCTATCATGATTCCCAGAAAAAAAAATATTACATATTTTCGTTTTCGTGCAATATTGCGTCCAGGTGTTCAATTAATAATTAAGTGATCATTGTTCAGTTCCTCGTAAATGTTTGCATAAATTTGTGACGATTAGGGTTTCCAATCCCGGGATCCCGGTCAATTATTCAATCCCGTAATGTTGATCATTTTTATTTTCTTTTTTTTTGTAAATTCTGACTGTATAATTCCCAATCATTAAAAAAAACTATTTCAATTCCCAAAAAAATAAATAAATTCATTCCAATTGAAGCAATAATGGACACAAATTAAATTTTAAATGAGCAATTTAATACATGAAATTATATTTAACCCATTCACTGCTACACTAATCATCTAGATATTAGTGCCCTATCGATTACCACGTAGTTGATAATTACAGACGGCAAGCGTCGTGTTTCGTTAGCACTGAATGTATTAATGATCGATCCCAGGATTGAGAAATTCTGAATCCAGAAATCCCAGGATCATAAAAAGGGCCCGGGGTTTGATGCCTTAGTAATGACTATAATATTGTATTATTTTGTTTTCAATTAAAATACCTATGTATAATATTTAAATAATTTATTTATTATGTTTTTATTGTAGCCTTTTCTATCCGATTTTCTATATGTAGTTATTTTTATCAAATAACACGTGTAGTATTTTATTACTTTTTTAAATGGTTTTGACGGAATGTCTCCACCGTGAAAAACCAATTGAGTATTTTAAAAACTGAATGTGGAATGAACACAAAAAAAGCATTTGGATGCATTGAATGCAAGTAGTATATTAGATATTTGAATTTCGTATAAATATAACGCTAGTCTTTGTAACTTTGTATGGGTGGATAATGAAGCTTCACCACAACGTATAATTTTTGCCGCGGGTCATCCACCGTCTGAAAAAGAAAAATATCTTCACCTTACCTAGCAACAAACTAATTTTGCAGTTCATTGTGACTCGGAGAATATTTGCCTTATGCAATGAAAAAGCGAAAATAATATGCGATAATACTTTTATAAGCTTAAAGTAACTAAGTTATTAACACAAACATAATTAATACAATGATAATATATACTGAAATTATGTGATTTAAAACTGTTACAATATTATCTTCTGGAATGGTAATTTGCTGCAGTGTCGAGTATTAAAAAGAAATGATCATAAAAAAATAATAGTGACCAGATGAAAATGAACCTTGCATGTAGGGAAAAATACCATTATCCAAGGCAGAAATTAAATAAAAAAGGCAAATTCAATATATATTAACAAAGACATTGAATTGTCAGTTGAAAATTCCAGCGATGTCTAAACTAGTCTTGATCATTTCAAAAAAATTTCAAAGTACATATAATTGTGTTTCTATGAATGTAAATATAATTATGGAAACTAAGCATCGACAGTGTATATTTACGTAAAACGTGATCAAATAAATTGGAAATAGAAATAAACACATGCTAATTATTATAAAGCAGAAGCAGCAATTAAAAGTATTTGCCTAACTGCGGAAGGCACGATAAGTATCAATTAGGCGTTTTCATATTTTATATAAAACATAATAGTTCTGACTGACATTCTATTTTACCCTAACCATTCAGATACTAAAAGGTTTCACCACTTTTCAGATCACCCTTACACAAATAGTTCTGAAATATCCACTTTGCTTTATTTCTTTTACAACTTTTTACCCTAATAAACATCGGCTTATCTCCATGGTTTATATGAAACTTGAAGAAAATCCTAAATATTTCTTTTGTTGTGTAGAAACACGAATATAAGAAAACAATTTTTATTTCTGAAACAAGTATTGTTAGTTGTAATAATGGACGCGATACAAAAAAATAAACGCTCAAAATACTTTTTGATAGTTATTTTATCACGCTTGCACGTACCTATGTAAAGATATAATTATTTCTTCAAACTCATGAAAACTGTACAGATAAATTCACTTCAAAAGAGCTTACGGTATAAACTATTATTATATATGCATTAGAAATATAAAAAACAATTTTAAAGTTGTTTTAAATTCACGTAAGTAGACATCCAATATAACTTTCAATTTAGTTTGCTTTTCACTTCTTAGTTTCTTATTTTCTTTGGTAAAAAATGCACTTCTTTGAAGTTTATTAAGTACATTTACCTCTTATGTCTTTGAAAAAGCAAAGTTAGTAGGATGGTTTGTATTTGTGAGGAATTTAAGAATAAATAAACGGACCCGGTAGCTCCATTTAAAAATGGGCTGATAAAGATAATATATACTATTTCAAAACTGCCCTTACTCTACGTCTTCTTAAATCAATACCATAAAATACGATCGACAAAGGGATACTGATTTCACGAAGGAAGTGTGAAGGATAAGACCAGTTGTAACAAGAAATCGTGTAGGCGTTAGTAGCCTTATCAAACATAACTGATTCTAAGCTAAATTAATGAAACGTATCAAGTTTAGTCTTAAACTAATTTTATCGTGACAAGTTACAATATTATACAGCTCCAATAGTTGTTGAACTGAAAACAGTAATTAATTGACGAATAAAATCGTATGAATCAAAATATTTCTTTTATAAATATATTCCTTTAAACAAATTTATTATAAAGCGGCATAGTGCTTGCTAAGATTTTTATAAAATTTATCATTGGTGAAGGTGACGTAGAATAATGTGTATATTGTTAAAAATGATTAAAATGTTGAGCGACATACCACCAATCAAATCTCGTTGAAAAACTTCTGATTAAATGCTTCATAAGATATCCAAATGATCACATTGATATAGGAAGTAGGTTGAATTTAACTACTTATAATATACACATATTTATATAACTGATAACCGGTCTTGATTATTATATACAGGTGGAAGTAGTACGAGCAAATTGTGTTTTATTTTTAAAATATAACTACTACATGGAACCAGGTTTATTATGTAATCAAATGTAAAAAATACGATATTCTAGTAAACATAATCAAATGATATTCAAAATAAACAACAACGTGTAAATATAACTATTTATCAGTATTTCGGCTAAATTATCCACGAAAACTGTAATTCAGATGTTTTTACAATCATTAGGGAATGTTTTTTGCCGTATCGATATCACATATGATATAATTTATAGTCTGCAATATTATTGTGAAAAATAGAGTTGTATTTATTTATTTCTGTATTAGATTTCATCAATATTCCATAAATGTAGGAAAAAAATAGTGGTATAATGCTTCATGTAATCAAAAGATTACGTTCAAAAAAAAAATCTTTTTTCAAATAGTCAGAAATTTTTTGTGAGAATCAAAGTGATGATGTTTGGGTACCAAACAATCATAATTCATCGTTTACATGATAATATCTTCCAGCATATACTTAACAATTTTATTTAACCCTTATAAAAAACATCCGGTGGCTCCAAAATAATTATTATATTTAACTTTTTGGTTGTATGTAACAGTTATTGTGTAATCACTGAATTTTTTTATCATGTATTTTATCATCCACAATAAATTTAATATTAAGTTGGGTCCTGATTTGTCGAATTCTTTTTGGAACTTATAAAGATAAAATATAATACGAACAGTTCTCTTTTATTTCAAGTTTCTTTTAAATACTAATTGCTAAATATTTTAAACATTCGTGTTATAAGATTGTGATGTAAAACAAAATAGCCTTAGTTTGTCAAGTTAGCCAATCAATTATACTAGAGCCAATCAAACTAACGAATATTACAATCAACTGACAATTCTAGCATAACAGACTGCTTTGTAATGAAACAACTTATTTAGTATCTAAGGGTTAAAATCATATAGCTAAGTAGAACAGTAAGTAGTTACAAAACACGTTTCTATAAGAATAAAATCCATGTATGGAATATCAGTACATTTTTATGGCAATATTGGTTAGTAAAATTTAATTCTAATATACATATTTCGTCACCTTAGGTAAACAAAGTTCTATCTGCAAAAACTAAAACTATCCAGGAGAAGCAAATTAAGATTTCAAAATATATAACTTACTGAATGAAATACTCTCATATATCTACATACGTGAATTAAAAAGAACCCAACATTAGAGACTGTGACTTCTTTCACGCGGTATTTTTAATTATGTATGCAGGTGGAACCTTGATGCACTGTAAAATTTGTATGTTTTTCAGATAGAACATTTTTTAATTTGAATTTTAACTACAATAAATTGAAAGGTTTTTTAAATGTAGATAGAACCTTATTTTGAATGTGAATAAAACTGCACTAAAAAGTGATATTTTGAAAAACAGCAGATAGAACCATGTTTATCCAAGGCGACGATTTGTTGACAAAAATGTTTTTACGGTAGCTTAACTTTTGGTCAATTCGATAAATTGCCAATATGAAATAATAAATGATCAGTTAATAACTATATTTAGTCAGTAAGCAGTTTCTAAATGGTCAGGTTAGGTTAGGTTTAATCAAAAAGACTGACTATTTTATATAAATATTTGACCGTTTAATTCAATAACTGACCATTTGCTTACAAATAATATAATCCTTGATTGTGACGACTTCATTTGATAAAATTGATTTGGTATATATCCAGGCGCGGCTTGTCTATACGCACTGCGAAACTGCAGCACCCACAAGCAAATTGAGAAAAACGTAATATTATATACATAAATTTACGTATATTACATGAAAATATCAATATTATTTAAGCGTGTATTAAGCTCGCCCTCGCACCGATACATCCAATAACTATCATACACCGCGGTGCTTATATCAGAAAGTGACGCATTTTTATGAATTTTAGCAATACTGTTTTCGATGGAATATGCTCGAGTGGGTTAAGGAGGTGCGTCGGGAGAGAGGCTTGCAGCTAGAAGCTTGATCTGGTACTGCCATTTTGACAGTGTTCTGTGGTGTTTGCGTGTGGGTGCAGTGTTCTATATGAGCAATATTTGCCCCTATTTTAGGAACAGAATCTTGGCCCTAAACATATTAATTATTTCTGCAAGCAATTTATGTAAAGATCTTGAGGAAATAACAAAACTTATTCAAATTCTGCTTACAACTCCAATGGCTACCGCTACACTACGGTGTTTTTCCCCAATAAAAAGTATTAAGACAAATATAAGAAACACAATGGTTCAGGAAAGATTGACGGATTTGTCTTTGCTATCAACTGAAGAAAAATGATTATTTATAATGAAAAATTTAACGAAAATGTGATAGACCTTTTTTCAAGGAAAAAAGACGGAAGAATTTATAGTGACATAAAAATACATATAATGTTTAATTTTAATAGTAAAATATAATCCAAATAAACATATTTTTATTATTGATCAACCACAGCACTTTCAGATATCCTATCTACGGACCGCCACTGTATACATCCTACAGCACAGTAAATGAACGTTATAATTATTTTCTTATAAATTAAGAATAAAGATACTTACAGATGGCATTAAAACAATAAACATAGTAATTAAAAAAAAAACTACGTCAGAAGTACGAGTATCACCACAATATATTTACAATGTTGCCAAAGAAAAGTTTTTTACTGAAGCTATCATACATTTTTTTAATATATAAATACATTACTCTTCATGATATGCACGCCGCTATTCTTTATGTTTTATATCATAAAAAGCAATGAAAAACATTTCCTATGTAATAAAAATCAATTTAACATAGTTGACACATTTAGTTTTTATTCGCTATAAAATATTTTTATTCAGTAGTCGTCATGATTGATACGATACTGTTTGCAACAAACATGCTTTGTCAAATTCAAAATAAAGAACGTTTATCGATAGTTTCTGTTATTGTCTATAGATCCAAAATATATTATTTAAATTAACTACACGTACACTTGCTTATTCTATGGAATCTAATACACAACTCCATAAGACATTCTTTCATGCGACAATTATCATTTAATGTATTTACTCAATACGTATGCGTGTTTAACAATATAAATTCAATTCACAGAAAAAACAGTATAAATAACAAATTTCTTTTATTCTTATTTGTTAATTAAGTGATAATTAACTACAAAAAAAATTACGTTGAATACCGTTTACTATTGAAGGTTGGTGAACAAATTGTAATAGGTTTTCCATTTTGGGCAAGTTTCACTAGAATCACTAGATGGTCTTGGATATTGATTTTCTGACGAAGAACGCACAAGTATTTTGCATGCACTATGCGTAGAAGTAATTATTTCTCAATGAGGGATTTCTAAATAAAAATGATAAATAAATATTATCACACGAAAAATAGTAACCCAACTTTAATTTGAACAGTTATAACTTTGTTATGAATAGTTTCCACATCAAAACAAATCAATATGAATATATATTTCATAATTTAAGATATCGACTGAGAGTACTTGATCGAACTTCAATATCAAATTTTAATAGTTAAAATTTTCTATTGCAAGAGGTCCATAACATTTTAATTGTAGACTCTTTCATTTGATCTATGTATAATTTGTTTGTTAATCAGTATTTTCTTGTCTCAGTTCATGAACCATCAGTTTTATATACCTTCATTTTTACACACAATTTTATATAAATAAGCCTGTTATGTTTGTATTTTTATCAGTTGATAATGCTCGTGATGAGCGAAACCGGTCCAGATCATTATAAATATGTGGAAGTAGTACAAATGAAATGTGTTTTATTTTTTAAAATAGACAAAAGATATGGAAATTTACAAAATTTTAAAAATCAAAACAGCTATTGCAGTTGAAGTTGAACAGATATTTTAAAAAGCTACAAAATTATAAATATATTTCCCAATTTTATTGTGGATAATATATAACAGTATTGAGATTTACTATGATAAAAAAAATCCTATTTTTTTAAGCATTCAAATTGTGTACAAATTCTGAGCTGCGATGTGTAACATGTAATACATTAAGTCAGACGGTAGTTCAACCATTTGGACTATGTTTATCATATTGATTGCGCCTTACACTAAATATTAATAGTTGTAAGTAGCTTAACAGCTTTGAAGTAGAATTGCGTGGTTGACCATTTTTAATACTCGGATTAACTTCATCAAATTAAAACTTGACGGGGAAAAAGTTTGACACAATACAGTACAAAACGTGATTTTGATTGCATGCTATATGAAAGTTGTACTTTGATAACTTTTCGGTTTTAATTAAATAATTGTATAAATCAAAAATGTTTATATTTCTATTAATTAATAATCATTTCAACGTAAAAAAAACTTCTCGCTCAGTAATGAAATATTATAAAAATAAATTTAAAATAATAATTGTGAATTTTCATTAATCATCTAAGAATGTATTGATTGAATTGATGTTCACTTGGTGGAATTTCATTTTGAGGTAAAAAGTATTAAGTCCCATAAAAAATATAAGATATAGTTAATAGTTAAAACAACTTTACGTAATACCTCTACGTAGATATTTACACTTATGATATAATAATATATAAATGAATTGGTTATGTGATGTTAACCTCTCAGCTTTTACCCTAGAAAGCGCTTAACATGTGACACAAAACGATTGACTAAAAGGCAGTCTTTGAAAGGTAGACGGACTGAATAACAAACAGTCGTGAACATAGATACACACTAGTGAAATAGTTAATTAATTAATTATAATTTAAAAGCATACGTTGAAGTTTTTTGTTATCTACAAGCATATCTCAAAAAAAGATTTTTTGGGTAAACAAAATTTTGTATGTAACAGATGCATATTAAATAATTCATATCTATAGTTTTAATTATGTGACCGGTTTCGGTTAGATAAGAAACTTTGACAACTGACGATTACTAACTAAACTAAAATGTTCCATTTGCTAACAATACATTTGTATTGATTGTATTGGCATTTACTTGGTAGAACAGCATCGCAATAAGGTAAAACTCTCAAAGTATTTAGTTCTACAAGAGCTACAAAACAAAGTTGACAAGTATTTTGATTTTACATAAATTGTTATAAATGTTCGTATTTTTTCATAATTCTAAGATTGTGTCTAAGATTGCCAGTAAAAAATACAATTTTTTGACAAAATTTAACAAGGCAATTTTCTTTAATGTTTGCACAATTTCCAAGGATTTTATGGGCGCATTTGATATCAAATGTATTCCAACTAGTCTATAATATATAGATGTGAGCCTATGGGAACACTTTGTGGTATAATGGGGACACGAATGGCCGCTGTGGAGCGCAAGGCTGATTCTCGTCGCCATAACGGACACTTGTTGCTTGTTTACATTGTTAATTCCCCGATAATTAAACCAATGTGCAAAACTCGGCAAAGAGATATCCGCAAAACAGCTGTTTTATTTTAATTTGAGTTTAAACTGGACAGAATACCAACTTCTATAAACATAAGTAATTTCTTTTTGATTTATTTACACAAAAAATAAATTGAATTGAATTTTTTTTTCCATGTCCGCTCCCAACGTGGAGCATTTTTTCTATGAGAACTGTTTGTTAGTCAGTTGCTAAACCTCTCATTTTTTTAAGAGAGTAGGGATAGAAGAATAGGGCTAGGACAGGACTAGTGGTAAGTTAATCGCTCTTGCTACGCCCCGTGAGGATCGGATGGGTGGGTGAAGAGGGAGTTTTTTATCACAAACACTCAGACTACGAACAGAAATCCATAAATCGATTGAGAGATCAATTTATGAAAACTGTCCGCACCGGGAATTGAATCAAATACGTCAGTAGCTGTAGCCAACGACGCTACCAACTGCGCCACGGACGCCGACAGCCTTATTATAGTAGAATTTAGGAGAACTTCTCCATAATAAGAAAAAACGTTTTATTTAGATTCACAGGGACTACCAATTATTGATAGTTGTTGTTGCTAAACACATTAATAGAGCTTTAACTAAAAAATTAAATCAACTTAAAAAACATAAAGAAGAAAGAAACCAAGTCTGTCATTTAATTTTTGGTTGAATTAAAAAAGAACGTATATTTTTCACAGCACACGGGAGAATAAATAATAATTTATACTAAACATAATGACAATTCAATCTATTTTCCAGCCATTTTTGATAAGATTAATTTATTTAAAATTATAATGTTTCAAAATAGTGCGAAAAATAGCCAAATTCAGAAAAAAATATACATTTACCCATATTTACCTCTGCGTAACTAATTACAAATATTTTAAAATAAACGAAAAATAATCCGGCTTTAAAAATATTGTATGTTTGTTTTTCTTTTTCTGATCCCTTTCCGTTCGTAGATACGTCGTAGTATCGTAGCGACGTAGAGTGTTCTACGAGATCAACTTAAGAGATCCTCCACTAATGGAGGTAGCAAATCGGAGTTGTCTGTGGGTTTCAGTATTGCACCGCATCACCTTTATGGCTGAATACTCAAATAGCTTTGTGGAAAGATTTTACTTGGTTCAGCTGATAGTTGAATTTAGCTGTTTAATATTGTATACAATCCATTAAAAATGATAGCTTTTAAATATAAAAAGATTGGATAATATTCTCTACGTTCACATGACTGCAAGTATGATGCCACAATGATATTAATTTTATGTATTCTGAATTGAAATCTATGCATTAAAACCTATTGTTTATATATTAAATTTGTTATTAGCATTGTTATTGCTTTATTTTAAGTGTAAATTTTTATTTTTACCGTGTCCGCTGTCAATGTAGATCATATGGCTTCCTAGTGGAAGTATCTTAACAGAAGTTTCCTACGAAAATTTGATTACTTAGTTGCTCACTGTTTCTTTTTCTAAGAAAATTGAGATACAAAGATAGGACTAGAACAAGATTAGTGGATAACTATTCGCTCTCTCTACGCATCATTTTTAGGGTTGGATGCGTGGAAGGGAATTTTAAAGATTATAAACATCCTTGCATACGAGGAGAAATCCATAAATCAATTTATGAAACTGTCCGTATAGGGACTTGAACCCGAGACATCCGTAACCGTAGCGAACTACGTTGACCACAGACCATATTGTATTCTTTTAGCAGCATAAGATTGACATTACAGTTATAATTTCCATGTGATATCTCTTTAAAAATAAATAAATACAAATATTGAGCTACAGGCGAAATTAAAATTCTTATAAACTTTAAGTGATTTTTACTCTTTGTAAAATTTTAAAGTCTATAATATTTGCTCAAAATTGAATTGAGACATGGTTATACAACATGATTATTTTTCTTCTTTTTAGAGGGAGAAGATGAATTTTTCGGTTAGTTTATAGTGAATAATTATATTAACAATTTTATTTGGTTTTAATCACTAAGTAAATAGTTCAATTTTCAGCTAAAGCACAAGATTTTGACGATTTTATACTATCCACATTACGAAGTAATTCTTATATACATTAATTAGGCACAATATTTACTCAGGAGAGAAATGCTCAGAATCCATTTACGTTTCGCTTCATTTTGTGCTCAGAATTTTTCTTATGTTTACTTTGTGTTAAAAATATATTCCTTGCGTAAAACCACGCAAGAAAATTTAAAAAATTGAAACTCGGCTCGTACTTCGTTGTTCATTGAGACATAGGTAGTAATAAATATTTTTTTATATCGTCCTTAAGCATAAAACGTTTCGTTTTTTAAATATAACCGTATCATTCATAAATCTTCTTTACTCAACCATACGTCAGTTGCAAGGGCTCTCTAGCTAATCAATTTGTTGCCATATAGGTTACGATATTTTTCAATCCGTGTTAACTGTCAAATTTATTACGGCTACATTTTCATTTGTTTTATTTTTAGTTTAGTTTTTGTTTTTTAAAAGTTACCTAATCTTCATTGTTTGAAATAAATTTATTTGTAAATGATTACATTAAAAGCAAAAACGCCACTGTCCACTAAAAGTCTAAAATGACATATGAATGCACAAATATTCTCCATAATCTTGAGTATGCATACAACTAACAGATTAATTTCAATATCCCTAAGAAACTGTGAAACGTGAATTTATAGAATGAGTTTTCATGCAAAATATATGCAATTACATTACCGCAGTATCGATTTTATTTGATATATCACGATATGACTTCAATGGACAATAGCGTTTTTGCGTTATTAAATCTGAATAGTTTGACGACTCTAAAATCAATTGCTTAATCATGGTGTATTAATTTATAATTTTGATGAAAATATTCTAACGAATTCAAAAAATACTTGATCGTATCCTCTAAAAACCGTATTTAATAAAGCAATTTACAGATCTATATTCCATACTTAATATTGTTTTTTACTTTTCGGAATATATGTATGACAGAGAATGAATCCGTTACTCATTTGTGTTTAAATGTTTCAATAAGCTCCTCTTTGATAGATTACAATTATACGCTTAACGCTGCTCTAAATGATCCAACAAAAAAATAACGTATGACATTATTTTATATTAATTTTTAGGTGGGTCGTTTCATCAATATTGTGTCACAAAACATCGTAAAACAAATTGAATACTTGGTCTATAAAAAGACCCCAATCAAATTCTTAATATCTGGTAGGTATAGTAATAAAGTATAAAAAACATTTGTATGGTAAGATTATTGAAGCTGAGCTCCTCAATATTTGGGAACTTTAGACAAATGCTTTCCTAGTATTAAAATACCACCTATTGAGTTTTGTTATTATACAATAATTAATTTTAATGTGACATGTAGTATTCATACTGCTTAGAGTTTAATTACTGACATGCATATGGCGATACTAATAGTATTAAATAAACTAAATCACTTAAAAGTCTAAAATGATAATGACTTTTTTTAAGCAAAATCAAAAGCAAATTTAAATTTGGATTATTGAGATTTTGTACACTTCCATGTATTTTGTCACTAACGACCCGGGTTTCGCCTTTCGGCATCTTCAGGCATTCGAGCACACGAATGGACTCGAACTGAGAGACAGTTAACAGTGTCTAACGTTTATAGAGAAGATACAAATGTGACAAATATTATTCACGAGGTAAGATATTATACGTCTGAGAGCCACACTGATACCTGAGTTAAAATTTCGGGAATCGCCCTAATCCTTATTTTGTAAACACCATATTAACAGAGTGGCGAATTGCCGCTTTTCAACTTCTTTTAGAAATACCAGTGATTTTACAATTATAATAGTATTGTGGGTTTTGACGGGATGTAATTCGAAGAATGGGTAAATATATACAATCATTCCACATTTAGTGACATCTGTTAGGTGTTTCAACGTATATTTTCTTAAATTATATAAAAGCAAATTTGTCAATCTATTTATGAATTTGTGGCTAAAAACTATTCATAGAATTTTACCTTTGGTGGAATAAAATGTACTTTATTATAAAAAGGATACATTTATTTCATTAACTCCCTTTTTCATTTACTATTCCGAATATATAATAGTTACAACAATAAATTTTTAATTAATGCAGAACTTCAAGCACTATTTTAGCTCTTTTAGGATAGCGATTATAAACTTTTAATACATTTTTTTAACAGAAGATGTGAAAATTTGTTGCAAGTTTAGTCGGTAATTTTTTTTCTTCATATATATTAAAATAGAAGAGTTGGATTGGGGAAAGACTAATTGTGAGCTCTTTACTCTCCGTTTTCAGGGTCAGATACAGTGGATCGAAAAATATGAAAATACCATAAAAAATGATTAATAAATTGATTAATGAACGTGTCCAGTCGATAGTTCAAATCTTTGACTATGAAACAAAGCAAGACATTGGCTAAGTATCTGCAAATGATTATGTTTATAAAATAATATCTCTACACCACCCTTGTTGGAAGCCATCCGAATACAAAGTTTGAAGAACATTGCAATAGCTTCTTAACGGTCGTTATTGTCAACATTGTATTGAAAACGTTATAAACGGTCTCGTCAGCTTGGAAAGCAATATCGGCTCGAAAATGTATAAAAAAAACCAAACGATTTTTCAAAGATTATCGCTGTCCATTGATGCCTCGCTTGTTTCACCTTTACCCTATCTATTCTCAGCGACATCTCTGCTTAACGAAAAGAAATAAAATCTCGACGATGTTATCTTTAGTATGTCACATTGCATCTTATACTGAAATTCATTCCGTCAATATTTCCTTTCTCGTATAAGGTGTATGAAAAAGAAGAAGATAGTGATCGTCCGTATGTTGAGAGATAGTTTAATTTTAATAATTTTGTAAATTTAACATTTTTCAAACATCATCAATCCATTTAAATACATTATGCACACAATTTTGTATGTCACAATAACGACTACTTAAATATGATTGTAGTAAATA
This sequence comes from Himalopsyche phryganea, assembly GCA_022494535.1. Lineage (NCBI taxonomy): Eukaryota > Metazoa > Arthropoda > Insecta > Trichoptera > Rhyacophilidae > Himalopsyche > Himalopsyche phryganea. Next base: position 2,931,287 of record JAGVSL010000073.1, read on the forward strand.
AACTCGCTTATCTCTAAATGATAAAATTATGTACTTTAATAATTAATTATAATTATTTAGCATGAATGTGTGCTCAGCAAGAAAACTTAAACTCTTAAATAAAAAATCCGTATTATATCCAAAATTTAATTTGATTAAAGTATACTTTTGGAAATGCCTATTTGGACTTACAATGAATTAAATTATTCATGAAATACAAATATAATTAAACATTTCCTTTATGAGGTAATTGCCGTAATAAAAATAATAAAATGATATTATTTTTGCGGCAATAACATCAAAATTGTAATTAAGTATTTTTACCCAGACTCTGATCAACTCATACATAAAACGCCTACATAATATATATCATACTATTATAAATATAATACACTGTTTCTGAAACTTTTTTGAATTATGACCTCCTATCAAACTTTCACAAAAATGTATGGATAAAAACGATTATACGTCATAAAAATAGATTATTAAGAATAACAGCCTTCAACATAATTAATGTGAATAGCTTAATACAGTTTTTCCATTCCTTCTCAAGATTTATGTTTCTTGCTTTTGCGCTGTCATCACATGGAAGTAAACCCGAAAGGAATGAATGGTAATATTCGAGTGTAGTCGATATCATATATATATAACGTGTTGATAAATAATTCCAAGGAGGCCTTGCGGAGGATCGGATTTTCACAAATGCAGCATAAATTAGCTTACCGAAATACCGATGAAATTCTTTTTCGTGATGATCAAGGAGCCTTCTTTATTTTGGTGAAAGTTAGGTTCAAGTATACTTTTAATCGATGGTAATTTGTCAAAGATTTGCTTACTTTCCGATCCTTGCACTGCAGTCTTCAATAGCTTTGAGAAAGAATCATCGCTATTCAACGGTTTTAAAAATTATTACGATTGAATTTTTCGTCAAAGTTAAAATGCTTTTCAATATGAACTCATCTCTCGACTATACGCGATTTTACTGTCACTCAAGAAAAAATTACATAAAAAAAAATACATTTGGTTTCAGGCTTGCAGCGTGGTGAGGTGTAAACGTAAAAAAACAATTTCTTGTGTATGAAAATGAAAATTTAGATAAGTTTGGCTTTCGGATCTGTCATTTATTCAATATGTATCTCATAAACAAGATAAATGGTAACGAAAAAATAAAAATATAAATCATGATGATGATTTAGTGCAATAAAAAAAAAAAGATTGCTAATCGATAGTATTATAGTTAGAGAAAACTTTTCATATAGAATAAAGAGCAAGGTAACGTACTAATATGTATATTCGCGATTAAACGCGATTGTTTTGAGATCATATTTTCTTATTTTATATAGATGTCTCAATTAATTCGTACTTTCGTTTTTATTTTCAATAGATGCCTCGATCCACCGATTGGGAACATGCTGTTTATTATATTAATACTTTGCAAGAATATCACTCATTCATCCCGCAATATTTTTCATTGATCAATCAACAAACACGTGTTGGTAATTTTATATATCAGATAAAATGTTTAATTCGCTTTTATAATCATTACGATTACACTTACGTAATTATGTAGTGAAAAACTTATTAAAACCATGACATGAGTGTAAATTCATCAATCAGAAATATGATTACCAATTTTGTTTAATTGATATTCCTTTTTCAAAAATGTGAAATTTATATTTTAATAAAAGTTGTAGTATTTCGATTTAAAAATAATATTCGATACATTTATTAATTTAGCATTCATACAGTTATATTTCAGTTTTTTTCAATAGAAGTGTAATCTAAGTCTACTTTTATGATTTTAAATCTACGGGATTTTTGTAAAATTAATTGTAAGTCAAGATTTTTTAAAAAATATTCTTTCACTATTTAATTAACATTAAATCATATTTTATTGGTAGTATTGAGTCATATTGTGGTAAAATAAGTTCGCTCTACTGAGAGCATATAGAATTCTAAGATAGCTTATTCAACCTAAAGTATTCTGTGAGAATTGCTTGTTAATCAGTCACCTAACCCATCTTTTTCGGAGAGAGTAAGAAAAATAGAGAAATTGGGCTAGACCAGTACCAGTGGTAAGGCAATCGCTTTTGTTATACCCATTATAAAGTCAAATGTGTCGAAGGGAATTTCGAGATCACACACACCCTTCGAATACAAATTAAAAATGGATTGAAAAATCAATATTTTGGAAACTTTTATTCGTCTTGTGTAATTACAGATATTTTAACATTTTGGAATTGATCTGCCGCCAACCTTTGCGGTCGACGGCTAGTGAGAAATTATTGTCGTCTGTTTCAGAGTGTGAGATAGTTTGTGTTGTCAATTGTATTTATTCTTTCCCCACAAATTTATGAAAACGTTCATACTGGGATTCGAACCCGTGAACACAACAACCAAAGACATCGACGATGCATGGCTATTTATAATATCAAAAAAGAGTTTACTTATCTTTTATGAATGATATTTTTGGCATTTAGCTTATTTTACATTTCTCATCTAGTACAGAATATTGAAATACTGTACATATCCCTTCCAAAAAGGTTTCCCATTGAGACGTGTTTTTCCTTAGGCATGTGATATAAAGGTAGTAAATTGCATGTTAGGTTGAACATTTAGGGCATGATCACGTCAATACCTATTTAATTTTAAAAAATAAAACAATTCATTTGTACTACTTCCACATATTTATAATGATCGGGACCGGTTTCGCTCATCACGAGCATTATCAACTGATGCTCGTGATGAGCGAAACCGGTCCTGATCATAATAAATATGTGGAAGTAGTACAAATGAATTGTGTTTTATTTCTTAAAATATAATGTCTTTCCACCAAGAATTGACAGTTAACACCTTAAAAACCTATTTAATTATAAACATTTTTAAATAAAACAACACAAACCGGTGAATAATAATGTCATAATGGTGAGAGTAGAATCCAAAATTAGAATACGTTTTCTCATAATAAATAAAAATGAATTCTGGACTTTTTAGTTTATAACTTTTAACTTGCTGTGAAAACCAGTAGAATAGCAAAGTTATCAATATTAGAACGCTTAGTCCATCGATAATATTCTCATTAGATCTTTGTACATTTCATTGTTTTATTTGATTTAACAGCCAACACCAACAATTATGGATATTTAGTCTGTTCTCAAATATGTCGACATTTTATTTCATGTAATTTATTCAACTATTGCATAGTATACAATGTCTAAGAATATGTAATATTAAGGAGCTATCTAAGTAAATTAACATGTGAAATAACCATCGTAGCATAAACGCAACATCACAGCTAGGTTATTACGTGGAAGGCGGAGGACATCAATTACACTTGAGCGTTCGTTGAGGGTTGGTAATCCTGAAGCAGGAGGGTTCAAGAAGTGAAGGGGCTTCGAGCGGAATCGGGGTACTTCGCCGGGCCACAACAATTTTATTATACTCAAAGAATCTGTGAAGTATACCAACAAAAGGCAATCCAGCTGTCAAACTTTCCCGCCTTTTAACTTGATTACTTTAACATATTTCGATTTTCAATTACGAATGCATTGAAAATGTTGCCTTTCCTTAAATATGCGTAAGTAATAATTTTTTTATTCTTCGCATGGCAATAGCATACAATTATTACGTATGTTAAACATATTTAAAATCTGGAAAACTGTAAATTTTATTTGATAATATACTTGATTTTAAACTGAGAACAAAAATAACGGAATGTCTCATCAAAAAAATGTATTGTATTTTCGAATATAATGCACAAACAAAGACACATAAAAAATATGTTCGTACTTTTTCCATGTTTGTCAGCAAATTAACATAAAGATAAATTTTAAATATAATATTAATATTATTTGTCGTATTTTCTTGCAGAATCTGTAAACTACCACATTTAATATTAATTATATACCTTTGAAAACGATTTCGATCTTAAATAATATATTTACTACATTAAATTATCATTCTCAATTCACGGGCCAATTCTAGGAATTGGATTCTGAAGTGTGGAGTAAGAGAATAATTATAATATTTCCTTTGGTCTCGAGTCCTCCGTGTATATTTCTTACCTATTTTTTTATTATTTCAATATGTACAGCTGTGTATGCAACTGATCTTTTGTACATTGTGCTAGAAATTAAATAAAAATCAACAATTACTTGAGAGCAGAATTTCAATTATCTAGTTTTCTGCCATAAGCAAAACAGTCAACCTTTTTTTCACTTAGGTGTATTCATTAAAAAAGAAATCTCATTGTTTTATAATGACGATAAAAAACACAAATGCGAAAGTACGAGAACAAAAGACTAAAAAATAGCCACTGCTAATTTCTGTTTTTCAAAACGTCACCACTTCACATGTCACGACTCATTTTGCACTGTTTATAATTAGACGAGGCGCCACTGAGGCTTTCGCAAACAAAAGACAAGTACCTACTGACGTCGAGCGTTCACGGAAAGAACGCTCTCCAAAGGACGGCTCGTAGAAAAAATACTCTTTTTAATTCGAATGCTAACTTGACAGGTGAATATTTCTATTCGGCGAAGAATTTTATGAAAATATTCAGACATTTTTTTGCGATACATTTTTGGCGCCCGATTGGAATTTAAAATAAAAATTCCATAACTTGTTTTTAACTGTTCTTTAAAAATTACAATCTGAAAATACATTTTGATTCTTTATTCAATTATTTCAAAGAAAACATGCACTTATGAGAATAAAGACCTTAAGAAATACAGTAACTAATTTAATGAAGCTTAGTTATATTAAAAAATGTGAAATTAGTACGGTAAAAATTCGTTAAATGAGTATCAAAATAAAAATATAAAATATTCGTTTCTCAGGTCATCTTGACTCATTCACTTACTTACTGAGAATATTAAGATGTTTAATAATATTAAGGATCTGAATACTTAAAATGATCTTAATATTTGTATATAGTTTCTTTTGTACCTTACCCCCACTCATCGGTAGAGGAATTGGTTAGCCATCAATCATCATAATTTTAATCTTGTATCTTCACTAATTCTGTTAAAGGAGGTCAAGTAATTGCCTCACCACTAGTGCCCGTTTTAGGTAGATATGTTATTACTTTGCTTCACATTGAGGTAATCGAAAGACAAAAAAAATTATATGTATTTAAAAGATCAGAACAATAAGTAATTCATTTTTACGATTAAACAAGTCAACAGATTAACCAATTTTCCGCGCCTATCACTAAGGTCAAAAGCTTCCGGCCCAAAATTTTCAGAAGTTAGTTTGAAGTACAAAACTTATTATTTTTAGTGGTATAATGGTTGATTGGCCGTCTGTCAATTACCTAAATAAATAGTTAATATACCGAAAAAAAATGATTGTTTCATTCTATTTTATTACCTCTAAAATGCCCATAACTCGTAAACTTTACGTAGAGAATTTCAACACACGGTATTTAACGAAGATATTTTTTAGGTCAATCACTCAACACATTATAAAGAGGGAAGAATGAGATTAGGGAAAGACACTTTACAAGATTGGAAAGGGGATGAGAAGAGATAAAAACATAACTGATCCATTCCTTTTAAATTCCATTGTATTCAAAAATCAATTTTTGAAAAAATGTGTTCAGGGGTTTGTACCCGTGATTGCGAAACGAATTGGACGATATCCCTAGACCGTAATATTTGAAATATCCGTATCCATTAAAAATGTATTTCACTATCGAATTATATTTTGGAGAGTATTTAGATGTAATGACTTAAATATCTAACACCCCTTCTCATAATCAATTAATCAATGTCACAGAATGAATATTTTTTCTATGAAAAACTGTCAAAAAATATCTTGTACACAATTGACCAACAGCAAATACTATCAGGTTACTGTATTCCACTGATTGATAAATGTTTTACAGATCGGGGTATTAGTTTTACTTAGTAAACTATATTTTGATTTTCAAAATGTATAATTACTTCATAAATAAAACACATTATATGCCTCAGGGAAATACGAATTCGTAATATCGTGATCAATTTTGAATTATTTATTTTTTCACAAAATTTAAGATCTATTAATATACATTTGGACGGACCTAGCTTAGACATCTGCTGTGGATGCCCCAGGGGAGCCTGAATCCTGCCTGTCTCTTCTACCAACTGGGTGGATTCCGTTGTCTTGGAAGGCCGCTGAACTACGGCACGCTGGAATGATCTGGGAGGAGGCAAGAAAACTGGTGGGGAACAGAAAATCTTGGACGAACCGTGTGATGGCCATATGCTTCGAATAGGGAGTGGATAAGGTTAACAAAAACTTCCCTTTGCAATTTAAAATTACAAAAAGACGAAATAAATATGAGACAGATAGTTTAATTGTTAAGAACATTCATAAGTCAATGGAAATGAAATAGTATTTAGCCCAACGTTTTCAACTCCTTGTAACTACACCTTATTCCTGAAACCTGAGACGAATGAGACCATTTAGTATGAACTGGCATCTCACAATAATCATACATGTCTTTTAAATTTTTAAAAGTAATTTATCTGTAATTTATTGTTTAGATTTTACTTTTGCACTAATTGCAATGAAAGATAACCAGAAGTACTTCTAAATTACAAACAATTGCAAATTGTATTACAATAATAATGTATATATATATATATATATATATATATAAATGAATGTTTGTTTGTTTTTTGTCCTCTATGCGTTCCTTTACCATTTATGTGATTTCGATGAAACTTTGGTGAGCTGCTGTGAGCACACCGATGAAGGTTTCTGAAAAAAAATTAAATCTAAAATCTATAAAAATAATCTAAAAAAAGGATGAAATGCGTAAAAACAGCGATATCTCGGAAAAACCTTCTGATTTATTCGTTTACGCACCAAACGGAAACAAAAAATATTGTTTATCCAAAATCCTCCGGTCTTTACTTGGCCCTGCCCCTGGGCCGGATTTTGGGCGGGTTAAGACAATTCAGATTCGGGCTCGGGTCGGGCCCGGTTGAAGAATTAAATTTTCAGATAAATATTTCAGGCTATATTCGGGTATAAGTCAGCCATAAGGCAATACTATTCATAATTTAAACAATCTATTTCACATGTGTTATGAATATCGTTGGAAATATTAAAACTAAAACATGTATTGTTTGAAAAGTATAAATGAATTACTATTTTTGGGCTGACTAAAATAAATCTGGGCTTCATGTTGGGTTCAGGTAACAAGTGTGATATTGAGAGTCAGGTTCGCGCCGGGCCTGAAGATGATTCGCTCGGACCGGGTAATTTTATGAAATTTCGGCCCACACCTCCAATCCAGAATCGCACTTCAATAAACGGAATTAAAATACAAACACTTTCTTTCTTTGAGTGGCATTGCAACGCATGCCGAGTACTCACTAGTACTATTATAAAATCGATTTAGTTGCTTTATTTACATTATTATTACGCAAATTATGTAACATAGAATTGCAGTTAATAATATTTTTAAGTCAATGTATTCCATAATCACTTTTAAGGTGGTAACAGTCTTGATGGAAAGGCACTATATTTAAAAATAAAAACTCAATTTGTTTTGCACTACTTGTCGTGATGAGCAAAATATGAAAGTACTACAAAACAAATTGTGTTCTATTTAAAAAAAAAACTATATTGTTAATACTAAATATATTAAAATTGAAGTATAAACTAAGCATATCATATATTTTAAATCATAATTAATGTGTTTTTTCCTTTGTTTGCCTGAGCCATCAGCTGTAGTATTTTCACTGGAAAATTTTGTTGTCATATCTGAAAATCGATTCGTATTATAATTTAAAGAGAATCGATTCCTGGCGAAAGACACGTGGTTCCAATGACACAATGAACTTAATAATACAAAAGGGTTAATGTCTATGGCCGTCATTATAATGTTCAATGTATTTTACTGTGAAATGTTGGTGTAGGACTGTCTATCGCAAAAATAGAAACACTAATTTTATACTTCATTTATTATGATTTCATAAATATTAACAATTTTTTCGGAAGCAATTATTAAAATATTTATGTTCATGCCTGAGCCCAAGGGTAACGCAAACATTTTTTCAAACGGTAAAATTTTAAATATTATTGACCTTAAAAATTGGATTTCCCACCTATAAAACATTCAGTATGACAAGAATTACATTAATATAAATTAAAATTGGTAACTTAGCTATTCCACTGACTTTGTTACTAACGTTACATGTTTCGCTTCTTTAAGGAGTATCTTAAGACTAGCTATTTATTTATAAGTTAAACAATGTTTCTTATTTTTAAATTAAAAATGAATTTCCACAATGTCACCGCCGAATCCGTAGAAAATATACAAATAGAATTATTTTAATTTGGGTTTGGACATTTTCGATTTTAAAAGATACTACTTTCAATAAGATTTTTTTCCCGAAATGCTGAGATTTCATACCTTCATTCCCGAATGCTTGAATACGAGCATTAAGGCGGTATCGAAATCTCCAGTGGCAACACTGCCATCGCATTTTTTACAGACAGGAATTTTAAATAACAATCCATTTTATGCTCGCTCTCACACATGTGTGTATTTATATATTTTAATCATATAAATGGTGTTGACTGTCAAATTTTGGTGGAAAGACTTCGTTTTGATAAAATTAAAACACATTTATAGAATTTATTCCACAATAATGTATTATAAACGATTAGAAAAATGTTCCATTATTATAATAACAAAATCTAAATACATTTCCAAATTCAAAATAAATATTGACAGCAGCATTCATTTTTTATTTGTTATGTTTCACATTCTGTCTTGGCATTGTCTTAATTGTGTAATCAGATGTAGTTTTATATTTATAAACTACTTCTAGGCCGATTTAGATTTTTTTTCATATGATAGGATACACAGCGCATCAAAATAATGTTACTCTTCAATATGTTTTAAATTAACAAAAACGCATCATTAGCAAACACAAACAAATACATGCAAATTTTTTATTTGTTTAATACATATTTTGTCAAATACTAAGCTATCCAATTCTTCATTTAAAGTCTACATTTAATATAAAGCTTCCTCTGCGCCTGCCCTCAAATTCCGGCTGTGCCAAATAAACCATTACACAATCACGATGATTACTTTAAGCTGATATAATGATGAAGGAGGAACCGCGATAAACGTGTTAGCCATATTGTTGTTCCTCGTTTGTACACTAACTTCCTCATTTATACTCAGCTGAACGAATGGCAACATTATGAGAAAAGTGAATGCAAACCTAATAGGATTTATCTGCAAGAAGAATCATACAGGAGGGGGGAAGAGGGGCAGCTGAAATGGTCTTTACTTTTACAGACGCTCTACAAGCATTTATCTGTCAAATATCTTCTAATTGTAATAAAAAATAAGAATGGTATTCAGAAATTTTATATAAAAGGCCTCACGTTTTCTTTGAGAGTCCCTGTCCACAAGTATGAATTATTTCCCCGTTTCTTAACGTGTTTTTTTTGACATACTTTTAAATTTAATTAGTAAGTGTGTTCTACCCAGGGACCTGAACCGGAACCGAGTCGAAAACCGGAAAAAAACCGTTATTTTTGCTGGAACGAGAACCAAAACCGAACCGATATTTCCTTCGGTTTTCTTTCGATTTACGAGAAAAGTTTCCGCTGATAAAAGCCAGATTTAATTAATAAATTGTATTTTTATCAGTCGATAATCATTGCGATAAGCGAAACCGGTCCTGAACAGTACAAACATGTAGAATTAGTACAAACAAATTGTGTTTTACCTTTAAAATACAATGCCTTTCCACTAAAAATGAGAGTTAACAGAAGTGAGTTAAATACGAGCTGAACCGAAAACCGGAACTTAACCGATATATTTTTTTTACCCAACCAAAACTAAAGAAATAACGGTTCGGGTCCCTGGTTTTACCCCATAGAACATGAAATCGAAATATTTCTCAAACAATTTTTTGTCAGAATGAAGAAAACAGTATGTAAAAGAAATATAATAACTCTCAACACAAATTGAAAAAAAAAATTACAAATTGAAATAGTGCACAAATATTGTCAACCGCTTGTCATATAACTCAAAAGTCCTTTAGCAGATACAATAATACATTCAAATTATTAAGTTCTGTCAAAATAATCATTATTCTGGAATATAAATTTTGTGTATTTCACCTGCCCACTTTTATACGTCAAGTAAATCATTTAACTTACTGCCATTGCCGTGCTAGAAATATACACTGTGGGGTAAAATAATTATATTATACATGTGAAAAGATTACGTATTATGTCTGGAAGAATAATATTATGTTTGATAAAATGAATATTTTGATAAATTTATGGAGTCAATATTTGAATCGAATTATTGAAAGTGGCGTAGCCGCAATATAGATTTTTGTTCGACAAAAACATTTTTATTAATGTCAATAGCGATCAACCACATTAATCTGCAATATTCATCATACCGTCCAGTTAGCTAATTAATTTAATAGAAAGTATTCAACTTAGAATTAGCCCCGTGCGTGTGCTCGCTTTAATTACGATACTGCTTAGAACCTTCTTTGTGGTTGTTTTTTAATAGAACCATTTTCTATGATATTGTCCAAATGAGTAGTCCCTTAACTGGCCTGAACCAAGCTACTGGTAAGCCTGCAGCGGCATTCTCAGTAAATCGTCAGATTTGTCTGCACTAAAAACAAAAAAGTAAGCAATTAATAATAGTAAGTACGTAATCAATAGTTTCAAACTTGATTTTTTGAATTTGAAGTGTAATATTTCATTTTTAAGTTTTCTGTTTTCTCTTATGGACCTCTCTTCTCTTATTCCGGGGCCTAATATCACAACGGCCCTACAACAAAAATGCATGTTTTGAGTTAAGATCGGTGTCAGTAATTATCACAATTATGTACAATAATAACATAAACGCGTTCTCGTACAAAATATATGACCGTTTCTAAGATATTTTTGGACATTTATTATTAATTGGAAAAGGTAAATTACCAGCTTTTCCGTTGGATTATTTTTTTATAAATACGTATGTATAGTTTGACAATTCCACGTTGCGCCAACGTGCTCGTAATCTTCCTCAAACCCTCTATCACTGCACAATTAGTGAGAAAATCAGGAAGTGGCAAAGCAAGGATTCACTCAACAAAAAATCCTCGTTTTACCTAAAAATCATCTACTGTATCACGGCTTCAGAGTCGAGTGGAGCACCCTCAATGTAACTGCCGGTTCTAAAACTCACCAAATTTTATCTGTATATTTTAAACTTGTTTTTTGTAACTGGAACAAACTTCGATAACTGTATTCAACTGTTTACAACCAAATAAACTATATTGATCGGAAACGACATGGGTATTTTGTGATGTTGCATGTTGCTGGAAGATGTTTATCCTTTGCCAACGTCTACAGAAGAGGACTGCTACCCTTTTTAACTCCACCCACGCCCGACCGGGTTTATATCACGTTATTATAAAGAATGTGTGCTTTAAATAATACAACAACACTGGAATAACAAGTGGTTTTTTTGATGAATGCCATAACACCAAAACCTTTAATAATATTTATCTCAAAACTTCTTTTTGTAAATAGGCTCAGGTGATTCTATGCCCCGAATTTTAACACTGTATTCAAAATCATCTTTATTATCGTGAATCGATGAATGGCTCCAACGCCTAATTCTTTTGTCACCGCAATTTTACCGTCACCTATTAAACAAATATTAATTCGAATATATTAATTTATTACATTAACAGCACGCCTTTAACAGTTTTCCAGTAATATGCGCGTAAAATTAAATATGTATAGGTGTACCCAGTGCACGAGTGTGTGGATGGGCCCGTACAAGGACCACGTGATACGTCAATATTAATAACGTTTAAAGAGTACCGGCAAATATGCTCACTAACATCAAGCATACAATTATTCAATCGAATACAATATTCGACGATGATAGCAAGTATACATTATGGCTGTTGTTCTATACAATAACCGAGGACCATTGCGTAAGTGTAAACAAGTTCCAGAGGATATACTTAATCGACTGTCGGCCACCTAAAACGTCTCTCCGACTCAAATTAATTGACAGAAATCGCATATTGTGTATTACGTTATCTTGACCAGTGTGTTCAATTCAGTTGCATTAGTTAAGACGTGGATTTAAACGAGTGACGGAGAAAAAAACGCGGTATGAAATTTATTATTCAAAGTTGTCAAAGAAAACTAAAACCGAAAGAGTCGTTTTAATGTTATATGAGTTGTTTTAATACAATTGAAAGTTTAGTGTTAGTAATAATATATTTGTTCGAACAGTGTTACTATAATATATTTTAAGTAAAATTGTCACGCGAATGTGCAAATCTCGAAAAAAATATAATTTAATGATTTCGACTGATTTTATACCAGGTACTATAATATTCAAAAACCAATAATATTTTTACGTCGATTCAAGCAAATGTTAGACGCACTGCATTACAAAATTCGCTTAGTGATTAAAAGTGCAATGTTCGATTTCTGGCGCATCCTCGCGTTGATATCATGTTATATATTTTAAAAACATGGTTTGTGGAGTTTAAATTTCATTTACGTTTTAAAATTCATCTATAATGATGAAAAATATCTTACAGATAGGATTGTAGGTATCCCTAAAATTTCTAATTTACAATTCTTCAGATTTAACAAAAAATCACTAGTGTGTTTTGAATAGTTTATTATGCGGTCGTGATTTATTTGTTCGCATTTGGTGATTCCAAATCAATTAAACTAAATATGGTATTTACATATGCATGAAAATGAGGTTTAGCTACTATTTAATTGTTCGCCATCGCTTATGAAAATGAATTTAAAACAGTAAATCTTAGTTTTTATAAAAATTTATTCCACAATTTCTCATTAAATATGAAACTCTGTTTCGCAATTTATCGTCGCTATTTTACATAAAAATAATTTAAATGTTAAAGTTTTGTTATTTTTAGAACTTATTATTATTACTGAGTATTGACAATAATGAAAAATCAATTTTAGTAGGTAACTGTTTAACCTACAACTAGTGACGTTGTATTTATATTTATTTAAACAGTATTATTGAATAATTTAAACGTTTAACGTATGTACAAACCAAATATTTTCATTATTATGCTTCCTTAGTATCATAACTAATGGTACAATAGCGCACTGAAAAATAATAGAAAAAGCGTGAAACAAAAAACGAATGAACGCACTTTATATACCAAAGCTGTTTTCAGTTTGAATGGATAATATTCACAAAAAGAAACCTATAATTGGTTTGTTTATACGAGTAATAAATACAAACCATCTTTTAACAACTCTTTAGCGTTAAATTGTTGATAAAATTTTCACTAATAATACATACCTATGTATCTGTTAACAAATGCACAAAATTTGGAATACAACGTTGTTTCATTATTGTGAAACAAAATCTAGCAAAAGATTTCCATAACAGTTGAATTTTAAAAATCGTTTATGCTAGATGAAACTCATTTTTCTCAAGTACATGACAAAGTGAAACAGTTTTATGTGAATTTTTTACAGTGAATTATAGATGTTGTGAATAATTTGCGTTAAGAATCGTATTGTGGCAGAAATAAAACATTTTTTAAGAACATGGCATTCATTGTTCACTAATTATACCGGTAATGCTTCACACTGATTTTTGACCGCTGTGTCTTTGAGCCAATTCTTCATATTGCATTTGTGTGACATACATCATTTGCATACTTCATTTCCTAGTTCATCGCGTACATATAGAATGATAAATATGGTAGTTAAGTGCAACTTATTATTGATTAAGAAATACATTTTAAATATTAAAATATCATCGTACGCCATGCAATACCGCGTTAGCGATTCGATGCTAAATCTGTTTTTTTCTATGAATGCGTATTTGTTTTAATCGACGATTTACTTATGTACTTGTTACACCAACTTAATCGTATTTCATTCACAAATTTTAAAAAATTACAACTTTTTCTCTCTCATACACAAATTATTTTTGTCGCTAACGCGGTGTTGCATACCAAACATCGCAATATTATATAAATATGTTATATTTTATATACTTTATAGCAGTGATACACAAACCGTTGTCCATAATGGCATTTGTTAAGGCCCAAAATAACAAGCAATACGTAGTAAAATTATGTAACTATTAAATTAAAAATAATAAGATACATATCACGTCTAGTGTAATGTATCATTATTTTCCAATACTTTAATTCTCTGTGGCCAGTGAAAAATTAGAAAATGGATAAACTGGTCCTTCTTTTAAATAGGTTGTGCACCACTGCGTTATAGGATTTAATTAATTACATAACTATACATCCGTACAAAATTTCATTTCATACAATATGTTAACGGTTTTTTGGTGACAACTAAATAACAAAATGTTGTTATAAACGCTGTGGAATGTTATGTCACATAGTTTTTAAGGATATTCTATAAATTCCTGAATAAAGAACATCGCATGTTACTTAGTGGCGGAACCACAATTCATAGCTTCCCTGTAAACTCTCCAGCGAGCCCAAAGGCGGTTGGCCCGCTGGGACACCTCTCGCAACGTCCCAAAAATGCAAACTTTTCTTCTTATCTGTTTTATTGTAAATTGTGAACAACCCACATCTGCAGATTGCAAACGAAAAGTATTGTGGGATTTAAAAACTGTTGAACGAAATCATATGAAATAATTCTACGCGGCTTTTCGTGTGTGTTTATTACATTTGTATTGTTCTCTAGATGCGTAATTTTCGACAACACAATTCGTAAGCGAAATTCTTTTGTTAATCGTTTGATATAAAGGTTTTTGGACTATACATTTCCATCAATATATTCGATATGGTTGCTGAATATAACTAAAAAAAGTTAATTATATATTAGAAACAATCTTAAAAACTGCAGGTATTAAATTGAGATTTAATCGTTACATATTTAATTTTCCATAGTTGTTATTTACAAGGAGTTAAAAATGTTACTTTTTCATATATTTGGAGTATTTATCTATGAACCATGAAGTAGTTCATATAAATGATGTAATCATTAATTACTAAGCGCAGTAATTAAGCAAACATGGTTATAATAAAACAAAAATATCTCAAAACATTCCGTCATATAAAATATGTTGTAGAAACTTGCAATAACACCGCAAGGGGAAAATTGTTTACCTTAAAACGTAGATATAATACGATAATAACTGTTTTATGTAAAACCGAAAACTTGTCTACAAAGATTATTAACTAATTCGATAATTAACATAAGTCAATCGGTCATGCTTTCGTAATAAGTTTAACATTTTTGACATTTTAGGGATGAAAAATGAGAGGAAACTATTTATCAAAAGTGAATCGAAGATCATTACGAATAATGTAGAAGACTTCCTCGATGCATCAGAAGAAGAAAAATCATATTTAAACAGTCACCATGAGTCAGGTCAGTTATTTCTCGTATTTACGACATCATGGCTCAAAAGTGCTCTTGTAATAAAAACAAATAATGAAAATAGATAAAATGTAGTTCACATAAATTGAATATCAGCTTTCATTTCAGTCTAAAATATTTTATACAAATAACAGAAATGTCATTCTGCTATACACACAGTTTTCATATATGAAATGCGACGCTACGTTGAATGAAGGGTGAGTGAAAAGCTACTTGTTTTCTTTAATGGTCGTTGATATAAATTTAAAATATGGTAGCTGATACGTACTGTTTGATTGGAAAAACAGAAAATTCTAAATAACGCCACTGACTTCCACACTAGACGGTTAGTGGAATTGTAATAATATATAGAATGCCTAAATCAATTATTTTTTAAATCAGCTGATAAGGTTTGCGATGAGTGAAACCGGTTCTGATTATTATAAAAATGTAGAAGTACTACAAACCAAAGCTTTTTATTTTCAAAAATATAATGCCTTTCCACCAACAATTATTGACAGTCTCCTTTAAAGTGTTTAACCAATTGAAACTTTTTCAAAATTGAAGCTAACTAGATTTCATTGATTGCATTGTGTTGTTTGTGCAAAAATCTTTTACCAATTTTTATCTTTAATAGATGTCACTGCCACAACTCCAAACGTTATTTTTTTCATGTCCTCTCCCAACGTGGAGCATATGGTCTCCTAATGGAGGTATCTTAACAGAATTTTTCTAAGAGAACTGCTTGTTACTCATTTGCTCAACCTCTCATTTTTCGAAGAGAGTAGGGAAGGAAGGATGGGGCTAGCACAGGACTAGTGGTTAGCTAATCGCTCTCGCTACGCCCCGTGAGGATCGAATGGGTGGGAGGGAGTTTTAGACATCACAAACAGAAATTCATAAATCGATTGAAAAATCAATTTATGAAAACCGTCCGCACCGGGAATTGAACCCGAGACATCCGTAACCGTAGCCAACGACGCTACCAATTGCGTCACGGATGCCGCCAAAAAAAGCTCTTCACTCACCCTTAATTCGTCATCTTTGAAAGTTTTTTTTACAAGATGATAATAGGGCTATTCATAAATGAATGTTCTCAATGTTGAACAAATTTTATCACCAGTTCTGAGAGTAAAGCGGGAAACTCCAAAAATACATAACGCGTACTGTATGATTGTAAAGCTTACTTTTGGGCATAGCATCCTCTGAAAAGTCGATGGAAATTGACTTCGACATCATTTTTCACGTAAAGAAATTTACAAATAAAACGAACAAAATCAACGATAGCACTCACTGTCAATTTCCACTGAAGTGTCATATTAAAATGAGATTTTATTTGTTTATACCAGCGAAATGATTGTAATATATCAGAACATTTAAATATCGCGATATATCTTCAAAATTTTCATTTAAATAAACATTGGTAAAGTATTTCATATGATGCGAGGCTTGAAATCATATTGTTTTTGTCTTATAACGGGAAATTATGGAAATTATATCCACTATAGGTAGCCATTCTATTGTAATTATTGACAAATATTTATTTAAGCTTGGTTATATCTATCCATAGCTATAACATTACCCACCACGACAGTACAATGAAAAGATGTATTGAAATATGTTGCATGGCTTAAATGAAAGAAATCAACAATTAGTATCACTGTTAATCATTGTCAAATCACCAGATATTTCGAACTTTTAAAGTAGAATATCGACGTATAATCACGTAAGTTCCACATACGTATTTTGCATCTTCGTTGTCTAAGCACTCAGTTATATAGATAGAAATCAAGAAACATTGGGAAAAGTACCTAATTCACCGTTTTTTCGTAAAGTATTAACACGTAAGCAGATACGGGATTATACGTAGGGAGTGTCGATATTAATAAAATAACTCTTGTAGAAGAGACATTAAAACACCCATGTCAAAAATCTCATAGGTTCAGTTTGAGAGATTAATAATATTATTTGATGTTTACCTCCTTCTCGGAGTCTTATCATAGATATCACCAAGCTGAAAATATATATTTTATGCTTATTAATATTTTTGTCCGAAATGAGGACAAAGAACAACAACAGAAATTTTTTTTGCTGTATTAGATAAGCACCGAAACTAAGAGAAGTTAACTGAGCGCCTGTACAAAAATATACTTTGATTGTGATATTTATTCAAAACTAGCGAGTACCCTGCATGCGTTGCAATTCCACACACAGAAAGTGTTTGTGTTTTAGTTCTGTTTATTGAAGTGCTTTTGGATACGCAATATTTTTTTTTCCATCCGGTGCATACACGAATAAATCAGAAGATTTTTCGATGCGTGTGCAGGCCACATACAGCTGTCCGTGTGAGAAGCATGGATTTTTCAAATTTACTCCACACACTTGTAGCGATTGTCCCTGTGCTTTTTTGATGGTCATTGCATATGCGATTCGCACCGGAAACTGCATACGTTTGAATTCGACTGGCATATCTGTCGAAATCATTGGGATGTGTGGCAACAGTACATCCTCTCCTTTAAATTTTCCATTTAAGACTGACAATTGGAATTTAACAATTAATACCACATGTTATGTTACTCACGAAATGAAATTTCGCTGTTTCGTGTATATGTATTTGATACATTTTATTTAGAAACCTTTTCGGGTGTGCATACAACAACTCAGCAAAGTTTCATCGCAATCGGAAGAATGGTATAGGAACACATACGGGACAAACAAACAAACATTAATTTTTCTGTATTATACAGATTAAAAAAAACAGTTCGTTAGCATTGTTATGAGATCGTCGTGGTTGATGTAGCAAGTATGCATGACAATAAAATACCAAATTGATTACTTATTTAAAATACTCACGGCGTTAACTTTTTGAGTCACGCTATCCATTTTTAAGTCACATGCTTCCATTAAGATGCAATAAAGGTTAATAAAAATGACGAATCAAACATGTGACTGGCACATATATAAGCTTAAATTTAATGGTCTGTCAATGCCGAGCGAGTATATCATATTGTGAATTGACCTAAACTGTTTTTCGGCAATTAAAAAGTTTCCTCAGAACTTCCAAAACAAGTTTTTCTGACCAATCTCAATTGGATAAGCGTAGTACCTACACCCACGTCAATTGACGTCAGCGGTCGATCAACTTTTTAATATTACATGAAACATCTGAAAGAAAAAAGCTGAGATCAAAGTTTGTTGTTGTTTGCGTAGGATAGATATGGGATCACTTTTCATCAGTCAAATTCTGAGAGTATATAAAGTATTATCCTTTTAAGTATAAGAGAAATTTCAGCGGAAAAATTTTGAGAGATATACTAAAATGTTTTTTTTTCAAAAAAAAGTACTTTAAAAAGACCATGATAATATAACATAACAACCGCGTATTATATGAAGAAATGGTGTTGATAGTTACTAGCAACATTAATCTTGAACTAAAAAACTAAATACACTTTCATTTTAAGTGACTATTAGTCATTTTACGTTAATTATAGCGCTTAAACCTTCAATGTGTATTAATGAGGCCTATAATTATTATTCGTTAGTTACGAAGTCTTTCAACGCTCAAGTCCTATGTATTCATTGATTGCAATACATATGTAATCAAATTTTATCCCTGCAGGACAAATTCGGAAAAAAAACAAAAATAAAGTACATAATATATATTATAGAACTTAGAGTTGTTCTCATTACTACAATGAATGGAAAATGCACTTGTTATTGGAATTAACGATGCGTTGCAAGTACAGAATGAGTAATTTAAATATGAATTAAACGAGATACACTTTTTTTATTTCTGGATATTATATGTATTATTATAATCGTCGAGTCCGTGGTCGAGCGGTCAACATCGTTAGATTCCGTTGCGGTGCTCACGGGCTCGACTCCCAACACGGACAGTCTTACAAATTGATTTTTAAATAGATATGTAGATGTCTGTACGAAGTTCTGGATATATGTGATGTCTGAAATAAGGTTACAAATATATTATATTTTATGTCATAATCGCCACCCTTCCTTTAATAATATTTTCTGATAATTGTATTTCATAATAATATGTAATAATTATATAATTTACTTTTACGACTGAGGGTAAGCACCCTCAGTTGGAATTTCAATATCAAATTTTAATTTTTGAGATTTTGTTTCGCCTTTCGGCAACTTCAGGCATTCGAGCACACGAATTAACTCGAACTTACAGACGGTAAACAGTTTACATTGTCACCTGAATTGATCACAACAATGACCCGCAATCCCAGTTGGGAAAACAAACGCATTATGGGTGGAGTGGAAGTTTTTAAAAATGCAATTCGAAGAACTACCTACTTATTCAAAACTAATGGGGCCTGCCAGAGTGACTATGGAATGTACAAAATCTCAACAATTCAAATGTAATAATCATATCTTAACAAATATTTTTTAATTTTTTTAAAATAAAGACGAGGAAGTTTTCTTTGCAGTATCCTGAATACTGTCAATGTCTCGTTGAAAGCCACATGATTATGAAAAGGAAATTTAATGCGCAGTGACACAGCTATAAGTTTTATAAATATCTTTATGAAATACAAATGTTACTCACAAATACATATTTAATTACGGATGAAACTTAATTTACTAAGAAAACAACACTAGATTATTCTTGTTCTTAATACTGCACACACATTAATTGCATTTCCGATAATAACAAATAGGTTTTTACGATCACAAACATGCAACGGTAATTATTCACGTATTTTTAAATTGTGTTACTCTGAATTCAATTGCATATCAATCAGTTTCCTTTTTACATTAAAACATCCGTAAGAAGACCATGACACATATTTTCTTTTTTCGTTTTTACTCACGAAACTTCTATAGCGCACGAGTTTGTAGTTAAAATGAAGATCTACGAAGTGATAAAATCAATACAATTAATAACCTCCAATTATCCTAATTGATTAAATGATGTATAATCGCCCAATTTGATCCTAGTATTTCAGTGTGCATTAGTTATTCACGGTTTCTGGTACTCTGCAAAAAATGGCGCTGGAAATCTCGTCTGAAACAAAAGTGCACGGCGGACTAGTTATAAAACAGTGCTTGGTCGTAAGGGCAGATGTATCGCACTCTATTCTCAGTGTACTTATAATTTCAGGTAATTCTTATAAAAAAAACATACCAAGCCAAAATTCTAGTAACCGAGGCTTTTAATGTTGTGAGCAAACAGTTTGTTAAATTGGACTTAATGAAAAACGGATAAACGAAACTTAATTTTACGAATGCAAGCATCAGAAAATATTGTGTTTTTTACAACATTGCATTCAAATTGTATGTAGAAGTACGTCTGACAGCTTTCAAATTATCGATCTGCTTCGCTCTTAATGGTAGTGTCCATGACCGATCTCGACTATCTTCAATGCATCTCTGTCACAACGATTCATTGTTTCTCTCTCTCTCCAGTCGGTCACAACTAGCCTCTCTTCAGGTTTCTAAATGCTATTCATTCATATCGACTGTGGGAAGGAAATATTACGTAACCCACACACAAAAAATATGGTGTACAGCCTTACCAAAACGTGTATTACATTGAAACTTGTATGCATTGTGGTTACGTCCTTTTTTATTTCCACAATCGATATCTTCGAACTACTCCCGTTCCTTCATATACGTTGTAGAGAGGTGTAGATTCCTTGTATCCAACAACGTGGTGTGACCACTCGATTCTTCTTGTTAAATAATATTAACTATATAGGGCGTTCAATACTCAAAGAGCTCAATGCTAATACAAATGAAAAGAGTATATACAAATGAAAGGAAGATAAAGCAATTTGTTCGCAGAATTTCGTCTTTAAAAAAGTCTTTTCTCGCTTCTCCATCAAGCTCCAGATCCAATACCCATGAAAAACTAATGGTTTCAAAGTCTCTTCTTGTAACCATATATATTGTTCAGTATTTTTTTAATTTTAGACCTGAATGTTTTTTTTCAATTTGAAGAACACCATGGACCGACCCACCCATATTAATTTTTGTTTATTATGTTGGTTCAAAAGTACATTTAAAGCGAAATATTTTGAAATATAAAACGTCTAACCAAAATGTTTCTTGTTGATGCATTTTTCTATTGACATCCTCGAGGGCTTGATCTTTTGATTTAATCACCTTGTCTTATAGAGTATGTAGCGTACATATTGTATACATACACCAGCTGTTTTTTATTGATCACTACATTCACCACCAAACCAGCATTTTTATTCAGTTAGATTTACAAAAGTGGAAAGAGTTACCTTTCCTTTGTTAACCCGTAAAACCTTTTAGTTAAATAAAAGTACATCTTTTTCATAGCACTTATCTACTTAATCTTGTGAATTAATAATTATTTGAGCTGTTTGTATTGCTAAGTAACCTCACTTATTGAAACGAACGCTCTGTTGCGTCAATAAAACAGACATCTAATGGAGACCATTGTGTGATGCGTAAAAGGTCCCACACACGGTCAAACTATTTATACGGTGAGGTTTGTTCAAACGAGGCATCAAATTACCAAATGAGTTTACATCCTCTTAAGCACAGCTAGAAAATAATGATGTAACTTTTTACCTGATTTCAAAAACTATAATACAGTTTTGTTAGTATATCTTTAATAAAATTTGCTCAAATAATAGTACCAAATACCTAAGAGACACTCAATACATTCATAGTTTTTTCGGTGATAACAAATTGAAATGAAAAAAAAATATTGAGACCATACTGATTCTGAATTTAAGTGACAAGATTGCTTCTTTTAGCTACAATATTAAAGTATTGAGCAACCATTGGTGGATAAATACAAAAATACTCTTGCTCCAATTGTAATAACGACTTTTATTTTAAATCTGAAATATACAAATACTGTTAGGTGCCATCAGACAGTGAGTGAAAATGTTCTGATTTTGATTCAGCGACATATATTAATAAAAAAAATTGAGTGCCACTTTTTATACAGTACCTAAACGTTTAGTGGAATAGTATATCATGGAATGCCTTAATCAATTGAGATGCTTTTTTTATTTAAGTTCGCTATATTTAAACTACGAATTACATTTTTTTTTTTAAATAAAACACAATTCATTTGTATTACTTCCACATGTTTATAATGATCAGGACTGGTTTCGCTCATCACGATCATTATCAACTGATAAAAATACAAACATATCAGGCATATTTATATAAAATTGAATGTTAAAATGAAGGTATATAAAACAGATGGTTCATGAACTAAAACAAGAAATTACTGATTAGCAAACAAATTATACATAAATCAAATAAAATAGTCTACAATTAAAATGTTATTGACCTCTTACAAATCCATCATTAACTCATCAGGTTACATCACTTGGCTAAAACACGGTAGAATCATGAAAATGTAGAATTCACCTTTACCTAGTTAAGATAAGTTCTTTGGAAAATAAAATACTTAAATTAATACCCCACTTTTTAATGTGTGACTGTAACGCTTATAGTAGCGAAATATCAAGATGATTTAATATAATAATTTTCATAAAGAAAGATTAAACAATAAAGAAAGAATTGATTTGTTCTAGAAGCCCCCCGTAGCCAATGGGTAAACAAGTTCTAGTGACAGTATGTGGTGACTTTATTATTTATTAAAAATATCTGCGGTTACGTAATGAAAAAAAACAGGTGTTCTTCTGTGTTTCAGATAAGCGTCGCTATGAAATTATAATAAAATATTATTCTCAGCTTTCATCTAAACCTTTTTTACCAATGATAGCAGCATGAATTTTCATGATTATCTAAATGTATTTTCATTTTGAGCACCTACCTAGTAACTTTCCATTATAATACATTTATTACCGATCTAACCATAATCGCTGATGAATCAATCAATTTTTATTTTAATATACTGAAAACCCTTTTTTAACCAATAATCGGTTATTCTTATTTCTGTAAGACCAAAAGTCGTGAATCAATCTCGCCGAGGTTTAAAATTGTAAATACATAAATGTGTACAATTGGTTATATTTTATATTTATCTTGATTTATGAGTTCGTTAGAAGCCGATTGAGAATCGCTGACAAGATAGATGAATTAATTTGAAGCGACTTTATGTCGTACAGCTCAACCGGCTCGTTGGTCTAGGGGTATGATTTTCGCTTAGGGTGCGAGAGGTCCCGGGTTCAAATCCCGGACGAGCCCAAGAAGTTTTTTTAATTAATTTTTGTTTCTATTATTATTATTTTTAATTAACATTACATTTTTAAGCAAAATCGAGAGAAAATTACTTTTGGGAGAATTATTTTCAAGTGAATTGTATAATCTTGTGCATAAAGACAAAAAAAATATGATTGACGTTGAATTAGTTTAACTAAACTATATTTGAAGCCTATCTCCGTGTTTACCACAAAAAAATATTCTTCTTTGTTTTAGTTACTATTTTGGTACGCGCCTTTACTATTTAATTCCAAACAATTTTTTTAAAAATCATTTCTTTTTGAGTGTTAATTTCGAAATACCTGTACTTAGTAGAATTATTTTTTCGCGGATGGTCGGAAAGGCAAAATAAACAAGATCACTCTAGAGAAGTGAGATTAAAAATATTTTAAGTTTTTGTTTTTTGATGAATAAGTTCAGCCCTAATTTATATGAATAAAAATATTGGTATGGTTTGTAAATATTTAATATTTCGAAATTAAATATATATGTATAGTTCGGATTTTCTGTGTTTCCTTCCGTATTATTATTCAAAATAATCGTGTGTTGCTGGTTTTTAAATTGTACTTTCGAAAGTATTATTGAAATTATTCGAAATAAAAAACAGCGACGATTTTTCATAAAAGTAAATCATGTATAAGTAATTCTTGAACGTGTCAGCAAATGACCACACCGTGCTTACTATAAAATAACAAAAATAAATGGCGAAAGTCTCCTAGAAGAAGAGTTCAAAAAGGCAAAGTGTAGCTCGAGGCGATCGGCCGTAAAGCTGAAAAAGCTCTCCCCTCAGAAGCTTACCGTCCACCTAAAGCCATCTCGTCACCAATTCCCGCCCGCCGCACTTTCGGTCTGGATAATCTCGTTAAACGACCGCATAATCCGATTAAAGGAAGCTGAAGCTTAGCCGCCGCTTTTAGCACCTTGCTCATATAGCCGGACTTCAGCTTATGCACGAGATAAGATTTAAAATTACATTAAAACTTTACACTCATTAGTTTGTATCGAGAAATAAAATGTTGCAACTCTTCGTGGGCTGACACCGATCTTAAAAAAGTTATACTACGTGGGCTTTTACAGCTAAAAAGAACTTAATCATTTCGTTTTTTTCTTGAAGGATTGAACATTAACTAGACAAAATGGGCGCATACAAAATAAAGAGTCATTTTATTTTGCTCAGGCTGTTGAATACAATGATCGGCGCTTCCGCAAAACTTCTAGTATCTATAGATCAGTGTTTCTTAACAAAATCATTTTGAAAATCTGGAAAGGGCGTTTTTATATTTTTTAAATTTAGAGGGCGATGCCGAATTTCAAGTGGGCGATTGCATCATTGCATATTGCTCTGTCGATAATTTCTTTGCGTTAGTTTATCCAAGGTCTTATGCATTAAAATGAATTAAATTTAATTCAACTTGTTTTACTTGGGGGGGAGCGTCGAATCATTTTACTGTGGCTAAAATTACAATGTTTTTTTTCCATTGCAGATAACTCAAACATTGTAGCGCAATCGCCTGTGGCGCTTTGTATAAGAGAGGCTGAAAAGTGGGAACCCAAATCAAAATTATACTTTGAGGGGCACTGGACAAGGGGTGCTCAAGCATGCGTGACAAACAATGGAGCCACAGGTATTATGTCGTCGCGGTTCTGATAATCCCACAGCACATTAAACCAATTTGTTAAGCGATACACAAAAAATACCTGTATATTAATTGACTTTAAATTCCCAGGTAAAGATTTGTCAGATGAGCAACTGTTAAATAATTTTTAATTTAAGAGATTTGTGAAATAATAAAGATGGTAGTTTAATCTTTATATTTTATTATATAGTTTTCAAAATAAAATATGGCGCCTGAGTTGAGAGAAAATAATTTTAAAAAAATAGTTTTTTTCAAAATTCTAACGAACTATATACTATTAATCAATTTTTTTTTTTAGTTTTTGTAAAAATATCATTTTACAATGTTTCTCATTAATAGATGTCAGTCATAAAAAATCAGTATTTTTACCTCACCCATAACTAGGAACCCGAACCGTTATTTTTGTCGTTCCGTTTGGGTAAAAAAATACATATCGGTTCATTTCCTGTTTTCGGTTCAGCACGTATTTCAATCACATTTAAGGTGTTAACTGTCAATTCTTGGTGGAAAGTCATTCTATTTTAATAATAAAACAGAACTTTTTTGTACTCATGTGTATGATGCCCAAGACCGGTTTCGCTCATAGCGAGCATTATCAACTGATAAAAATACAATTTATTAATTAATCTGGCTTTCATCAGCGAAAAATTTTTTTCGTAAATTGAAAAGAAACCGAAATATACACTGGTTCGGTTTCGGTTTTCGTTCCGGCAAAAATACCGGTTTTTTCCGGTTTTCGATTCGGTTCTGGTTCGGGTCTCTGCTCATAGCCCAGATAAACCTTTATGACAGAGACATCTATTGATAAGAATAATTAACAGTTGAAATTTATATGAATAATATTATTTATTCAGCTCATTGGAATGTTGGCAATATGGCAATGTCTTTGTTGATTTACATATTACTTATAATAATATTTTCCCTGCTGTCGGTTGTTTGATTTAATGGCGCTTTAGCAAATTTGCATATTATTTGTCAACAAATTCATTATACTTGACAAAAACTCATCATGGATGCTAAAAAACTGCAACAAAAAATAGAGAAGAATAATTTCTGATTAATTATGACACTAAAGGAAAACAAATAGTCATTTAATTATTTATGTTTTTACACACCTAATAAAAAGGTTTATTTAGGTATGTACTTATCTATTGAAATATCTTTTTTAGCGGATTTCAGGTTTCAAAAATATTTTTTAATATTCCATAAATATATTAAAATAGGCTTTTAAGTGGCATTTATATGATGCTGATGAAAATATAATTATACTGAAGCAGTCTACTGCAAGCTTAGAATTTAAAACTAAGTAATGTCTGTCCTAGGATTAAATATTTTTTTTAAAAAACTTGGATCAACTGATTAAAAATATACACTGTCTCATATTCATGAATGCTAACTATAATTCAAACATATTTACTTTACAGCATTAGTAACATTTCTGGACCAAGATTATCTTCCATTCCTCTTTGGTGGACCACTGTGTGGGATGTTTATATTCGAACAGCTTCACTTCCATTGGGCAGAAGATGAACACAATGGCTCTGAGCACTCTGTCAATGGTAAAAAGTAAGAAGCATGAAAGATTTTGTTCCGTTTTTAATCTCCTATTTTCAAAATTGCAATTCGTCGGCTTAATTCTATCACATCGTAAGTCATTTTTCTACAGATTTCTTGTTTTGGTGATTTCGGTTTACAAGTATGACAACGCATCTATTTCATTCATTTATTATCCAAATACGCAAATGGAAAGGGTATAAAATCATGTAAACTAATACAACGTATCTCAGTAGTGTCTTGACAGCCAGCCGAACATAGCATAAGTCATCAGTATGGCAGTTATTTGTCAGTGAGAAACATGGAAATAATACAGAGTTAAGAAAAAGTACACTAGATTACCATTTAAAATTAAATTAACAGAGAAATTTGTGTAAAAACACAGTGAGATTAAAAGAGTTAATGTTTATCAATGCCAACTGTGAATCTACAGGCAGTAAAAATGTACACTTAACTAAATGCTAGTGCATTGTTATATAGGATTATGTTGTGCTGTCACAACTTCACTATATTTAATTTAGCAAACAATGAGGTCAAATGTTACTAGTGGCACGAAGGCGAAAGTGAACTAGTAGCATCTACTTTTGCGTCTTGTATCATCGACTATCTCCAAGAAAAGGTGTACTGCAATCTACCTGTAATTATTTACGGTGATGGGTGCACCTACCAGAATAGAAATTTCACAATGGCTAATGCTTTTTTGGACTTTTATATGAAGAAAAATATACAAATAACTCAAAATTACTTAAGACTGGAACACACTCAAATTGAGTGTGACTCCGTACACTGTTATTGAGAGAATATGTTGAAATATGTTGAATAAGATAAAATATGTTGACATACATCTCCCATCTCAATACTTAAACATAACAGAGAATGCCAAAAGCAAGCCGCTAAAATATGAGACAAAATTTTTTTACGCATCTTACAAAATTACAACGTTGTGCATCGATTCGTCTTGGAAAAAAGACTAGGGACCCTCTTTGACAAATATTAAAGAACTGTTATACTTGACTACTGAAAACATCAACTGCAAGCTAAAATTTTCTGATGGTTTACAAGACTTACCTCTTCGTGCTTGTGGATTGAAAGTGTCGTTGAGTTGATTGCACCACTTTAATTTTGATAGTGGTAAAATACATGTAAAAAAAGGATAATGGGCTGATCTTTAACACTCGAAGAGTCAATTACCTGTTGGTACACATTCCTTCCCCTCCTCATCCACCCATCCTATCCTCACGGGGCGTAGCGAGAGCGATTAGCTAACCATTAGTTCTGTCCTAGCCCTATCCTTCTATCCCTACTCTCTTCAAAAAAAGGGAGGTTGAGCAACTGAGTATCAAACAGTTCTCATAGAAAAATTCTGTTCAGATACCTCCATTAGGAAACCATATGCTCCACATTGCGAGCGGACATGGAAGAAAAAAAAAACATTCTTTTTATGATGAGTTATACATCTATAGATTTACTCAATCATTCATCTTTTTTTATTCCTTAACTTTTTTGTTTTAAATGTCATTATTTCATTACTTTTTCTACCGATCCTACGTTTTTTAATGAATGTAATATTTTGATGACACACAAGTGCTATAGATATTTTAATATTCGAATTTCATAACATGTTACTTAATCTTCAAAAATCGAAATAAATCATATTATTTCACATTGTATCTCTTTTCTTTCGTAACTGTTGAATCGATAATAACACCTAACTCATACGCTTGATAGTTCTAATAACATGTTCATAGTATAGTCGTGTTTATACATAATATTTCAAAATTATTGAATATTTTTTTTATAATAATAATTCAGAATAGAAAATGATGGTTCTACAAAAAAACAAAAATATTAATTTGAATCCGTATGCTGATATATTTAGTTTTAACTGCCTCCTGAGCACTTAGATTAAACTGACTTACGCTATGTTAGAATTAAGCCGACGAATTTTATTCTTTTCAACTTCCATTACAAAAAATGCACCCCAACGATTTATTTAGCAAATCTGAATTCCTTCGTAACATTTTATTTCATTGCCATTCCTATTTGCCATGTTGTCATTGCTGAAAAAGACCTAACCTTAATGAAACCATAAAATTTAGTAGAAGGAAGATTCAGCTCCGTCATCTGTAAGGTGACTAATAATAATTATTAAATATTATGTTCATATACATTCGAAGTTCAAGAGACATGATAGCAAATAAAATAAAGGTTTTTTGCTATTCCCAAACATGTATACCAGACTAATGTTTTAGATATGCTGCAGAGGCGCACTTGGTTCATTATAACAAGAAATATAAAAACTTTGATGAGGCTTTAATGAAACCTGATGGATTAGCAGTCACCGGTTTTATGCTCCAGACAGGACACCGACTAAATAGTTCCTTTCAAACTATTGTCGACGCTGTAACCAATGTAAAAGAAATAAATCAAGAGGCAAAGATAAAATCAGGTATTTGTTTATCTCAGCTATGTAATCTTGTCTTGATAATTAATAGAATATATTCGTAACGTTTCTCTTCCCTTCAAAATGTTTAATCAGATTTACAGTTGTCTGTGAAAAAATTCCTTTTAAACGCTCAGGACATTCTCTCAATTAATGCTGTTGAATGACTTTTCTTAATTTGCACCATTCAAAATATTGTCCACTAATATTACGCATGATGTATACATATTCATCTTTTGATCATCTTTGGTTTCAGATAACTGTCTCTCTTGGATGTCAGCAATTGATTTAAACAAACGCTACTATACTTACCGTGGCTCTCTCACTACTCCACCGTTTCATGAATCAGTTTCATGGATAGTTTATGAATGTCCAATAAAAGTATCTAAATGTCAAGTAAGTTTTTGACGTTACTGAACCCTGACATCTAATTTCTCATCAAAATCTAAAGAATTGCATTGGTATTTATCCAAATAAATAGTGAAATAATTTGATTGTGTCTTTACTAAGTAACAACTGTTGATTAATACACACAATCAAACTATTTTCTGGAGTCTTTGATATTTATATTTATTTTTTTCAGGTACAATCTTTCAAAGAAATGCAAAACTCCAGCAGAGATCTAATTCTTTGCAATGCCAGATCACTACAACCTGCCCCAAATGGCCTCAAGATTCGTTATGTTTCTTCATCAGACCACTGCCAAAAAATAACAATTAGTTCTGATCCGTCAAAATTATAATCTTTTAAACTCATGGAAACTTCATTTTTATATTCAATATGAAAGAATAGTCAACTATAATGATTATGAGATAAAATATAAACTTTTGAAAAAGGATAATATAGAATAATGAATTTGACACATATTGCATCATACTTCTTTTATATAGCTATTGGTGATATTTTTAAAGATGAAGTTATTCTCATTATTAAACCACATAATCGTAAATTATCATTATCGTATGACAAAAAATGAAATTTAAATAATACAATATATCATTTACATTCACAATTACAAGTACCTCCCATATTTCGTTTCATGGTTTCTCTTTACTATCCAAAACCCGCAATAAAAAACATTCAAAAAACTATGTGACCAAAGATCAAGGACTGATATAATAAAGCAATTTAATACACACATCACCGACTATGTGACAATGTAAAAAATATTCATAAATGCTTTTTAGTGAGAAAACTGTTGTTTAATATTACATTAGCATTACTATTCTTGAATGGAATATGATATCTTTCACATTTATTTGTGAGAGAGATTTCTCTGTGGCATTATTGTGTATACCTATGATCAAGTGTGTGCGGCAAGCCTTCACTGAGTTTGAATAATTTTCATCTGCGGTCTTTCACTTTGTTTTATCAATTTTATCATTTTATTTATACTTATATTTGCAGTACATTTCGTACTTATCACGTCAATATTTCGTATTCATAGAATGTAAACGTATTAATGGAGACTGTTATATTTGTTTAATTAATCAACCTCTGTGTTGCTATATTCACTAGAAAGTAGTTATCAGAATGAAGAGATGTATCAGTCAGTATAAATATCACTGTAACATACATGTGGTTCAACTTGTACCAACCTGTAATGCTTGAAGCAGTCCTAATGTAAAGCCAGCTTGTTCGCGAGTAGTGCCTTTTACAAACTACAAAATTTTAATAGTTCATATTTACAAAATTAGCAACTGAACTTGCCTTAGTAGGTATTAAAAGATTGTGATGTGATACAATCCTTATACTATTACTAGATTTAAAAATTATTTAGTTTGATTTGTACTGATACTTGTATTTAGTTTGATTTGTTTGAAATTTATGTTTTGTGAAACAATTATATACTATTTCAACAATGTATTTTTGACAAAATAACAACATTGATAGGTAAATAATACTATGTTTCCGATAAACCTCGCAACAATTTGAAAACTAATAAATTATGTTATTTACCAATTAATAATTGTTTATTTCTGATAATCCTCCTAGAAACTCAGAATATTAATTCTACTACCCCTCAAACTTTTCTGTTTGATGATGGAAAAAATGAACCGTTAAAAGAAATATTGCCACATTAGAGAAGTCCTATAGTTGACAAAATTTAGTTTGTTTAAAAATACATTACGAATGTGGTGGAAACATGGAGAAATATTGCATTATTATAATAGAAATAGGAAAAAGATAAAATAAAGAATAAATCTTGCATCATGACTCGATAGAATGGGAGAAGGCAAGACTACATACAGGCAGATGACTACGGATTGAGTTAGTAAATATTGTGTTGGTCGATTTCTCCTACATGCCTGAAATGCGTACTTTTGAGCGGAATGACAAATTTTCAACAAAAATGATCAATCGGGTAACATTCGTAACGGGACCATAATATTTAACCAATTAATCGAGGAAAACAATGAATGCGGGATTATTTGACATTGTTATTGTGGGTGTATATCCAGGACTATCAAATATTAACGATACATGCGGGAAAGTGATGAATGTGAGAACGATAGATGAGGGTTCAGCTGTAATAAATAAATTGGACACCACTAAAAATAATAGCTTATTGTTTATTGTTGCTATTTTTTCTAATAATTACTATATTCAGTACATAGTTCATTATTATCTTCCATTGACTTTAATACAATAAAAACTTCTCCAATCACCGTGTTTAATTCATGAAAGATAAAGCTATATAATACTTTTTGATATGCAACACAACTTTCAGTGGAATATTTTTTAACATGTTTGTGAAGAATGTTGAATGTTTTATGTTTATTATAATTTATTTCATTTGAGAAAGTGTTTTTAAAAAAATTAGCAAACAATGTAAACACTATCACACATTTATTACTTGATAACAAAAGATTGTATTTTGGTTTCATCAAAATAGAGCAGCATTCTTTAAAATCTTGGTATAATGCGGCTCTATTAACTTTTTGACATTTTATAATAACTGTTCTTAAAGTGATTACAGATAAATTCCATTTTTCATTCAAATTTGGAAAAATTTGATCATATATATTTGCCATACGTTTTACAACTTCAGGGTGATAGTAGTAAGTTCTTTTATTTTTTATGAAGAAAATAATTTCTTCGTTACACAGATATTGTTCATAACTTATTTTTATAGGTGTATTGAAAACAATCCTATCCAAAATAGTATTCAAAACATCGTTAACTGTATAAAGAGCCGTTTTATGTAGTATTTCATCTTGAAGTATCTTTACTTCTTTGTGATGTATTGACTCAATCGTTGCTAAACCGTGAAGAATAAATAAAATCTTTCCATCATCTATTAAAAAAATCGGATCAGTAATAAATTCCCAGGATTCATAAGATATATCATTCGACTGAGGGTTGTATATAAAATTAATTATAATTTTATCTTGTGGAAGTATTGTTCCTTCATTTTTATTGAACGCGAATGTCAGTGTTTCGCTCAGATCCTTTAAATATGGTGTAATATTGTATTTCATTTGCTGCCACTTATATTTTACAGGAACTGTTCCCAGATTTTGAATTACAACTGATTTACTACAAGCGGCGTACAGCTTCGATATAAAATGTATCCTCCAAAAGGTTTTTTCTTCATGCCAGTCTTGTTTTAGCAAATTATTCAGAAATACAGAATCACCGTCGGTCATTTCTTTTATCATCACAGTGTTTTCAATCCGTAAAACAACGGTGTTGAGTATTATTTCGTTATCTGATTTTATTAATTCCAACATATTCTCGGACGAGACAGTTCCAATCTCATTCTCTTGCGATTTAAGTATACTCTTACCAATTACTATAAGGTCATCCATTTCTGGTCTATATGTAAAGAAAACTTCATTAAATGATACAGTATTGATCTTCAATTTACTTGTAAACATTACTTGAAAATAGTTAATTGCAATCCAAAACTTCGATCATAATAAAATATTTAATCAAAGTATTGTCATCTTCAATATGTTGACTCACTGCTAATTGTTAATCTTATAGAATATTCATCAGTTACGACTATTGATTTCATTGCCATATAAATTCCAAATTAAATTAATATAAAAAATGTGGTAGTAATACAAAGCAAATTGTATTTTTGTTTTTAAATTACACGTACGATTTACGAACGATTGTACCATGACACTGCGGAGTATAAATTTAAAATGTGACATGGTTGTACTAAAGAATCTGTAAAAGGTCAAGAATATCTAATATTTTATTTACCTATGAGGTAATAAGTTAGTAATCTTGTCCTGCAAGTCTTTTTCTCTTTTTATTCTGTATTCAGATCGTACAAAACCTTTACAAGACGTTTTGTAGTCATTACATAAACCCTTTTCTATCTTAATTAATTTCGGTATACCAATACTCGTTAAATCAGGAATTAATCCTCTTTCCAGAGAAGTTATCTGAGCAAATAGTGGATGTGCATGAGCATATTTTCCTGGAAGCTCTGTTGGGAGTTTCCAAAAATTTTCATCTCCACGTAAGTGTTCATGCAGTGTCCAATTATTTGCCAAATCAATTAATTGTCTTTGTTCATTCTTATAACGGAAACATTCCTCGGAATTCATAACTGACTGACATGGTTTTCGGCCAGTGAATGTAGAAATTTTGGCTAGCTCTGAAATTCTTATCGCAACCCATCTTTTCCAGTTTTTCAGTCTTTTATCTGCATCATTTATTACTCTAGCATGTTGACTTTTTGAATGCAACATTACTGATTCATTTTCTTTATTAAGTTTAATAATATTAATTTCTGCATTATTTTCATGACTTTCATTGTTTATGCCCGACATTTTTCAAAGATAAATGCTGCCTTTCAGTTGACAATTTGTTTTTTATTATAATTAAAGATAAAGAAGATATCTGCTGTTATTTGAAA